>CM067085.1:73583274-74183274 GCA_034008185.1 Gorsachius magnificus | reverse complement strand
GTATTCTATGATACATTATTGTCAATAATTTAAACTTGGCTTAAATTCGGGTTGTAAATCCTTGTGTCAAGGACTGTGACTGCTGTATATGATTAGTGCCTAGCAAATGATTGGGTGCTTTGGGTGTTGCCACAGCACAAAGTAACAAACAAACTACACACTTGGATGTAGCTTGAGTACTTTGTGTATGCTGATTTGCTTAATAAGGGGCAGAACTGAAGAAAAATCCATGTGATTTCAGTAAGAAGTGAGTGTCTGTGAGTTTACTGAGTGTCCATGAGTACTCTGAACATTGATTATGTTTCCAGGAGGCCTTGGCACAAGCATTTTGGATAGACTATAAACGCATGGATGACCCAGACTGCTATTTTTACTCACTGTCTCGAGAACTGGAAAGCAAGCGTGATCGGATGGCTCAGCTACTTCAAGAAGCTGGACTAAAGCCTGTCATTCCAGATGGAGGATACTTTATGATTGTTGATGTTTCTACATTAAGTTAGTATAAAGTTTATTAAAAAGGGCATGGAAAGCAAATATTATAGTTAAATTTGAAAATGCAACTTTCATTTTAAACTATATTCTCATTCCATGTTTGCATAATGTCGTCAGAAATACTAACTGGGATGGAAACTTTCTGTTTGACCTTGGCCTGGGAGGTAGATTTTATAAGCTTCAGCAAAGCTTTTGTTTGTGATCCTAACTATTATCTGTGTTTTGCAAAGCTTTGGCAAGGTTTTAGGGAGGATAAAGGAGGTGGATAAAAATTTCTATTTTCAAAAAGTCTATGATTATGAAAAAGTTAGAGAGCCAAGCACCAGGCTTAATATCCTGAGTTTGTACCATTTATACTTTCTGTTTTTTCGTTTGTTTTTCTTAATCTGAAGTCATACCCTGAAGGCTCTTTGAAGCATTCTGATTTATAAACACTGTGAAATGCTTACAAAACCTTTTGGAAATTCAGGTTACGGTAACTTTGGAGGAAGAATTTCCACAGGGGAACATTTTCTACTTGGACATTTTTCACTAACTGGCCCTAATGGCACTTGTCATTCACTCAGGAATGTTTAAATACAGCTGGACCTTGCAGTGCTACCATGTGTCAAAAAGTTTTAGATATCTCAGTTTCACAGATGAGAAAACTGCAGTTGCAGTGATTATCTCTGTCTATGCAATAAATACACCCTTCAGTACACCCCACTGTTCTGATCCCTCAATAACCCAGACTTGAGGACTTCTTGCAGGACTGCATGGCTGTCTTCTAAGCTACATGTCTTGATTTGCTTTGAATGGAAAGCAAGTGCTCAGGTCAGAAGGGAAAGGTTCAATCTGTTGGCCTATTTTAGTTGTTATAGTATAATTTTAAAATTATATTTTAAAATAAAAGCATACATCTTTATTCTTAAGTATTAACTATAATAAAGTGCTGTTAGTGAATGCCTTCCCAGTGGAGTCTAGGAAATCTGACATCATGTTTGTTTTAAATTTAACTTTTTTAGATGTGAATCTCTCTGATGTAGATGAGAAAAAGCCTTATGATTATGAATTTGTCAAATGGATGATAACATCTAAGGTAAGGTGTCTTATCCATACTGTAGTTTTAGAAATGCTTTTCTATTGAAAGCAAGAGCAGTGCAACTGTAGTTATTAAATAATGTAGTAGAGATAGTCCATTCAAAATATTACTTGGTGTTTATAGTAACTGCTGATAAAGATGTGGCTAAAATATTGCTAAATATGCTGAAAATGTACCCTGTAAGTTTGTGTTACATCCCAGCACTTTTCTTTCAGCATGCTTAAATGCTAGTTGTACAAAAGTACCTGTGCAATGTTTTGCCTAAGAAAAGTAATTTTAATTTAGTTAAACCTAGCTAGCACATACAAAACCAAACTTTGTCTTTCCCTCGCATGTTGGGAGGGAGAGTCCTAGAAATGGTATAGTAAGATCACCACACTTAAACAGATTTTTTTATATATACATAAAATAAGCAAATAATGTTTCTGGTTTATGTTTCAGAAGCTGTCAGCAATTCCTCTTTCAGCATTCTGTGGTCCTGAGACAAAAAGGCAGTTTGAAAAATATATACGTTTTTGCTTCATTAAGGTAAATTTGTGTCCTGGGAAGAGTCCTAAAAATCAGTGCAGTACAGAATCTGCAAGAGACTGATTGTTACATTTTGCCCAGGATCTCCTGAGTTGGATGGTTTTAGGAACAGAAAGTTAGCTCAGTGTAAAATTCAGCACAAAGTAGCTTGAACTGTCTTTTTGCTGACAGACTTTAAACCACAAATGTGGGTGCCATGGCTAAGAAGGGCAACTGGCAGAAAACAACTGGGTGGGTAGGCCTTTTTTAGCTTACTCTATTGATTTTTAAAAACATTCTTGACCAGTGGTGACAGTGAAAATGAAGGACACAGGTACACTATCAATTAAGGTGAATTCTATAATCCAGAGCAGAGGATAATTGTAGAGCAGAGTGGTATTACCCCATGCCCATTCAGTTTCCAGCAAAAAAACCAGTGAAGAGGTCACCTTCAAGTTTAGCTCACTTGCCTGAAAATACATCGGGTTTCACACGAGCTCCAAATTACAAAAGAATACAAAGACACAGGAAGTTCTCTTACGTGTTTTTTGTGACTTGGCTGACTCTTGCCATTTTGTGAGTACCTCCTTTTCACATATTCTTCCCCCTGTTGAATCTGTTCTTGAAAAGACTGACAGGCTTTGGGGAGGTACATAAGCTTTGATAAGCCCACAGCCCTAAGACATTTCCTGATTGGTCTGTAACAGGGTCAGCACAATGAAACATGTGCAACTCCTTAACTGTTCCTAGTATAAAAATTAGAGGAGCCTTAGCTTGAACCAGTAATGAAGGGGAAGTTCTGCTTGTGTTGCTTAGTTCTTTTGATGACGTATAAAGACTATGATATAAACTGAGCCAGTAGCAACCAGGGTGGAACTTGCTGGTTGTAAATGTGGCTTGCCCAGGATGAACAGCACTAATCATGTCAAGTTAAAGACTACTTGTATGACTCACCAGGTTGTAGCCAAGCCACACAACTGGCCAGTGGATAGATTACCCATATTTAGACGGATTACGTTTAAGTACTTCCCAGCATAACTTGGTTGCATGGAGATTTAAAAATCCCAACTGTACACATAAAGATTAGGAAACTACGCTAGCAGTATAGAGCTGCCAAGAACATCACTTCATAAACGCGGGGCATTTATGTAAGAAATATTACTTTCATTAAATTTGATAGTATGAATGCTGAGAAAATACTTTATCTTTTAAATACACCTAATAAATATTTGCAAGGTATCAGCATTGCAGTCTTCATGTAGTCTAGATTTGTAGCTATAACTGTTAAGGAAAAACTGACTGACAGATATTTACAGGATGCAAGTGACACTGCCAAATATTGATTTGGGATGATATAATCATGACTGCTACTCTCTTTCCAAGAACTCCATATGTGCAGTAATAGTGATATGTCTTGTTTTGCAGAAAGACAGCACACTAGATGCAGCTGAAGTGATCCTGAAGAACTGGAATAAACAGCCTGCCTGATTTTTCTTATTAACTCTTCCACCTGGTATAATTATCTAATAGTAGGGGTTTTTTTATTGCAAATTTAAGAACAAATTACTTAATAGAGAACAGAATTAATATGACATTGTAAATAACTTTGTGCTGCCACCTTCTGAGGAGTTTACACATATTTCAGTAAATCATTGTTTTACGCAACTCAGAGATTAGTTTCAGTCTTTTCAAAATCATTTACTTTTTTCCCTAGATGTATAGAATTCACTTCTTTTACTGAAATACAAAGATTTGTAGGACTCTGTGTAAAACAAATAGACGATATAGGTATTTTAAAACTTAGAAGAAAGAGTGGGAGGTGGTTTTGGTCTGAATTAGTATAGGAACAAGGGGTGAGACTTAAAGATCATGGTTTGTGAAATACAATAGCCTGCAGTGAAGGAAAATTAAGATGTGCCTCATATTAGATAATTGCAGTGACTTTCTACATACCTACCTACCTACCTACTCTGCCTGTGCACAAATTGCATCAGTTTAAATAAAGTGGTTGAGTTAAATCAATACAGTGTTTATGCTATAGGCAAGATTGAAAAGGGCTAAGTTGCATAATTACTGTTTTATTTTCCCACAATAGTCTTGTGCTGTTCTGAAAGTATTCAGTCCTCAATAAAATTATAAAAGTGCCATCTAGAACAGGAATTCTATTTACTCATGTCTACACCTATTTATTTATTTATTACATGGATGAATCTACAAAGCAAAAGAGAAGGTTTTGCTTTAGAGGCTCCTTCACAATCAGATGTAGTGACATCATTAATCCTGTCATTCTTTTTCTTACCATGTTCACAATATTGGTAACTTCACACCAAACTTATTTCAAACTCTTTAGGTCTAGGGAGAGCATGGAGATGGGCCTAATACTGTGCTGTGGAGCTCAACTAGCTTTGTTTCAAGCTCAGTTGATAAAGGACTGTTTCAAAAGAGATCAATATGGAGAATTCCTTTCTAGTGGCCTCCTATTTCAGTTCTCTCTGCGATCTTTTCATCTGTGGATGGGTTTCCCACTTGCAGAAGCAATCCAGGTAGGTAATCTTTTAAGGACAGTTCTCCATGTTGTTTCTATATTCTTCCCACAGGCCTTATGGTGGAAAGCCTGAACAAATTCAATAACTAGTTTTGCAAATATTTTACAACTGGAATCTTAACTGAATTCCATCAGACTGCAGCTATGGCCAGGGCCTAAGAAAAAGTATAGAAACTGGACAGGTGCTAGGCTTTTTCATTAGTACTTCTTGGTCTTGGGCTTTTGGGAGTCCAGTAGCTGGGACCTCCTTAGTCTGTGAAGCTGTCTTGCACTGCTATTCCCCGAATCTCACCAGAAAAAGGTTGGCTGGTATTTTTGAAGTGGTGTGTAGTCTTTGTGTAGAAAAATCAATTTAGTAATTAAAATGACTTAACTGAAATTTCAGCATGAATTTCATGTGGAAATTCCTACATTAAATTCCAGGAGGAACTATTTTTTTAAGATACTAAATTTCTGTGAAATCTACACTCTATTTTACAAGGAGTTTAAAATCTGTTTGTGGAAGTTGCACTGGGGAGCCATGCTGTTGCAGGAACTAAGAGGGCAGTGCAACAGTCAATTGAGTTGCATGATAATTTGGGAAAGGAAAGTGTAAAATAGTCTGCCACTTTAATTGAGAAGTAAATTTTTATAAAAATAAGCAAGTTTTCCTAGCATAAACACATGGTAAAAACATAGACTTCTATGAAATGTTTATATGATTTTGTGAATCAAAATTTTCTAATTTCTTAAGCCTCTGAAATTATACAAAATAATAAAATACTTGAATTTTGGTTTCTTGTCCTTGAAACAGGTGTTTCTCAATGCAATTAAACCTTACATAAGTAATACTATTTTCGTCACTGTTACATTTTAAAAGTTTTAAAGATCATGGCATCGTGCTTCTCTTGAAGGTAACAGTTACAGAACACAATTCTCTTAAGTGTTTTTTTAAAGCCCTATTTCTACGATCGAAGATTTCCCTGAGATAGCTGGGTTGTTAGCATGTCAGTGCACACATAATTGGGTTATGTGGCCTCACAGCAGTAGTAAGGTATTATGGGTTCTTCCATTCACCTCTCTTTACAATGTTTTCATGCTCTGTTTAAAAAAAAAAAAAAGACCTCACTGCTTCCAAAAGACTTGATGTAACACACTTGTATTACTGTCATTGGTAAATGGGACACCCCGTGTAAAGTCAGTCGAGAAGATGCATGAAAGAAAAATGTATGCAGAGCTGAAGAGGAAATGAAGACAACTATAGCAAAATAAGTTTTCCATTGTTATGGTTGACTGTTTCAAATATCTTGTTAGTATGCTAATAACTCACCTGCTAAAACACCAAACTGGAGTTGGGACACATAGGTGGCCAGTGTTTACAGGTCGCTCTGCATGGTGTACAGGTGCAGAGCCTTACTCAGGTGTGCTGGTTTTGGCTGGGGTAGAGTTAATTTTCTTCATAGCAGCTAGGATGGGGGCTATGGTTTGGATCTGTGCTGGAAACAGGGTTGATAACTCAGGGATGGTTTTGTTCCTGCTGAGCAGGGCTCACACAGCCTCAAGCCCTTTTCTGCTCCTCAGAGTGCCCTACCAGCGAGCAGGCTGGGGGTGCACAAAAAGTTGGGAGGGGACACAGTTGGGGCAGCTGACCCCGACTGATGAAGGGGATATTCCATGCCGTATGACATCACGCTCAGCATATATAAAGCTGGAGGGGAGGTTGACAGAGTGGGGAGGGCTGCTCAGGGACTGGCTGGGCATTGGTCAGTTGGTGGTGAGCAATTGTTTTCATTTGCATCACTTGTCTGTCTTGGCTTTTATTTTCCTCTCTCTCTGATTTTTTTTTCCTCTCTTTTCCTTTCAGTTTTGTATTATTATTTCTTTTCAATTATTAAACCATTTTTGTCTCAACGCACAAGCTTCTTTCTCACTTCTACCCTTCCAATTCTCCCCCATCCCACCAGGAGGGGGGAGTCAGTGAGTGGCTCTGTGTTGCTGTTGCCAGCTGGGGTTAAAACATGACCCTCATGTTGTAGGACCCATTGTATTTGACTTCTGTAGTTTAAATTTATTTTTTCCTATTTTGTCCAGGTGCTGTAGTGTGGTAATCTTTTTTGCTTCATCAAATGTCTGAACATGTAAGATACAGCACAGAGATGAATTAACATGCCAAGCATAATTCAGCTGCTCTGGCTATTTATTGTTTCCTTCATTTGCTCCTTCGAGGCATTTGACTGACATCTGCTATTTTAACAAAATGACCGTTGGCTAAATCAACAAACCATGACAAAGGACCTTTAGACATACAAGTAAGAACCAGTGACTTGTTTTCGTTAATGTACTGTTCATTGTGTTTGCAAAGGCATCCTAATATCCCATTGCATTGTTGTTGAAATGATGCTGGTAATATTAGCAATGTAAGAATTATAATTTAATTACACATTTTATTACTGACAGTAGCTCGTATGAGATACTTCGAGTGAAATTTTAAGAAACTCCAAAATGACCAATTAAGTTTTAAAATAGGATTATTGTTGTAACTACAGTGATGGGAAACAACAGATACAGCTGGGGAGAGCAAGGTCAACTTTCCCTAAGTTATTAAAATGATCTGTTGTTGACAGAGACTGGTAACAGTGGCATTCCTGTCTGCTTCATCTACTGCTTTTTTTCTGCTGCTACTGGATGAAGCGCTTGGAAAAATTGCTGCAGACAGGGGATACAGAAATGCTGAGATACGATCCATTGTATGTTTTGCAACATTTCTGAAAATTATTGTCTTTCTGTGGTGGAAATTAAACTCTTTTCAATTCCAGTTAATGAGAATAGGGTCAGGAGGGATGCGCTGTTGGCGGTGACTGCCAGCAGCAGATCTTTTTCATAGGACGGATTACATGAGGAGCCAGGACAAACCTGGAAAGCTTGATGGGACTGACAGTGCTGATGGGGCACATCTGTTGCAGACACTGCTGCATACACGTTTCAGAGGTTGTGGGAAAACTTAACATTGCGTGCTGTATTCATGCTGACAGTTACATACTTTTTTTCATTACTGTTTCATCCTTTGGGTTTTTTGAGCGTATGTGAAAAAAGTCACTGCAAGTGGAAAAAGAGAAGCTTTAAATTTATATCTTAGCATCTGTATCTTCTAATAGTTCAGCTTCCTTTTATTCCAAAAGGTGTATTTTTTTTTTTAAATCTAAGGAATGTGTTGGCAAGTTCAAACTAGCTTGTTTTCAACCAGCACACAGCATTTCAGTCAGCAGAAAGGTCTTTAGAAGATGTGTGATAATGAGTTTCGATATTAGCGAGTATTAAGAGAACTTTCCCAACCCTGCTGAATCGCCTTCTTTGAGCTGGCAAATTGAAAAATATTCTTGTTGTGTAGTGGAGACAGGGTTCTTAAGTGGTGTGAACAGTCCTTTGTATCTGATTAGTAGATACCCCTTTTACAACTGTTCAGAGACTTCAATACTCATCACTTTAAAGCACCGAAGTAATGGCACTTGCCAAGATCTGTAGACCCCCCTGTCCTATCCATCTCTTTATTAGTGAGGAGAGGCTCATACAAAAGGAATAGGGATTTTTTTTTTTTTCCCCCGTTTTACAGCTTGGGCTTGAAAACCTGCTGTTGCTGCTCAATATACAGACTAATTTTGCATACGGGTAATCTCTTGGGGAATTAAGAGTCTGGCCTGCAGTCGCGTGCTGGAGGGCTTCAGTTTTACAACAGTTCTCGTGGGTTTCTCCTTCTCTTTGGCCTGACGTTTGCTGCCGAGGTGGGTGCCAGGGGGAGAGACGAAGAGGAGCCGATGATGTCGTGCAGCAGCAGGTAGGGTAACATGGGAAACCCACACAAACCAGCAGGCATGCGTGTGTGTGCACACACGTCTGCTTGAGTCAGGCAGGGCATCTGTGTGTGGCCCGTGTGCCAAGGGCTCCCTTGAGTGACAGAAGGGCCAGGTTTTTCACATGGCCGAATCAGCCAAGTGGCAAACCAGAACAGCTGTAGCAGATGATGCCAGTAAGGGGGAACTAAACTTGTGTTCCTGCCCCCCCCCTTCTGGGAATTGCTCTCTGCTTGGTCTCAGTTCCAGAGCCAAGAACACCTTGTGTCCGCGAGACTTCTCTGCAAACTCCGGCAGTTCTGCTTCAACTTCTTATCATGGAATCATAGAATGTTTTGGGTTGGAAGGGACCCCTAGAGGTCATCTAGTCCAACCCCCCTGCAGGAGCAGGGACACCGCTAACCAGATCAGGTTGCTCACAGCCCCGTCCAACCTGGCCTTGAATGTTCCCAGGGATGGGGCCTCCACCACCTCTCTGGGCAACCTGTTCCAGTGTTTCACCACCCTCATGGTAAAGAATTTCTTCCTTATCTCCAGTCTGAACCTGCCCTGGTTTAGTTTAAAGCCATTACCCCTTGTCCTGACACAGCTGGCTCTACTAAAAAGATTTTCCCTGTCTTCCCTACAGGCCCCCTTGAAGCCCTGACCGGCCGCACTCAGCTCTGCCCGCAGCCTTCTCTTCTCCAGGCTGAACACCCCCAACTCCCTCAGCCTGGCCTCATAGCAGAGGGGCTCCAGCCCTCGGAGCATTTTAGTAGCCCTCCTCTGGACCCGCTCCAACAGCTCCATGTCCTTCCTGTGCTGAGGGCTCCAGAGCTGAATGCTTTTCGTGTGGTGTTCCACCGAACTACTGGAGTATGCCCAGAGCCGGCCCAACCAGAGGCACGTCCCATGGCGAGGAGCAGGCCGGCAGGGCACGGGCTGGCGGCACCCCCGGCTCCGCTCCTGCCCCTGCCTGGGCCTCGGCTCGCCCAAGGGGGAAGGTTCCGACTCAGCCTCCCACAGCGCCGGCATTTTAAGTGGCGAGGCCTTCCAGAGCCCGCAGTCCCGAGGTACCCAGCACGGTTTGATTCATTAGAACGAGACTGCGGTCCCTACGCCGCCCTCGGTGTCAGCGGGCCCTCGCCGTTCCCTCGGGTGGCCAAGCCCTGCCCGCAAACAGGCCGGGGAGGCCCGCGCCTTCAGCCGGACACGGGGCGGAGCCGCCGGGGTGCGGTAAACAACCCGCCCTGCCTACGCGCGGGCTAGGCGGGGCCTGCCCGCCGCCCCTTCGCGCCCGGTTGTCCCTTCGCGCGGCCCGTAGCGAGCGCTCGCTCGGCCCCGCCCGGCGCCATCGCTATATAGGGCGGAACGCTGCGGCGCGGCCTGACTCGGCCCCGGCGCTGCGGCAGGAGGGAGGCAAGATGGCGTCCACGAGCCGGTACGGGAGGCCGGCCTGGCCGCTCGGAGCGGCCCGTGCGGAGGGGGGGTGGGAGGGGCCCCGCCATCCCTCCCCGTCCGCGGCACGGGGGAGAAAATGGCCGCGTCGTCCCTTGCTGCCGCCCAGGGAGGGAGCCGGTGGCTATCGCTGCCCGTGCCCGGCCCCGCTGTCCCCGGCTCGGCGCGGCTCTCGCGGCGCCCCCGGCCCCTCTCCGGTTTCCCCTGTGTTAAGGCCGCCCGTGTGCTGCTCCCGGGGTGTCAGGAGGGCGGGGAGGGCCGCGGGGGAGCTGGGCCTCCCCGGGCTTCTCCGTGTGGGCCGGGCCGAGCGGCCTCTGGGGGCGGCCGGAGGTCGGGGGCCGGGGGGGGGGGGGCTGAGCTCGCCGCCGCCGCCTTGCTGCTTCACGTCCTCGTTAACCGGTGGCGCTCCGGGAGGAAGGCAGCGTTTCGGGGGATTTCGCGGTGATTTGTGACTGGATTCCGTCGGTACCGAGCGCCCTCCCCGGTGTCCCGCGGGCGAGCACCGCCTGGGCGCTGGGCCCGGCGCCGGGGCCGGCCCCTGCTCACCCCCGCGCCGCCTGCGGGCCGGGGTGGCTGCGCCCTGGCTCGGCTCCAGGTTATCGGGTCCTGACAGCAGCTTTTTAGCCTCCCGCCCTAAATCCGTACCGGCACTAGTCGGGCTCTGAATTAGTGTGTGGGGTTTTTTGGTTTTTTTGTTTTTTTTTCTTTTTTTCTTTCCCCTGGAGATGTATCGAGTTTTGGTTTTGGCTTTTTTATGTCAAGTCGGGAATGAAGGAAGGTGCATGGAGCAGACTGTGGAGTGACTGTTAATCCTGCTAAACCTGTCCTAGGGTCTAGGGAGTGTTTCCTAAGTCAGTCTTATTGCAGCTCGGGAGCTATTTGCTGAGATGGACCTTTACACACGTGCCACGCGTTTGCCTTTGGTGTAGTTGACTTGGTACATTGAACCTGTATGCTACAAGGAGTACAGCATGTATGTCTAGAAAAACGAGTTAAAACTGGGACAGGAAGACTAATTTTTATAATGTTCCATGAGGGTAAAGTCTGAAACCAAACACTTATTAGTATTCTTTCAGGCTTCTGGATATATT
Organism: Gorsachius magnificus; assembly: GCA_034008185.1. Taxonomy (NCBI): domain Eukaryota; kingdom Metazoa; phylum Chordata; class Aves; order Pelecaniformes; family Ardeidae; genus Gorsachius; species Gorsachius magnificus. The sequence goes on along the minus strand of CM067085.1, from coordinate 74,172,294 downwards.
TTTTTTTTTTCTTTTGCTTAGTGTGTCGCTCGCCTTTTGCGTAATGCCAAATGTCAGATGACTGCACACGCTTTGTCAACAGTTTTGTCATGTGAAACTGCTGGCTGGGAGTAGTGAGAAGGGAAGTAGTTTAAAGAGCTTTTATGTAGTATTTTGAACATAATTTACGTCTGAAGATCTTGTGTGTACCTGTTCTTTCTGGAGGCTTTATGGTTAGTAGTGATGTTGATTTTCAGTTTTGGTTTTGAGCCTTAGATATTTTTCTGAACAGTTGCTGGATTTAAATGGTTGGGAGGATTTTTTTAAACTCTTGACTCATCAGAAATATATAAAAAGTAAAAAGAGGGAACGTATAGATTAGGCTGAAATAATGGACTAGTGGGAAAGGGAGGATTAATCTAACTTTTAATAAGATGTTTTCTACAGTTGAAAGGATTAGAAGTTATTTTTTAGCACAATCAGTTGAAGTTGGTGGGTACTCATGACAAATTTTTTGTGATCAACTTCCATACCCTCTGCTTTTTAGCTTGAGCAAGATGGCTTTGTTGAATATACAGACCCCAACTGTCAATATTTATTATTCCAATTTTGAGTTGATTGGTTTTAACAGAATTGCTGAACAGTCTCTAGTAGCTTGAATGAGGTATTTGCTGTAAAAAGTTTGGTTGTTATTCTAGTCAGTAGCTAAAAGCTGTTGTGTCAAATAGTGCTAATGCTTTATGGGGAGTTTTTTATATCTGCTGTAACTCTTGAAGATGTGTGGGTGCTCTCAGAGAACAGATCTGTTATCAGCAGCAGTTGTCACATAATCCCTTTTATGAGCTGATTGGTTTTTTGTTAAGATCTCACAATTAATGAGTTGCCCAATTTAAAATGGGACTTTTTCTTCAAATACTTGAAAATAATAAAACAGTGGTATATTCAGCTATTTTTTAAAAAATTATGTGTGTGTGTGCACTACTTCCTGAATGAAGGACCTGGTGAGCAGTATTGATCTGATTAGAACGGATGAGAACGCTCATTTGGAATGAAGCAATTACCTCTAACTTCTTGGGGAACTTCATTTAGTGATAAGGCTGTGAGTTAGGCAACGCTTAATCAAGAGTGTTGTTCAGATTTTTTTATGTTTTAATTTGAAGTATTTTTGGTACTAGATACATCACAAAAAATTTGGCATTTAACGTGACCCGAGGTCTTGATTGTCCAATGTAGTGTTACAGCATTTAAATAAAAGGTTAGGTTCATGTGTTTAGGTTAATATTCTGTTATTCAAGTCACTGTAACCTCTGTATCATTAAAGTGTTCTTTCAGCAAGGAACTCTTATATGCTTGGATATGCAGCCTACTTGATTAAAAGTAATTAATCCTTCTAATTTTTTTTCTTAGTTTGGATGTACTTCCGCGAGTGACTTGCCCAAATCATCCAGATTCCATTTTAGTAGAGGATTACAGAGCTGGTGATATGATTTGTTCTGAGTGTGGGCTAGTAGTAGGTAAGTATAGCTATTCATGTTTTTGTGAACTACCATATAACTTAAAGTGTATGTGTAGATTTGTTTTACCACAAAACTGGTATATGACAATTTAAGTATTAAAAGGCTTTTTCTGGCTGCCTAAAAGTTTTCTTTTATGATATTCTTTTGGCTAAAAGCTTGCTATTTTGAATAGTCTGTCTTCTGGTAACTTCTTGCATTATGAAAAGAAACTCTTTAAAGATTGAAAATCTAAACTATGTTGTAATACTGAATTAGAATATTGTGCTGTCTAGTCCAGTATTCTGTCTTTAATCATGACTGTTGTTTCAGTCAGGAAAGTGTAAGAAACGTAATAAAAGCTCTTTCTCAAATAACTAACTTACAAAAAAAAAAAATCTCATTTCCCACTAGTTAGTGGTTATCTTCTGCCCTGAAGGATTTCTCTTTATATCCTTGCCAGCACCTGTTTCTGTTAATTATTCCTCCTAAGGCTTTTAATACTATCCAAAGTAAATATCCAGTTTTTCCTCTGGAATTTTGCTGAGCTTTTTAATTGGTTCATGTGGCAGCAAATTCCACAGGCTAAACTGTATTTCTAAGTATAATGGAATATTTAAAGTGAAAGGCCTTTTAGGCATTGTCTTTGTTTGAATGAGAGAGGCTCATGTTGCCATAGAACATGCCATATATTCATTTTTCTGTGTCTTCTCTAGGATCAGTATCTTACTGTCCATCTTACTGTCTTTATTCCTTTTGCATGGGAACTTTTCATGCTAGTGTTATGATCATTCTTAAAACCTCATTTATTTCTATACATTTTTTTTTTTAGATGTGCTATGACCTAAAGAAAATCCTCTTGTTTTGAGGGTACATGTTCAGGTGATTCATTCAATGGTGTTAAGTATTTCAGATGGTTTTATATCCCTCTCTCCTAGACTGTGGTGATTTTGTTCTGGCTCTTGTCTTCCACCGAATTAAAAATTTTCATAGAGCTACTGGCAGAAAGCTAAAGGTTTAATAAGTTGCAGCAAAAGTAGTACTAATTTAGCCAGGTGACTAAAACTTGTCTTTTGTTTATGCAAAAAGCAAGCTTCCACATAGCTTATTGAAATAAATGTTAAAATATTTAAGCCTGAGTATCAGTTTCCTTTAAAATTATGAAACCATTTAAAAGGCTGGGGGGGGGGGGGTGTTTGGTACTTGCTTTGTTAAAAAAAAGTCTGGTTTAATTTGCATAATTTCTGATGAAGATAAATGAATCAAATTTGTTGGTTAAAAATTCAAATGTCCACAGCAATGTTTCCTGTTGAAATACGGTAATAGGCATCTAAGTTACCGCTTAAAAACAGTTTGGTCCACGTTCAGCTCTTTTAAAATAATTCTGGCTTTAGAAGAAGAGGGGAAAGGTTTTGCTTTATAAGTTTCATTTTTAGGAACCTGTCAGTTTATCGGAAATCTCACTTCATGTACCTTCTGTTACCTAGTCACAAGGTATTCTCGCTTTAGAGATTTGCTCTCTGGTCTCTTCTGAATCAATAGTGTCAGAGATTTCCTTAGTTCAGGTTGGCAGCATTTTTGATGAGCAGAATCATTAGACTATTAATACAAACTTTTGCTGAGTTGAATTTTTAAAATGTGTTTAAGATGGTCTTAGTCCTCTACAGCCAATGCTACTGGTAGGGTAAAAAATGTCTTTTCTTTAAGCGTGCAGTGTGTTTTAAGTAGGCCTTTCTATGGATTTATCACTAGAAAGCTTTAACATTTACTTTTGTTGTGCTGATTGTTTTCATTCTGTCTTGTCTTCCTTCAGCAAATTAGTTTACCTGCATATGTCCAATTCATTAGCTAGGGTATCTAGCAGCTAGTTTGGAAAACCAATTAAATCAGATGAAGCTAAATAATTGAAGAGTGCATGACCAAACCGAAGTGTGAATATTCAACATTTTCTCTTCTGGTCTGGTAAGAAATTCAGAGGAGGAGAAAAACATCCAATTCTTGATGCCTTTTTTCTGGAGATGCATGTGAAATAGGGATGTTTTAAAGCAGAGAAGACAAAATTTTCTTTCTGAATGAGAAAATTTTTATGTATTTGTTGCAGATTCCATGACACATCTTCCCATTAAGAGAGTAGTGATTTCATTTCCTGTTCTTACATAGAAAAGCCATGGATTTGTGTTTCAAGGATTACATACGTCATGATGCGTAGCTGATGTGAACAGGGCCCACTGAAAATATGTTTTGAGGTGGGCCAGAAGTTAGTGAGATCTTTATCACTGAAGGGAATAAATTAGAACAGTTAAAAACCCGGAAAGACTCGACGTACTCAGTAGCCAAAGAAGCGTTATGGTTTTACTTAAAAATACTGTGATTTTGGTGTCTGCAGAGCACTGCTGGTGTACATGGGGCAGAATGCTAAATGCCAAATTTGTGCATTTAGTTTACTGTTCTAAAGTACATAGTGATGTGACTTCACTGCTTTTTTTTTAAGTACAGTCTGGCTGAAATGAGAGCAAAGAGTCTTTGGCTAAACTAAGTGTATTTCCACCTGATGTTTTTCTTGCTTTCACATTTGTGGAAAAAGTGCGAGTTTGCTAAATGTAAAACTGGATAGGATAAAATAGCTGGTGCATAGATAATTTCCAGGTTTTGTAATCAATCTTCTGGGAATATGAGATGAAATGAATATTACTAGTGTTAGGACTGTAGTTGCATTTATCGGATCTGTAAGCTGAAAGAGTGAAGCAATGGAAAAGTTTGGGGGAGCAGGAGGCTAGGAGAAGGAAGGAGCTGATCTCTTGTAACAGGTCTTTGGCAGAGCTGTATATTGGAAGTACTGCTATTTAAAGGGATTTTTGAGAAAGATTTTTAATCAAAGTTGTTTTGCTCTCATAGGTGGTGTTCTTAGTGTCTCAATAAGATCGAAATTTAAAGTTAAATCCAGTATGCTGCTTTTTCTTTGCACGTCATTTTTCAGTTGTTATATTTGGAAACTGCTGTTTTGCTGTGCAGTATTAAAAGAAGTAAAGCTTGTAATGTCAGTATGACTGAAGCTGGTGGCTGTTTTATTATTGCTTCAAAATAGAACTTCAGGAAAAATTCTCACCTGCCTTTTCACTGTTACCTTTCCTGGGTTAGCTTGTGTTCCATCTTTTCATGGTAACTGACAATTTTTCCTCCTACTAATAGCCTTTTGCATGAAAGGCAGTCGGAGACCCAAATTGCAGTTTTCCATGAAATTTTGGTATTAATCTGGATTGACATGCATCTGAAACTTTACAAGTCTATGTCCAAGTTTATGTGCTGTCGTAAGTCTTGTGTTTTATTATACGTACTTTTCTCAAATCATTCTGGGTATAGTAAGTGTTTGTGTGCTGGCTTGAGAATTCATGAACAGGGCTCTTAGGGTTTGAAAAAGTAGTTAGTTCTGTGTTCATTTAAAACTTTGACCATATCTCATTCTTTAGGTGGACTTGGGGGGGGAGAAGCATTTTGTTCAAGAACACAAGGCTAGTAAATCCTCTTTCCTGACAGGTAAATATTTTGCTTACTGCCTTTTAGGCAGTAAAAAAGGCTGGAAGTCAGCTGATACACGAGAAGGGGCTGAAGAAAGCAGAATTGAAGTGGAATATAGAGCACTGAATTTTCTTGATGTAGCAAGGTGGTGAGCTGAATGACAGAGGGTGATAAGAATGAGTCTAGTGGCATGTACAGCTGTGTAGCAGCTCAGAGAGGTAGGAATACCTTTCCAGTCTAAGACTTTCCTTAAACTTCTGTATGGTTTTATTAAACTTTGTGTACTAGTGTGCAGGTGTTGGAGCAGTGAGGAGTTTATTTTTAGCATTTGGTAAGTGATTTTCTCGAACTGGTTAGCTCTGTCTGCTGTGTGTCAACTTGTTAAAGCTTTGAATCAGTTTATGACCTATATTTAGATATGTTCTGTGTATACCTGAGTTAAAGAATTTTGGGGAAGAATGTTCAATAGCATGTGGTCAGCAGTAAGGCTGTTACAAAATTCTGTCAGAATATTCAGTTGGCTAATGCTTCTGAAATATTTGATATCTAAATGGTGTACCTTGAATTCAGGTGTAGTCTGTGAAGAATAGGTAGGACTTAACTATACTACAGGTATTTTTCTTCTCTAGAGTATAACAAACAATTAGGAAGGGGATTCATGATTGCCTCTCTGCTGGCCAGTCTGTTACTTAGGATGTCTGTCATTAGGGATAAGATTGATTGCGTCTATACGTAGACGCTTGTTTTCTAAAAACCAAAGAACCGTTGTTGTTTTCTTTTTTTCAGCTGTTGCTAGTATCCTGTAAGTTGAGAAGATGCTTAAGTACTTCTGACTTGGATCCGGTAGAGGGCAATTACGTCTATTTTAGTATCTCCATATGGTGAAAAATCTTTTCATATTTGGGTTAAAAAAAAAAGTTTTATTAAATAAATAGGCAAATATCTTTAGATATGGATGTGTATTAGCACCTTATATCTGGTTACTGCTTCTGCACTTGGTGTCCAGAGCACTAAAAAGTGTCTGACAATAGCCCTTGCAAATAAAACTTGTTGCATCCACAGGAAAGCTAATTATAAAGGATGCTGATACTTAAAGGAATTCTGAATAGTTAACTTTTGCATGAGCATTCATGGATGCTTGATTTACATAGGGAATTTGTCATACGGAGAAAGCCATTTGCGAGCCCTTTTCAGCGTTTCAAATAGCCTGTGTTTTTAAGTGTAACCTGTTTCAGCTTTAAAGACAAGCGTGATGGTTTTAGCTGTTTCAGCAATAACGCTTGTAAAAGTGGAAACTTTGACTTTAGATGACAAAAGTTGGCATCTTTTGTCAGGCTTTGTAATAAGCACCGCTCTTAGTATGCTATTCCCTGGAGATTTTCTAGTTAGTGGGTTCTAGGCTGGGAACTAAAGGTGTTTGAGAGCCACCATGAAGAATGCCTCTATTAGTTGAAGTACTAGATTTACCTAGTGGAATAACAGTAACATGTTGAATCATCCTATCCAGGGAATGCTGGATTTTTTTTTTCTTTTTTTTTCTTCCTTATCAGATTGCCAAAGTGATTTAAGGCAAGTAAGGGCTAGAAATGATGTGAACTCCTCTGATGGAAGAAGAATCCAAAGCCTCTTATTTTTGTGATACAGTGTAGATCAGGCACAACATTTTTTCCATTGAGATGCCATAGTTTGGGGCATCCTTCACAAGTACTTGAAGGATTGTCTTTTAAAGGCCACAAGTCCTGGAGAGGTGTAACTTCAACTGACCAGACTTGTCCACCAGACTGTTTGATGTTTCTACTCTTATTTGCTTGCTCCAAAATTATTACAAGTTGATGGCTGGAAGTCCTTTTAAATTTGTCATCATTTTGATATGCAGGAGCTGCTAAACCTTTGTTCTTGTAACAGGCATTTGCCTGAAGTGCTATACCATCCATTTCAATCCATAGTTGCCTGTAGGTACTGGTATGATGCTGTCAATGTCTGGAAAGAAGTCAAAGTACTCTGTGGTGTTGGTCGTTGGTTTTTTGGTTTTGTGGTTTGTTTGTTTTTTTTTTTTTCTTCCCCCTAACATCTCAAAGCCTGCTCTAGTTCTGTTTGTTTTTTCAGCTGAATCTTGAGAATGGGCTGGTGTTGCTGTTGGTGATGATGCATTTGTGGTGTTTACGGTTTACTGAAAACAAAATGACTTTTTGCAATGAATATTGCTATCTTACAAAAGGCTGGAAATTTTGTAGAAACAGCTATGACTGTAAAATTGTGGAGGTTTTTTTTTTTCCCCGGGAGTTTATGTTTTGGTAAGATTTAATACATCTGTGCTTAAATAGAAGTTCTAAAGCCAAAAACTGGAGGGAAAAAAAAAAAAAATTGAGTTTCTATTTTGAAAGCTATAAAGTCGAGTAGTACTGTATGTGACAGTGTGTAAACTAAGAAATAGAATGTGGAGGAGTAGATACCTGGAGTATTGTGTCTAACTCTGGGCTCCAGTACAAAAAAGGTGGAGACAAGTCCAGCAGAAGGCTGCAGAGGTGATTTAGGGACTGGAGCATCTTCCATACGAGGAGAGGCTAAGAGCTGAGACAGCCTGGAAAAGAGAAGGTTCGGTTCAGCCTGGCGCTGTGTGGTTACACATCTTAACGATTCTCCTCAGCTTGTAGTCTGCTGCCTAGGTTTTTCACTGTAGTTTCTCTCAGCACCTCATTACTCTGGTTATTAAGGAGTTGACTGAAATTAATGGTAGTTCTATATATTTTTTTAAAATCTGGCATTATAAAATGCTTTTAATTAAAAGTATAATATATGTGCTCACTAGATGGCAGCAGATTCCTTAACTAACATCCTGTAGAAACAAACTAAAATATTAGTTAATAATATGTAGAATTTGATGCAATGTACAGCTAGCATTAGAGCTCCTCTGGAAAAGACTTCAGAACATACCTTCTCAGAACTGTTTCAAGACTGGACGTGGAAGATAACATTACTCAAGGCTTGACTTTCATCCTATTTCTTGCTTTGATTAAACATCTTCAATTTGCAGCTATGTTGTCTTCATATAACATATAATACAAAACGCAAAAAGAGAATAAAGTAATGTGTATTATGAGTTATTGTGAGCAGAGCCCAACATTAAAATAGCTGATACTATTTCTCTATAAACAAGTAATTGCAAATTCAGGGCTTGTTGAGTTAAAATATTTTCCTTTGAGAAATCACTTTCTATTTGGAGGGGGGGTAAGCATACATAATTTGTGATGTGTAGACATTTTCAGTTGATTTTAAAAAAACTGTTCAAAATTATGTTTCAATTTTTGATTCTGACCTGAGTTTACTCTTGCATTTCTGTAGCGCATGCTCTTTACATTTGGCAGTTGTGAAGAAAAGTAACCTTGGTCTGAGGTTTTCCGTTCTGAATAACAGTTCTGCATTTTACTAAATGAGCTTTTCAGATGGTGGGTAACCTGAGTCAGTGAAGTTTGCAGTGTGTATTTCCACTAGAGCCTCTGTGCTAATCTGGTTAGACTGTATTTTAAAAGGTAACTGGATACTGGAGGAATAGTTTACAAAATGAAATGGGGCAATGGAGAAAAACTCAGAAAGATGCTTCAGAGTATCAGTCTGGAGTTGGGTTCCACAAAGATTTGCCCCTGTAAACTGCATTTTTTTCTTTGTACTTCAGAGGAGGAAGCTGAGGAGATGAACTCATCTGTTTGAAGAAAATTAAAGGAGTGTCTAATGTAACCGTATCTAGTGAAGCTTATTTTTGTTCAAAATGTCTGCTTCAAAAGGAAGTAGTGAAGGGAATATGCAGCCACTCCCATACTTATCACCGCTCGATATGGTTGCCAAAACCGATATAATAATGATGTGAGAAAGCAGAGGCAATTTTATAAGGTTCTTACTGGGAGTTTTTGTTAATCTGATGTTTCACTATCAGACCCATTTCCCAGGTGCTTCAGGAAAGCCAATCAGGACTGTATGGCCAGTACTGTATGACCAGCAAATTCAGTTTAGGACTTGAAATGTTAACTGGGGACTAGTCTTCAAGGCTGATTACAGTGCTTTTTGTAAGACCGACTATAGAATTTAAGGTTTTGTTTTGATCACTTAGGGTGGGGCTTAACTGCATCTGTACTAACATCACAGTTCCAAAGTGCTTTTTGTGTTTTGAAGAGTTAAAAATAATAAATGCCACATTTCCCCCCCCCCCCCCCCCCCCCCCCCCCCCTTGGTGTAGAATGGGATAATTAGCTGTTGTAGCTAGTATATTTTCCACTTATGGAAGCCTTTTGGCCTATTTGTTCCATTTTTGTTAATGTGTCTAGCTTGTGTCACTTCTATAAAAGTCTTTTGAGAGGTGGAGTGCACTTCTTGGGACCTCTGTATATTTTAAATAATACACAGAGTGTACCGAAAAACTTTTTTTCTGCAATAGCAGATTACTTGGCAAAGTAAAGGTATTTGCATACTGCATCTTAATTACACAAATGCTGTATATTCAGTGATTTGTTCTAGTTAATCTTTTCCCACTCTGAAATAGTAGTCTCAGTCCTCTGTTTGTAATACGTTTGCCAAAGCAGGCAGTGATATAACACTTTTCTGTTAGAGCAGGAATGGTTCATAACTCACAAGAAGGCAGATCCCTGAGTGAGTCATTTAGGTCATTCCCACTTGTGTGGAAAAAATATTACATCATTGCCCTGTACTCAGTGTTCTATTTATACCATGCCAGAATTTTAAGTACATTTTGCTTTTTTTAGATGCTGTAAACAGTATTGGGGGGTTGTCTTAAAGTAAAGTTACTGCTAGGCCATAGAAGGAGCATTACTGAATCAAATATTTACAGAGAGTCCAGGAGCTGGAGGAGCATGCTGTCTGCTAATTTAAGCTTGCAAAGGGAGGAGACCTTTGTAGCAGAAAGAGCAGATCTGTGCCTTCTTTTAGGCTGCTATATTCTTAACCATCTAGTTTTTGATGATTTTTTTTTTTTCTTCCCCCTCTTGGTTTTCATTAGAGCAGTAAATAAAGGTGGAACATAGCTGTGAGCACGTCTGACAAGTATTGGTGAGAACACCTCTAACCTAAATTGATTCTTTCTGGTTGTGGTGATTTCTCATGGTTCATTCACAGCTTTCAATTTCAAGTGTATTCCTTGCATAATTTTATGTTAAAAATAAAGCTTCTCATTCGGAATAGATTCCCCCCTCGTCAAGTAATTGTGCAGTTGTACCATGCTGTTCATTGCTCCTGTATTTTCTCCAGCTTCCTATCTTGTATTGCCATTGTTTGGAGAGTGCTTTTGTCTGTCTGCTTGTGTTTTCACCAGATTAAATCAGCCTCTGTGGTTTCATACTAAGACTTCTTCCATACCGGAAATTTTTCTTGCAGTCAATGCGACTTATTTTTTGGAGACATTTCTTTCATGAGACATGTAAACACTGATACAGACAGTGAATTTTTCCTTAGGTTTAGCAAAGCAGGGTGACAATTATATTGAAGTTTCTTCTGATATCTTACACGGAGCTATAATTTGCTTTTCTGCAAAACACTAAGAAAAGTGTTCATTTTGTGGTCTTCTGTGCATGTGTTCTTAACAATTCTGTAGTATTGTTTTGGAGGCAACACCTTTGAGATGCAGCTTTTGCCAGACCTGTAAATAGAGTCAACTGCACTACCAAGAGCGGGGGAATGTGTGGGGGTTCTTTTCTTGTTTTTTGTTGTTGTTGTTTATTTGTTTGTGGGTTTTTTGGGGGTTTTGGGGGGGGGCTTTGGGAGTTTGTTGGGTTTTTTGAGTTTATTGCTTGGTTTGGTGTGGGTTTTTTTGGTGTGTGGGTTTTTTTTTTGTTTTAAGATTGTATCCTTGTGATTACTGTAGGCCTTTTGCCTGCATCGGAATGCCGGTTAGAGTTATTGCTCAATCTGAAAAGTTGCTGTAGGAGAGGTTCAGATGAATGTGAGATGAGTAGAGGATTGCGAGGAAAGTTGTGTTATTCAGAGAATGTGGGTTTAGTGCTCTTTCTGCTTACTCTGAATCTGTATTTAAACTCTTCCAGGTATAACAGGATACAGTGAGTTTAAGAAGAAATAGTTGTGTATATATATCGTGTGTTGATACTGTCCATCATTGTAAATGAAGTGGTGTTGAGCAGGGTCAGGCCTCCCTTCAAGAACAAGAATTGAGGTGTAAAATGTTGTTACGGTGGGTTAGAAGGTGGTATATTTCAGAGCACCAAGGACCTGGAGCTCATGCACAGAAGTGATTTACTACAGCTTAATGAGATTGTGTGTGATAGATAATTCACATGTGCGCTTTGAACACATGGCAAATGCGAGCGAACTTGTTAAGTTACAATAACTTACTCATTTGTCCAAGCGCCGAGAACATCTGTAGGCAGCCATGACCTCCAGCTTGAAATCAAGGTCTTGATTCCTTTTGTGTATTGAAAATCCCGTGAAGATCCCATCCTCTTTAAGGATAACTGTAACTCTTTGTGTTCTGGATGTGTTTCTCTAGTTATGTTTTCTGTGCAGCTCTAGTTGCATTCCCCCCACCCCTGTTGCCTTCAACTTAACTTGTAAATCACAAAAGTTTTGGTACATTGGCCTGCAAGTTACTGCTCTGTTTGGGAATGCCAACAGACTGCCTTCTTAACAATGAAGAGCTCAAATGTGTAACTTAATGTTTCATGAAATATTTCAAAATGTTACATTAATGCAGACTATCGCTTTTTGTGAACTCAGGTGACCGGGTCATAGACGTAGGGTCGGAGTGGAGAACTTTCAGCAATGACAAAGCAACAAAAGATCCATCTCGAGTTGGGGATACCCAGAATCCTTTGTTGAGCGATGGTGACTTGAGTACAATGATTGGCAAGGTAACGCTTAAAATACTAAATTTTACTAAGTTTGAATGTTTTTATGTCAAATATGTGTTTGTATGTCCATAGGGAAACTATTCAGAGCATGTATTTACAAAGAGATTTTGTGTAAACTGAAGTCTTACATTTCAATGGTGTGTGAAATGTGGCTCTTCCTGGGGGTAACAGGAAAGCAATGACCTCTTCAACAAAAGAAAAGTTTGCAGTGCTGTGGGGTTACTTGCTGCTCTTTGGTATGCTGCAATAAATAGAAAAGCTGATGTTGCAATCTTTAAAGAAACACTTTGACTTAGCATGTGTATTTGAGGTGATTCTGAAATAACGGATACTTAGTTTTGAGGTCTCAATAGCTAGTACTGCCCGACTTGAACTATCATCTTTGTAATAATACCTGTATCAGATTCATATTGGACACCCAGAGGTGTACCTGCGTATTGTACATGTCCTTCCAGTTAATATTAAAGCACTAAACGTAGAATTCTGTCATGGTGTGAGTGCTCCAGAAGAAAGTATTCAATGTATATTTGAGTTGAAATTTAGCGGTACAGCCATGTTCTGCTGTTTCCCGTGAGAGAGCAAGCAAGATTAATTGTGCAAATGCAGTCCTTTTAATGAAGTAGTGACCCAGGTAAGTTTTCATTGTTGTACTTTGTGTTATATTTTTTACTGCAAGATCCAAATTGATTTTTGTGGATTTCTTTAATGTTTCATTAAAGGTGGTCCAGTTGCTGATAAATAGCTATTAAAAATATGTTGCCGCTTTATGTGTTGCGGTACACGCACACCAGGATTTCTCAGGTTTTTGTTCCAGTGATGTTGCTAGGATGAAGACCTAGACGTACCTAAATATGTATGGCTATGTATAGGGGAGTGCGTACCATACTTTTCAGCCAAGAATTCTTCAAAGAGATGAAGTCGACTAGTGAGTGCTGATGCGGACAGCTAATCATTCACCACTGGTGAAAAAGAAACTTTCTGTTCAAAGGATTGTCCAAGCGGATTCTTGTGTTTTGGACAACTCCAGGCATTGCTGCCCACGAGATTTTAGGATGCCTTATAGTGGCTTTTGGAATCCGTTCAGACAAACAGATTTCCTCACTGCTCCATAACAAAAGTTGGCGTTGCTGAGTGGCTATGTGAAGCAGTGCTGTAGAAGTCACTGGAATTTTAATGTCACCTGTTTAGGTCCAGAGAGATTGTAGTTCTCGGGGCTTGGGTTTCTGTCACTGATTGGGTCAGCCGTCATAAAGATCAGAAATACCCCTTTATAGATAGATGGAGAAATGGGCTGTTTGCTCCAAGTTCGCACTGTTGTCTTGTTTTGGGACTGTGTAAATACAGGGTTTTTTTTCTGGGGGCTCAGTTTGATTCAGTAGGTAGGATAACCTGAGCTCTTTTAGAACCTCTATGTCGGAAAAGGCAAAAGATGTTTCAGCTAAAGATAGAGTTTGTATCCAGGTGAACAGCAACTTGTGCTATTAACCATGTTCTCTCTGGAGGTTCAGATCCTCATTTAGAATAAGAGGGATAGCAGCCACAGTGAGAGAATTAAAGACTTAAGGAAATGTCTTTGAGAAGTTTGTTCTTCAGTGAAAACTAAAAAATTTTCAGAGATGGACATTCATGTAATGAAACAGTTTTGCTGTTAACCAGTGTATTGGGTTTGCCTGGCAAGGTTTTCGTAGTGGGGGGGCTACAGGGGTGGCTTCTGTGAGAAGGTGCCAGAAGCTTCCCCTGTGTCTGACAGAGCCAACGCCAGTCCAGCTCCAAGGCAGACCCACTGCTGACCAAGGCCGAGCCTGTCAGGAACAGTGGTAGCACCTCTGGGATAACGTATTTAAGAACGGTGGAAAAAAACCCCTGTGCAACTGCAGCCAGAGAGAGGGGTGAGACTATGTGAGAGGAGCAGCCCTGCAGGCACCAAGGTCAGTGCAGCAGGAGGGGCTCCAGGCACTGTAGCAGAGATTGCCCTGCAGCCCCTGGTGCAGCCCTGGTGGGGCGGCCCCCAGCCCGGGAGGCCCACGGGGGAGCAGATCCCCACCTGCAGCCCAGGGAGGACCCCACCTGGGGCAGGGGGGTCCGAAGGGGGGGGGAAGCCCACGCTGGAGCAGGCTCCTGGCAGGACCCGTGGCCCTGTGGGGAGAAGAGCCCAGGCTGGGGCAGGTTTGCTGGCAGGGCTGGTGACCCCATGGGGACCCACACTGGAGGGGACCCATTCCCTGTCCCCCTGCGCTGCTGGTGGGGAGGAGGTGGAGAATTTGGGGCTGAAATTAAGCCTGGGAAGAAGGAAGAGGTGGGGGGAAGGTGTTTTAAGATTTAGTTTTTATTCTAATTATTCTACTCTGATTTGATTTGTTATAAATTAAGCTAATTTCCCCAAGTTGAGTCTGTTTTGCCCATGAAGGTGAGTGACCTCTCCCTGTCCTTATCTTGACGCATGAGCCTTTCAATATATTTTCTCTCCCCTGTCCAGCTGAGGAGGGGAGTGATGTGGCTTTGGTGGGCACCTGGCATCCAGCCAGGGTCAACACACCACAGCTGAACATCCCAGAATAAGCATGAATGTCAGTGTGGCATCATTTAACCTAGGACAATTGTGAGTAAAAATGTCCAGGTACTGGAACTGTCAGGATCAGGTTGGAGAATGTAGAGGGGGCAGTCTGTCCTGCTATGGATGTTTTATTTGCCTGGGGAGGAATGGCAGAAGAGGCATGTTATTTTCTACAGGCAATTGGGAATCTCTTTGACAAACCAGGATGTGTTCTGGACAAGAGTTCCTGTGTTTGTCTTGCCAGTGAGCCCGGGCTCTGGGATGTCAGTTCATTGATGTGAACCCTGTATCAAGAGCTGCACTTTTCCTCAGTTGTTTGGAAGGAAGAGAATGGCTTATATCAGAAGATGCTGAAGAAATTTCCGATCGGTGCAGAAAGGGCATGAATTTTTCAGCAAAAATAACTAAACCGGGGAACTAGTACATTTCTCAAGCAGCCTTCTGAAGTCACTGCCAGCAGTAGGCTGGGATGAGGATTGACCTAGATAATGCTCAGTGGTTGAACAACGGTGAAATTGGTGTAGTCATATGAAGATAAGTAGTATCCGACAGAGTACAGGACAGCCTCCATGAATTCCAGAGGACGGAGCAGGATAAGATTGTATTTTTTCAGTTAACAACAATTCCTAGAATGGCCTGGAGTGGACCCCAGATTTGCGTGCCAGAGATTGCTTTAGCCTTTCACATGAGACAGGGAACAGGTTATTCCTTTCTGCTTGAGGTAGAGCTGCATGTGATAGAATCTTTAGAACAAAAAGCCACCACCACCACCCCAAAAAAAAAACCAAACCGCAAAACACAACTGGTGGTGTGGAAAATGCAAAAGCGAAGGACGTTGATGATTCTCATGGCACATCATGTTAGAGATCTATTGTAAACTCCTGGGAATGTGAGTGGAAGTGGAGTCCAAACCGCTTGCCGGTTACAACAGTACAGTTCTGGTGACTGGCTGTTGCCTTGAAATAGTAAAGGAAGGGGGGCCAGTTGTGCCTCATGGAATGGATTGTCACTCTTTCCCCTTTGACACCAGGAGGTGCTGCTTCAGGACCCCTTTCTGCTGGGGCTAAGTGTGGTCTGTATCTGCTAGCAGCAAAAGGGAGGCTGCCCATGCGAAGGGATTAGTTCCCAATTGGTTTTAGTACTTAAGGGACCCATCTGTGTGAGGCAGCAACAGCCTGCATTGGAAGAAAGATTAATTTGTCTGTGAAGAGGAGGATGAATAGCATAGTTGGCTGTGATGGAAGTGGTTTGCATTCTTCAGGCAGATCTTTAGGATATTGGCACAGAACTGTATCTCTCTGAAGGCAGATACTGTGTGCTGCAGTTGATCTGATGACGGTGCAGATCAATTGGAGATGTGGTGAAGTCTGACATTAGTTGTGATTTGATTGCCACAATATTATAGTTACTTCTAAAATCCTTATGTAAAATTTAAGAAAGATAACTGAACAACAGCTTCTACATCTGCCTTGATTTAAAGAGCTCTTTTCTATGTATCCAAAAGAAAACTTTTTAAGTTTTGCTACCTATCTTGTGGAAAAAGTTGTCTTTTGTCACCCTTTGTAGTTAATCTAGTCCTTTCTGTAGTGACTGCGTCTATAAGAGAGTTGAGGTTGGTCAAAGAAGAAACAAATGCAGTTGCTCGGTATAGAATTCCTATCCTTTGATCAGATGCCTCTGAAAGGAAGCTGGCTGCTGTCAGGCTGCAGGGCCTGGATCTAGAAGTGCTATACTGATAAGCAGTGGCAGGAGGGTAAGGGCTGATGACTGAAAATGAGAAAGGATCCATCAGACTGTGACATGAGCTGGTTGTGCTGGGCAAGAAGGCTGCCGGATCTGGGGGCATTCCTTGGTGTGCTGTCAATGATGTGGATGATGTTGGTGATGCTTCTACTTTCTGCTATTAAAGGGGATATACTGGGGTACAAAGCTCTTGGCTGCCAGCCCTGTAAGCCTAACCTCCATTGAGCCCCTTCAGAGACTAGCAGTGTTTACTGGAGTGTGTTTTCTCACTCTAGCTACCTTTGAGGCTGTTTCCAGGACTGTATCCATGAGGTTTCTGCTCTGTTTGAAAGCCAAACAGGTGGAACTCCTGACTTTGGCAGGTACCTTTCTTGCTGAGATGGGAAAGATATGAGTAGATGTCTCAAAGGCCACAACAGTAAAACACAGAATTCTTAAGGTCTATCTGATTTCAGTTAAAACTGTACAGCTTCTGTTTTTCCCATGAAGGGAAAGGGACTCCTAACATGGTTACCAAGGGCTGCAGCCAACAAAGCATTGTCCCTCAATTGAAAGCTCCAGAAAGAAAGTAGATGGTGCATTTAAATAGCAAATGCAGGGAGAATTGCTGTGGTTTAGTTAAGCGGTTGAGGTGGAAGAGTATTTTCCAACCCTTTTATAGTTGCGAGCTGTATGTTGGGTATGGCTCTTGGAGAGTGCTCATACCGACAGGGTAAAAATCCTTTGGCTAACAGTTCTTGCCTATAGCTGCATCAGTACTTTCATTATACATAAGCAAACGTTTAAAGGAAAAGCTAACCGTAAGTACCACCTGCAAGAAAGTAAAAAATGAGAGGGTAAGAAGAACCGCTAGCAAAAGAAAACCAAACCGAAAAATCTTTTAGGTGCTGTATAGTTGGACCAGGGAAAATCTCTGTGGTGAAGGGGAATACTTGATGGCCCCAGGACAGAGCAGTGTTTCCTGGTAAGGGGCTCTCTGGCATGAAGCTTGCATGGACAAAGACTGGGGACTTGCTGTCAGGGTTGATAGGCCTCTGTCTGCAGTCACTCTTCTGGCATCTACAAGGCTTTGAGCACATGCAGTTTGTGTAAGCATTTGTGCATAGCGCTAGCCTAGGAGGCCGTGATGCGCACGAGTGTCGTGATGCATTGCAGGGAACAGGGGGATGACGGCCAGGAAGGAGCCTTTTGACCTGACTTGTGTATGTTTTGGGCCACAAGGGAAGTTGTTCTGGCATAATTCCTGAAAGGAAGGTCTAGTGTTGCAACTATGTTTGTAATGTTCTTTGTGGCCTGAAGTTTGTTGTGCTTGATTCTTGCTCTTTGTTTGCCTTTAAACCTTACTGGGAACCTTTGGATAGTTGGAGGTGGTCATGCAGTCAAGGAAGTAGGATTACCTTTGGAGCAGCCCTCTGCTGTGTGGGTGCC
This sequence comes from Gorsachius magnificus, assembly GCA_034008185.1. Lineage (NCBI taxonomy): Eukaryota > Metazoa > Chordata > Aves > Pelecaniformes > Ardeidae > Gorsachius > Gorsachius magnificus. Next base: position 74,154,712 of record CM067085.1, on the reverse strand, counting down.
AGGATCATTTTTGGGTGGTTCTTTCATCTGAAAGGATGTTTGAAGGAGTAGAAAAAAACCCAAGAATGATCTTGAAATCTAGCATCTGTCATAGAGGGCCTCTTCAAGGGGCTAGGGAACTTGGGAGGGAGGGTTCTGTGCTGGAGTCCTCTGTCTCCACAGTAGTATCAAAGTGCATATGCACCACAGATATTGGTCTCTACTGTAGAGGTATCCACTGACCTCATCAGAAATGGGGTGTAACTGGAGTCTTGGGTGTAGAGAAGTGGAACAGCTAAGTTGAATGGTCAGGAGTGAGTGTTGTTAGTGTCAGCCAAAGAACACGTATTAAATGCAGATATGCACCAGGGAGAGATTATAGAATTAGAGGCTGTTTTAAAATAGAAGGACAATTCCCAAGAACATGGATTAGGAAAGAAGAAATGAGCTCTGACTCCATCTGGGCAGCTCAGAGGAATAAGGTGGTGCCAGGGTGTGATCTGCCTTGTTCACTGGCCCTACTTTGTACTGCCTGGGCATCCTGATATGTTGCTCAGTCTTCAACTTGAGAAGTCTATGTGTACGTGCTGGATGTGAATAGCCAGGTTAGCAGTCAGTTGTAGATCAAGATCCGCTTTATGCTTACTGTTTTTGGCAAAACAGAACAGTGCCGTAGGCTGTGTCTGCAACGGCCACGGTACCAGCTTGTTTAAATGGCAAGACCTACCTGCAGTGAAAGTGGGATGCCCCTGCCCAGCTAAATGGTTTGAAGGTGCCAGCAAGGAATAAATGCTTGCTGATTCAGGGAATCCAGGTTTCTACTCATGACACGGAATTGTTAAGAAGCGTTTTCCACTTGAGAGAACTGATGGCCCCACACACTGACAGCAAACACACAAGCAGACAATCTAAATAAATTATGGATGAAGTTCTTCTGAATTTACAGGCCATGTTGTCATCATCAGCTATTACTAATCTGACCTGACATTATTTGTTAAAGCCATGTTTCAGACTGATGGCTAATTGAAGCCCTTAAACATTTTGGACCCTCTTAGTTGGGCAAAATTGGTTGCATATTGAATAGAAGTATGCAACTGGCACGATCAGTTGTAGGGTAGAAAAAAAAAAAAGCACGTTGGAAGCTTGTTTTGAAGTTGCTAGATTGAATTGGTGACTCTTACTTCCCCTAAGACCCCAAGCTTTTCTTTTAAGAGGTCCGTGGTTTTCCTGTTGTAAAGGCAGAATATATGGATATTTACATTTGCCTCAGTTAAGGCTTGCAACTACTAGCAGGCACAGTATCAAATTGGTTTTGAACAGGTCATTGGTTTGGATGTTCTCTTTGCCCATGCCTTTTCATATTTGAGTTCTCATCGTAACAACTGGTCTCCAGCTGGCTGTAAAATTTTGTTTTTCTGACTTGCCAGTCTGCCCCAGTGCAGATGCGGCCCAAATGACATACGGGTTGCATAAAACCTGATCTTGGACCTCAGTATTGGTGACGGGAGTATCGAGACACACACATTGGCTCCACATTCTTAATTTTATTCATTAAGCTATTGTTATATTAGGAAAGAAAAGTCCCTGCATAATCTGTGGTTCTTGGAAATCAGTTCATGATTTGAGACTTGTGCAAAGTCTAGAACCCGATGTTTGGAACAATGCTCGATTTTTATGATTTACTTCAGTGATGTTTATTTGCACAACTGTTCGAATTCAGCACCTTGAATTAAGATGTATAAAGCTGGAAGATGATTGCTTTTGAAATGAGGAGGAAGTTGCTTATGTTTTATTGACAACAAAAATGTTTCTTTTCAGGGCACAGGTGCAGCAAGTTTTGATGAATTTGGGAATTCGAAGTACCAAAATCGCAGAACTATGAGCAGCTCTGATCGTGCAATGATGAATGCTTTTAAAGAAATTACGAACATGGCAGACAGAATCAACCTCCCTAGAAATATAGTTGTAAGTTCATGTCTCCCTTCCCTAAATTGTTCTGGCATTGACTTAGTTAGCATAATATAATGAGCACATGAATTTTTGATATTGCTGCTAATTAAATGGCCTAGAGTTAATTAAATTTAGTCTTCTTGCTTTGAAGGATCGAACAAATAATTTATTCAAGCAAGTGTATGAGCAAAAGAGCCTGAAGGGAAGGAGTAATGATGCTATTGCTTCTGCTTGTCTCTACATAGCCTGTAGGCAAGAGGGTGTTCCAAGAACATTTAAAGGTAAGTTTTTGGTGATACAGATTCAATTTTGCTATGAAGTAAAGGTCTGGTTACCGTCACTGTAGGAGGTTGGCTTTCTCATTCCTGGGCTGGGCTAAATTGGTTGTTCTCAGCTACAGCCCACCTTTGGGTGGGAGGGGAGGAGGGAGTCTGGAAACTTGTTACATTTGTGATGCGAGTAGGCTCTTGGGCATGGGATTTTTGGTCAAAATGCATTTAAAAAAATAGCATTTGAAAGTCATTCTGAGTGAAACTTAGAAGGTGTTGCTTTGATCGGAGGATGATGGGGAGTGTTGCAAGTGAGTTTGAACCAAAAGTTCTGCAGTAAATATATGCAAATTCTCCCTGACAGGGATACAGATTTTTTTGGCTTGGAGTACCAAATTTCCCGTAGTAAGCAAGCTGTATTAACTAGCTCCTTACGAAAAATGTGCGCTGACTGAAGTGATTTGGAAGTCTCACAAATGTGCAAAGCTTATTTAGTGATGGTGGCCTTTGTGACATTGGCCTTCTTTGTGGGTCTTAGTATACTGAGAATCAAATCTGATTATTTTGGAGGAGCAAATGCTGTCAAGCCTAAAGTTGAATTTTTACTCTATGTTTAGAAATATGCGCAGTGTCCAGGATTTCAAAGAAGGAAATAGGCCGGTGTTTTAAACTCATTTTGAAAGCTCTTGAAACCAGTGTTGATCTGATTACAACTGGAGACTTTATGTCAAGATTCTGCTCCAATCTGGGTCTTCCCAAACAAGTACAAATGGCAGCAACACATATTGCCCGTAAAGCTGTGGAATTAGATTTGGTTCCTGGGAGAAGCCCTATCTCTGTAGCAGCTGCAGCTATTTACATGGCATCACAAGCCTCTGCAGAGAAAAGGACACAAAAAGGTAAAATTTCACTTTTTTTTTTTCCTTCTTTTTTCCTTTTTATTTTTTTCTTTTCCATGTCTTGCTGCTTGAAAGAAAACTCGGTGTTATTGTAAAACTTGGATGAGGTATATGCAAGTAGTGATAAGCTGCCATTCTAATGCATACAGCAAGGACTAAACCAGGATCTTCCACTCCCCAAAACGAAAATTGAGTGATTGGCTATGCTCAATGCAAACTGAGGTCATTTTCCTCTGGCGCTAGGAGTTGGATTCTTGAATGCAATAGACCAGCGCATTCAAATGAACGTTATTTTAACTTTACCCATGCTAATATTTGCACGTGTACATTCTGCTGCTCTAAAATACTCCAAATGCAAACTTGGGGGCAGTCACAGGTAGCGTTACGGCTTTAGATTACACGGAGTCTTTTGTTGTTCTAGCAGCCAGGGAATCACCTAAGGTAGTACGTGTTCCTTGACTTCTGGCGAGCCTCTGATAAAGATAGATTGAGAGTGGTGGGACAGCGGGCTTGGCTGTAGGCCACCTTTGGCATTACTCCCTTCTGGTAGGGCGGCCCTTAGGAAGCCAGTGAAGTGTTCAGGGATGCTCTTGAGCTTCAGAGCAGCACGAGTCAGCCACCAGGGCTTAAGAGAATCAGGCCTCTGTGGGGGCAGCACGTGGAGAGGGAAGGGAGCTAAGGCTGTGGTGGTTAAACTTGGTGCGACAAATGGATCCAAGTGCTGGTAGCTGGCTGTGGGAGCTCTGTTGATGTGTCCAGTCCCGTTCAGATCAGAAATGTTAAAACTCTAGCAATTCCTTAGTGAAGAGCTGCTTTTAAGTAAAAGAACAGCCTTTATCTGTCAGGTTCTGGTGCTTTGTTCTGCATTAATCACTGCTTATTCTGTCCCCGGAGCTTTCATCATGCTGGCAGTCCCCTGGGCATGTGAGTGATCTCAAGTCCAAGGTGTACGGTGCCTTCATCCTTGCTTGCCTTGAGCTATTGGATTATGTCTCGTAAGAGTGATCGTTAAAGCAAAGTACAGCTGCCTGCCATGGGTGCAGACATGACTCCGTGCTCCATCAGCGTCCTCAGACAATGCTGGAGGCTTTCATGCAGCTCAAGGTTTAAATTCCACACTTGGTTACATCTTGACTAAATTCAGGTTGCTGTGCATCTCAAGTGTTTCCTTTGCTCATTAAACAGTGCTCTGTGCCTCTGAGTTATTTCTCTGTGCATTAAAGTAAATGTAGTTCATGTTTAGCTGAAGGTACCGCTTTTTGTCTATGCTTAACTTTTTTGCTGGTTTTGCTTATATTTAATTAAAGCGCAAAAAATGAAGATCCTGATGCTGATGACTGGAATGTTGCTGGGCACAAGTAGAGTTTGCAGTAGATATTTCTAATGTTTGCGCTCTTGTCCTTCTGCCAATTTGAAATTGATATTATTCCAAGATTGATAGCGTAAGTTGAATTACGGCACGTGAGAAGACAGACTTCGGTATGTAAAACATTAGTAACCATGGTTTAAACCATTTTTTTTCCAGGCTTTTGGGAGAGTTAGGAATTAAGCTGAGCATAGAGCACTTCTTGATAAATTACGCTTGCTGGTTTCTTCGATACAAATGGCAAAAGTAAAAATTAATCACTTATCTGCTTTTTGTCTTAGAAATTGGTGATATTGCCGGTGTGGCTGACGTTACGATTAGACAATCGTACAGGCTGATCTATCCTCGAGCTCCAGACCTCTTCCCAGCAGACTTCAAGTTTGATACCCCAGTAGACAAACTACCACAGCTGTGAAATCGCAGAGGGTTACTTTTAATTTCTATAAAAAAAACCCCAAACCTCTGACAACAGAAAACTTTTGATTTTTTGCCTATAATAAAGGATGTACAAAGTGTTAATATAGATCTTCATGTTGTGGAACTGGAGGATATGGAGATGGAGCATAACTGCTGGAACGCAGCATACATTCCAAGGGTAAACGAGCTCATAGTGTGGCATTTTGTATGTATATATTAGTGAAAGTAAATATTTAATGACTGTTGCAACAAACTTAATTTCATATTGTTGTACTTATTTAGATTTATTTTGTAGGGATCTAGTAAGATGTATTTTGGAAAATTTAAAATACTATGTAATTCCCAAATAAACTGTTTTCCAAAAACACTTACCATCTTGTGAATGTGACTGCAACTTGACATGCGCGTGCTGGTCCACACGCTGAGGCCTGGAATGCAGCCCACGGAATGGTAAGAGTTGGCTTCACGTTAAGCAGGCTCGGTCACAAGGCTGCTTAAAACGCTCGCTTCCTTGACAATTTTTAATCTCTAGCGCGGCTTTAGTATTTGTAGTTGGCTGTACGGTAGAGCGTGGATGGCTTCACCCAGAATGCAAACAGTCGCTGAAAAGCGGTTCGAATATTTGCACAACTGCTGCTGAAGATCTCCAGATTTGTTGTGAGAGGATTAGTCACAGCCTTGGCACGGCCTCCCTGACTTCCACTGATGTCTCTCTGCTTCGCTTCCGTGAATTTGATGTAAGGACAAAGCAGCTAAAGAGAAACATAGGGACTCTGACTTTAGTTGAATTCCTGACAGCTTTGTGATGCTTGGTACTGTACAAAGGAAGGTAAAAAATACTTCTAGTAAAAGATTTTGTGAAATGTTCTGACCTGTCAGTCCCCCCTGCTGTCTGGCTGCCTGGGGTTGAGCTTTTGGCACCGTTAGGTTCTGAGTGAGTGCTTGCTTGTTTGAAACGAAGCACCAGGTGCCGAGGGGTGAAGGCCAGAAGTTGTTCAGCCCTCCCCAAACTTAACAGCTTTGAAAACTAGTGGCCTCCTGACAGCCTCCCTCTGTGTGCAAAGCAACAACTGTACTTCAGGGGCGAGTCCTCTTGTTCCTGAGTTAATTTTGTATCACAGGTGCAAATTTATTTTAATTGCCAAAAGGAACAGCTGAGGGGTCAGCTTGCTACACATCTGGTCCTAAGCCGGGGGGGGGAAGGCTGTGGGTCCTGTGCTAATAGCACTGATTGTCAATAGCCTTCGCTGTTTTCTTGCTGGTTTAGGTTTAATCCTCTTCTGCTGGTTGAGACTACTGAAATGTGGCAGCTCAACTTTTTTTTTTTTTTTTTTTTCCCTGTAAACAAGTAACAGAGGCTGTACAGTTCTGCTAGGCCACTGAAGCTGTTGGTTGCAGTCATGAAAAATTCTGGTGCGGAAGTTAAAGGTGGCATTCTTGGTCGTTTGGTGGGATGGTATTCATTCTGATGTCTAATCTCCTTAAACTCTGCTGCAACACTTTCTGTTACCTGGGCTCTCCCTGCCCTGCTCTGGGCTCCTCTGTGGGAGAAGGCGTGATGCTTCGAGTAGGCAGGGCCCGACCTTTCGTGTACTGTTACAGTTTGGAAAGGCAAAGGTGGAGGCTCCTTTATGGTGAGCGTGGGTAAGTTACAGCTACTGCATGCAGGTTAAAAATGGCCACAACTGACCTTTACAATAATGCTCTTATTTTAAATGCTTTCAGGCGTTCTGCAGGAGCAGTTGAGGCGCTGAGCAGTGAGTGAGTGCAGTTGAAGTTGTTGCAGCAGAAGCTGTCTGGACTGAAATGGGAATGCAGCTGTGCAGAGCTCTGGAGTGCAGCAGACAGGCAGGGAGGGACCGTCCCGGCGTGACCCTGCCTCTTCCCGCGATGCCGCAAGCGGTTCCCGCGCCTCCCGTCCCGCCGAGAGGGTATAGTGACTGTGCAGCCCAAAGAGGTAGAACCAGGAACGTGCTTGAAGGGCTGTGTATTCTGAAAACCAGTTACTGCTGCTCCCAGGAGACTATGGTTAATGTGAAACATTCCAGGGGGGGGGGGGAAAAAAAAAAAAAAAAAAAAAAGTAGTGTAACTCTGAATTAATTTTCAGGCAGTTACGACCCCTTCAGTAAGCGGCTGCGATGAAGCTAAGGAATTTGGCTTCTTTTACAGAAGCTTCTCAGGGAGAAAGGAGCTCTCCTGGCTGGAGCAGTTCTCAGCCGTGTGGGGATGGCGGGGTGCGTGGCCCAGCAGCCTTCCCCGGGGTTGCCAGGGTGGGTGTGGGCAGCTAGAGGTTGGTTTGGCCAATTACCCCCTCGTGCCACTGAAGGGAAGCGGTAGCAAGGGCTGTGTGAGGAGCAGAGCCTCAAGCCCAAGTGAGTGGCTGTGGTTCAGGTGTTTACAGGTTCTGGGTTCTCCGCTGCCGGGGGTGTGCAGCTGCTGGGAGGTGGGCGGTTCAGCAGGGGGCCTGGGAGAAGCCACACTCCCCACATGCAACACAGGCCAGGGCCATCTTGAGGCGCTTGTAGGTGACCCTGCTTTAGCAGGGGGGTTGGACTGGATGATGTCCGGAGGTCCCTTCCAACCCCTGCCATTCTGGGATTCTATGCTCATTCGGCTGCACTTTAGCTATTTGAGACTGTATCTTCACTTGGAGCTGGCCCGTTCTGGGCTCATGGCTCCGTTAAGTAATGGAGTTCGGTGGTGCTAGGCACTGGTCTCGTGTGAAACTTCAGTTTGTTCTGAAGAGTAAAGATTTCTAAATGCACTTGGAAAAGCAAGCTTCATTCTCTGCTTCAAGAACAAGCTCTGTGTGGGCTGGGCCTAGGTTTTTGTTCATTTAGGGAGCTTTTGCAGAAAAGGCGGGGGGGGGGGGGAAGGAAAGAGTCCATAACAAAGCAAACCCCAGAGGGGAGGGAGTGTTGTCTCCCCCTGTCCTCAAGGGAAGCCTGTGAAGGGACAGTGCCCATTCAAGCTGGCCAGGCTTCAACAGACATGGTCTTCTCCTGCTCCCTTCAGCAGGACTGCTCGCCCAAGCAAGAGGAGGCTGCTCTCCTTCAGCCTCAGAAAGAAGGTATGCTCAGAGGTAACTACTTGTTTTGATTTTTTTTAAAAAAGAAAAAGAACGGAAGTACACTGAGCTACCACTAAGAGACTGGGTTTCTGTAAGTCCCCTCCTGATTGCCAAGTTCTTTTCTGAAGTTACCTGTGGAGAAAACGTGACAAGTCACTTACTTCAAGAAGCAGCAAAATCATGTTTGGGACACAATTTACAAATTAACTCTATTTAAAACTTTAATTTGTGATATTAATGACTGCAAAACACTTAGAATGACATTTGTTAAAGGCACATTTCATTTTAATGCATAGTGTACCATTCTAAAATATCCTAATTTCCTTACAAAGTGCTTGAGCAGCCACATACAGATAAAGTATAGCAAAATATATTTACAATCTAGGGTTTAAAATCTTAATCTGCCTAAAAATATTTAAAAAACTACAGAGATAAAATTAGTGCTTTCTTTCAGCTTAACTGGGTGAACATACCCTGCCCTCTAATTTTTTTATTTTTTTTTTTAGTGATTTACTTAGATTAAAAAAAAAAAGATTTCTGTACAAGATGTAGTTACAAAAAGGTATTTTTGAGGATACTTTCATAAGTGTTAAGCACCCTGCTAGATGCTCATATATATATTTGGGAACCAAGAAAGGGTGAGCTGACTGTACCTCAAAAGTATTGGTTTCAGCTAGATACAGGATGATAATTTGTTCCTGATTAATTAGAATCTGGGAACAAGTAATGCTGAAAAGTTGACTCACTCTGCCAAACGTGATTTGTAGAACTGGTAAAGGTGCCTGCCTTGTTCCTGCGGGGGGGAATTGCCTCAGTTAGACCTATTAACCATTTTTTTCCCCCCTTCTCTGAGCCTCTCTGCTGCCTGACCCTGCAGGTCTGTCCAGCATCATGATTTTAAAGAACCACCTTAGCGTTGCACGCTCAAGCGGTTCGCGTTTCTTCCTTGAATGAATAAAATTGCAAGTTTTGAATTCCTTTGAGTGCCAATTCTCAGTGTCTTGGCCTGTGAACAGCCAACTCCTGGCCAGGATGAACCTGTGAGGCTGCGTATGCAATCAGCTCCCAGGGGTGCTAGAGCTAAGGACCACCTGGGAAATTTATTTTCCAAGAATTATCATTTGCCCACAGAACACCAGATGCCAAAAATAGGTCTTGGGTTACAAGTATGCACAGTGTCTGGTCTAAATTAGTTTTTGACTTTTGAGGTACAGCTTTTAGTGTTAAGGGGTTTATAAAATATACACTTTTTATCAAAAATATTTATACATTGTTACAATGTATTGCTTTTACCCTCAGTAACTGCCAATCTTAAGTCGTGGAGTTCAGTGGCCTACATGTCCGCAAATACTTTTTTCACTCAGAGTTCTACATTGTTCACTCAGCCACTGTGCAAAATTAATGAAGTGGTAAAATTAAGTTACTTGCCTGGACATAAGACTACATTACAACTTCCAAATATACATGTTGACAGCATGTATACATTGAAAATCCTTATGTTTGCTGAAAGTGATATGCTATTGTACAGCAGATAGAGGATGATCCCGGTGGTTAGAGATGGACTGGTTAACCCGTCTGTCCCCTCGCTGGGTGGGAAGGGTGTGAGGCCGAGTACGGACGTGGGAGGGCTCGGGCAATGCACACGCTTTGCTCGTCGGGGTTAGACTGAGCAACATCCTTGTTACGTTCTTCGTATCAGCCAGGGCTTTAAGCCATGCTTAAAAAGCTTGAAGGCAAAACTGTTTGGCAAGTGGCTTTGGTAAACTTTCTGGATTTTTCTTCGTAACGGAAGCACTTACACTGTTGTTATCTCAAAGGCAAGGCGTTTAACGTTTTTCCTAATAAATACCATAGAAAATTTACAAAACAAGGCATATCTGTTCTCAATACCATAATTTTAAGAACACAAGATGAAGGTGTACATAGAAGTGTGTAGTTTTATAGACTGCGCAAGATAATATCTAACTGAAATCATTTGCCTTCTCCAGCTAGAACTGTGTTCTGTGTGAGTGTCATCAGCATCCCAAACTTATATTTCAACGTGGCTGAGGAGAGAGAAGTCATTACCTAGCTCACAGTCTGCTTGTCCCACTTCAGGCAGATGCTTTAAAAAGTGACGTTATCTGCTGTAGGAGAGTGAGAGAACCAGTACAGATCCACGTGTGCCTGTGTGTGGGAAGCTTAATACAGCCTGGGTTCACCAACTCAGCTTAAGAACTCCATAGACCTGCTTTCCAGTGCTCAGATAAAAAACAATATACAAAGAGGCCACTCTTCACAAGAGTGTTAAAACAGTACTTAAAAGGATCTTCATGTGATTTTTTAAAAAAAAAAAAAAAAACCAAAACCAAAACAAAACCAAAACAAACCCAGAAGCTACAGGTGGCACAGAGAGCAATCAAAGGGTCGGTAATTCTTCTGAGAGAGGCATTCTTGTGAGCCAGTCAGCTGGGGTTTCACAGTGTCTAGAAGTTAACACCAATCAGCAATGTAATCAAAATCTCTGAACATTTCCTGCTCTTCTTCTGAAAGTATCCTTGGTTCCCGAGGCGGAGTGAGGATAGGTGCTTCAGAGGTAAATTCGTCATCAAAATTACTAACGTCTTCTCGTCCTCTAATGGTGGGTACAAAAGGAGGCTTCACTTTCTTGGCCAGTAAAGCGTTCCAATCTATTAGCTGCAAAATAAACCCAACTGATGTTTAGTTTCCTGCCTCTACTCCTCAGTGTCCTTAGAAATAACACTGGTTTATACTCACCCTGAAGAAGTGATGCTTTTTCACATCCTCTGCATCTTTTTCTCCGGCTCCAAGACGCCGCTCTGGATTTCTTCGTAGCAGCTGACAAAACATGTGAGATTTCAGTGCAAAAATTCAGGGCTGGGGGGGGGAACTTAGGGAAGATGAGCCCTGCTGTGTAAGAGTCAACACCAAGATTGGATGGACAGTGTAATTAATACTGCTTGACCTATAGAAAAGTCTTAGTCCTCCAAGAAAGGGAAAGATGAGAATTCAGCTATAGGTAGCTGGAGACAGCAGTGCTCTTTTTGGAGATGCCTGAACCTGTGAGCACCATTCCACCAGCAGCCTGGCTACGCACAGCTCAGGCACCGGCTAATCCATCTCCCTGCAGATCTGTGGTGCCAAGTCTTGGTACCTGAGGTGATCTGCAGGGCACAGAGATGTTGAGAAGCATGCTTTTTGCTGGAGAGGATACAGCCTTCACACGAGCTCGTATTTCTCGCCTGGCTCAGGAGAGACACAGCTCTGCTCTCTCCTGTGCCCAGCTATTTCACAGCAGTTGATTTACCAAGCGAGGGTTGAACGCCGCTTTACACGCCCAGCCAAGTAAAAGGGTTTTCTAGTTCACACCAGAAGTTAAGACGCTCCCCACTTGTGAATCGTGCTGCTGTGAGCAGACCATGGTTCCAGGCAGAGTGCCCAGCGTCAGGGTGGGCTGATACATTCGTGATGCAGCCATCGAAAAATAACGTCCTCTACATTATGTAAGAATTTCTCAGACAGGAACAGCGTGCACACAGCTACCACTTAGTAAGCTGCGAGTGCAAAGTTTGTGGTACGCCTATTCCGGGTGCAATATCTGTGGATATTGGCGTGGTGATTTTTCACAGTAAAAACAGCCTCCCCAGGTACTGCCTTAAAACTGCATTCTTCCTTCTTTCTCTAGAGAAACGCTCTCTCCCTAGGAGTAAGCGATTCTTTTAAGCTACAAAATATTTCTGTCTCTGCTCCCAAGTAATGGGCGATAGGACGAGAGGAAACAGCCTCAAGTTGCACCAGAGCAGGTTTAGGTTGGACATTAGGAAAATTTTTTTCCCCAAAAGGGTTGTCAAGCACTGGAACAGGCTGCCCAGGGAAGTGATGGAGTCAGCACCCCCGGCGGTGTTTAAAAGCCGTGTAGCTGTGGTGCTTAGGGACAGGGTTTAGTGGTGGGATGGCAGGGTTAGGGGAACGGTTGGACCTGATGATCTGAAAGGGCTTTTCCAACCTAAACAATTCTATGATTCTGTATTTATGCTATTACTTAAATACTTGTGTGACAGTAGTTACTCTGACACGCTTTAACTTAGGTGCTGCAGCACGTTGCTGGATTGGGTGCTAGGCTGACACTCAGTGTCGGACATTGAAGTGGAGAGGCTGCTTCCAAAGGCTTTGAATTGCCCTTCCATCAACTGTGATACGCTTCTAACGTAGACAGGTTCAAGCATCTTCAGATAAGTAGAGGCGTTACTCTAAGGAATAGCACTAATAACAAATCATAAACCAAATCAGCCGTTCTTTGCCAAGAACAGGACTGCAGATGCCATGTGTACGGCGTTCCCTGCCCCAGTTGGAATGAAACCAAAAAGATTTAGAAGTCTTCGAATTAAAGTGTTCATGTGACAGTGTTAATCTACCAAATAGGTGAATGCAGCAGTGTTCTGCTAGGAAAAGAGAGCTGAACTCCTCTGGTTAGATGCAACTGGGAAACTTAGTTCAGGGAGAAAATAGAGCCTCTCGTGTTCTACATTTTAAAAAGAAAAACTTGCTCCTCATAAAGCAGAATGGCACTGACAATTTTCATTTAAGGTGACAGGCAGCAGGGCACAGCTTAAGTGAAGCGAGTCTGAAATTTAATTGTAGAAAAAAAAATACCAAGCATAGGTTCTTAAAAGTAATTAATTTCCTTAATGTTGGAGAGGAAACAGGGTAAGAGGGGAATACTGTAATAGTGGTAGTATTACTGTGTTCTTACCCGTCTCATTATAGAGATGGCTTCTGTCGACAGAAATCGTGGATATCTTACTTCATCATTTACAATACTGTCAAACACCTCTTCTTCATCATCTCCAGGGAAGGGAGACTATAATGAAAGTAATAATAAAATACTATTAAACAGGCTTAAAAATCACTTCGAGTTGAAAACAACATATATTCAAGCTGATAATTTGGAATTAGACACCCTGAAATGAAGTTTTCCTTTTCCCAAAAACCAGTTTTCCAGAAGGACGAGAGAAAAAGTAAGGCAAGTTGGTGTTATCCCTTAATTCTTACTGAAGGGCTATGCTTTAAAAATGTGCTTTTACAAGTAGAAACATCTAAAACCGGGATCTGCTTTGACCTCCGATACAAGATATACAGGGAATGTGGAAATGTATTGGCTCTCCTTTGGGACGCTGCCATTCACAAGTAATGTGGCCAGGACTGACTTGGTTTTGTAGTGGGTTTTTTAGCATGTTACAGCTCAAGGGTTTTCCAGCTGTTTTGAAGTGGCCTGACAGATGTAGGCGACACCCTATAAGCTTTTCGTCCTTTTTTACCTGAAAGGAAGTTGAATGATCATCTTTTTTGAAAAAGAACAAAAGATGAGCAAATCTATAGTTTTTCTCCCCTTTTCAGCACATAAGCAATCACTGTGCTACCTGGGAGATACCGTAACAAAATGGGCCAGAAGGTAAAGCAATATATGCAATGGTAAATAACTATTCAATAGTAATTTATTTATACCAGCTCATTTACATGGAACTGGGACATTCTATTTTAGTGCCTGTATAATTAAAATGGTAAACAACGCTGCATTTGGTGTCATCTTTTGCTACTACCCAGTTTTAGGCATTAAAGTTCACTTCAATTCAAGCTACGAGAGTTGAAGAGTTTATTTTCTCCCCAAAAGCATTTGAAAGCAGACGACTTGCTATAGCTACGCACATCCACATTCGATGGTCACAGATGTGTGCCGGAAACTGAACTCCCCAAACCCAGATGTGCTCTGTTCTTGCTTAGAGACACTGATACCAATGTGCCCTTACTGTAATTTGATTTAAGGCACAGCAATATAATTAAAAACGAAATAAAACAAAAATCTAGGGGCTAAATCTTGGACCAGCTACAACTCATTCACTTCCACAACAGCCGATAATTCAAGCTCGTGCCGTGAGTCGTCAACTTCTATAGCACTATTGCAGCTAGTAGCAGGTAAGTAGCTGCTCAGTATTTACTTTTGCTTGAGGAAACACATTAAGGCGCTCACCATAAAGCTAGGTATGCCTATACATACTGTATATACAAGTATTGATACAACCGTGACAGGTAGGGCATATTAAATGTTGACAGGCTGGTATCTGGAGTTTTGTAAGCTTTTTAACATATATTCATTTCTTGAGTCTCTTGTATCTTACTAGAACTTACCTCGCCCACTAGCATCTCATAGATAAGTACGCCAAGTCCCCACCAGTCTACAGCTCTTGTGTAGGAAGTTTCCGTCAGCACCTCTGGAGCAAGAAATTCCGGTGTGCCACAGAATGTGCTTGTTCGGTCTCCAAATCCCATTCCTGAAAGTTACAGTTAATGAAAAGCAAGCGGTATTTTCTGCCACACTACAACCTTTTCCTCCAGCAAGCAAAATCTCTCTTGAGGAACTTCAGCCAACACTGCAGTTCCGGGGCCTCTCCTGAAGGCTAAGGCCAGTGAGGCAAAACATTCCCTCGTTCTTCCCTCCCACACCCTCAGTCCACGTGTGCTTCAGTATAAGTTTTTCTATCCCAAACTATATGCAATGAGCCAAATTCTGCCTCCAGTTACACCTTTGTCACCCAGTTATCTTTGCCTGGAAAGGTACAATCTTATGCTGTATTTATACTAGCTAGTAGAAGAAAACGTGGTACCCTAGTTCAGTCAAATGTGAGTACTCTGGATGCTTCTGTAGTGGCAAAACTACATAAAGGAAAGTAAAACGTGGAGTGTAGTGAGTGAAACAATTTTGAGCACGATAAGCCCTGTATGTTTGCAAGAGGGGCACAGTTTGGGACGTCAGCACCACAAGGGCTGATGGGACAATACAAGTGGAGGGGCTGCAGAAAGCTTAAGAAAACCATTTAGCGTAGTAGTCAGTAAACCAGAGAGCTTTCCTTGTCGTTTCCTTTGGTCATTTATGGAACTTGCTTGTAGCTAAAGTCACACAGGACTTGCTCTGTTAAAGATGTATTAAAGACAATGGTAATGTCTGAACACCTACCAGATGTACTGAATTCCCTCTTAGGCTATCTAAAAGGAAAAAAGATGTGGAGGACAGGCTATACGAATTGGAGAAGGAAATGGACCTTTCCAGATCTTCCCCCTGCAATGGGGTTTAAGAAGGCCACTGCAATTTCGGTTGCTACCTCTATTTTGTCTTATTTTAAAGGTAGTTGCCAGTAGCGAGATGCTTGAAAGCAGCCTTCTAGCATCTAGGCGTCCCTTCTGGGATAAATTCCTCTATTTTACCTAGAGCGTACTTTGCATGTCATTTCCATATGCTTAGAGTTGCGACTATTTCAGAGTTAAAGATAACAAATTTATAAAAAAGCAAGAGTGAGGTATGGATTATAATGGTACTTGATTTTGTTGCACAGTGTCAACATGTTTAGAATGAGGAAAAACACCTAATGCTTTTTCTGCTAACTTGACAAATGCAGCAGTATGCCTTATTAATAAGCAGAGATATGATGAAGTAAGAATCAGACTAGGTGATGCTCACAACTGGAAAAAAAAAATAAAAAAAATAGGGCTTTGCTCCGATGATCTCTGTATTTCTCTGCTAAGGAACTTCCTCCTATCCACATTTGTACAATCAGAGATGTGTTTTTTCCTTCAAATGATACTGGGTGGGTGTACACTATACACATTTGGCTCTCCCAAAAGTGTCAAGGAACAGTCAAGAGTAAGACAGACTGTGGAATTCCCCTAGAAAGACAATTTGAGGCCCATTACCTTCTTTGCAAAGACCAAAGTCGGCAATTTTCACGAAGCCTTCTGTGTCCAGCAATAAGTTATCCAACTTCAAATCTCTAAACGAACATTTGAGAACAAAATTGCATCACTGATGTTTCTTCAGTACTATTCAGAATAGCAGAAATTCATCTGTTGGAGACGGGTCAGCGACTACTTACCTATAGACTATTTTGTGTTCGTGTAAATACTGAAGCCCGAGAACCACGCATGCAGCATAGAATCTGTTGGAAAAAGTTAAATTTTCAATGGATTGTAGTCTTGCTGTTCAGAACGTAAAGTCTGTTACTATTGATCTTTTTTATTAACCATCCTCGGAATGTTACGGATTGTTTTTTCAGGTACAGATTAGTTTTATACAAGGTCAGAGTTTTAAAGCCAGATGGCAAAAATGCTTAATCTTGCAGCTTTCAAGCTGCAGTACGTTCGCTTGGCCTGGAGGATAAATTTTCTGTAGTGTCCACTGCCATGGCATTGAAGAATTCCTAATTTGGCTTATTCTTTCCTTTTTAGACTAGTCTGCTATTTTATCTTTTCATTTAGCTTTTTTATGTAATCTTTAAAAAAAAAAAAAGTATTATAAACATTAAATATATGTATATGATTTTGTAATTCAGTGTAGATGCAGGCACATTAAACCTGCATGTGTCTTTTTCTAACAAAACCAGTTAGAATCTCTGACCCTTTAAAAAACTTAAAAGTATTTATGGAAATGACATAATGTAGAGGCATGTGGCGATAAAGATCTGAGTTCTTATCCACCGAATAAAATGCCCCTCGCTTAACGCCACAGAAAGGGACGGATACTCACACTGCTCTTGGTTCAGAGAAGACATCCGTATGAATGTGCATCATCAGGTCCCCACCAGCAGCATATTCCATTACAAAGCAAACGTGATCTTTGGTTTGGAAACAAGCAAAAAGGTTCACCAAGAAGGGGTGTCTTACACTATTCACAGTTTCAAATATTCGCTTTTCACACATCAAGCTGCAAACGGAAAAATCGGTAAAAATTTAAAGCTCAATCCCGAACCACAATTTTTCAACTCTCAGAACCCATTGGTAATTTACCCCTTATGTTTTTCCCTCTATTCCTCAGGATAAGTTAAGAACATTTTTTTGTTTGTTTCAAGAGAGAGGTTTTAACACTTGCACACACATGAAGTTGATGCCAGGATTTCCATAACGTTACACTGAGCTTTCACAAACCAAACAGGAAACCTAGCAATCCATGAAAATTGTACCATGCCCATTTTCCTTCCAAATACTCAGACTTGCATCAAGTATACATCGGTATCATGTGACATTAGCTTCAATCCATTTTTATTTTAATTGTATACAGTACATAAAGTGGAAAACCAGTAACAATATTATAGACCTCTATCTACAGTAATCCCAGATTATTTCTCCTCAAGCCAATTGGTTAATTTGTAGCTTATTTTTAATGCAGTTCTCTTCCTGCAAGTCAAATGGATATAGTCATTATTAAACAGTTTTGTAAAAGCACCTTCTTGCACTAAAACTGGACAGTTTTGTAACTGCCACGTCACTTCCAAGCAAAGACAAATCTGAGTTTTGGGGCAAAAAGATTGAAGTGGTGGAGTATACACAGAACTTAAGGGAAAATACGATGGACAACGTATGACAGTATGTTACAGGTGGAGAAATACCATCACAGGTGTTTCTGCCAGTAAGGAAAATACCGTCACTGTCCTGAAATGTGATGGAAATCTACAGAACAAGCCATTAGAATAAATAACTGCAGGAGAACCTACATGAAAAACAGGATCAGCTTTAAGTCAGAGCTGCAGTACAGGCACGGTAAGAGGGGCACTAAACGGAATGACTACTCCTGGGCTACCTGGCTCCCTCCTTACCCCAGATGACAGCAGCCACCTAAGCAGGGAGATGACAACTTGTTCTGCTCTTTCACTGAATTTAACTGCTTTGTGGTAGAGCTTGCAGTTGTGCTGCATGCAGAAAGAAAACACAATTTATGGAATCTGTGTATTGTGTTTTATAAACCGACCTGTCTACTTCATCCCGAGCAACAATATCTCCTTTCTTTAAGGCTTTAATAGCAAACATCTCGTTTGTGTTTTTGTATTCTGCCAACAGCACCTGAAACAGAAGATCAGCGATTCATTTAAGAGCTGTATCTAGTTTTTGAGATAGCCTTGTCATTTGATACAGCCTTTTGACATTTACCTTTCCAAAATGTCCTCTGCCCAGTACAGCACAACATCTGAAATCCTTCAGACTGAACTGAAATCTTTGTTGTGACCTGTATAAATAAAAAAAAAGTCAAAAATCTTGTAGTTTGTTAACTTTTAAGAAATATTATTCAGATCAACAGCAAAACCACTGCATTTTTACCTTCTATCTTCAGGCTCTCGGGTGTTGGTATGTTTTATGTCTGAATGGGGAGCATCAGGCTCACAGATTATTTCAGGCTGGAGTTTTGGGGCAATACTATTTCTGCCATTTTCAAAATCAAAGTTTGTTACTTCATCCTGTGAAGAAAAAGAAGCCTGAAAATTTAAAACTGACTGCGAAGGCAAATGAATGCTGAAATTTTACTATAAGCATGTGAAATTCTTAACACAGGAATCGTCTAAGCTAGAACGATACACCTTAAGATGATACAGATAAGCACGCTTTTAACAGACTGAATGAAACCTATTGCTCCTGTTGCTATTGCTCTGCTCTTTGTTAATAAAACCATTTTTTTCCTGAATACTCCTAATGATTTTGGGCTTTTGATTTTTCTGTGGTGAAACCAAGGACATGTAGAGTTAAACACACCAACTGTGGAAATACAGTTTGCTACCAAGAGTAATTGGAGCATTCACTTGAGACAATTCTGTCTGTATAAGTTAAGGAAGCATATGCTAAAATATAACGGAAGAAATCCATCATAAAGATGCCAATATTACAAACTTGTTAAACTGTATAGCCCGAAATTCTTAAAGTGACTTGCCTGAGATGGCACATCAGGAGCCTTTAACTCAGAGGAAGATTCACATATTTCCCCAAGGGAAGATGCACGGGGTGGAGCAGGTGGAGGCTCAGGCTCAAGTTCAAAATCCAATTTGGCTACGGGAGAGTCACTGGCAAGAAAATAAATAACTCCTCAGTGTACAGCAGAGACTGTTTTAATAATATGAAACCGAACTTAAAACAGCATGTTATGTAGACTTCTCCTAAAGCAAATCTTGTGTGTGTAGATCTGTCTATAAAGTGCATGTCTAAAGTTAAAACATTGAAAGGTCTGCAGGCTTGCCGAATAAACAGATTTGACATATATTACATTAGGGCACAAGCATCTCGCTGTTACTCTTGCTCTTAAAAGCCCTTAAAAATTGCAGATATCACCTACCTGGCTGGCAGCGTTAGTTCAGGAATGTGTGCATCAACCACTGGCCCAGCAGCAGACACGGCTGCTTGAGGGCTGAAGGTGCCAGAGTGATTTACTGTAGGAATAGCTCTTCTTACCAGCCTTCCCCAAGTGGCAATATTAATATTCATTTGAGGAGCTCTGAGAAACGTTTTGCCTGTGGATATTGTGAAAAAAGAAAACAGAGGGCAAGTAATTTCCTTACTTATTACCAAAAGCTATAATAAAAAAAATTCATATTAATCAGTTTATAGTTTATGAAGAACAAACTGAATTTGTGACATTCCTTAGCAATTCCTAATTATTCACTATTAAATGCTAATGCATAATAAGGTATTTTAAAACAAAACAATTCTAAATGCAATGCCAAATCCTTCATAATCAACAGCTTTATTCACAGGCAAATATTAGGTCTCTGTATAAAAAAATATCACAGATCTGTACAATTTTTAAGCTTTACATGTTTATATTAAACAATCACCTTGCTGTTTTGAAAAAATTTTCTTCTGCCTCTGGAGTTTTGGTCTTCTTTCAATAACCGGATTAAAAAACGTAACCTGCAGTTCAAATAATGTGTGTTACAATTCAGGTTTCAGAACAAAATGCACTCTTAAAAGTTTAAGAAAGACTTCTCAAACTGTTCTGCAATGTTATACTTGCAAGTATGCTCAAGTGCTTCAAAGAAACATTCTTACCTCTGCAAACAGAGTGCCCTGGGGTTCAAGATAGAGACACATGCCATGCCGTTGGTTATCCAGGAAGTCTTCCAACCTCAGAAACTTTACTGCACACAAAGATCTCCAGTCACGCCAATAAACTGAGATTTCTAACTCACGTGACTACGACAGGAAACATATACACAGGAAATTAGTTATTAGCAATTGTTCTGCAAGAGTTACCTCTGTACAATCATAAGATCCAGCAACTCCAGGGTCAAGATGCTGAGCTGTTACTTCAGAAGAGTGCCAGGGCTAACTGGCCATACGGAGCAAGCTCTCGCTAGGATGATCACAGCATTTCACTTCAGATGCTATTGCCAGTGCCCAAATAAAAGTACAAGAGTAAAATTCCCCCAAGAGTAGGAGAGAGTCACAAACAGTCGCCCGACTTTCTGAGTCAGTCTAACAACAGTGCTAGCTCGTAATATTTTTAGCTCAAGCTCTGACAACAAATTTTTGCCCGTGTTTAGAAACCTCAACTTTACTAGTTTTCCATGTTACGTACAAGTAGCAATTGCATTTCATGGCTGCATGGAGACATTTTAGTACCTGCATGCACATCATGATGCAAGACTTTATACAGCATCTCTAGAAATACAAACAGGTTTTGTAACATGGTCGTGAAGAGGGGCCAAAAACTTTAAACTAACAAGAACTACTGCTATATCTTGCCAGTGGGATTTATATATTCTTATTGTAACAAGCTTGTTAAAAAAAGCTTGTTACAAAGTGTGAACAATCCTGCAATATAATATAACGGCAGCATTGTATGGTACTAAGTTGTTAGCATAGTTTAATTCCATCATGAGGCATCAATTTACTGTCTTTATATGATAGCTGTAGGTTTTAGAAGAAACAAAAGTTCAGAAGAAGCAACAGATAAAAAAAATTGACAGGGTTTGGAATATGCATTTCAAATATGGAAGGATGCATGGTCATGCCCAGCAGAAGCAAGGTCCTTTTCTGGCCAAAAACCATCTAATACTGAGTTCTTAAATAGTGAACATGACACACACTAGGCTGGTAGGAGCAGCTACTAAACTTTGACTAATCAAAGTTCTAGTCTTAATCTGAGAATAATGAAGGCTTGAGGACTCCATACCTGCTAGTTTTGTTCTGCACTACTTCTAACCAGAACCCGAATTTCTCTACCTGCAGGTCTAAAACTGCTTCCTTCCTTGATGGAAGAAATCTGCTTTGGGGCTCAGAGGGGTGGGGTGAGGCGGGGAGAGAGCAAAAACAGGAAGGTGGTGTTTTTTTTTTTCCCTCTCATTTGTTTTAAATATATACGGAGATGACATTTAGGGTCCTAAAATACAGTTTATTTTTCAGTCAACTTTAAATACATGGGGGAAAAAAAAAAAGCCCCAACCTTGTACCCTAAAATACTATGACTATCAAGTATTTAAAAACCAAATGCTTGATTAAACCTGTGTAACATAAATTCTCTTCAAAAGGTTGTGAGGAAAGAAACACCAAGTATCATTTCAATACTTGTGTCCTCTAAGTAACATTTAAGGCTCTAGGAAAGAACTATCAGTGAATTTATTATTCCTGAAGAATTCATCAGCTTCACATGAGAACACTTTTACAGAAGCACTGTAAAATTCTATGACATAGCCTTAGCAAAATATCCAAACTGTGTCTGATATTAGAATTTACTGATAAATAATGAGAAGTTTATGATCCTAATAAAAATTTAAGCACCATCTATCACAGGCTGAACAGATGCTAAGTGTTAGATCTTGGATAAAAATATTATGTCAGTTTGGAGGCCAGAAAAGGTAAAATTTCTAGAATGCCAGCCCAGCCTAACAGCTTAACCCCAGGGAGCTCATTCTGTTAAGGGTGGGAATACTTGCACATAGGAAACTTGAACATAATCAGAACAACAGGAAAAAAGAAAGCAAGCAACATGAAATTAATCTAAAGAATTGACTGTAACTGTGAATGAAATAAGACCACATTTTTACCCTGTCTAGCTCCAGTGTAAATTTCTGATCCCATGACTGATTGGAAATAGGTTTCCAGCTAGTTTGACCAACCACAGTGTTATCCAGCTTCAGCACAGCACAGACTTCATCTGTAAGTAAAGTACACAAACTCAGCTTAAATCTTTAAGAGGATTTTCCACAAACAAAAGAAATCTTCAGTAAGTTTCCCTTAAAAATGTAATCTCATATTTAATTGCTTCTCATGGGCATAATAGTGTGGCTGTGGTTTTGCCTTTTTTTTTTTTCTTCCTTTTTTTAAACAACTTGACAGATGAAGAAACACGTAAGTCTCAAGCTTCAAATCAATTTAGTATTTTAAATTACAGAACACAGCATGCACATTAAAATGTAAATAAAAGAGATACACATAAAAATAAAAGAAGTAAGAGTATACTGAACTGGACAAGTCATCAGTTTTCAGAAGGTTTCTACTACTCCCACTTTTATTTTTACTGGTTCTGCTCATGAAAGATGATCTGGCTTCATTTGGACTCCAAGCAGGTAGCGTAATCGATGTGGCTTTTGATCGACCAGGGACGTTTTCCAAAATATCTTGGCAGCCCATTAGCCTAACTTCCAGGGTACCTGGAACAAGACAGACAATGATTTATCAGAGATTGCTGTTCTGAAATAAACAAAGCAAATGACTAGTGATTGATTTATGGCAATGGTTCACATTCTGACCCCTGCAGGGTAGAACAGAAATATCAGATGAAATCAAAAGACAGATCTAAGACCGACAAATTTACCGAAAATAAGCATTAAAAGTGAAATATGTGGGACTCGGCCTTCTAGAAAGAGCAACAGTTCACCAAAATAACACGAAATAAGTTTTTTTTCCGTGTCTCACAGGAATCTTTGTCTTCTTCCCTTGAAAACCTAACTGACTTGGGTTCAAGTTGTAAGGAATGCCATTTTTTTTAAGATGACAAACCTTAAGTCTCTTTTTAAAATGATGGATCTTGCAGATGGGACAATAACAATTTTTGGTGAGTTTTATATAACCAATTAATACTGGATACATCACTTCAGTAATTAAAGTTAATAGACTGTCTATTGAAACTACAATTTTTTTTAAGATACATGCAGAAATCACATTTGCCCGCTGCATGCTAAAGTCAAATTTGAGTTAGTACATAATTTTAAAAAATCATTGAATTGTTCTGACTTGACTGAATTTGGATTTCTAAAAGCTGATCCAAGAAGCTACTCTTCAAAATCTTCCGCATCTTTAACCAAATGAGGTATAGAGGCTGCTGTTCTAATTTAAGAGAGTTTCCTCCAGCAGCACAGAAACATCTGAATACCACAGATGGTTGCAGGAACGATAGGCTTACCTCATCCTGTACAAGATAGCATCTGTAAAACAGTGACACCACTCAGAATATTAACTATTGTAAGTGCTGAAATTAGCCAGTTCATAATCATACAGTCAGCTAGAAAAGCAGCTCCTAAAGGCAGTGTTCTTTTGACAGGAAATGTACTTAACTGTGAAACTTAAATGTGCTCTTTTGTAACAGAAACTTAAGTCAAACTTGACCCAAAAACGGTCTGGCAACATTACAGCCCACAGAACAGACACCAAGAAACCAGTTTGAGAAGAAATCCCACCCTGTAGGGAGCCAACGGCCATGAGTGACAGCTAAGCATTAGGCTAGGAAAACAGAGAGATGCTACTGGCTCCCACAACAGGTTAAAAGGTAAAAGAATACTTAAACCCCAAACTCTGCTTAGTGGAAAAAAAAAAGAAATTAATAAGCAGAGAGGCTATAATCTTGTGTAAAGACTGGATGTGTATCAGAAAGTTCTGTTGATGCCCTTTAAAAAGCATGAAAGTAGCACTGATCTATTTTTCCCAAAGTGTTAGAGGCAAAACACAAAGACACCGTTCATTTAATCCAGTTCCACACAAAAGCTCTTTGTGCAGCCAATATGAAAGTGAAACCATTGAGAACTTCACAAGCATGTAGCTCTGTTTTGATAATCCCCATTAGAAACTGTTCATATGTATCAGTAAATCACGTTTAAAGAGGAACTATTTGTCACTATAATGTAACTGACCTGTGATCATGTATTAAACAATAAAAAAAAAAAAGCTGTTTTAAACGCAAGGCACGATACTTCCTGCCCACGTCCACTGATCATTTGAGATTCCATACGATGGAAAAGAGTTCCCCTCATCGCTCTGCAACTTTACAAGGGCTCTCGGCTGAGGTCCTGATGCTTTTTACCCTTTGCTATGTGTCCTACTGAACCAAAACGGAAGACAAGTAGACTCGCTCCGTTTTATTATTATTGCAGCTCAGCAGAAGAGTTCCTCTTTTTGTTTTCAAATATAACTCCACAATACTTCGAAACTAAACTCTGGTTTCAGTTATACATGTGTAACTAGAGTAACATTTGAATTCGATTATTTTTGTAATAAACTTACTCTGGTAATAGTTGGTTTAATAGTTACATGTAAAATGTTTTAGGAAACAAAACAAAACCCCAAACTTACCTATGCTAGTAATTCTTATATGACCACTTACTAAGTAAATTTAGTAAAGCAACATACCCCAAGTAGTCAAAAGTATTTGCTTTTCTTTAAAGATGTTGGAAGGCAAATGTTTAAGAGCTTTGTTAAAGTATGGCACATCTCTCGAAACAGTTTATTTCCAATGAAGGACAACAAGTCCAGGTGAACCCCAACTATGAGAAGTTCCTAAGTCTTATATTTATATATATAAATGTACTGTTCCCTCACGGTAGACTAAGTCTCTTAAAAAACCCAAAAAACTACAGCCCCACAAAACAAAAACCAAAAAACCCCCCCCAAACCCTCCACGTTTAATTGCAAGGAAAACAATTCACAGCAATAAATAGAGGCTTCAGTAGTTCCATGTACATTTGTTAGGATCTCCCTCTTTGGTTTAGAAATATAACACATGTTTTGGTAGCATAAATCTCACCTTCTAGGAAGCTAGTGTGGTCCAGTGGGTAAAATAGGGACTGGGAGAAAAGCTGGGTGCCTATCTCAGCTCTGCCACTGACTTGTTGTATGACCAGGGCAAGTCACTTAACCCTTCTGCACCTCAGTTTCCCCATCTGTAAAATGGGGATAATGATACTTACCCACCCTTTAAAGTTCTTGATAATCTAAAGATGACAGGCATTAGGTAAACGCTAGTAATATCGTTCCATAGTGACCTAACTTAAGGTCAGAACTTCACTTTTTCAACAGGATTATAAAAAGGTCAACAAATAATTCAAATAAACTTATCTGCATTTTTTGACGCATAGACACTTGGAAATTCTAAATGCCTTTGTCTAGGAAGAGAACAACAATGAAATATGTCCAGAAAGAAAGAAAGTTGGCATTAAAGACATATTTTAAACCATTTAATAAAATAATAAAAAAAGTCCATAAATCATACCTGTTAAAGCTGCTGGTTTGGACAGTGTACTATACTGGTTTTGAGTAGATATTACACTTTGACGAGGACTTAATGTGGGTGAAGAGACCAGTGAAAGCTCCTCTATAATAATACTGCTTTTGGGATGGTTTTTAGGAAGTTCACTCAATCTCTGCTCCAGTGAATACTTCAAGAGGTCCAACTTCTGGCTTGATTCATTAAATCTTGCTTGTGCCTTTTTAAAATAAAAAAAAAAAATTGAAATATTTCAAGGGTTTTTTTCTTGAAAGAACATTTAAAATAAAGTATCATAAATCATAATGACGTAAATTACTTCTGAAAGTGCCTTTCTGTCGGTAACTTTCCCAGATCCAAGCAATTTCATCACATTTTTTGCACCTTCTGCTACAGCATATTCTATCCTAAAATGATGCCGTAATTCTTCCATTCGGAGTTCAAGAGGGCTTATCACAGGTTTTGCTGCAAAGAGATATAAACAATCAATCTTCATTGAAGACCACACCCATGTTTAATTTCTTTAATATTAATCCCTCTCCCATATAAACAGAGAGGAGGGGAGGAAAAAAAAAAAGAAAAAAGTAGTGAGATGCAGATTTGGTAGTTTAAAGAAAAGCTTGAAGTATGACATAAAAGCAACAATGAAATTTTAAGCATCTGCTTTTGAAGGAAGAAATAATTGATTGGGGCCACAATCCAATAAACAGGTCCTACTCCTTGAAGAGCTATACTTGCTAGAGGATGAGAGAAAAAGAATGCGTCTTCAGGGGAGTTAAGGGCCAAAAGCCAAATCTCCAAAACATCAGTCAGCTGGCAAGAAGGAGGTTTTGAGATTTCCACATTTCTGAACCACGCTCTGAGGATTTATCTTTCAACCTACTCTGTAGCCAAGTAGATCCCTGATTGGTTTCTGGTAATACACGAAATCCCAGGGAATCTGGCTTCTGCCAGCACAGAGAACGTAAGAGGTCCCATGTACTGCCTTCCCCAAATGCTTTGGGTTAACCATTCTAATGTCCACTTCTTATAGCGTTTAGATTTCCTGAACAGAATTAGGAAGTTTCCTGGATACACTCCTTTCTGTTTAAAGCTCTAAGAGCAGTAGCAACACAAAAAGGCATTTGAAAGCCCTTTCTAGCTTGAATACCTTTCTGTTTCTTTTAAACAAATGATATACATAATCCACGTGCTAAGATGGGAGTGTTAAAAAACAGCCAGAAGTGTCACAAGAATAAAACAAAGAAAATCAGCCTCCCCCCCTGCAAAACAGAACATGCACACACACACACACACAAGCTTTTCATTACCTAGGATATACACAGGCTCTGATTACAAGCATCATCATACAACTGCAATACTCAGAAACCCATATGAATAAACTTCAAGAGTTAGAGATGTACCAATATGCCCACAATTTTATAGTACTCTCATGCTATTATAGCACAGGCGTAATTTTGTTTTATTTAAAGATTTCCAAAGAAATGCAAGTTTAAAACTGCGTCTGAAATGCAGCAGGAGTATTTCAAGTCAGGTCGTTTAAAACTGCGTCTGAAATGCAGCAGGAGTATTTCAAGTCAGGTCGTTTTAAAAACACTGATTGTTTTGTTGTTTTTAAAATAGTTGTTTACTACTCAATCTAGCCTGAATACTCATAAAACCAGCAAAAAATTCATCTCCATCTGTGCTCCCATTACTAATAATGAGGTCAATCTATTTAAGTATGACAAGAAGGCTTTGTATCTGCGTCAGATTTTTTTTTTTTTTATAGGATAGTGAAAAGATTATACGCTTTAAAGAAAATTACTAGTCATTGTTAAGACAAAAGCAAGCGTGCATGGAGGGAGAACGAAGACTGCAAAGCAAAAATGGACTGCATAAGGTATAAAAAGGATGACGAAGAGAAACTGTATTTCTCTTCATTAAGCTTAAGGTATTTTGCTTCAAGTCAGATGTATCTGGCATCCTAACACACACAACGGTATGCCTAGTCTCCGATTATTTTTGCTTCATGCAAGCTTTGTCTAACATTCCTACTAGAAATTTATGATAACTCTGTGCATATGGGTACACCTCTACATGGCATTCTGATATTCATGATTGGTATTTCCTTTCTACTCCATCACCATTATCAAAAGCCAATTCATTGGTCTGGACTGCCTGAAGAATCTGCATCCTTATAACTTCTATTTTTGTCTTGCTGTCCTGGAGCATCTGCTGAGCTGTGGCAAGAAGTTTTCGATCCTGTTAAAAGAAACAAAGTCAAAATCGTAAACTCTTAATGGAACAAAACACACTGAAAGCTTCAAAACACACACGATTTAGGAACAAGAACTAAATCTATGCAGTTCACTCAGTATGGCAGACCGGTTCAACTAACCACATTAGGATATTAGGAGAAATTAAGTTAGGACAGAAGCATATGCTAGTTGATTAAAGACTCTCATGAAAACTGTATCTGTTCAAAGCTGAATAAAGAAGGCACGATCTAGCAACATTACATGTGTAGATTAATGTTTTCTAAACTGATACTAAAGAAAGGACAAGATACTTAGTGCAAAATACCTCCACCCTGTGTAGAATGACTCAAATTTACTGTATGATGAGAACTCTCCTAACAGACAAATTTGCTGGACTAAGTCCACATAAAAATCATCGTACTAATTCACTTGAGCTGATTTTCAATCTTGAAATGAGAAATATGAAGTTATCTTACATAGCAGATTATAAGTAAGTCTGCAGTGTGTTTTTCTGAACAAATCAAAGCTGAAGATTTTTTTGCATTAAGCAATACATAATATGTGAGGGTTACTTCATCAGCTATTTCATCAGCAACTTAAGTACAGTACTTTCCATCTAAATAAAGTAAGCCAACCCATTTTTGTTTTCAAAAGCAGTAACCCAAGAAGCAGTTTAGAAGAGACCATTTCTGAAGACGAACTTCCAAACTAACCGATAATACCATTTCATTGTCAGGAGCACAGGCAGCCATCCCACACGTTACCATTTTTTGTCCTCCAGCTAGTGGAGATCTGATTTACAATGGATTATCAAATGGTTCTCGGATGTGGAGCTGTGCATGTGCTTCTATGGCTGCTGCATGGCTCGCTCTATATGTTCTGGGAATTACCAGATAACTTAAAGGTGATCTGACTTGCAGTAAGAACAAAAAAAGGGGTATAAGAAAAATTTAAGGCAGTCTGTTTGTCCTGTCTGTGCAGTGCCAATCAATCACAGTAATTAATAGTAGCCACTGTAGATGAGTATCACACTTCTTATAGCCCCAACGGTATTCTGGTTAACTCATTTTGTAGCCACTCTATAACCTCATTAATAAGTTACTTTCCCATGGACATAGTTTATACTTATATTTTTAATTTTATAATGAAGTTATTAATTATTTAAGAAGTTAAAGACATTCAATTCCTCCCCTTACCACAACCAAGACAAAACACTGCAGTGTAATACAGACACCCAGAGCTAGAAATACTGGCACCATGAAGCATACGGCGAGAAAAATCAGTGTGCTAAGAAGAGAGAAATTTACTTTCACAGAGTTCCTCTACGACGTTGCACCGAATGCATTGCTCACTTGGATATTTTAATGCTGCCCTATGTTCTGCAGGGTAGATACAGCAAGATATACGTGTAAAATGCTTTGGCTGCATGGGGAGAAACTGCACTCTGCACTCCATAGTCTCAGAACTCTTGGTTTAAGTTTTATATTAATCAACGTTTCAGAGAAATAGCACTAGTTTTCATATTTTAAGATTCCATGTTAGCTATCCAATTATTTAATGAGTACACTGAATTTCCTAAATAAATGCTTTCTCAAATACAACTGTCAACTTTTGAAATAACCACTGTCTACAGCGGAGCATAGGATCCAAGTAGCAGATTACAAGCAACTCTAGAAGCCTGTATTAAACCTTATCCATGCATCATTCCGATGTATAAATACGCTGTAAGTGTTTCTTTGTATCTTCGCTTTTATCTTATTTTTGATCTTGCTGCTCTTGATTGTCCCTCATATCCTCTTACTGCAATGGATTTGCTGGCTCAGGGGCAACATCAGCCCTTCGATGTATAGAATGGAGGTAATTCAGGATTATAGAGATATCCTCATGTTTTCAAGAG
This sequence comes from Gorsachius magnificus, assembly GCA_034008185.1. NCBI lineage: Eukaryota > Metazoa > Chordata > Aves > Pelecaniformes > Ardeidae > Gorsachius > Gorsachius magnificus. The sequence goes on along the minus strand of CM067085.1, from coordinate 74,125,340 downwards.
AAAGAAAATCCCATCTTCAGAATCAAAATGGATATGTTATACTCAGCAGCTCTTTTAGGGTTGGAGGATGAATACAAAGCATTTCAAGGCATCTCCTGAGTATAGAAGAGCAGACAGTGCCTGTAAAGCTGATCTGCAAAGCTGTCGCGGGATCTCGGAGGATCCACGCAAGTCCAAGAAAAGATGATCAGTATCTCAACCACTGAAGTCCAAATAGGTTGAGCTGAATGTTAGTGAAGCGAGCAGAGTAAGTGCGAAGGGAAAGCCTTCCCATGAGATGGTGGGTTTATTACTATTAACAGACTGCTTTTTCATTTTTAAGAAACAAATTATGACCTCCCTCCATTAAATTTAGGTCTGACAATAATACAACAAATTTGAAATTAGATCATATAGCACCCTTGAATGAAGGTCACAAAAGAGTTTAATATGCTTTTATTAAATAAATAATAGTAGTCCTATAACTACTTTTCAAAGAACTACTGGATTACCGGGGTTGGATTCAAACTAGGAATTTTCTGTCCCTTTCGCTCATCTCGTCCAGACACTTGAGTTGTTTTAAGCTCTGCTTTTTAAGACGTAATCACCATGCTCAAGCCTACAGTTTAAACCTGCCAAATTAACTCACTACTGAGTATGAAGAACACGAGAGAATGAATACGCACCATTTCCATCCTGTTTGTTGAAGCAACTGGCAATGCTTTTGGGTTTTCCAGCTTGCTCTCCCCAGTCCAGCTACTATATACAGCCTAGCTCGTAGGCTGAGTTAAGAATTTACCAATTGCAAATACAAGATTCAATCATCAATTTTAATTACATGCCTCAATCCTAAAGCAAGCCAGAATTTATCCTTTCCACCTAGTCTGATCAAAGCCTGCTAACAATGTCTAATATTATAGCCTGAGTGTTTAGTTAAGTTTTTTTCAGGCTGTTGTAAGGTTACTTACTGAGGGTTTATTAGGAATATAATTCATGCATGCCTTTTGATCCAGTGGGTCAGCCGATTATTATTTTTAAGTGTACCTGATGTTTTAAGTACATGGCCCCAGAGGATGTAGACTCCAGGGTTTCCAGGAGCTAAGGGACTGTGGTGCATGGACGGCATTCCCAGACCCTTAGTCATAAGGTGCACTCCAGATATTTCTTCCATTTGCCCCAGGCTAGTAGGTTACAGGCCACTTTCAGATAAGGCTACCAAAGTACCAGCTGGATCAACAGAAGTGCTGCTGGGACCAAATGAGCTTGATGGCATCTTTCTGGGAGTGAGCAGCATTCACTATAAATTTTTCGAGGTCTACAAAAGTCATACAGTAGGCAGATACAGAGTACTCTGCCTCTCCATAGTCCCCAGCAGAAATTCACTCAGAAACATGAAGTTCCTTTCCAACACTTTCCAATTAGTATAAATTATAAGGGGTAGCAATGCAATTCACAGATGTCTACTCTTCAAGTCAAACACTTCTTTTTAATGAGTTGACTGACCTACTAGGTGTTGGCTTAGTCAGTTAAGAACTTAAAACATTTCTATTTTATTTACTGTTGTCTGGATGCAGAAACATCTAACCAAGCTACTGCACACTATTTGTTGGATCTATGCTTGTGTTCCCCCTTAGTTTGGAAATTTATCTCCTTAATGATTTAGTAAAAGTAAATGGAAAAAACAGGTAATGAGTAACTAATAGAGGGTGAAGGGGCAGGTAAGCAGAGGACACCCCACCGATTTTGTCTCATTTGAGAACTAGAACTCCCTTATACTCATAAAATGTGGTTTTGGTTTTTGGTGGTGGTAGTGGTTTTGGTGGTTGGATTTATTTTTTTTTTTTTTTTTAATTTAAAAGGTTTGGCTTGTCTTTCAATTGAATTAAGGGATTCTTAGTGTCTGATGAATTTTATTACATAGCTAGGACTATGTGATAAGTCAAACATATTTAGGGGTTAGCAAAGACCCCCTCCCACCCCCTTCCACTTAGAGAGCTTCTGGTGCTATCAAGAGAGTGAATGCAAGTGAGCAGATGTTTAAAATTCAGATCTAGAAATAACTGTGGCTTTATTTTTAATTTCAGTTTGATGCTATCAGATGCTACCTCTAGAATACCACACTTGTGTAAAAGAATATTAGGTGTATTTTTGTAATTGTAAAACAGATTATAACAACCATAAAATTATTAAATAGCAATTTTTTGACTGCCAACTAAAACTAGATGACCATTTCAGAAGCATACTTGGCAATGCTGCCTTTTGTGTAACTATCATGCACATTACAACTCTAAACTAATGGAATTTTTTTTTTTTTTTAAATGGAGCTAGGAAAAGCATCAGACATCAGTCAGTGTCATACCAAGCTTTGCTGCTAAGTAATCACACATGATCAAAGATTACTAGATGTACTAAATTTAGTAAGCCGGATTTGTTATTTAGGTTGAACTGCATGTGGACAAATTGATAAAACAAATCACTTGAGTGGGTATCAAACCACAACAAAAAATGGTATAGAAATTTGTAGCAAATTTGACATAACTACTTAACAAAAATATACTCCAAACTAAACCACTGAAATTGCATGCTATTTACACATTGTACGTTCATACCACAGAAATATGAAAATCTACAGTAATTTAATGTTCTTTAAGCTTTGCAAAGCCTTACCTTTGAAGAGCCATTGGAGTACATCTGTATCATATTTTCTGCTCCCTGTTTCACCTTCAGTTCTATATCCAATTGCTTCTTTAAGGCCATCAATCTGTTGTTAGTAGGAAAACGAGGATCGCTATTTGGAGTATCAGGAGTCCTAGGACAATCTGGGAATTAAGGGTAAGATGTAACATGTGCAGAAAAAGAAAGAAAGAAAAAACCCAAACCCCCAAAAACCCCAAAAGCAAACCCTTCTCCCCCCAAAACCCCCCTAAACTTTTCTATTCTATTGTTATAGGTTACACAAAGCTGCAACATCATCCTTAAGCATTAGTACTAACCCTCCTGCTGTTCAGAGCTACTTTGCAACAGCATTGCAAATGCGCCTTAGCATGAAAAGCCTGGCAAAAGCCTATGACTCCTACACACGTCCTAATTCACATGAATCACTTCCGGGAGCGGGGAAATAGGCAGGTTTGCAGCTAGGTCTATTTTCGTTTCAAAGGGGATTTATTTCTTCTGGAATGTCTTGAGACAATTAAAAATGCAGTTTTTCCATTAAGCTTTCTTACACTCCTGATTTTAAATCTAAGTGTTTTAAAAAGAAACTCAGACAATAATATTCAATATTAATGAGCATGGTTCTAAATACATTTATTAAGTAGGTCCTCACCGATTCTAGCGTGAACACTGCAGACACGGTTTATGTCAAAATTAAGAATAGATAAAACGAGCCTTTTCCTTAGTCGTAAAGCTGAACGATTTTTGCTCTGGAATCCTAACAGAATCCTGGGATAACTGGATATATAGGCAGACAGGTTATTGAACAACTGTGATCTGTGGGAAGGATAACGCTTTTTCGTTTGACAGTATTGGAATGCAAGTTAGTTTTACCAATTAAATTCTATAGTCAAACTCCTTAAGTTTTCTATCCTCCTTCAGAAAAGTCTATTAATCACAGTTCGTATTTCAGTTCTGCAACATGAACTGTCAGCAAACTGAAAAGAAGCGGCCACTGGACTATTTCCTAGTACTTAACTATTTCCAGCATGACTGTCCTTTTAGCTAACTATCTTCCTTAACAGTCCCAATGGCTTCTCTTTCAAACCCTTTGTAAAAGAGGATAAACTACATCCACTGTAATAATGTTTTTTTTGTTCTTGATTTATTCTACCCTAACGACTGAGAGAATACCTCCTCTATGGGCAGGTGACATTAATTGCTCTCCTAGAAGATAATGTTTACCCAATACCAATAGTACAGTCTTTTTTTTTTTTTTTTTTCAATTTTAATTAATTTTCCTTGAATTAAAACTAGGATGATGGATCAAGTTCCCGAAATCTTCAATTACTAGAAAATACAGGCATTGCACTAGTAACGTACAAATTATTAAGTATGAGGTGTCATGGGGAGGAGATGTCTTATCTACCACTTCATATTTCTTCTGTAGGAGCTTCTGATAACTAGTTTTGGAGATTTAACACATTTTACTTCTGAGTTTGCTGTGTAATTTCCTCCTAAATTGCAATTTTTGCTGAGGTTACATACAGATTTCATAAAAGGAGGATTTTTAATTTCCTCTGCTGCTAATTCACTCTTCATTTCAAGACTTACTGCATCCTCACTACTTAAAGGTAGTACAGAAAATACCAGATGTTTAAAAAAAATAAATAAATAAAATCGGTGTTATTCCTCATCTGTTTTGTCGTTCAGCCTCTCCTCAGTGTTTTGGCTTGGTTTCTCTGTGAAACTGCACTTGAACAGCTTTACCTTAAATCTGTTATTAATAAAACAAAGATTAACAACATGCTTTCCTCTCACTTATGTCTTCACATTCAACTAATCCTCACCTAATAATCTTATTCAAAATTAGAAAAAACGTGAAACTTGAATGTCACAGTGTCAAGTCTCCTTGTAAAGTAGATTAATCATATAAATGAGTATTTACCAACTTCAGATTTATGATACGGGCCTCTACCACTTAACCATCCCAGCCCTCTGATGATCCCTGGGAAGACTGTGGGGCTCCTGAAGTCTGTTTTCAGAGCTTTTAAAGATGCACACAAGCAATCTTCCTTTGCATTAAAACAACACTCAAGTTGCAAGTCAAGGGCTAATTAGAGATACGACGGTTCAGGTTGCCCAGGCAGCTGTTATTATCTCCCTTTGCGTGTCTGCGCTGGGAAGGTGTAACCACACCACTTACCTGGGTCATCTCAAGAGTCGGTCTGCACTTGTGGACCTAAACTACCCCCTTACCATTTAATTTAAGTGGGTTTACTATATGCTTTGTCAGTAAGCAGCAGCAAAGGAAACTTTTCTGCAGTATGGACTAATAGCTAGGAAGATATAATTTTTTGCCTTCAGGCATAATAGCTGCTCACTAAACTCCCAAACATGGAACAATATAGTTTCTTAACAAAGATTTTTTTATTTTTTTTTTTAAAGAAAAAACAAAAATGCTTACCAACAACTTTTCAGAAACAGCTTCCAAGTGATTCCTTCTCCTCGACCCCATTACAATTCAATAAGCAGCCTGAGGCAGCTTCTTATAGAAGAATTCAGATTAAAGTTTTAAATCAGCCAGACAAACTGGTCCTGTTATGGAAAGCGCTGACAATCTTAGCAGCAGCACTACCAGCTACATCTATATTAGCTGTCTACTGCGGTTGTAATCACTTTGGTACGGCTGGTTATCTCTGATCTACTTATGTAAAGCACTATACAGAGGGGCTCAAATCTTATCTGGAGACATTTAGTCATCTTCCTAATACAAATAAGTAATAAATTAATCCAGATAATTGCAGTCAATGGGATTTATGTATACGCTTAGAGTTAAACAAGAGTTAAGTACTCTTACCAAACTGGTATTTCACTCAAGTAGGTAAATACGGACTGGGGAGAATAAGAGATTCTCCAGTTTGCCGTGTTTGTTGGTCAGTATGGACAGCACAAGACTTGACATTTTGGATGCATTCGAGTCCAACTTTGCACAGGACAGCAAGAGCTTTGCTGGGGTATGGATTAGTGCCCCCAGGCATTTTCTTCTTGATCATGAGTATCAAGTGAAGTGACAGATGTATTTCAAGCAAACTTGACTTCACTTCAAATAACTAGCGTGTTGTTTTTGCTGAACAACTATGAATGTTGTTGCTTAACACCATGAGTTCTGTGCGGCTTGTTAGCACACATCCAGGCTGCTGGAAGAGCTGCAGCACTGCTTCCCAGCACCTGCAGTGTCTTGTTGTCATGAAAACATACTCCTAAGACTTAAAATAAGTTAATTGTGATGGTTTAACAGATTTTTTTATTTTTAACGTCTGGATTGCATCAGGATAATGGCAATTTTCAGACTGAAATGTTTATCTTAACCATAATCCTTGCTCTTTTGAAAACCTTTTCAGTTTGGGTCTTTGTATAGCGCCCACCAGCAAAAACTTCTTGCTTCTAAATTGCCTGTTACCAGCGCTCCGGCCTAAATTATATTTGTTAGAGGATTGACACAGCTCTACTCTTCTGAGACTGCTGCTCATTCCTTTGGGGACTCGTCCCCAGATGCTAGGTATGCTATTCCTTCAATAAGCTCGGTGTGAAATCTAAGATCCCATGTAACTTTCTGAATTTGGGTTCCCAGATGGTACTGCAGCATGCTGCTAAGCTACTCAATTAGCAGCAAGTGCCCTTTGGTAAACAGTTAATTTTAATCTTATTTGAGGCTATTTAATTGCAGTTAGCTTCATCAGTGTCATACCCAACAGAAATACCCATGATGCATGTTCAGGCATTGCTGGAGGGGGGAAGGAAGAGGCATCATCAGGCTTTTCTCAGGGAGTCAGATGGTTGCATCGGCACGTGAAGTCCGAGGCAGCAGCGGACATTCTGCACTCAGAGAACACCCAGCGCTGACCTCCTGGAAGCTTCTGAAGTTCAACTGAATTTCAATTCAGTAGCAGCTAATTTTAACTACTAAACAAGTGACAGGAGATCATTTCAAACTGCTTCAGTAATGTTATTCGACATTAAGGTTCTCAAAAGTTACCATGAAATTCCTATGGATATGAGCCTTGCAGGTGGAGTCTGCTGTCTAAAAAGTCACTGCCTCTACCAATTTGGTTGCTACCAGTTTCCAGTAACTGGTCTTACACAGACACCTAGTCATTTGTAGGGACAAAGAGATCCCCAAACCAGTCCCTCTCACTCCCCTGTCAGCTAGCCATATTCTTAAACAGAATAGTTCATTTTCTTTGCGACCCCTGGAACAAAATTTGATGTAAAGTGCATAGCTTAGAAGTTAGGAGAATGGAAGAAAAGACACGAACTTGTCTTTCTGTTTTCATGTTCTATCCAGCCTCCTCAATTCCCTCAAAGGTTCTTCTATCATCTCACCTCCCTATCCACCTTTAATTCAGCTCCAAGGAACAGATTAATTTCCCAATTTATATATATCCTACATATCAACTATATGCCTAATTAAATCAGTGACTTGCTGTAGGTAAGCTATTTCAGTCTTACACCTCACTGAGTCATTTTAAAAACACAATCTCTGCTGCTACTTTTTAGACACATGAAAAGAATATCAATTTAATCTGTGCTACGCCGTAGAAGTATGTTTTTAAGATACAAAATTTCTTCATCTCTAAGACTGAAGTCATCATTCCTCTGTTGCACATTAAAATAGATCAGATTTTCAGTAGTTATGGCCACTAGGCTTGTCCTACTCATTTTGCATTGCTGCATTCTGCTTCACTTTTAAGTGCTGACCTACAAATTTTACAAATCCGTATCCTAGTATGACTAATCCACTGCACGATAAGGGCAGACCTGGGTACAAAGTCCCACTTCTAAAACAAATCTAGATTCCCCAGCAACCCCGTAACGTAAAGTAAACCTATGTTACGCTAAAAGTTGTTTCCAAATCACACAACCATTGCCAGATCTGTCCTCACATTCAAGTAACACAGCTCTTTGGCAAGCTGCACTTTTTGGTTAAGGTTTATTACCAATTCTTCAAATAGTTGTGAAAATAACTTCCGATGGCAGTAGGACATGAAAGCTTTCAGCTCTAGGCAAACTACCATCAAAACAACTTGCTTTAAATAGAATGTTATTGAAACACATTTTTCTACAGTAGATTCATTAACACTACATTTAACATATTTCAGTTACACTGTACTGATTACAAAGAAGTTACACTACAAATTAGTGGCTCGTTAAAAAAGTAAGGGAAGTTATTGCTTGATACCATAAGCAATAGTGAGAGTCACAACAGCTTGCATGGCGCTTTTCAGCTCTAAATCTGGAGCACTTTACAAATACACGTTCACACCCACTTCGCAGATACAGGAACAAGAAAAGATGAAATGACTTTTTCAAGTTACCACAACGACCTTTCAACCAGGCAACAGAAACAGGCCAAAATCTTCAGAGGTCAGGCCTGACAGGTCAAAGGGATCATCATCTTGCAGGCAGTGACCCTCTCAGTATTACTTTGCAATGGATCTCAATCCTGACTTTACTACTTAGAACCTGCAAAAACCTACACAATATACTCTAGAAGACAGGGAAAAACATAGGGCCACCCCCCAAAAATATTAAGGTACATAAAGAGAACACAGACCTTGACTCCCACCTCTTCAACCCCCTTATTTTCAGCACTCATGCTCTGCACAGTCTAAAAATTTCCCACGAATTTCCTTCTCTCTTTTAAATTGTTTGTCACTAACTGACCAGAAGAAGGTCAAACACAAGCTAAAGTGAAAAGCTGTGACTTAGAATGAAACTAACCACTAGACACAATGCACTTATTCAGGGAGCTCCCATATGCATCAGTAAATGGTTATTACATTCACCAATCCTGAGCAAAAGCAAGAAATCCCAAACTGAGATACCCGTGACCTCCCCACAGAGGTATCTTCTGTCAGATGGCAGCGATCTTTAGGGCTATGTATTTGCTGAATATAATATATATACACACACAAAACCATCCACACAGTTGGTGTGCCCTAAGTTTTATATTACCATCCTTATTTTGCAAAGGCCAAGCTCACAAATACCTTAAGTCAAACCTAAGACTTCAGTATTAAAAACCAGAGTATCACCTAGATGACTTGCACTTAAGACAGACAGAAAGTTTAGTAGTAGTGCTCCCCCTCCATGAATTAGTGACCATGAATGAGGAAGGAGACAGGCAATTAAATTACAAGGCAAACAGTATAAAGTCCTTTCAATTTTGGAGGGTGGGTGCTTGTAGATCTTTGATCTAAAAAGAGATATTAAAAGAATTAAAGATTACTTTTTTTTTTCCAGAGGATACGCAATATAGTCTATTAAAATGGGTCTTATGTAGGAATACCTGATGTGATACTAAACAGAGAATATAAAGATCTCAACAGAATTAGTTAAGTTTTTTTCTTGCGTATTTCCATAATTAAGTCAGACTGTAAAAGCTATCTACCAATAACACTTTGAACGGAATGAAAGTTAAAACCATAGTACTAAGAAGTTCAGCATGCATCAAAAGCAGGCAGAAGCACATAAGTTTATCAACTTTGATTTTTTTATCCCTTGAACACAAGGCGAGATGAGCCTGGCTGCTAACAGTTACCCATAAAAGCAATGGGCACTGCTGGCCTTTTCAGAAGTGCACTAAGGATCTGAACAACCTGATCTTTGTACCCAAACCATCTCTTTCAAGATGCTTTCTTCAGCAATACTGCATTTCATGAGTCACGCACGAGGACAATATTGCTCATTAACTCATTGTGATAAGAGTTTTAAAACGCTATACCAGGAGGGAGCATTCCAACAAGAGCATTCTGTGCTCATCCACTTTTCAATTCTGCTGCTAGATAAACTTCATAAATTTATATGTCCGCATAGACTTTTATATTCAGTCTATACACAGTTTGTACACAATTTTCTTTCTGTTCCGCTCCTCCCCTTCCTTTAGAAGCCACGCTACTGTCAACACTGAAGCAGATTTTCATAAGCCTTAGCTGATAGGGAACAGAATGCTTCATGCCTACTAAGACCCCAATGGCTATCTATGAGGCGTACATTATTGTATTCATTCCCATGTCACGCTGCAGCAACTGCTTTGCCTGACTAGTTCCAGTTGTCCCCCGTTGTATCTCGCAAAGGTTGCAAAGATCAAAAGCAAAAAAATGCAGAGAATACGGCGCAGGCCACCATGGACACTCCACAACACTTTTGCAGCGTGTCACAGGGCCAGATAGTGTGAACTGATGACATCACCTACCAGTATTTTCCTAAATTCTCACTGTAACCAACTTTTCTTCACAAGGGTGATGGGGTCTTTTATTCTACTGCCCAAGCTTCTGAAGGCTTGTGCATGTTTATTAACTTTTTGCTGAGAAGAGCCTGCTCAATGTGAAATCACCAGGCTGGCAATATCTGCCCAGTCATTCGAGAAAGCTGAAAAAAGGCTGTTTACTTTCACCATCTTGAAATACCAAACCTGGTATTTTTAAAAAAATACATTCAAAATTAGTATTGACTCACTGCTATGCCACAGAAAACATTAATTAAAACCATTAATTACAACCATTCTATGAAAACTATTTCAAATTGTCCTTAACATTGGAGCTTTGTTGTGGAAAAGCCTGAAGACCTAACAAATTGTTGCCACAATAAGAGAAACAGCATAACAGGAAAACAGTTTTTAAAACAAATTTAAATTTAAGTTTAAAAAAAAAAACCCCACCCAAAAAGCTTTTAAGTACAAATGTTAGAATTTTTTCCCCCCATAGAATAAAAAGGTGTATTAACGCTGATGCCTACAGCATAAATCAGAGAAAGTCACTGGAATTTGCATTTATGCAGTGAAAAGCTATTAGGAAATATTAAGAGTGATTGAGAAAATATTTTAATATAGTAATAACTGAAAGTAAAATTTTTTAAATTCCTTTAGAGCATCATCAAATAAATACCCCATTCGTGAATCAAAACAAATAGGCATACATAAGTAACAAACTAGCTAGCTTGCATTTGCTCATTCCCAGAGCAATTTTTTCAAGTTAAATGGGATACAACTTATCTAAGCTAAGAGGAAAAACTGATTTCACAGTAACGTACGGTACCTGCAACGTCTTCTGGATCTGTTACAACAATGTGTGCATTTAACTCCTGTAACTTATGATGCAAGTCTTCTAACTTCTTATTCGATTTTTTCAAAATGTTGTCCACATATGCCAAGTTCTTTTTATCTGTTGTGACCTTCCTGAGGTTCTCTGCTCCCTCCTTGATTTTAAGTTCCTTCCTTATTTCCCGCTTGATTTGGTCCTTTATTTCATCCAGCTTCTGCTGTACCATTGTATCTGAAAAGTCCAACTTTTGGCCGGTGCTCACAGTTTCAGAGGCTGGAAGACTTTTGGCATCCCCCTAGAAAGAAAAGCAGGAATATAACTACCAGGGAACACTGTTTCTTGACAACGCAGGCTGCACGCTTAAAAACAACTCAGTTTTAGGCCTCTCCGTGTTGAACACGTACTTTGTAAGACCATTTACTAACCATGGGTCTACACTCATGTTGCCCTAAAGCAAAAATCTCACAAGACATTACATGTTAAGTGGAGTTACATTTTACAAACAGATTTATTTTAAATTTAGTGACATCTTTACTGTGCCTATTTTTAACACCAAGAGATTTAAATACTTCTGGATTTGTCATGGCTGCTTGCCTGGCAGTTATATGGCCCAGAGCTAATGACTCACATTTGTAATTTTCTAGATTTAATTGTGTGTTTTAATAGACCAAATGGATATAGGAAATAAGACTAACTTCTAACAATTATTATTTGTGATGAATTTTTATACGTTCATTAGAACAGATTCCTTTTAAAGAATGTAGGAAAAAAAAAGTTTAAAAAACCCAGTTATTTTGCAAACATTTAAAGAAATACTGGCATCTTTATAAAGATTTGTCAAGGTGGTACCAGAAAATTAATTTTCTACTTTTTTAAAAATCCCTCAAGTAAAGCCTTTAAGAAATAATAATTAAAATAATCTTACTTTCTTGCGCAGGCAAGCTAGGCTAAAATGGAGAGGAAAAAAAAGAGTAAAAAAGTTGCAGTGATGAATAGGAGTTGGTGTAATAAGGGAGCAGAGGATGAAAAGCCTTCAGACAACCAGTACATTTAAGGTCATGCTTGTGCCTAATATCTGTTTACGTATCGTTGAGAAGTCAGTGTACAAAGGGCATGTTATAGACCCTACATCAACAAAGTACAGATAGAATTAATTACCTACGTAGTAACACTTCCTATGTGTCTTACACATGGACCCTGAACTATGTATGAGTAGACAGCAGGTTCTACCCAAGAAGTTTTTGCTGGAGCTAAGGTGAGAAGATCAAAGAAGGGCTCTCCTGAAGTTAGAATCTGATCCAGTCATAATTCAGGATGTATTTAGTAAAGGTGTGGCCTGATCTGTACGTAACTACCAGAAAGACCAAAATTCCAGTAAATTTCCTTTAACACAATGAAGAAATTACCTAGACTTCTGAAATATTTGGGTGGACAGTAAGGTATTTGAAAAGATGATTAAAAATTTGAAAGTTTTGAGGTGTAAAATTAGTTGTCATCACTATTTGCTGTTGACAACACCAGCAATACAGCAGAGGAAACCACAGAAGAAAACATTCAGGAGGGCGTTCAAGAAGCACGGCGTTGGGTTAATGAACTGTAAGAACATCCCAGAACACACAATCTCTCGGCGTAGTTCACAGTGACTTGTTTGTTTTCAAAAGAATTTGGGGAAACGAGGATCATGAAGGTTGTGCCTGGGCCACACATGTCAACAGGTAATGCAGGTCAAACTATTTCAATCCGTGCACATTCCAGTGATACCGCCTTCCATAAGCAAGATCCAAACCTATAATTTTACACGTTTACTAAATCACCTTCAAACTCTTCTTATCAAAGCATTTCTACCCATAGTTGCTCCTTTTAGTACAAAAAGTTAGCAACTCAAGGAATCTCAAATATTAAAAGTAGTCAGAATCACCACCTTGCCACTGAACTTGTCTATCAGCGAAAAAGGCAACAAACAAGCAATTTAGAAATGACAAACTTATTTACACTTAAAGTGCACTTGTGATTCCTGTAAGTGCATTTCTATTAGTGCAGATTAAAATAAATAATTTATTATGCATATGTGGAGAGGCTATTAATAGTTGTACTGGGAAATACATGACATTGTTTCCATATATAGGCGCATAAAAAGAATATTTTTTTTTAAAGAATAATCAATAGTGATGAGCAACTAGTACAAAGGTTCATATCCATAATGAAGGAAACCAACCACCAGGTGTTGAATGTTTTGTTTTGAGAAACAACTGAAACTGAAAAGAAATTAATATAGCAACTGTATAGCAAACTATTTGTTTAAGTAATTAAGTATATCCAAACTAGATTCAGATCTTTGATTTCCCTGTTTGATATGAAGATTTAGGATGTAAAAAAAAGAGCTTCAAGATTAGTATACTACTATTTAGCATTCAAAACCAGAGATCAAAACAGTGTTTGTAAATAAAAAAAAGTGTATTTTTAAACCATAATTCTTTGCACTTGTTCTGCAAGCTTCCTAGAAACAGACACATCATCTACCTCCTTCAAAGCATGATATTACACCTTTCAAAGTTCACTAGGATAAAGACAAGTGGTAAATGTGAAAAAAAGAAAAAAAACCCAGCGACCAACCCCAAAACCAAAAGAAAACCCTTATTCCATATTCCAGTAGAACCTAAAATATGCTAAAATTATGCAAAGAATGTACACTTCTCAAACAGAACAATGTAATTAAAATATAAATAATTCAGAAATATTCTTGACTAGGGTTTCCCAAAGAGACTTCAGTTAATTGTTCATCTATTGAACATTAACGTATTTTGTTACAGGGGAGGTTTTTATCCCTCTACAAGCCCTATATCCCACCTGTTAAAGGAATGCTACGTTCTTCCATAAACAGGTTTTTGGAGCCCTTGTTCCAGGTATAGAGTCTCTAACAAGTCTTCAGTGAAATTAAATCTCCATGATCATTAGTAATTTGTATCCCAAATTTCCAGTAATGAAGCACCCCTCAGCTTGAGCAGTCTCAGCAGCATCTTTGTCCCTGGACTTAAGGGTTTCAGGGTACAGAGCTGTCTTCACTCTGCTTCCGAGACCACCGAGCGTTCAGTAGCGTGGATGCTACCACTGGAAGCTGGTCACATCGCCTATGCATTTAAGCATTCGTCTTTAAATCCCCCCCCCCCCCCCAAAGCCACAGATGTTACTCCTCTGTCTCTCTTGTCAACCAGAGTTAATTATACTTTTGAATGAAAAGTATCCTGTCACCTAGATGTGTCACCTGGCACGAAGGTCACTGTGAAATCAACAGTCTTCCAAAAAGGCAACTGCACCCTCGGTGACCCCGAAGGTCGCGGCGAGTGCAGAGCCAGAGCGTGTTCTGCAAGCGAAGTCGCTCTGCTCCTGCGCTGACACGTTTGTGCAACGAAGGTTTGGGACAGATCCTCATGCCGGAGAGATGAGCAGCCTCTGCAATGACCCATTTTAAAATGGAGATAATGCCAAGATGGACACAACTGGACAGACCGGCTGATGTTTGAGTAAGAGAATTGAGGTAGGATTTTTTCTGTAAGAGAAGCACCTCCCAGAATGCCAAACTCTACTTTTGAACTGAGAAGTGACTTAAAACACAGGCTGAGAGAACTGGGGTTGTTTACTCTGAAGAAGAGGAGGCTGAGGGGAGACCTGATCGCCCTCTACAACTGTCTGACAGGAGGGGGTAGTGAGGTGGGGGTCGGCCTCTTCTCCCTGGTTACAGATGACAGGATGAGGGGGAATAGCTTGAAGCTGCGCCAGGGCAGGTTTAGGCTGGACATTAGGAAAAACTTCTTCACCGAGAGGGTTGTCAGGCTCTGGAATGGGCTGCCCAGGGAGGTGGTGGAGTCCTCATCCCTGGAGGTATTTAAAAGACGGATAGATGAGGTGCTTAAGGACATGGTTTAGTGGTGGGATGGCAGTGCTAGGTTAACGGTTGGACTCGATGATCTTAAAGGTCTTTTCCAACCGAGGTGATTCTATGATATTCCAGCTTTATTTGACAAGAACCTATTACGAGTCTCTTGTTAGAGCTGAACATTCTTTCAAAACAATTCTTTTCCCCATTTGGATAAACTCCTTCCAAGGTTGAGCCTCACATCCATTAGGACGTAGGTGTTCTGCCCCCTCAACCTCAAAATTAAGTTATGTCAAAAGAACCAACTGTTGTAAGAGGGGGCCAGGTCCTTTCCTTTGCACTGCTCAAGCAGGCAGGGTACAAAGACAAAAGAAATTGTTCACATTCTCTATGCCAAGAAACTATCGATGGATTTTGCACAGCCACTTCCTTTACTCTCCCTCCCAGAATCATTTAACATAAAATATCTTAAGAGTGGAAACGCTCTGAAGCAGATAATGACTAAACCACTCCTGCTGGCAAAACAGAGAACAGGCTTCACAGCTTTAAAATCTAGAGACAAAAGAACAGGCAGCCAGTTATTGTTTCCCAGTTTCTTTTTTAATTCTGGGACCGTTTCAACTGCTGGGTAGAAGAGAGGAGCCAGTCTTTGTTGGGTGGTCGCAGGACCGGACCGCTCGGCGTAGCATCCTTCTCTCCCCTGGCGCCACAGCCGATGGCTGGGGACCTAATTCTTTGCCCCAGCGGTAGAAGAGGGCAGTGGGCACCCGGTGCTGCTCGTAACAACCTGCTTCGACGGAAAGCAGTTCGAGGCAGCGGTGCATACTTCTTTGCAATGGGAAAATACATGTTTAGGAGCCAGACTGAAGATTTCTGAAACTTTTCAGCATGTCATGAAACCGAAGCCATGTTTACCACAATAAACCATCAAGGACCACAAATTAGATACTACTGCTTTAAAAAGAAAAAAAAAAAAAGAAAGAAAGAAAGAAAAAGGAACCCACATATATAGCTTCCCTACTGCAATGGCCTAATGACTCAACCCTGCTTTGGTTGCTGGCTCAGAGACTATCTACTTACACAGATGAATTCAAGATGCCAGCCTTCAACTTCTGTACTCCTGGGAAATGTTGTAAGTATAGTTGCTGAAAATAATGGGTAGTGGTCTGAGCATGTCTTTTAATAATACACGGAGTCTATTCTGGCTGATGTGGTGAAAGAGAGTAGTAATGTTTATGAAAACCCATGGGGGCCCCTGCATTTTTGCCTCAGGTCAATTCTGAACCAAATAATTGGTGAAGCAGGTGCCTTGCCAAACTGCATTTACCATCCAAATTCCCACTGAAGAGTAAAACATCTAAATTGCTGAATGATGGAAACGGTGCTGCTGAATAGAAGAGAGTACCATGAAGCTGAACATACCGGAGAATCTGCTTAAGTTGCATAAACTGAATGACTTCCAACTCCAAATGAGATTTTCAAATTGCCACCTCTTAGAAGAAAAAGATAAGGCTAAAGTCCTGGGCATTAAGACTTGCTCCTGGGAGCACAGTACATCTGCGCTGCGTTATACCATGCATTCACCACAGGGAATATTGAACAGGGCAAGAATTCAGATTGCTGACTTCTGGTAGGAATTTGTATAGGAAGGTAAGTGGAGCTTTAAACTACAGGATGCTTAACAGCTGATGAGCACTCATACATTTATTTACATTCAATTTTGAGCACCAACCTGCCTTAGGAAAAAAAAAAAAAAAAAAAACCGTATCAAAACTCACAGCAAAACTGTGTATATTTTTTCCCTAAACCAATTAGCATTCATTTTTATATGCTCTTGAATTTTAGTAACCATTTGAATAGATGATAACATACAATTAAACAATAGGAAAACCTGTTTGACAAGTATAGTAAAAAATGCGTGGCTTTTTAATATAAGCATAGTAATTTCAAATATAGGGATAGGATTTTCATCTTATGTATGACTTAAAAAAATACATAATCCACAAAGACTAAGTGATTATTAATTTTTCATTTCATTTTGAAGAACTGGAAGTATAGATTTGGAACTATTAGGTCTCTCAGTATAATTTTCTGAATAATCTTTTACGAAAAGGAAAAAAAAAAGTTGTTTTTCTGAGTTAACTGCCAAGGTCCCTGAAGCTCTCTGTAGTAATTCCTGAAACTACAGTAGTCTTTGATTTTAAGAACAATGTTAATCAATTGCAAACTTCCCTTCCCCCCCGAAGTCATTCATAAAACCAGATGTGACGGCTTGTCTGGATTACTGGAACTACATGGACTATTTCCTCCTGCCCAGAAGCAAATGCGATTGTGGTCAAGATCTCAGCACTCACCCAGCGTCAAGAACAAAAAAAAAAAACCTTGGAGGCTTAATAGATTTTGGCATTAGTTTGCTGCGCTAACATGTCGCAAATCAGGATTTAAATTTAATCTAAGTCACAGCTCTCTGCTTTGTAACAAGAGCCTGTTTAAGGCACAAATATCCCTAGTGCACTGCATTATACGTGGATGAATTCAAGTAGGACACTGATTAAACGGGGTTCCATTCCTGTGTGCAAACAGTGAGTGCCAGGCTGCATCTGTACGAGAGGAAATAGATGGAAAAAAGAAAAGTGTTCCTTAAAATAGGGATGTCCAACCTACAGTCCTCAATCAGCTGGTCCCCTCTGCCCCTTGCTCCCAGTTTCAGCTGTTGCCCCGATGAACACTTCAGGAGGAATGTTTGCTTTTAATCACGCGATAGCTGCTGGGCTGCAGCACTCAGTCCTACAGCACCTGTATGAAAAGCTGCGTGGCCAGAACATCGCACCTAACCAGGTATAAAATTCCCTGGGGATTCTTTGCTAACACTTAGGCTGCCCAATTAGGCCAGCAGTTCGGAACGCAAAGAGCACACTCCCCAAAAGGTGCTCCAACAGCAGCACAGATTTGCGTACAGAACTGGAAGTTGTGTCTGTGCAGCGCTGTGCCAACATCGATTATAGGAAGGGGCATAAGAGAGAGAGATTTCCTTGCCATGGAAGGGAAGGAAAACATTTTAAAGAAATGCTGCCTTCAGCTGCTTCTCCTTGCAGCAGCTCCTGATGGTTTTGGGCTAGGAGAAGGACCTGCAAGGAGGCTTGCAAGGAAATACGACATTAAAAGAAAATCCCCACGATCACCTTTCTTGTGATCACAAGGACTCAGCGGAGGCTACGGCACAGCACCAGCACTGAGCACCTGAATCCGAGATGGGCAGATGGCTGTGGTATCCAAGAAGCGTCGCTAGATACTCTGGCTACAGGCGTGGTACAGACATTTCAGCAGTTTCCAAACTTTTATCTGTAACTCCAAGTTCCTACTCCCAGCCAAAAAATTCCAATGGAGCCCAGCACAGTGGAAACAAACCTTACCCTCTCTAGTTTCAGATGTGCAAAAGAAACAGCACAAATCCCTGTTATGATGAATGGGGCCCTGCTGTCACAACTTTTATTTACATGCATCCAAGAACAAGATCAGCATATGAAATTATCCTGAAACACCACCATTCCTCCAGTCTTTACGAGATCTTGCTGTCTTATTTTTAATTTAGCTTCTAATTTTTAAGTGCATGCAAAGTACCAGTGATTATCAGTGGTGCTACAGTAACTGAGTTAGTGTAACAACATAAAGAAGTGGAATAAATACTCAGAAGAAAACTGCATTTTACATAATTAATATGGTTTCAAGCAGACCACACACAGTAGCTGAAGCTCTATTAAATGCTAAAATATAAACAAGGTCTTTTAAGATACGGAGAAAAAGATTTTATGCACTGTTAATAGCATACTGCCTGCTGGTAGTATCTCCAATAATGATCTATCATAGAACTGTGCCAAGAAGACTGAAGTAATTCCCCCTAAAATGCAGCCTCACCTAGATGCAAGCAGTAGAAGCACTGAAATGATAATTTCTCATCTAATTCCTGCAACATTATCGTAGCATGTATTCATAATGCGATAAATACACCCACTCCTGTTTAAAAGATGAGGAAAGCCAGGTGGATTAAATGGCAGTTAAATAAATGAAAGATAAGCTAGCTCAAAGCAGCCCAATATGTTTTAAGAAAAGAAGCCCCTGAGTCACGGATTCCCAACTGGAGCTGTACATTTAACATACTGGACTGAGCAGCAGAAATGAACATGCACGTGTCTTGTATCTCCTCCTGCCAACACAGGAATTCCATGCACAAACTTGTTTTGCATTTTCCAAATTTGATCTGGAAAATTTAGTCTTCTTTTGAGACATGTTTTGGGGAAAAATTCTTAAGATCCCATTACACAAATAAACACGTGAAGACCGGTAAATAGCAGAGGAATTACTATTTTTGTGTGTTTGACAGTTTGAGGCTGCTTTGGGAAAAACCTTAAATTTTAAAATTATTAGCTAAAATAAGCATTGAAAGGGATTTAGATTTTAGTGGTGTTGGGGTTGTTTTGTTTGTTACTTTAAACACTTTCAAATAAACACGGACTTATTGTTTTCTTCATGGGAACAGCTGTAATTTTCTGTACCCTGTAAATATATAAACAACTTCATCCTAATGGCCTAGAATTATTTCTTGAATATACAGAGTACGTACTTTTAAAATAATGTGTATATTTTAATACTCTTGCCAAATACTACATATGAGTATGCATGGTATCCATTTCCTTTAGAAATTAATACACTAATTTTGAATTACTGCTAGAGACTAAACTAATTTTTTCTGAGAAAAATTCTTACCAGTAGACTTGTCTCGGTTTGACTTGATTTCTCTGTAGTTACATTAAGCTCAAGTTTGGTCGTTTTACTGCTCTGAAAAGCTAAGGTCATGCAAATGTTGTGTGGAGAATTTGCCTCTAAGTCCTAGTAATACAGAAACTAGTGATCTGTCCACAGGAGGCAAACACTCTCCCCCTTCCCCAAATAAAACATAACTAGTAAGGTATCTGTTGAAGTATGTTCAAGCAAACACCTAAAATAAAGCATTTCTGCTGCTACAGAAAGTTAGCATTATTTTGCTTTATGTCACCCCAATATAAATAGTTTTATTGGGTTTTTTTATATTAAGTATTTACCTAATTTTGTCTAACATTCAGAGCAGAATAATATTACACATATAGCTCAAGACGTTGGAAAAAATAATACTCCTCTCTTATCCAAGCTACAGGATATGGTATTTAATTTGGTGGAAGAGATTTGGAAAGGTAAAAAGGTCACTCAACAGACATGAGTCACAATCACGCCGTACGACTTTGATAACTCCTCAAACACAATGCACACTGTACAAAGGTGATAGAATTTTTGGATGCACGCCCAACAAACTACTTACCTTAATGCAAAGTTAACATTGCAACTATACATTTTCAAGGGCTGTAACATTAAGATAAATGCGTCTGGTTTAATTTCTGCTTGTGAAGTTGTTTTAATCACGACACAGAAATATCAAAATAAAACCCCAAGGAACCCAAACCCCAGTTATTAATACTTAATGACAAACAGGTCCACTCCCATTTGTAAGGTGGTTTTCTTCTATTATGATAAAAATGAATTAGATAATAGCTACTATTAGATGATAATGCCTGTTAATTAGCTATCTCAGGTAATGCAACAGATTGACCATTCTGCTCATCCACAAATTACAGCACCAGCTATTGCCACATCTCTAAGTGGTGGTACTTAGTGTTACACATGCTATCTGAACTACAGGAGAAGAATGCCAAAATACTTTACTACGAAAACAAAGTCAGTACAATTCTTCTGTTCTTTCAGTGCAGGTTAAAAATCTTAAATCATTGAAATAATTGAAAAGAAATTCTTAGCAAGTAAACAGGGATTTCTCACTAACACAAACAAGTGTCAGGACACCATTAAAGAACAATACACTAATTTCTTTAATCTGAAAAGCACAACAACGTGATCTGTGTATGAGAATCTCCATTTCTGGGATGGAGAATAGTGATTTGGGGGGGGGGGGAGGGCAGGGAAAAATCTTATTTCTGGCAATTCCAGGCTTCAGCACAGACAACAGTCAGTCCATTTAACTTTACTATATTTTACAGGAACTATTTTTAGCTATTGCAAAACTAATGGAAGAGCTGAGAGTCTACATTCCACTCTAATTAAGCCATCATCTTTAACAGCCAACTATTTTGTACATTACAAATGCAGCAATACATATCAGAGATAATACTAACATCTGTTTTATGAGGCAACAGGCCAAGTGGCTAAGATCTTGGTGAAGGAACCAGATTTTTTGCTTTCTAGGACTGTGCAAGAGTGCCTTCACCACACTTTATGGGTTCCCCAGCTTGGCAGCTGAACCTGTTATTACAGGAAAGGGATGTATGTTCGTATTTATACCAAGGAACTATGTCTTTATCCTCTAGGATTGGGAACTCTTTCACAGTAGTTCTGGCTATTTTATCTGAAGTTAAGTTCACCCCCTACACTCCAACCAGGTGGAAATGCTGCTCCTGTTTTCATCTCCAGCAGTAAAAGGAGGATGCAAAAGCTGCCATAAATCCTTTCCTCATCTTTACAGGTGGGCACTAGGAAAGATCACTGTTCACTATAGGGGCTAAGTCTTGGCACACCCAAAATTCTGCTTGCAGAGATGCAGGCATCTCATTCCGTGCCTTTCCAGTACAAGTTTATGGATGAGCACAGAGTTATTTATAGAAGCATTACTTCACATCCCCATTTGTCTGAGACTTTTACAGAGCATCACTGATGTATGCTGTGACACATTTGAATAGTGTTTTTGCAACCCTTCTTTCTCTGACCCTTGAAATATGGTAGGAAATTTCTCACTGGCTCTTAATGTCCATTTTCTATTTAAGAATTCCCTAGGTATTAGAGAAGTCATGAATAAATAGAAGCCTTTCTTAACCTACAACACAAGCAAAAAGAAAATTTTCTGACTTAACTGCTTTATATGCAATAGCAATGAAAAAGAGGCAGGTGATTCCACCTACTGATTACGTGGACTACAAAAAATTCTTCTAATACACTTACATTTCAAAATACAAATCTGCTTAAAGGTTTGGTTTTAAAAGCTTTCTACCTTTTCTTAATTTTTAGAAGCCCTGATCCCCCACTGACCTGCAGCACAGTAATCCAAATCTACATTCTTACAACCCAAAATGAACCTCTGACATTTATATGAAGTTGTCAGGGAGAAGTGTTGAATAGAAGGCCAGGAGTTTAACTGAAGGATTTCTTAATGCTCACTTAGCAAGTTTTACTCTTTATGTTCAGTCTCAGTACCATCTCCCAAGTAAGCTGCTTCCCGTTTTGCATGTATACTTGTGTAGGACTCTCTTCCATCTAGCTCTTGTTACCAGCACAGTTTCAATATCAGCTAAATTGAAAATGGGAAGCATCAGTTTCCAAATAACCAATGCACCAATGAGACCTGTAACATAACAGAAATAAAGCTGCCTAAACCAACAGCTTTTCAATGCATCGCGCATAGGTGTGCCTATAAAATTAAAACTTCAAGGATATGCTATAAACCCAAGTCTGCATAATAATGACAAAAAGTTCTCACCTTACAACTGCATCAAACCAGGGGAATGATATGTTGCTTTTGAACCGCTGAGCATTCAGAAAGCCCACAGCAAGGCAGACTTGGGGATTTCAATGCCCTTCATTTTCAGAGCGGGTAAGATTACACATGCATTCTATGTGTTTTCCAGCACCAATCATGTGAATGGAATCTTGAACGTGGTATTTAACCTCTGTTTATCCTAAATGGATCCATTTTTTAATATTAAAAGCCTCACCTTATTTTACAGGGCATATATACACAGTAGTTTTCACCTACACTTAAAATTTTAAAAAACATTCTAGGAATGTTTGTTGCCAATATTCAGTGTAACTGATTTTGATATGCTCAGAACTTTCAAGACATTCTTCTTCAAGGCTAAAAGTTTTCCACTTCATTCCAGTTCAGAAGCATTTTAGTTATCAGCCTGAGAAAATCCTTTAGTTAGTAATCAAAACTGTAGCATGAAAAATATGTTAAACAGAAGTAGAATATTCTCCTTTATTAATAACCAAGAACTACAAAAATACTCGAGATATGACATTCAGCAAAACCTTCATGAAGAAGTCCTTTAAGCTAAAGAAAGAAATTACTGCAGTCAGAAGCTATTTATGGTTGAAGTTTAACCTGCTGCATTCCCAAGAGTATCTACTATGTATTCCGCTATAATGAGCTATCTAATCTAAAGCATGTCATCTTTAGGAGACAAAAATATACAAACTAACTTTTGACTGAAAAACACCAGCAGCAAGACTTCTACTTGATCAAAGAGAGAAGCATATGTTGAATCTTAAATCTGAGGAGGTCGTGGCTATTTCCTAGCTGTATTTGAAAAGTTGGGGGGGAGGGGGGGGGAGGGAGGGGGGCAGGTTGTGTGTGGGTTTTGAGGCTCCCTCAAGCATTCTATTAAAGATGTCAAGAGTTACAGGAGAAAAAAAAAAAGCAGTCTCCATAATAAAAAAAAAAGAAAAAAGAAATTGAACTACACAAAAATAAAGCACAGTCTCAATCTGTCTACACCATCTTCCAAAATAAGATACTATATTTAGCACCGGCTAGCATCCTCTCGACTGTACGCTTCCCTGACCTCTCTGAGCATTACCGGTCTCTTTTTCACACCCTTTGCACTGTTTTACCTAGCCAGGATGCAATGAACTGGCTTTATTATAAACATTCTGGGGTAGAGCCAATGCTTCTGCCTAAACACAGGTTCTCTCCGTTTTCTGAAGATGCCAGAACCGCAGCCAGCCCTTCCCTTCTCCTTCTGCTAACCCTGAGGGAGGAAGTGGCATCTCTGATCACTCCCAGCATACGCCACCAAAATGGTCATTGCTGCTGGAACCCAGATCTGCAGGAATTCTCAGTAGATGTACTTGACTACGTACTAAGCTTCAAGTGTATTCCCTGCGATAAAGAAACAAATACTTCAGGACAGTAGAATTCAACTGCATAGTTTAGAAAAGTGTATGTGAATAAATTCAGAACACGGATGCCTGTAGATAAGTTTTAAAAATCTGTTTACTTGAAGTACTGTATAAACCTTAAATTGACAGTAAATTAATTCAAGTGGATGCAACAGACGGGGGAGCCAGACAAAGGCTAAAGAAATGAAATGTTACTTTTGAGTCCATAAACCAGCATTACCTATAATAGAAAGGAAGGAGTTACAAAAATGAGAGACCACTTGCAGAACTTGCATCTCCCTTGCCTTTCTTTCATACCCAAGGTCATCTGGTTCAAGAATCAAATTGGAGTTAAAGAAACCAATTCCCATGTGCACAGCAACTGCTGCCCCGACTGTGTCACTGAGTTACTCCCATCAAAAAGAAACACTTCAAAAAAGAACACTTTAATACTAGTGCTGGCTGCTAACCTGAAAAATAGAGGATGAGACTGAATACCACTCGATGGCACACTGCGGTTGTTTTGCCTCTTGCACTTAAGAGATTTCTAAGGATTTTATTTTTAAAAATTTGTTAGAATTAATTAAAGCTTGAGAATAAATTCACTCACCCTCTTGTACCAGATCCCAATACACCTGTACACCAATTTCTAAAGCATTTAAATTAACAATCACAAATTGTTTCTGCATTTTACAGTATGTTACAACAAAAAGCAGAGTTCAGAAAGGAGTTTGCCCCCCCCAACCAAAAATTAGCTGCTGCTGAATGCCATGTACTTTGCCATAGATACTCATTTTATTTGAAAAGTGCACATACAAAATGAAAAGGAAAAAAAGGTCAGATTTAGATATTACTTTGTGAAATGGCTTATGTGATGAAGAATCATATCTGAATGAACTTGATAAAGATGAATAGTTACAACTGATTACATTCTTCTCCCAACTGACGAATACTTAGTTTGACTGAGACTAACTGGTATGAATAAAAAATTAGAGATCAACAATTAAAAAACCCTCTGAAATAAATTATTTTGTTCTAATGTTAAACTACTGCCTGTTTTAAATTTCAAAATGCCATGCTCCCATCTCTTCAGGAGAGACTGAAGACACAAATCCTAGCAACTTGAAGAAAAATCATTAAATAACGGGTTAAGTTTCAAGAACAAAATTTAAATAATCTTCCCAAGGATCTCTAACGATACAGATATTACAATTTGCAAATGGTAACTTTTAACATCCAGTCATTCTCAGCCTAAACCACCAGCTTCATATGAGCTTATAAATAAGCAATAAACAAACTCAAATATTGAAGAAAACATGCTTCCATTAAAGGAGATTGCCGAGTCCTAAATGGGCAGCAGTTCAAGAATGCTACACTAGTAGTCAGGCATGTACGATTTACAGTACTTTTACTTTTCTACTGCTGCCACTAAGTTTAGAACATGTCCTACAAAAAGGCCTTGCTGATTTTAAAATGTTCTGCGGACCTGGAGTACGCTTATTTTGGTACTTTTTAATACAAGTTTTTGAAACCCTGCCTTCAGTCTGACTCTGTCTTCTATAACCTTGTGCTAGAATCCAGTTTACTGCATTCTGTCTCCTCACCCCATTACACCCACGTAGTTCCCCACGTGCTCCGGACAGGTTGTCAGCAGCACACATCCTTCCAGCTGTAGAGGTTAATAATGTACTTTTATTTTTAAGAAAAGCTGACACTTCTTTGTCACCATTTGTCGTATAATTTTAGCCAAAACGATTTGCGAATTAGGGAAGAAATAATGTTGTCATGTCACACGCAGATCTGTCTGTAAAGGGAATATCCTCTTAAAACACATTCCCAATTGTTTTGCAAAGTCTCATATAAACAAACGCATGAAGCAGAAAAGAAGTAGATGGTTTTACATATTATGCTTGTAAAAAGCAACAGGCCACCCTGTCAACTTGCATTCTTCCTAAAATCTCAACTATAGTTTTGGAGGCTTTTGGACTTATGTTACTTAAAAGACAAGTGATAAGATAATATGCATGACAATGATGAAAGAGCAATTTCAATCTCCTATCTAATAACCCAAGTGATGTAAACAGTTTAGAGTCCTAAAATCTATCATAAAATGGGTTATGTTCCTCTTACTATGGCAGAGAAATAAGAAAGGTAGGCAGAAGAACAGAACTAAGCAAGTTTTTTCCACTTATCTAAGCACTGGCATTAAGTTTCTTGCCCACATTACACAAATAAGCCAGTTGTTAGTAGAGAGCTTTGGAACATCTGGAATCACCAAAACCACTCTCCTTGTTTATTCTAAAGATAATCCTTCGCCCCAACAGCACAAATTTAAAAAAAAAAAAGTCCCAGATTCGAATGGCATAGCTGAGTTATGAAGACAACACACCCAGGGTTTGTCAATGTGTACAAGGAGAAGGAGAAAGAACTGACAATTTTGAAAATTAATTCAACACCATGAGAACTTTGAAAACATTTAATCACTTTTTTACCTCAAATTTGTTATTTCTGCACCATGTTGTCATGCCTTTTTTTTCCCCCCCGAAGTTGCCTAGACCCCTGACACACAGCATCGATCTTGTACGCGATAGTTCCAAGTCCTCTAAGTGGTGCTCTAACTGAAGCTCACGCGACCATTAAGAGGTATTTGGTTATTGCAAATGTTCAACTCATCATCGTGTGGGGTATTTTCCTAATAAATATTCAAATGGCTCACAGTTAATTGATCTACTCAATAACTGACAAATGCATTAATATCAAACTGTAATACCTTACACTCTTCATTATCTTTATTGCCAGTACTTTTATATTACTATTTGCACAGTAAGTTGTCTTCACTCCAAAATTTGATCCCACCTGTTTCAGTTGTATAGTCACTTTTTCTTTCACTTAAGTTCAAGAAAGAGCAAAAAGACTCAAGTTTTTTTTCAAAACTACTCCTTACCTCGAGCGTGTAAAGGTTTAACAGCAACTTCTGAAAGCTAGCAAATGAAGTGGTCATATCCCCACATTCGCCTAGCGTACGGCTACAAAACCTTCACATTGTTCTCAACCTTTGACATCAAACTAAATGAAACTATGTCTTCCATCCACGCATGATGTCCAAAACAATTCTATTTTCAATGCTTTTTCAGACAGCTTTTTTACTGCAGCATATTGTGAGACCTCCCGCTTGAAGAATGCGAAGCTAGAGAAGAATTGCCATAGTCAGTGCATGGACTGGTCATTATCTGTATATTCATCTGCAGCAGAATTGGATTCTTCCCACAGTACTTAGCTCAAAGCCACATACATGAGAGTAAATCTCAGCCTGTAATCTGACAAACATTTTACTGCTTAAACCAGCATTGCAGGCAAAAAAAAACCCACCCTGAAGAACCAGCAGTCCTAACCTCTCCCTAACAGTTTGTTCCTGCCCCAGACCATTTGCTGATATATGCCAGTACAAACCTTTATATGGCCACACAGTGAACTGGATTGTGAACGTGGCTGAAAACTAATTTAGGGGGGAAAAAACCCCACCAAACCAAAACCAACAACAAAAGCTGTTCACCATACAGCGGTCTGTGCAAACATAAAGCAACACAACACGGCACATACACTTTCTTTGAACAACAACCTCAAGTCAGCACGGGCAACGCTTCCAGTTCCAGCACACGGAGAGGTCAATGAACCGACTAGAACTTTTCCATCCTAAATTTATGTCACAAACTTGCCTTGTGTCTTAGTGATCTGCAACAAAAAACCCAAACTGAATATACCTTTTGACAGTTTTCAAAAATACACGTTAAAGCTCCTAAGCTCATAAGCAAACTATAGCGGCAGTGATATATTAAACCATATCATTAATATTATTTCCTGTTTTATTAGGCAGTTTGTGTTTGGGACTTTAAAAATTAAAAGAACTTTTTTCTGCTGCCTTTAACCACCAACTCTCAATTTCTCCTCAAAAGTTACATGAAGTTTATGTATGAAAAAAATGTGTATATACACATACAGATAGAAAAATATTTTCAGAACAGCTATGCACCACAATTATTTGCAAGTACTACTTCCAAATCAGGTAAATAACTATTACACTTACTATTGGCTCTTATTCCTTTTAATAACCTATTTATTTCAGTAGCCTAACAAATGTGAGTACAGAGAAGGATGTTATACATGTACTTATGAAAATCATGTGCATGTATTTTATTTTTAAATTTCGTAAAGAAATTGTACATGGTAGGGATCTTTAAGTGCTTTGAGTATTAACTTTTACGAGATAACAAAAAAGATGGATCAGCCCTTACATTCCACGGGTTGAGCAGTATTCTTCAGGTTTAAGGCCCAGCACTAATTCAGAAAACTACTACAGTTACAGTAACCCACATGAGAAGTTCTCCCTTCTGTCCTCATCTGCTTGCAAGTGTTTCTATCACCCTAAGAGACAGAGCCCCACCTTATCCCTGTGATTTATCTCAGGCCTTTGATACAATCTATTAGCACCGTGGTATTACAAACGTAATTATGCCTTCTCCTGGCTATAGATCTGCCACCTATTATGTTTTGTGACACTAATAACAATCGTGGAAAGTTAGTGGCAAGCTGTCCCCTGGTTCTTCTCAACAGAAATAGCACTGGTTCTGCTACTTCCATTTTCAGATTAACATGTTCTTGTGTTTAACGGAAACTTAAAATCTGTGAGCCCTGCTACCGTGGTGTGGGATAGCAAATGTTTGAAAAACCTCAACAGAAAAACCAGCTTGCTTCAGCACCGGGCTACTACATGTTACGCTCCAGACGTGGAACGGATACTAGAAGCTTTTGATTCAAGCTCTCTGATCTGTAGTTATTCAAAACAAGTCAGAAATTCTCTGTCATTTAAAACCCAATATAACTCCAGTGAAGAAAATAAGGCTTAAAGAAATCCACAGGAATTGGAGGCAGAAAAAGCTAACTAATTTAGTCATGTCTACATTAAGGTTTTTACCAACATAGTCCAGTTTTCCTGATTTGCGTCATGGGCCAGAGCAAACCCTCCCTGGGTCCTTCCATACATCAGCTTTACAGGAAAAATCTGCATATATTAACCTTTCATAGCCCAGCCCAGCCCTTCCCAGTCAATCATTTCTTATTTGGTACCTGAGAGCTATCTATATATCTACAATTAAACAAGAAAGGCCTTTAGTACAGATGCAGTTGTCCTAGCAAAACTACACTTATGCTAATATTCCTGGTTTTTTTCCCTGGTTGCCCAGCAGAAGTGACAAACTATGCTGGTGAGAGCACAGTTTTGCCATCACGGTGCACCCCCTCCAGAAGTGCTCTGTACATCACTGCATCAGCAAACAGGAACTACAGCCCAAGCGGGCAGAACATCGATACGCAGCATCGCAACCTGCATCTGTATCCGATATCAAGAAAAACAGGTGTGGCCTACTCTTAAAGAACAAAAATCAGATCACCGCTACCTACAGTTGGTGGTGCCACAACTGGGCGATAGTAAATGATCACGTGAACTCTCTCAACTCGCCCTTTTTGAGATGTTAAATGCATTAGCCTGAATAACTTGATTTCAGCCTCTTCTGTTACCCGCAGCACAACAGCAGCAGAATTCCCAGCAGAGCTGGCCCATTTAGCTGAGCATAAGCCTGCAGCTGTACACATCTACCCTGTCCATAGTAGTGGTTGCTCACCACAGAACTCAGCCATATCCTCCTCGCCAGCTGCCAGGAGTTGCGCTGGCAAAGTTGATGGATGCCACAACACTGTGTTAGTTTGATGCACAATTACAGAATTCCCAAAGGTTCAGGAAAGCACGCTGCAAAGCACCACGAGAAACCCCACAGAGCAGAACTTTCCTCTGTAGGATGCCTGCCCAGACTGCCATGCAAGTAGTCCAATTCACTGGTGAGCTGTAGAACACAGTAAGGAATCAGTAACTGAAAAATAGCAGTAACAAAAATGGTGTGGACTCGTGTCAGCGTGACATAATTATATTGCTGCAGTTCAAATAAACAAACTAATCAGACACAATGTTACTGCAAGGACAGGCCCAAAGCATTTCGTTAACTAACGGCGCTACTACTTTCTGTTTCAATGTAGTACTTCCGAATCGTATCTCAAAGTAACAGAAGTCAGGGACCAGATCCTACAAAATAAATCTTATTTCTTTAAAAACACCCCACCCCCCCAAACACTAGCAAAGAAGCTCTTTTGCTTGTGCTAGGAATTGCAGACCAAGCATTAATATTTAAAACTTCAAAGTACCATACAAATGCCTTGCCCACACTACAGAGCAGTATCTCATGAGAGATGCTTCAGCTCAGTCTGTTCCTGAACCCATTCAGTTACTGGATCCATGTAGAGAAAACAAAACAAGCAAACACAAAGCCTACCATCAACCGATTTGTACCAGTTGTACAAGTGATTTCCCAAAAAAGCAAAACCAAAAAGCAGACTGAGACCCTGGTGCTGCATATAACACACCAGACGGCTTTGCTGCTCAGACTCTAAGTAGAGGCCATGTAATGTCTTAGTCTCTAATTCAGCAAAGCACTGAGACATTGATGAAGAGATTCTTAATCCCATCATTAAGCCCTTAAACCACCGTTTCCCAATGTAAAGGACATGTTTATCTAGTTATTCTACTACAGATTTTAGGTTACATTGTAAAGAATGACCACCCACAATGTATAAAACTGTTCCAGCAGAGCTATTACACACACTGTAACTAAATATACTTTTCTATAGCCATCACTAATAATTTATCTTGAGTTAAAATAACAGATCTGGGTCTTAGAAAGACATCTGCTCTGAAAAAGAAAATTCAGTCAAATGTATACAAGTCTACATCACATACAAGTTCCTATGTTAACAGGCAGACTGACAGAATTCAGAAGATGGGGGAAAAAAAAAACCCAAAACCCAAACCAAAACAAAACTAAAACCCCCACCCATGCACCTACCTAAAGGTATTTTAAGGACTGTTTATGTTCCACTGAGAACAGGATGTATATTTTACTAATACAAGTTTTGAACAGAGTACTGTTTAAAGAGTAATATATATCCGCAAATGGAAAAAAACTGAAGTGCTTCCCTAAATCCACCAGTGCTGGAAGCATTTGTAGGGACCTGAAAAGTCCCATGCAGCTGTACACACATTTTCATGCCTAAACGGCAGTAGACCAGTTCAGGATATTTTCACTTGAATGTGACATTTTCTCGTTCTGAAGAAAGGAGAGTAATTCAAAATTATTTGAGGCTAATCTGTCCTAGCTGAACAGTATTTGAAGGCAGTCTTACTGCTGAATGTTCAGCCTAATTACAATGTCTGTTCAAAACAGATTAATTAGGTTACTTGTACCTTTTTAAGGCATCCTAAGGCACTTGACCACAGCTAATAATAAATCCCAGTAGTTTTTCATCTCTAAAAAAGCAGGCATCATTACCTCTATTCTGAAGACAGGGAAACTGAGACATGAGTAAGCAAAGTCATCTGCCTAATGTCACCTAGCCGAGAGCAGAGCAGCCAGGGATGAAATGCAGGGCTTCAGAGTCCTGTCTAGTAGTTTAAGCCAACACGGTGAGGTCCAAGTGCCTAATCTTACATACATTTATATACAGCGCATAGTTGTGTAATCTAAGACTCAACTATTCAATTTATACCATGCAGACTAACATGATACTGAGCATTTTAAAATCATATTCATTTTATGAATATTCTTGTCCCAGATATGAAACGGAAAAATAAAACAAACTACAAACTATACCGGATGTGCCATCGTGTAAGCACGATTTACATGTATTTCAGTTGTGGTACTGATCATCACTACTTAAAAAAAAAAGTTACCAATAGCCTTTAAACACGATTCTGTCATAAATTTTATGCTTCAAGATTCCTGAGTAAAGCATCTTAGGAAATTAGATGACTAGGGCTTCCTTTAAAACAAAATATTCATTAAAAATCCCTTTATTCTGACCAATACAGAAATAAAGACATTTTTGTAATGTTTTGTAATTTTAGAAATATGTATTGTGGCCAAGTTTGAAAAACTCACTCCAAGTAGAGCCTTTAACACTTCTATCTGAAGCAAATCAGGGTCTGTTACACGCTTATTTACTTCAGGGCATAGCCCATGTTCTCCACCTTGACAAAAAAAATTCCATTTAAGTAAATAAAACCATGTAATATACTTTCTTTTTTCTGGTGTTAAACAGGTATTGTTTTGGAAGCACAGTTTTGAGTTAACCAAAATTTTTTTAAAAATAAGTCCTGTAATATTAACGAGAAAAGTCTCAAGTTTAAAACATTCACATTACCGTCTAGAAAAGAAGTGGTAGAGAACACCTAGAAAGTGCAATCATTTTGCATACAATAGCTTCATTTAAATACTCTAAGTATATAATTTCTGTTACCCCAGCCATATCAACTTACTATGCTGACATCTATCATCACTCCCAAGAAAGGACTCAGCTTTGGAAATACATGCTACCTCATAATAACTTTTCTTTTTAATAGCGATTTTAAAAAAAAAGAAAGACTTTTTTCATAGAAATCTTTACAGATTTTATTTCATGGATGCCTTACTTAACAGCCTCCAGCATTGTAAGTTAAAGTTTAATTTTATGAGGAAACAGAGTTGCCACTTCCACCAGGAAGCAAAGAGTTAAAGGCTGTGCAATTAACCTGAAAGCAAGCACTGGAGAGACTAGTTTACCTGCCGGACAAAGTTCTAAAAGGATGCAAGCCCAGAGAAGGACAGCAGAATTTTGGAAGGGAAGGCAACATCAGCAATACTGGTTCTTACCCAAGCTCCTTCCCCCTCCTACAAAAGAACCTGTCCTGGAGATAAAAGGAGGTAAAAAGGTAAGCTGGCTTTATGTAATCTTTCCATCTTTGGTAATCAGGTAATTTTGCTATCGAAGCTACTAAACAGAACAAACTAAAAAGAGGATTTGCTTTGTACTATGTATTTGCTAACTACTGAGGAGTAAGTGTTGCATTTTTCACATTGAACAAACTCACATGAAAAGTCGCTTGGAAGCAAGAGATACTTTCCACATCCTATTATCTCTGTGAAGTGTTTAAAGTGAGATAGAGAAGAATGGAGAAAATATTTTGTAGAAAAAGCAGGACAGAAATGTCTAGTGGATGTTTGCTAGCAGAGGTCTTTAAGAAACTGCTCTGTCGGATATGGAGTCACTTTTTTTTTTAAGTATAAAACAGTCACTGTGAGAAGTGTGATCTAAGGCCTATTTAAGGCCTGTTTAATTAAACCCAGTACCCTCTGAAACAAGCACACATCTATGTTTTGCCACTTTCTTCTTAGCAGTTAGTTCTTTTGCCCTTTTGTTTTTCACGTTTTCTCAGAACCCACTTCACATCCTGTTAGTCAGTAGTTGTGAAAGTTTGCCAATCTTTCTATCAGGAGAGTTCAATTGATGCATGACTACTGATCCACTTTTATTAACTTCATCCAAACCCAGCAGTTAACTACTTACAGCACACCTGAGTACGCGGGGCTAGCCCGGCCGAGTGCATGCAGAACATACAGTATCAATAAGCAATGAATTATATTGAGCACTGATAGTCACTTTAGATTCCATGTCAGGATCAAGTTTGGGATTAACACTGGGTTTACCTTGTTTTCAGTAGGTTTTCGTAAGTATTAGCAAAACATCTCAACCACGCACCGTTCACGATGTAGGTCAACCCAGCTACGTGACACTTTTAACCTTTACTGTAGCCATGCATTCTACAACTTCCTCATCTTTCTGCACAAGATTGCGATATGCAAGTAAAAGCCCGTTTTACATGTAAGCACTTTTTAACTTAAGAGTTCTTCAGATTGAGGAAGTTTCCTCCTGAAGAAACACAAGTGAAATGGCGTATCTCACACTTCACCGAAGTTCTCTTCGTGTTTGGGAACATGCCACCAACCTAGCTTTTACGCACAGGTATATGAAGAGTAATTTGTTTTGAAGAATTCCCAAGAAAAATGGTACTGATGCCTTCGCATTCCACTGCTAATATACGCCACTGCAGACAAACCACCACCTTTAAAGTGGTTCTTCCTGATATGGAAGTTCCTCTTAAAAATACCTAAAAGTTAGCGGTTTTACAAAGCTTAAGCCCTAGTGGGATTTCCTTGTTAACTTTGTAACCTTTCTATCTTGCCCAAAGAACTGTATTTATCGAGACAGAAGTTACCACATATAATGGAAGAGACAATGCAACCAAAGGATCTAATCCATCCTTTTTTTTTTTTTTATTAGTATCACTGTCAGTCTCATCTTCAAGGAAAAAAAAACAAACCAACAAATAAGACCAACCCTCCCCACCCCCAACAACAAAAAGTCCCCCCAGACAAAAACCCCACACCCATTTCTGTTTAAATTTAGCTGAACCCCACTCTCAGTACTTCTACAGAAATTCTGCTTCCATTTAGCTTACCTGTAACACTACCATCGTTACTTATTCACACAGCTCACCACTTCAAACAGGTTTACCAGCTTATATATCATCATATCAAGTTTGTATTAACATAGCGATTCTTCCTAGACACATACGAGCCACTGATTAAAGTTCAGCATTTCAGATGGATTCTTAGCCTTCAGCCATCTCACGTGCTACAATATTAAGCGGACTGCTACATCTTTTGTGCCGTCTTTTCCTTTGTTACTCAGGTGAGCACATTGGTAACATTTCAAATTACGGGAGAATTTAACAGCATCCGGGAAATAAAATTTCTCCTTTTTAAAGCACGCCTTTCTAATTTCCATTTGAACATTAAATTCAATGCTTTCCATTTATGGACTTCTTACTTTGACTAACTGTCCAACTAATAAATTGAGAGACACATTCTTTGCCTGGTTAACCATAACAAGTTGAATTTAGAGGTGTATATTTAAAAAAAAAAAAAAAAAAAGAAAAAAAGCAAGCTTTCTTTTGGACAAGGAAGCGGAAGAGCTAGCAGGTTGAGCTGACATTTAAAGATAAGAGCAGAAAAGTGAAGCTCCTGAATTGCATCTACCCCTGCGGCTGACAAGCAGAAAAGTAACAGTTGCACAGGCAACAGAAACTGGTCAAACTTCGGGGAGGGAAACAACCAACCCTTGAGTTTTCAGGGCCTTTTACAGTGTTGCGGGGGTGTTTAGGGGGGTTTTTTTGGTGGTTTTTTTTTGTTTTGTTTTGGTTTTTTTTTTTTGGAGTGACAAGAACCCTTGCCGTGTGACAAACAACGCTGGTGGGACCATTTGCTCCTCTTCACAGGTTCCGAGTTCACGGCCTACCTAAAGGAAGCTGCTCCCGCTCCTGCGCCGTGCAGCGGACGGGGGAAAAGCTCTTTCCCGGACCCTGACGCGGCCGGCGGGGCGGCTACCGGGAGCCCCTCCGGCCGGGGCCCCGCCGAGCGCCGTGCCCGGGGCGGCGGCGCGGGAAGTGAGAGCTACCGGCCACCGCAGCGGCCCCGCCGCGCCGGCGGGAGCGGGCAGCATCGGCGCTGGCGGAGGGCGCTCCCCAGCCGGCGGGGCCGCGGCCGGGGCGGGGGGCGCGGCCCGGGGCAGGCCCTGCCGGAGGGACGCGGCCGCTCGGCGGGGGGAAGGAGGGAGCCGAGAGCAGACAAAAGCGGGTCGCGGCCGGCGGCGGGGTGGGGCCGTGACCGGGCGGCGGCGCCGTCCTCCCCGCGAGGGAGGGGAGCGGGGCTGGGGCGGCGCCCGCAGGGACACGCCGCCGCCGCCGCTTACCTGGAGCTCGGTGAAGACGATCTCCCTCTCGGCCGCGTTGGACGCCATTGCGCTGGGGTTTGAAGTCCGCACCTGGACGCTGCTGCAGCTGCTGCCGCCGCCGCCGGCGGGGAGGGGAGCGAGGGAGGCGGGTCCGGGGCCGGGACTAAGGGCGCATCGGGGGCGGGGGGAGCGCTCCGTGCTCAGGCAGGCAGGGGGACGCGGGGGGGGGACGCCACCGCCCCCCCTCCTCTCATGGGGGTCGCGGCGGGCGCTGGGGCGCGGTGCGGTGCGGTCCCCGCCGGGCCGCGGTGCGCTCCCCCGCCCAGGCGCGGCGCTCGGCCCTGGCAGCGCTGGGCCGGCGGATGTCGCACCATTTGGCTGTCACCCTGTCGCAAAAGCGTCGCTCGCTTTGCGGCGCCCGGAGCACGTGACGGCGCGGGAGGGGAGGAAGAGCGGGCTTCCCCGGCGGCGGCCGGCCGGGGCCCGGCCCCGCCCTCGCTGCGGGCAGAGCGGCGCGAGGCGCGGGTTGGGCGCGAGGGCGCGCCTCAGCCCCCTCAGTTCCCTTAGCCCCCTCAGCGCCCTCGGTCCCCTCACCCAGCGCCCTCGGTCCCCTCAGCCCATCGCCCTCCTCCCGCGTCGCCGCGCTCCCCTGCCGGCGCTTCCCCCTTCTGTAAAGCTCCAACGCTGGGAGCCCTCTCGGTTCCTTCTGCGGTGGCGAGGGGGGGGTGGGGTTGAGGGGGGTAGTGTGGCACATCCCTGGTGTTGGGGGGGTCGCTGGGGCTCGCTCCGCCAGGCCTAGGAGACAAGTGAAAACCTAATGGCCGGTTTTAAGCCAAAGCTAGCTCAGGAAGGAGAGGTCACGCTTGTCTCAAGCGCCCGGAGAGAGGGCAGCCACCTGCCGCCCTGGGGACCTGGAGCAGTGGCCCAGGAGGTTGTGGTGAGTGGGGGCTGTTAATGCGGTTCTTACAAGTTTAAAGGGCTAAACGTACGTACTTGGGGTGCTCGGTGAGTTTTGGGGGGGTTGGCACCGTTCAGTTAGTCTGCAGGGTAATAAGCCGCTGAGAGCCTCAAAGCCTGAGTGTCTGGGAGGAAATGGTTTCTCTTCCCTCTTGGCAGCATGTGACACCAGCATTTATTATGTTTCCTGCCCGTGTCGGGGGTTTTTTTGTGGGTTTTTTTTTTTTTTCCACCTGTCCATAAACACAAACTTTCTGTTGGCTGGTCTATACACATGGGCATTCTCATTTCACCTTAATACCGGATGTTCCATTAGGCTAATTGAAGTTGTGCAAAACGCTGCGTGGAAGCGATTAAAACTGTTTTGTTTTTTTATCTGTGCAGTTCATGTCAAACTCATATAGGCTGAGGCATTTTCGATAGGTTCATCTTCATGCAAGCATCAGCGTTAGTTCTGTTTATGCTAGTGCATCTCTGGTTACAGGCCAATGAATAGTCTAGAGCTGCAAGTTAAATTTTGGAGGGTTGGATTTTGGGGTTGGCTTTGGGGTTTTTTGGGTTTGCGTTTTTTTGTTTGGTTTTTTTTGAGGAAAAAGGGAATAGGAGAAGTAAACATTAAACTACCACTACTATTCCTAGCAACTCTGAAACAATTGTTAATTCCAGTCCAAAACAAACTAGACAGTCTGAAGTACTGTCTATCATGCAGTATGGAAGAAGTTTATGAACACATGCACACAGTTAATTTCACATAGAAGAAATATTAAGATAGGTCTACAGTAACAACGCACATCTTTACAGAAATTACACTTTTTCACTGACTTATGCCTAAATAACTGTGTTGATACAGTTCATAGTCTTGCACATACACAAATCTACATATAGACTTAGTCCACTTGAAGCCAATGCCTTAATTTCTGTTCTGTGTGGCCAGACAATTACAGGCTGGGAGGAGAAGGGGAAAGCAGAGAGGAGGAAAACTTTACCTGCCAGTGGTCTAACAGTCACTATTTTATAAAGAATTTTGAATGTACATAAATCTGGGGTTAACAGAGTTTTAATGCGAGATTTTAATTACTGTTCACTGCTGCATTGGTACATGACAGCAACCAGTGAGGAAAACATATCTTGGATCACAAAGGAATATACAACATCTGAGCCTAAATTGTGCTAAATTGTATCAAGAACTCGCTTAATGCTTTGATAAAATTTTTGAAGCATACGCCTTCTGTGGTGAATGTAGATTCCTCAAACACAGTTTGGGCTCTTGAGTGATTTTTTTTACCTACTGTGCAATTTTAAACTACCTGAAGACTTTTAACTTGGGATGTCCTGTATGCCACTTTTTCTGAGTCTGGGCATCGGGGTAAACATCTTTAGGTGGGCAACAGCCACAAAGTACATAACTTGTGCCTTGGACTGTTATAAAGAAGGAGAATTTCAGAAATCATCCATATGACTCAATTATGAAAAACGCTGTGTGGGCAATCCTGGTTATTCTTCACCAGACTTCCTGGCTCAGTTTTTACCATAGCCAAAGTTTCACATTATCCAGTAAAATTCATGCTAGCACAGCTTTGCCATCAGTTGTATGAAGCGGTCTTGGTTTAGCAGTCACATGTCAAAAGGCATGAATTGGCTTTACTTGTGGAGAATGGTGCAGTTTGGGGCAAACTGCAGAAGAAGGGGGGGATGGGGCAAAGAGGGACATTTATACAATAGTTTCTCATTTTGAGCGTGATAGAATGATCCCAAACTGTACTTAAAATCAATTTGAACTGTTTTTGAGAACAGATGTTTCATGATATATAGAAGTAATCAGAAATGACTGGATTACTGTGACTTAGTGACTTTGTATACTTTTATGCGGTCCATTACTGCAGCTTGTCTACTAGCCTGCTCCCACTGCAAAGGAGGAGGAGTCAGTGTACTAGCAGGTATATTTTACAAGATACGGTCAGAGGGAAACACAGATTGTGCTCCAAAGAAAATTCATAGATATATGAGTGGGTGTCAACAAAGTTAGTGAAGCTTTGAGATGCTGTCTAAAACAGGCAGCTGGCTTTAGTTCATGCTCTACCTAGCCTGCCTACTGAGTGTAGCCTAAAGCATATCATTACCCCTGTTAAGACAGGGTCTGAAATCTTCTATATATTCCCAATGTTATTTACACAACTTGGAAGGACAAAGTCCTAGAGTCTTTGATAGAACTGTAGTGGTACAGGAATCAAAAAAGGAACTTGTTTGAAAAAAACATTACTCTAGCTAAATCTCTGATACTTAATTGTTCTTCCTCCAGAGTCTGGAAAACACAAGGCAGTGCTGGAAAACTGTAGTTCTACGTTTAAGCTCTGTGACAGTGAATTACTGAGCAAGAGAGAACATTCCGAGTGAGTCCCAAAATAGAAGGCAGTTAAGTACGTAAGTCCAAGAATTTAGCATTATATGGAATCCTGAGTTCAGCCTGTGCCTTAAAATATCTGAATGCTCTTTCTTCAGCCATTATTCTGTTAGCTCATTCCCTACACTCAATTAACATGCTAGAAAAGCAAACTGAATGAAAGGGATGTCAGCACCGTTAGCTAATGGCTTTAATTATTCTTTTCTTCAGGTTGTGTTATTAAAGTCTTTGTCCCAAAGACCTGGAAAATAGCTGAGACTTCCAGTGTTCCAGGTAGTGCAAAGCACACCTTGTGAACCCTTGAGCATAGTACTAAACTCTTTAGAAAAATATCCAGGATGCTGTAAGCAAAATCTAGGGTATTTTTTTTAGAATAGGTCTAACTAGTCCTATATATCATCTAAGGAAGAGCTTGCCTTCACTTGGTGGTGCATATAGAAATGAGGACACGTGCAGAACACCAGATTGGTGTTAATTATTGTTTTACTGTACTTACTACCAGCAGGACTCTACCAGGAAAAAGTAAGTTTGTATTTAAGCTTCTGGTTAAACTTGCTTGTTTGAATTAGTGATGTATTCTAGAGGGACAACAATTTAGATACATGCTTGGGTACGGGCTAAATGAAACTCTTGGGAAGGAAGAAATTAGATACCATTCTACACACTCTGTGTTAGTAGGTGAGTAGGGGCAGAGCAATACTAGGCCAGCCCACCACCCTTTTAGGCACAGAACAGGCTCTACGAATTAGTGACCTTTTTGATGGGGTGGGTTAAAGATTATTTAATTTTGCAAGTTATATTGACACCTGTTGAAGGAAATCCTCTTGCTGTCTTTCATAAAGTGGGAGTGCTAAAATTCGCAGTTCAAGTCTACTTTAGGATAGCATTTTCTTTAAGTTCTTTTGCTTAGGAATAAAGACAAGTGTGTAAATGAGATGTAATCCCAACATTAGTTTAAAAAAAAAAAAACAAACACAAAAACCCCACAACAGGTTATTAAAAATGTAACCAT
This sequence comes from Gorsachius magnificus, assembly GCA_034008185.1. Classification (NCBI taxonomy): domain Eukaryota; kingdom Metazoa; phylum Chordata; class Aves; order Pelecaniformes; family Ardeidae; genus Gorsachius; species Gorsachius magnificus. Next base: position 74,085,675 of record CM067085.1, on the reverse strand, counting down.
TGGATCTTCCTGACTTCTAGACATAGCAGTGTTACTCTTGTATTCCCGTAGTTGTCCTTCTAGGCTGGATCCTCTGAAAACCCTAGGGAATTCTGGAGCTATGAGGCACAGGAAAAATGAGATGGGAGAATGTGTATGGCTTTGCCTTATTTGTTTGTTTACTTCAGCCTGGAGTTGTTGAAAAAATAGTATATTAATGAAGAGTAGTACTTTTCATCTTCCTGTTTTGCTTCCCAAATCATTGTGGCAATAGGCGAAAGCTTTGCTTTAAAGAGCTTCCAATAATAAGTCTTGCAATAGATTTAGAAAGAAATGTTTCTAGATCAGGTAAAAGAAATTATTATATTAATCTTTCTTAGACCAGCAACTTGCTGGTGTTTATTAAAGAAAACGCCGAACAGGAGAAAAAAAAAATAAAATCAGAAGTGTGGATAATTTTAATGTGTTTAGCTTGAGAATGTTGTTTCTTTTCTTGAAAACTCACTTCTTCCATAGTATTTCTTCAAAGTTAATTACCTGCCTTTCACTCAGATTTCTTAAAGGGAATTCCATGTAAGAAGAGGCTCCTGAGAGAGAGCATGAAAGCTCTCTGAGGCTCTGACTGATGTACCACTGACAGTGAAGAGGACGAGATGATGATATGTGATAAACAGAAAACTAAAATGGCTATGTAAGTTTGTTTAGCTCTTGTGGTGCTTGCACATTTTGCATATTCTTAAACTATTCCTTTATTACTCTTTTAATTACACAGCTAATCTTATAACTTTTGAGTGGATTACTGTGATGTAATCATAACCCTGCTGGCAGTTGCTGCACACTTTCTAGTTAAAATTTGTCTTTGGGTTTACATACTATTACTCAGGGCTAGGTGTAGGCATGTTATCATCCAGCCAAGTAGGCAGATGCTGTGAGGAGTGAAGTGCAACAAACCTTATCTTACTGTTTTATTAATTCTGGACCCTGGGAAGACTTGGAGCCGATGAGAAAAGAGTGCTCCAGGGGAAGGAGGCTCAATCCTGTTATTGCCTCCTGTTCTTCTTTTCCCTCCTTCTCTTACAAGGGAAAATCTCCCTTATGCCAGTTATTGTCTGTGGAACTCTGTAGAGAGGAACTGCCCTACCTGTGCAGAACCAGCTGTAAGATCAGGCCTCATTTCTTTAAAGGAGATCGACTTGGATTATTTGAAGTAATAACAAAATGCTTTATGTCTTTACATTAAGGCTATGATCCTACAAGTGGATCAGCGTGGTGGATTTTTACACCTATGCTAAGTCCCAGTGATTCTAATTAAATTTGATTATAGGATCAAGCTTAACATACTCAGTGTTGTTTCTGCAATGAGCTCTGCACAGTTGGACTCTTACGCTTTCATTGAATCCACTGAAGTGAATATGGCCTGGAGCAGCATTGCTAACATCAAGGTCTTATTTTCTAAGAATGTAGATAAGAGATCAGTACAGGCAAGGTAACTATACCTTTGGATCATTCCTGGTCTCATTGCTTTATTTCTGTCAATTGCAAGCACATTAATTCAAATAGTGGCTGATCTAAAGTAACTTAGTTATTACAAAACCAAGGCAAGATGCATTCAAGAGTGATTTCAAATATATTATCCTGTTATGAAGAACACTGACTTTCTGAAGAAATGTAGGTGGCTGTGAGCTAAAGTTGCTATGAATAGACATTAGAAAATTGGGGCTTTGGAGATAATTGAAGCATTTTCACGTGCAGCTTTAGGGCATGCAACTTTCCATTATTCTAGGAAAATCAGATTTCTATAAAAGGCTTTGCAACTATAAAACAAACAAACAAAGAGTTTGAGTCACAACATAGCTGGAGTCCCAGTCTGCATTTGGAAGAAAGAGAAATGTATTGCAAAGGATGAGTCAGACGTGGGCATCCCCAGAGAGATCTTTGCTAAGTAGGAGATCTGTGCTTGAAAGGCCAGGCTGCTGCAGGGATGTCTCTGTTCTGTGCTTCTGAGGCGGGATTTGACCTGCCTTTGGAAAGTCTGTTGCTGCCAGCAGTACTAGACTGCAGATTTGCTAGCAGCTCCCAGCAGGGTGTGCAAAAGGCAGAAGGTTGCATCCATTCTCTGCATCATGGTACTGACAGACTGGTCTCACGCTGTGTTGTGGAAGTTGATGTGTGTGACTCGTGAACTTTTGGTTGCCCTCAACGAATTTTAGTTTGCTGTTTTGAAATCTACAGCAAAGACTGACAGAAACAGGAACTAAGTCCTTTGCCTGAAAACATGTACAGCTGCAGTGCCATGTCTGGTGATGTAGTGTCCATACATCAAAGTTTTCTTTAGCTCTAATATGTTTGTGGACATTATAAACAACTGTGCCAAATGATCCTGAAACAGACTTCATCAGACACTCAGTCTGAGATGGTAATGATTTTTGGTCATGATTAACCTGATGGCTATTTTTTCTCTCCATGTCTTTATCTCCCCTCAAAGACAGTAGGCTGCATATGTCACTCTGTCAGGGATTGAAGTCCTAAGTAGTTATTAACTGGTACTTAGTATGCAATGTCTCTGAATTAAAAGGGTAGATCTATCTTCATCTAATGTACACTTAAAACAAGAGAGTTACCAGGCAGGTTTATAGCTGGCTCTAATTGCATTCTCCTTGCTCTGCTGGGACTGACATCCCCAGGAGAGAAGATGGCTTAAGAACTTTCAGAAAAAATGACAACTGCATCGAACAATATCAAGAGAAAGACATTCAGAAAATGTTAGTGCTGACACCAAATGTTACTGCTTCCTCTTCTTTCTTCCTTCTTTTCACTCCCTGTCTTTCCCCTACCCCCAACTTTTATTCTTGTGCTATGGCAAACAGAACTTGCCCTCGTGTAATTTAGCGCAGTTCACATTGCTTTGATTCATGTTCCACTGCTTTTGAACCCTGTGGCTTGTTACGCTGTATTCCACTTAGTACACTGTTGTTTAAGTGTGAGTGAGGAAGTAAGAACAGTGTATCTCTCTCCCCCCCCCCCCCCTTATTTTTTTTCTTCTTTTTTCCTTTCTTTGTTCCTTTCTTTTTTCTTTCTACCCCCCCTCCCCCCCCCCCCCCCCTTGAGTGGGATGGTCATAATAAGGGGAACAGGGAAGTTAAGCACACACATCCCGTTTGGGATACCTTTTTAACTAGCTGTAACTGAAACTTTCATGCATTTTCTCTTGTGTGAATAAATTTGCTGGCATTCTCACGTTACCTGAAAATACACACCATGTAGAAAGGCATAGATGAGATTTCTGTACGGGGGACTAGTTGCAAAGTTAGTTGTGGAGTGGCTCTTCTGACTCAAAAATGAAACAATTGGGTACCTGAAAGACCAAGAACAGTTAAATTCTTGTGCTTCTCATAATTTGCTTAGATGCATAGATGCCAGTGATTTTTTTTAATAGTGTAATGCATTTCCTTGTAAACACTCGATGTTATGTTTTAGCATGTTTTTATGTTATAGAACAAACACTGTATGTCTAAAGGACTAAGCTGAATCAATTTTGATTAAGTAGCTTCGAAGTATCTTGAAATGCATTCACTGAAATCCCACACTGTCAGTGTAGCCTTGAATTTTGAACCATTTGTTATAATCACATAATATTCCAATAGAAATATAAAATGCTTTCAAGTTGGTTTGCTGCATAGCAGGTAGTTTGCAGTCAGTGAATTTGTTTCTTCTTTGTAAGAAAGAGTAGGCTAGAAGATGCTGAAGAACGTGTGGAAAAATGTTTTGGAACCTGGATCTGTTTTCTCTATCTATGCTGTCAAGGAGCAGTCAGCCAGAGACAAACACTGACGTGGAGTTAATGGAGGAGAGGGCTGAAGTGTGCTGGGTTGATACCTGAAATATCAGAACCTGGGTTTTCTTTACATTCATTTACCTCTTTGCTTGCTGCAATGTTGGCATGTTAGCTTTAATGAAGGCAGTTTTTACACAAGTGTAAGAAATGTCTGTAACTAATGGAATGCCTTATTCAGTGTGCTCTCATTCTTTCCCTCTTGATTTGTTCCTTGCTTTCTTCTGTCTGTTCCCAGCACACACCACACACTCCACACGCACCTCCCTTACTTGAAGCAGTGCAGTGATGGAGCAAAGCATGAAAACGAAGTGTAATAATCTAAAAATAAAGTAATAAGGTTTAGCCTCCTCCTGTCCTATATTCTTTCTCTCTATCCTGAGATCCATCTAGTAGGCCAGTCTTGAACTGCAGTGTCCTTCGAGACTATTTGATTGAGGTAGGAGAGCTTAGCTTAATTGGACCTGAACTGAATGTGGTTGCAATAATGATGGAGATGATGGGGACCTATCAGTGATAATGTCCTCAGTATCTTTGGAACCATGGCCAAATTCTGTAGGACAGAAGTACGTAATTGCCTTAAGAGTTGCATAAGCAGCCTAATGTTTGTTCTTTTATTAATCATGATGGATAATGGTAACAATTATTAGAATAAAGCACCACATCTAGACATTAAAAGCGTGTATTTTCATCATGGACCTAAACACAATGGTACATTCAGTTGTTATTTACACCTGCTATGCAGGTAGAAGTTGATTTAACATTAGAGAAGTGCAATAATAGGCAGGGTAATAAAGTCGTATACTGTATTATGAGGCATGCAGACTTTAGATACAGCAGACAGTATATTATAACTTGTTTTCATAACATTTGGATTATCAAATCATACTTCAAAAATATGAAGATTTCATAAGTACAATACAACAGAAGTAATTTAAAAGAAAAAGGTGAAGCTGAGGTCAGTTGGGGGTTGCCATTTGCAGGCTGTCCTTAACTCTGTTTATTGTTTCCCCTTTTCCCAGCAAATCCAGTATTTAAGAAGGATTGTAAGACCCATGTAATCATTGAGGATTTACTTCCTTTGGTGCCTCAGAGCTGTGTTCAGCAACAACACTGTTGTTTTATTTGTTTTTTAAGCATACACGCCACTTTTACAGATGGATGTTAACAAGAAGTATTTTGGATAGCAACAACTACAAATTGTTGCTTGAAATTTAGGTAGACATAGGTTCAACTTTTGGTCTTGCACTTACAGAAGGCACTGTAGTTCTACAGGGATCTTGGGTACAACTGATGTAAACTGGGACTCTGGCTAACGAGGTCAAGAATCTCTTTTTCACATGTGCCAATACAAAATCTTCTCAAGTCTCAGTTTTGATATTAAAATATGGAAGAATTCTAAATATATAATAGTTAGGCTAAGGTTCAGTGTAGGCTTAAGGCTTCTAGCTGGGAAGTTTTGCTAGCAAAAAGTTCTGGTGTCTGTGGCAAATAGTGTAATACTGATAAACTGCTTAGTATTTCTTAATGCTTAATGTTTCTGAAAATTATGTGGTGTAGATTGGTGGATAAATGAAATTAATAGTTTAACTGAAGAGCTTTAGAATTGCAGTTTACCTCACGCTGTTTCCAGTCTTTGCTGTAATACAGGTAAAATACAGAAACATTCGTGTTTATTCATATGCAGCTTTCTTCTTACTTGCATAATCTGCAAGGACAGAGTATTTCTAAATGTTCTTAGCACAGGAAGGAAAAAAAATAAATTTGGTAATGGGAAAGGTGTATTAGTGAAAGATGTGAAACTTCAAGAGGATTTTCTTTATAAGTGGAAATTTTAATATTAAATTGCTCCATCTAGTGGCAAACTGCTGAACATGATAATTTTTCTTTAGTGATTATTATCCTTTAGTAATTATTCCTTTTAAGACTGAATTACTCTTCTTTTCCATGGCAGTTCCTCTGCCAAGGGAACTCCGCATATGACAAGGTACAAACCTTGATTTTCCTTCCAGATAGTTCTGAGGTTTTTTACTATTTACTTGAATGGAAGCAAGCCTTATGTGTCCAAATGTCTGAACTGCTTTTGAGAACTTGGTCTTAGTGCCTTAATGCCTTTGGTTTGAGCTCCCCTTGGGGCTGGGAGGGAAAATGGGAAAGCTGGATTGCATAAATAATTAATACAATAAAGATGAAGCCTCTGATTCTTTGGCAAAGAGTTAAAATACACAGTGAATCATGTACTGAGTACAGCAGACTGAAATGCATCTTAAGTTCTAACATGAGATAAGTTTCTGTTGTTTCATTCAAACCTGATCTGGCATTGATACTGTACTTTTCATAATAATAATGAACTAATTGAATGATTTGTTAATGTCAATATACTTTGTAAGCAATTGGAATTCTTATGTCTATTAAGGCATTCCCAGTCATATGAAAATAGGGAGAAAACTCCAAAGGAAGAAGTTAAAGAAAAGGTTTAATCCAGACACCACTGATGCCTTCTTCCTTTGCACACCTTGAAAAGACACATTCTGACAAAAAAGAAGGGAGCGCTAGAGGAGGCTTGCATATTTCCCTCTGCCCACTGCTGTGATCCCTTGTGCAGCTGGCTTTAAAGGGAACTCATGCGCTTAAGAATGCAAGATCACAGAACAATGAATCAGTTTCAGGGTGGTTGCGTGCTGTTGTTTTTCTCTTTCTGAATGGAGCCCAAAGCTGCACAGCCAGCAGCTGAAGCCCTGCAGAGAAATAAATATATTTAAAAATTATAAGCAAGAAAAAGGAAAAGAACTAAAATAGTTTAAAACCAAATTTTAAGTATTAGATAAAAAAAAAAAAGTTGGCTGTTCTTGAGAATGTAACAGATGCACTGGACTTGCTGACTTCCTATCCTTTACTTTTGTCATTAATTTTTCAGTTTTTGGTTAATCTGCTACATAAATAATTTATACACATTTACTTTCCTGATAGAATAATTCTCACTTCTCAGTCCATGCCGGAATACTCCTTTTATATTAAGAAACTGCACTATAACACTAGTAGAGTTGTACTTTATTCCAAGACTGTTGTTGTTATTATTATTCACTTGAATAATGGAACATAAACCTTGTAGTGCACTATTCCAGACTTCCTGGCCAACTTAGGTTGGTTGCTTAAGACAGGAATAGTGATCTGCAATTTTCCTTTCCCAGGCAAATGAATCCATTAAATATCACAATTGCATAACTTCCCTACACGCTAACTAAAGTTTCTATGCAGCATGCATTTTAACCTCAGCTGTTATATTTTTGACTGAACTTGCAGTGTTTGAAATACAAGATAACACATCCTGATAACATGCATGAACAAATAATTAACATTGCTGTGAATTGGAATGGTGCTTTTCATCTTCTGTGGTTCTTACATGGCTGAGGCCTTCTCAGGCAGTAAAGCCAGTTAGGTGTACCCCATCTCTGTCTTTGTCTAATGCCTGTTGGATTTTGGGGTATTCTTTCTGAAGAGTGTAGTTCCTGCAGATAATCTATCAGTGTTGCTGTGGTTGAGTTCCTTCACTGGTACTGGCATCTATGATTGCACTGACAGAAAACTGAACAAAAAGCCTTGGCCTTTGCACCTCCTGTTGGACTGGGGAAACTGAGAGATATCAGTGACTCTTTTTTTAAAAATTTCTAAAAATTTTTAAATTGGTGACTTCCAAGGTTCAAGGCAAGGGGGTGATTACTAAACGGTTTGCAAAAGTGAGAAAAGAAAGAGTGCTGCTTGGATAATTACATTGTTTGAAATACTTTGGAATATACATCCCAAAGACAGTTTAGTCTGGAATAGTGTCTTTCATCCAGTTTGTCACTTGGAATTATGCGATACCTCTACACTAACCTTACACAAATTTTTTAAGTATTTATAATTCAGGTATGTGTCCTACCTGTTGAAAAATCATTTCACATACACGATTGCATGCTTTTAGTATTTCTGAACAAAGTTTTCATTGGGAAGTGAGACTAATTTAGAAGGAGTCATCTTCCTTTACAGCTAGTTGGAAACAAATTCATGCCTATTGCAATTTTGAAAGGGGTTACGTTCTTGCCCTGATTGCTTTGGCAATTGGTCTGTATTTATTTTGAAAGGTTTTTTTCATACTATTGTCTAGCCATAGATTACTCCATTTTATCTACATCACATTTGAAAAAGTACCCATCTTTAATCTGTTACCAAAATTCAATTTGCAAGTTTTTGTCTCTTTATGCTGCAAACCTAGATCTATATTCTCTGGAGGGAACTGCTAGGCAGTGTTAGACAGTAGTAGCAAATGGCTTGTTACTTCAGCTAACCATTGACAGTTTTCTTAGTCTGGCATGTATTTCTTCCTAGGAAAAAATTATGATTATCTGGTTTTGGTCATATTTGTTGCATGGTGAGGTATCTTCTTGGAGGTGGCCAAGGGCAACTTTGCTTTTTCCTGTTGGTGAGTTCCTCAGCTGTGAGGGATGTGTTTTAATTATTTAGATTTCCAACTTTTTAAGTGTATACTGTGAATACTGAACACTCCAGGGTTTTGAGATTGCTTTATCTTAAAACAGTAGAAACTTCCTTTGAATGAATGAAAAATATGTATATGGATTCTTTGTACTCTTCCTTGTTTCCTGAGGCAGATACATTGTCAGAGTATGTCTTATGATGATTTGTACTGGTCCAATTCTGCTCTTCTCTAGAGTTGCTTTGTTGTGCTTTTCTACTGATTTTGATCTTGAAAAACACCTAAACCACTGTAGTCCTCATCCCATCCAAAATGCCTTATTTTTCTGATGAAACATACTGTTTCAAGCCTGATCCAAACAAAAGCAGCCCCCAGAAAAGAGTGTCTCAAAGTACGCGTTGAGGGAGGGGATATTTAATGTATGCTCTTTTGTTTTTTTCAAAACGTACTCATTGTAGCCTTGCTGTTACCCACATGCAGTGTAAATAAATATTTGGTATTGACCACTTTTTCTTTATTCTTCATCCTCACTCCTTGGTTTCTTGCACAAAATGTCTTTTTAAAAATGTTATGGGTATATACAGAAGTGGTGGGCTTTTTATCTTTTTGTAAGCTGCTGAGAGTACATATCTGCTGATCCACAGACATCTGAGCTGCCATGGGACAGTTCATGACTTGCAGAGGGGTTGGGGTTTTTTTGCTTTATTCTGGACTTGCAGAGCTTGCTTTTCTCCCAAATTCCTAATGTCTTTGGTCTCATACACCTTCTTAACAAGACCAAGGGCATGAATTTTTGACTGTCGCATTTTGGATTTTAAATTGTTTACCATACCAGGTTGCTTATTTCATAAGCATAATGCTGGATTGTGTGATTTAATTGGGCAAATAACTATGATTCTAACTACTTAATCGGAAAGTGATTCTAGATCCCTCAGCGTGGCTAACCTCTGAAGTTTTTCATTCTGGATTGTAATAAAATCTAATCTTACTGATCATTCAACCCTTTTCTATCACATAGATGTGATCTCCCCAAAAGAAACAAATGCAAACACTTTTTTTATTTTTTGTTTTGTTTTGTTTTCAGGGAATTCTTACCATTGATGCATTTTTCTAGTTCAATCAGGTTTAACCCCCTCCCAAACCTTGTCATATGTTTCTTATTGAGTATGCGATTCCAACTGCTGTGGTGTTTCCATAGTTGGTCTCCTTTGAAAATGACTGATTTTCTGATCCAGCTGTGTCCTTTTCACTGGTGTGCACTATGGACAAAGCTGCAGGGAGACCTGATTGCGGCCTTTCAGTACCTAAAGGGGGCCTATAGGAAAGATGGGGAAAATCTTTTTAGTAGGGCCAGCTGTGACAGGACAAGGGGTAATGGTTTTAAACTGTAGCAGGGTAGGTTTAGACTGGATATAAGGAGGAAATTCTTTACAATGAAGGTGGTGAAACACTGGAACGGGTTGCCCAGAGAGGTGGTGGAGGCCCCATCCCTGGAAACATTCAAGGCCAGGTTGGACGGGGCTCTGAGCAACCTGATCTGGTTAGCGGTGTCCCCTGCTCCCTGCAAGGGGGTTGGACTAGATGACCTCTAGGGGTCCCTTCCAACCCAAAACATTCTAAGATTCTATGAAAACCAGTATGTGACTTATTGTCTTGTACATATTTCTGTACTGAGAGATATAAAGCATTCTACTCAATTGTTCCACTCAGGTTTGTTTGTTTGTTTGATTATTTTAACCTCTGATACCGTGTGGTCTTCAGGAATAATTACAGTCCCATATTGTAGCTAATCTGAAATTATTTCTATTACATCTCTCCTATGACTGCCGAACACATCATGGACTATTTTGGTGCTCCTTTCCAGATTTGCTGCTACTAAAGCAGAAGTCCACGTTGAAAGGCATATTTCCAGTGCAGCAAGCTCTTCACATCTGCATTCATGTTTCCATGAAATTATGAATCAAAGCTTTAGAAGCAGAACATCTGAGTCAGAATAAAGCATTCTTATTCCAGAACAGGTGGAATCACATGGTATTATATTAACGTATCTATGAATCCACATGTGGAAGTCCTGAATTTCTCTGCTCCATCATAAAGATAACTAATATAAAGGACTGCTCAAGTGCAGAGCAGAAAAGTGGCACTTGGCTTTTGCCAAGACTTCTCACACTTCCTGTGTTTATTGGTAATGTGAGCTTCCCACTGTTTCATTAAACAGGCTGTTTGCGGCATCCTATTTTCATTAGGAGATTTCTATCACAGCAATTATTGTCAGACTTGACAGACTGGCAGCTGGAGATATGAACCAGGCATAGCAGGAAAAAATTTAGATGCTTAAAGACTCTTATCTTTTTCAATTGCTTTTTTTCCTTTTCTTTTTTTTTTTTCTTTTCTCTGAACTGAATTTTGTCCTGTTATTCTCCCAAAGTAGAAATGTGGGCTTTTAAGTCTTCTCTCTTGTGAGTAGGAGGTGGTTTACAATATGCAACCTGATTTGGAAAGAACAAGGGATTGCAGTGGAGGCAAACAGCCATTAGAAGTAGCATATTTCAGTCTTCTTTCCAGGTTTAGCATTAGATTTCTGTGTTAGAGTGTAGAGCTGGATGTTGTGGATGGCTCCTTGTGGACTGTAGAGGTGTGTTTGGGTGCTAGTCTTCATGGGGGAATTAAGTTTTGTAGGAAATGTAGCAAAGTTTGTGGGGTTTTTTTTATTATTTTTTCCTTTGAAACTTCTGCTGCTTGTTGGCTGAAGTCTGAATTTACTTTTTTCTGTGGAAGCTCTTTCAAAGAGGAAATTTGTGAGCTAGGCACACACTAAGCATGAAGATCATGGAAGTGTATCTGGTTTGGAGAAGTATGACCTCAGAGCATTAACATCTGAATTAAGGCAGTGAAGTGAACATGCTGTAGGAAGTATCCAAATCTCTGGAAAAAGGTACTGAACAACTTGCATGAAAATAATTTGCTGTTTATGTTGTAACAAGTATGTGTTTGCTAGAGAGGGGAAGAAGGTAGTGCTTAAAAAAAGAAAGGTTTGTCATCAACCTTGTGAGATGAAGCTCCAACAGAAAGAAAGGATGTGCTTCTGAAGCGCACAGGTCCTATTTAATAACACTTTTCTGGAAAAAGGCTATATATGGTGCCCACAACATGCAAGAGAGAGGATTTAACCTCTGATTAAAAGCCAAAAAAAACTCTTTGTGGAAACTGAGGCAGAGAAGTATATACAGATACAGCTATATATGTATCAGTATGTCTTGAGCAAACAAAAGTTAGAAGTTGGGAGTTAATGTACTTGAACAATTTAAGAGTCTGGAAGGCTGATGCATTTGGATCATATGACCTTGTCTGTTAACAGGTAACAGACTTGTGATACATTACAAAAATGTACCAGGGGGTAGTATAGAAGCCCAACAAGGCTAAAGGAAACACACCAAACTTACTGAGAAACAAATGATTCCTGTGTCTTTCTAGCAATGACATTGTTTCCTAGGGCTGATAAGGCGCTTTGCGATGAAGGATGGATAGATCATGTTTAACTTTGAAAATTGTCTCCTCTAAAATAATGTTATGTCATGTTTATTTGCCATAAGACAGTAATCACTTCTGCACATATTCTCCTGCAAATAGGTCTGCATCATGGATTTCATGTGCATCATCACATTTATTCAATTTGCTGTTTCTAGGTCTATTAGGAATACTTGCCAGTTAAAGACCTAATTGTACAGCTCACCCACATCATTGTCACCATGTAACTTCCTGTCCTCAGAAGGTTACGTGCCTGATCTTACGACTATTTTCTTCTCTTTCACACAAGAGGTGAGTTTGAAATGGCCTCAAAACAATTGCGTTACTGTGTATGGCAATTACGAAAGAACACTTGGGTCATGGTGCTCAGATAGTAGGGTGTACCACTCACATGAGGGATATGGAAAATTGTGGACTCTGAGGTCTCAGAAAACAGATATATCATGCTTTTCTAACTTAGTAAGAACTTGAAGACTTGGCAAAATGAATAGGAATTAGTTTTCTGAAAAGAAATTTAGGAAAGCTAAGAGGGGGAGCTAGAAAAATCACCAGTAGATCTGTTAAACTTCAATTCTAAGAAAGTGAAGAATGGCTCTGTTCATTACTTGTGTTAAGCCTCTGTGGTCACTTGGAGAAGAACAGTGTGATAAATAACAGGCCAAGTGGATCAGTTCAATCAGTCATATCATCTTGCTTGGTTTCACTCTTTGGATGGATAGCTAATTAAGTATTAAAGGGAATGGAGTAGAGCTTGCATACTTCTGTAATTTCTGTTTCTTTTAATTCAGAAAGCGCTGTAGGGAGCCTCTGCTTTTCAGAAGGCTTTGACAACAGCATGCAGGCAAAGGAGACTGAACTGCAGCACACAAATGATGACTGTAGTCTTGCCACTGCAGAATCCCCTGTATGAATTGAGTAAATCCAGTTTATTGGACTTCGTATGCACAGATTAGCTGAACAGCATATGTATAGTAATTTGAATGTTGGGTTTTGAGGCCTGTCCCTATATACGTATGCTTTAAAGGTGGTACTGTATGCTTTAAAGGCGGTACTGTCGTATGGTATTCTTGTGTGATTGGCCAATTATCTGGTTATTTTATCCATTATGTCTTCTTTTAAGGTAGGGTTGCAGATAACTTCTCTGTTTGTTCTGAGATTCCTGGATGTCTAATGGCTGTAGAACATTGCATACCAAAGCATGAAGTCTTATAAAAAAAGAACTTCAATCACAGCACATCTTTTGATGCTTAGCATTAGTGAATTACTATCCCATAGAAAGTCAATTTTGCCCTAGAAAATAGCCTGACTGCTTATCAACTTCAGAAAGTTCAGGAGCAGCTCATTAGCATCACTTAAGTTAAAGAAGAATCAGGTTTGTATTTCTAGAAAGTTAATTTGTACAAGACAACTGAAAGAACAGGAGTGATGGTTTTCTGTTCACCTTGTGGACAGAGATTAGGAAGATAAGGCTTTTCTCCTTGTACTGAGTTCTCTGAAGGCAACTAATTTAAATTTAAAAATGCCAAAGTTTTTCTGGATCAATTAGAAGCTTTGCCATGAGCATGTTAATAACTCTCCAAATGAAGGAACAATCTTCCCATCTCTGCAGGGTGGTCCACCTCATCTGGTTTGTTTGTTTTGGTTTTTTTAACCATTATTGTGAACATGCACATGAGCAAAATACCATCTGCTGTGTATTTTTCATACCTTTCTGCTCTTAACAGGAGGTCTGAGCCCTTAATCCTTCTTCTTGTGTTGATTTGGTGTCATTTTTGTAAGTGGAATAAAATTCCTTAATCAACTCAGTAAAGCAGAAAGATGGATGGAACCTGCTTTCCAAAACTATTTCCAGAGATAGTGGAAAGCACTCAGTGGAGGCTTTTGTTAATTTAAACTATTGAGTTGGCAGTCTTGGCCACTCTCTTCCCCCATAGGGTGGGGAATACAAGCTGTCTCACTCCTGCTTTAGCCACACATTGTGTCACTGATGACTGAATGGGTAGATGCAAGGATAAAGGAGGTAGCTGAATTACTATGCTCATTTCATCTTCTTTTTAACTGTTGAGATTTCAGAAATGGTGCCAGTTAGAATAAATTGTAACTGCTGTTTTGGCATTCATATGAACTAATTTTCACAAGTGAATCAAATTCTGTATAATGACTTTCTTACAATGGTTCTAATTCTGCTGGTTTTACTTGGACAGAAGTCCTATTGAAGTCCCCATAAGAACTCTAGGATCAGCATTTAATATTTGCCTCAGTTCAGTAATTGTTTTCTTTTATGCGACTTTTTAGAGTGCTCTGGCAAGCAAGGAATGAACAGCTTATCAAGATTTATAGTCAATAGCTTCTGTAGTCTTGTGAAGAAGACATCTGCTGTGCAAATAGCAAGGTTAAAGTGATTGCGCATGAAGTAAATACAAACTTCAGCTAGTATTTCATCCTGAAAACCAGTCTGAACAATACTTAAATAACTTCATGTAATGGAAGCCCTTTCATAATCTTGACCCATACACAGTTTTGTCAAATCCAAGGTCAGATAGAATTTAAAAAATAAGCTTTATTTGAACTTCTATAACCATGATTTCACATTTGTAAGCATGCTCTTTAATAAAAAAAATACTACTATTGTTTGGCGGTTTGTTTTTTTTTTTTAAATTCTTGTATAAGTCTCACAGTTTGATCAGTTGTAATAGAAAAGAAAATATTATCTATTTGTTTAGGAAATGTCTTCTAAACCATTACAGCTGCAGACAAAGAGAGTTCATTTCAGATTGATTAATGTGCTGTAAGTATCTGGAATTGCTTGGTCCAGTCACTTTGTTGCTTTCTCATCTCTCTGAAAAATCAAATGTAGCATCTCAGAAGATACCTGATTGATGCTGTCAGCTTTGTACTGATATTACAGTGCATTTCAGGAAATGTTCAAAGTGGGGCAATAATTTTCAGTCTGTTTTCAAGTATGCTGCAGTAAAGTTTTTCTATCAGATTATACAAAGTCTATTTCCCAAAGAACTATGCATTTTTGTGTTGTGCATTTGTGGGTGGGAGCTTTTACATATGGACGTTTATAAATATGCATGAGAGAATGATGTATTGGTGGTATTGCCTACTTCTGTTGTACCATGCCAAAGTGCATTTTTTTTCTCCATAACCCATACTGCCTATTTCTCTTATATTCAAGCTCTGATTGATTTATTTTCTTGGAAGCCATGTGTAACTTGGTTTCATTTCATAATGTATGTACAAATGTTCCAAATCTTGCTACAGAATGCTTCAGGACCAAGTCTGGTAATTCATTGGTAAGGATGTTAAAGTACAGGAAACTGTAACAAAGAAGATTATTTTCCTTCTAAAAAGGGAACTTGGACAAGATAGTATTGTTAATTCCTATATTTGTTTTTCTCAGCTTGCAAAGAAAACAGGAATTACCTTAAATTATCAATTCTGCAAAGTTGTGTGGGTGTGATTTGACCAAAAGAAGTTCACACACTTAACCTGCATGAAACTGTATAAAAATCTTACTGCTGATTTGGTTACTTTATGAAAGCATTCAGTGAACAAATAACTGTAAGTCAACAACATAAAAATACAGCAAGAGGAGCATAGCATTTTGTATCCATAGGCTGTACGTGCAAACTCTGCAGGAGATGTTGGGCTGTAATAGAGGTGGAAGTACAGAAGAACTCTCAAACTCAGGAACCCCCTCCGGTCCATAGCAGAATGGCTGGCTGTTTGCCATGCTGTCACTGGCTGCTGGCCAGCACCAGTACTCTGTGACCCCTTCTGATGCAGCTCATAGGGCATGAAGGATGAGTTAATGATGTTTCAAGCAGCATTAAGGAATCAAATTTTAAATGTGGATCCTGACCCACAGTGGTGTGGGAAGGTCTGTAGGTCTGAGGAGAAGGAACCAGGGAAGAGAAACCTTCTTTTTAAATTGAGATTTCATGTAGGTGAATAGAAGGTACCATTTTCCTCCTATCAGCCCCATAAACAGCACTGTTAGTATTTTTTCTTGCCACAGCAGGAAAAAAGAAATAACTGAGTTTATTAACATATTATATTGCCATGGTTTTTATTGAATATCTTGTATGTGCACTCTGAAAGCTGC
This sequence comes from Gorsachius magnificus, assembly GCA_034008185.1. NCBI lineage: Eukaryota > Metazoa > Chordata > Aves > Pelecaniformes > Ardeidae > Gorsachius > Gorsachius magnificus. Next base: position 74,069,748 of record CM067085.1, on the reverse strand, counting down.
CTAAAATATAATTATCATCAGCATTATTCTGTCTTAATCTAAAATACAATGGACAATCCCTATTCAAGGGAAAAAAACCCACATTTAAGCTTGTACTTACCCTCCATTGGAGGTTAAAATATGCTTGTAAATTCTAATATGCTTAAGTATTCTCACTTAGAAAGTACTTGGGAAAGGTTATTTCAAAATATTAATTCTGAAAAATGGAATGCTGACCCCTTAAAAATTCATTGAACATCTTTTGTAAAAAGTATTCTGCCATCTTTTGAGAGCAAAACAATTCTGTCTTGAAAATCTGAAAGTGGAGCAAAAACACGATGAAACTAGTCTCAGGATCATTGTGATGTAGCTTGTGAAAATTCTTTAAAGAAGGTCCCCTAATGATAACGATTTACCAAAATTATTTAAGTAGCTGAACCAGTAATACAAGTGAATATTCTTTTGCAGGATAAGATTGCTAAATTGTGTTCCGTTCAGACTCTATTTGCTTGCTTATTGCTGCAGTGAAATAGGCAAAGCAGTTGCATAACCGAGTCTTTATTGTATCGGTGTAATTTGCATGTTTTCTTTATTGTCTCAGAACCATCACAAATTGTTATGAAATGAGTAACCCTTATTTTCATGCTGGATGGATGGTTGAAACTGCTGAGTGAATTTTTGCATGATATTTTGGGGTTTGAGTGGTAAGGACGTATCTAAAGACACTGCCTAGTTTTGTCTGTGATACAGCCAAGTATATTTTCCTCTTTGTAAAACTTCAGTATATGTAGCCTTACTCTTTTTTTGCCACGGTAATTTTGTGCCACAAAAGCGATCAATAGGGCTGTATCCCGAACACCTTTCTTCCTATGAGAGTTACTTGCACAAAATTATCATTACTTGTATAAGCAGTGCCATTGTTTTCAACTTGACTACATTTTCAGAGATGTACTCTCTATAAACTTGGCCCAGTGAGGCCTACTGCAGCTCCATTAATGTAAAAGGAAAATCCTTTTGTTGAATTCACTGAAAGTTGAACTGGGCTTACAGTGAGCACTGATTAAGCTCCACCATGCTGTTTGAGAACTTACTCATCAAAGAGAAAGCAATTATCAATTAAAAAAAATATTTTTTTTAATTTAGAAATCTGGGGGAATGGTTGTGCTTTGCCTAATAAGAAGAGCTTTGGTTTGAGTCTGATCCTGTTCTGAGGCTTGATTATCAAGGGCTGCTCCACTGCCTTGTGCTAATCACAGATCAGTTTGTGGCGCTCTCTGTGTTTTGTAGTACAGTGCCCCACAACTGCCTCATCTCAAGTATTCCGCTCCCATTCTCTGTGTGTGGCTAGGTGTTTTAAACCAGGGTAATAATTCATAAGATGTTCCCAAAAAATTCTGCCTCCAGTTTCAGGTGCGATTTTCTTACGGATTGTAACAAAAGACAGTAATTTTCATTGTTCAGGTGCTTGCAATTCTTCATTCAATCTTCGTTTACAGAATGCTACGGAGTTTAGCTAAGGCTTTTTTTTTTTTATCAGATAGTACTGTGTGGCACTGTTTTTCTTCCAGTGCCTGAGTCTGAATCCATTCCTTTTTCTAGGATAAGGAAAGTTTACTCGGTCTAAAATTGTCGTCTTTTTTCTTTTTTAATTAGACCTGGAAATATTTTGCATCGCATTGTAGCACTTATTCCCCATTCTATTTTTGTTGTGCAAAGTGACATGCCGGGTCTGTGCTTGTATTTTGTTGTGTTTGCCTTTGGTCGGCACTGTGTCAACGCAGAGCTGTAAAAACAATAAAATACTTATTGACTTTGGGAGAGGGGGAAGACTGAAAGATTGGCCATGTATCTCTTAATTTTAAAATTATAACAGTAGTCTTATATACAGTTTGTATTAGCACCTCTGTCAGCACTGAACCACTTTCTCCCAGGAAGTACATCTTCCAGACTTCCTGAGTAGATTAAATACTTCCCTTAAAGTATAACAGTTGCTCCTTGTAGAGTTAGTGAGCTTTGCCATCTCCTTGTCCTTCTTGAAATGTCCTGTGCTTCTGGCCCTTTATTTTGATGTGAGGAGTTCCTGCACTCAGGCAGCAAGGAGACAGATTATGGCAGGGGCTAGTCAGTATTATGAGAAACATGTAATGAGCCATACAGCCTGCAGAATTCTGGAACGGATAAAGAGGAGACACTTAAAGACAGTTTTCTCAAAGTAGGCTCATTAGCCTGTGAACCAGGGTTAAGAGATGAGAGAATTCTTGATCATAGACTGGAATCTGCTTCTTGTGTTTATTGGAAGCTTGTTTTTCTAAAGGTTATAGAGTGTACTTTCAAGGAGCCTGATAGCTATGCTGTAGTAGCCTGCCCTGTCTTGATTTTCTACCGTTACTGCTTGCAGACTGTGAACAGTAGTTCCAGAAGACAGTAACTGGGAATATCTGAAGGTAACAAGAATTTATAGTTTGATATTGATTCTGGATTCAAATTGTTTTCACCCCAGGTAGTGCAACCAGAACTGGGCATGGGAGCCCGTCTTCCCCAAAAGCTTTTCTCTCACGAGTGTTATAAGATTAAATGCAAAGTTGGTAGGGACATAGCTCCTGGGTAACAATCATCCTTTCCCTATTGAAAGTATGCTTTGGAACTCATTAGTTCATAATTTTATCACTATATAAGGATATGGAATATAATTTTGTGAAATTCCCTAAATAATTGGAAAAGGCTTTTGTTCTGGAAAAGAGGAAGTGTGTGGGTATGCAGGGGTGGGAGGGAGAGGGAAGGGTGCACAATAGTTCCTACCATAGTGCGAACTATGCAGGAACAGAGCTATCAGCAAAGTGGAAAAAAGGAATCAGCTTTGTTTCTAAGGAAAACAACTCCCAGGAGGAGGCAAAAGTCCATATGTAATACCATAACTGCTGATGTGCTGTTCAGCTTTGCTTCCCGCAGCACAATGAAAGTTCAGTGTATTTTGTTTCTTAAAGTGGCACCCATGAAATGATGAGAATTCTGTTATGTAAACTTTAATACAGGGCATCTACTAACATGAGTCACCTGCTGCAATGTGTATTTTCCTGTGTTCTTCATCTGTGGAGGGGGAGGTGGCAGCAAAAGAAACCTCTTACAATATGGACTGAAGGGGTATGATAGCATTCTCTTAACCAGACCCCTTGCCCCAACACAGAGTCACCTAAGCCTATGACCTGCCAGACAGAGAATTATCAGTGTTGAAGTACAGTTTCTGTAAGCAAATTTCAGTGTTTAAGGAGCTTTACCTCAGTGCCTAGCTACCGTTATCCAACCCATGCTTATAGACTTATTTTTCTTGTTTGTTGATTGACCACGTTATACATAGAAAGGGTCCAACACTTTGAACTCTGTGTCCTTTATTTCAGCTGGTTAAAAGACGCTGATGCACTCATCTTGCCTGCATTGAAGAGGCAGGAATAAATGTTCTGCTCTTGTGGGTGGACACATGATGAAACTGCCTCTGGCTTCTTTCCACCAAGGAAACTTAAGTAGCAAGGTGGAGGTGCTGGTGCCCTGGAGCCACACCTGACATGTGGTCAGGGAAGCCAAGCTTTAACTGATACGAAGCTTTTGCCCTCCTAAATACCCCAAATGTATTATCTCAAATTAAAATAGTTGTATTGGTAAATATTTAAGGTTATAGTTGTGCTACTGCTGTCACTTCTAAGAAGCAGGGAAGCTGGGGTAGCATCAAGTATGATCTCTGACTGTTTTATGCCAGTAGAAGTTTTATGTACATGAAGGTGTACTGGCAAAATTGCTGCTGTAATCTGTTCTGTGGATTATGGCTTCATTGTATTGGTATAATGCAAATCACTGTCACATTCATAACAGGAGAACTTTGGGGGTATCCGTGTATTAAAGTGCTCATAGTGTGGCTATACTCATAGCATGGCTATAGCATGAACAAATGGCAGGCACATTTTGGTATGAGGTACTAATACTTATTTACTGATGTTGCTACCACTTTACAGTGAAGTTTGAGGCCCTTGAATACAGAGTAATGGAGAAATTAAAAACCAGCACAGAATATTAGGGTTTTTTCTTTTCTAGTTCTCATCAGGAGGCTTCTTTCACATCTGCTGGTAACAGCCTAATGTCGAAAGTGCAGCCATGTAAAACATGTTAGTTGAACGCCCCCTAGCTGAAATAATTTTTAGAACAAGACTTAAGACGAAGGTTTCCAGGGGATTCCAATATACAGCTGGTGGAAATCCCACATTCAGAGTTCCTTGTTTGTTGGTTTCAACTCAGCCAAGCAGTTACTCTAAGGATGGATACATCCAGATATCTGTAAATCTGTGGGTGCATTTATGTTCATATACTGATTATTTTAGAAAAGGATCTTGCATTAAGGAAGGAATCTTTGTTTTCTGTTCTTTTTAATTAGGTTGGTACAACATTTGGAAGTATGAGGCTGAGTGTACAGTCGGCTTGCAGAACTCATCACAAAACTACATTACAAAGCCATAAATGCGTTCATATTTCAGAGCCAAATTAAGCGATCCTACAATAGCAAGTGTCATTGAGCCCCTTGCTTTCTCTGGTGTCATATATCGCACGGGCACTTCTCAAAGCAAGACAACTCTGCCTTTTCTATTAGTACAACTGACTGATCTTTGAATAAGCTAGTAGCAGTAGTTTTTATCTTCATCAAACTGGACATTTCAGTATTGGGAAAGAAAACAGGGAAAACCTCTTTCTATGTAGTTAAGACTTTGTCCTATTGTATATACACAATGGCATTGATTCTGCCCCTTCCTTGATCAGACTGCTCAGAGTAGATCTGTCCACAGGAATTTCTCTAGATTCTGCCAACCCTGTATACATTCAGCAAAAGTTTTATCATATTGAACTCATGAATGGTTCCTATTGCCCATATTCTCACTCTCTCTGTAAGCCTCATTTTAGTTGCTTGTTGGAATGAAATACATGGTTAGTTTAAAAAACGCAAAGCTATACAAAGTTAAGCGTATCAGGTGATTGCTCCAGATTTTTGGACAGGCTCTGCTTTGAGAGTTTCTACAACCATTAAAAAAGTGACACTTAGCTAGAAAGCAGGTGATAGGATTGTTAAAATGGTCATACAGCCCTTCCTTTGCAATGCTGACATCACTGCTTACATATTCTAGAGCAGGGTGCTTGAGGATGAAGTAGTATTACCAGACTTAGGTTAGCCTGGTGGTTGCAAAAATCAAGCTATTGAAGATTAGAGACTAACTTTCCTGACAATTTCAAATGAGTTTTTGTTGGTTTAGTGCTTTCTGTGCATGTGAGAGTGCATGAAAAGGTGGACTGTCACCACAGACTGTCTATATATTATATCCTTATATTTCTCCAGGCAGAATTCACAGAGCTGAGCAGGAGTACTTGATACACTACATAAAATGCTGTCTTCGAGTTTATAACAAGCGTAACAAAAGTGTATTCAGTATGCCTCAAATTCTAAGCAACAACCGTTGTGAGAAAACAAATTGACAAACATTCAGCACTTCCATCCCTTCTGATTAGCGCTGAGCAAAACCTGGTCTCCCTTGTATTTAAAAAAGCAAACCCCAAGCTTTTAAGCATCTTGTAAAACAACATCATCTTGGCATTCTGTAAAATATATAAAACCAGCAAAAGAGTACAACCCTTATGTTTTCCTTTGTGGATCACTGTTATGTTCAGAGAGCTCCTTGTAGAATGGAAGCAATGCAGAAAACTCTGCCTGAGATCTCTTTTTATGACGGCTACAACTGCAGCAAGCAGGGTAGTCCAAAAATTGATGGGCTATCTTTTAAGGCCCATGGCCTTTTTTGTACCTTTAGAGGAACCAAGGAGATACACGTTGTAGAGTACCTGAAAGAACAGGATAGTAGCTCATTTCCAACCACAGCTACCAAATTTTTTAATGGTTTAAAGGTGTATTTGCACGAAGTACAGACCTTTTTTTGCAAATATCAATAAGACCAAAATGTCCTGTAAGATTTGAAACTCCCTTTTGCATGTGATCTTCATAAAACGTGATCAGAATATGGTCTATTGATAAGACTACAATGACAAGGTATGTCAATCATTCTAAAAAATCCCCTTTGCTCTCTCACAGGTATTTTTCTGTATTAATTATTCTTTATTCTAATTTGAAAAAGGAGAAAATTCCATTTCTGTCTGCTCTGTCTCCATTTCGTTCACTGATTGGGAATCACACTGAAAATTAGACTGCTACATAGTAAGGAGTTAATACTTCTATCAGGTCTTCCACTTTTTGCTTCATACTTTAAAGCAGTCATTTAAGGCATGCTGCATATGAAAATTGTCAACAACTACACTGGTATTTGCACTTTTTACATAAATGAGAAGCAACGGCTGCAGATATACCACTTTCAGCTAAGAAACTTATTTGCTGCTAAAACGCTTGAGAGGATAATTTGTCTTGAAAAATCAAGGAAAAGATTTGTTAGACATTATTAGCTTACCTCTGTTAGACTTGCAAGTCTTGGATATGCCAAACTACAATGATTATTATCAGACCTTGAAGACTTAGGTACCTACACTAAAATTAAATGAAGATGACACAAACTGTGAATTGCTGTATTAACATTTCTGAACCATTATTAACTAATACCATTACCACCTAGTCAATAGTTACTGAGTCCCAAATTTGATACAATTGCAGTTTTGTGTCAAAGTAGCAAACCATAATAAAGGAACAGAGGAAATTAAGGCTGAGCTATATTAGTTTAGTCTGTGTTGCGATCTTTTTAAATCATTCTGCCATATCACTCCCATGTTTACCTAAACATAGGTAACTATAATCATGAAAGCTCAGCAAAAGAAATTCTATACTTGGATACCTAAAGCCATACCAGAGTTTGAGGAGTGCATAGCGCTAAGTCAGGATTTTGGCTTATCCCTGCAATTGGCACTTTTACAGCAAAGACCTGCATTTGGATCCCAGTTCTTCCAAAAATCTCCTTCTAGACCCTCCTGTAACAAAATACCAATATGATGTTCTTCTATTACAGGAACTACAGAATGCTCCTATTACAAACAGATGGGTTATCTAATACTCATTAGTGCCTCAACCATGATATTTTGTCACCATTAGAGTGTAATCTATCAGGAGGAGAAACTATTTGTTGCCTATCCAGTGCTGTAGTAATTCATTCTCTATAGATTCTCATTAGAAAGGAAGATTACAGCCATGAAATTTACAGGATCCTGTCAGGTTCCTCTCTTCTCTCCTATCTGTAGGAATGTCTTAGTTTCAAGAAGCAGAAGCACCCTTTTCCTATTCCCTATTTTCAAAATAAATGTTCCACAGTTGTAAGTGAAGGACATGGGCATTGGAAGAAAAGTATCATGTGGCTGGTGACTGAGTCATTACGTTTTTAACCATGGTGGAAGTGTGTTCCTCTATATAGCCATGCTTAATGCTGTGCTGGTTGCTAATTTTAAGAACTGAGTTCTCTAAGCTCTACACTTCACTGTCTTGCTTTACTTTGCACACATGTATATATAAATATAGCTGACCTCAGGATCTAAACAGGTTAATTAATATTCTCTAATAACTTAGACCCATGTTGGTAAAAGTTCACTTTGTCCATTTGTGCTTTTGGGGTTGGTTTTTTTTTGGGGGTGGGGTTGGTTTGGCGGTTTTTTGGTTTTTTAAATACTTAGGTGGCTGGTGCAGGAGAAAGAACCAAGGCCAAAAATCAGTTACTGTTAGAAGAGTTGGCATGTGATTTTATGAAAGGTCACAGGAATTAGGGCATTTCTTTCTGTCTGCAGGCTATTTGGTGAAAAGGGAAAGAAGAATCAGAAAAATTAGAAAATCTTGAAAAATTGGAAGTCAAAGCTCATGGTGTTTCACATTATTTTCCTGCAGAGAGCAAGTAAAATTTGCCCTCATTTTTTACCACTGACATAGTATACCATGAATTCACAGCTCTTAAAATTTACGAACTCTGCAAACGTGAACAGTGGTTGCATGACGGTAGAAGCAAGGTTGAATGTTAACCATAGTCTTCTGTGCTAGAGTATGTCCTCTGCTGGAACCACCTGCTTAGTCTCAGGTGTGGGCTGAAGAAGAAAGGATATGCGGGGAGAGTAGGTGTCTCGCAGAACACAGAATCAAATGAGAGTTTTGTGTGTACAAGGTGGCTGCTGTTTGGCTATTCTCCTGTAATCAAACTTCAACACAGTGGTAACCACAGAGTTGTGTTTCTGTGGCACATCTCTTGGCTCTCCCTTTTGCCGTAGTGGTCTGTATTTCTAATGGGAAATACAGATCACATAGAAAAGTTTCCATAGATTTAAAGAAAATTCCCTTCCTTGACCAAGGAGTGTGAATGGCTGACGATAACATGCCAATGTTAGGCCAGGCCTATGCAGGCCAAATTCAATCTATATGTGCCACAACACTAAAGCTGATGGAGGTGGTTCTATTTGCATAGTGCGTGCAAAAGTCTGAGACTTCACTGCTCCTGCCTGTCATTCTGCTCCTTGCGCTGAAGTTACCACCCCTGAGGGAAAGCTAGCAGAACGAGATACGTGAGTTTGTATCTCTGCTTATATACTTTCCAACCTGATGGATTAATGCAAACTCAGCTTCATTGGTCATGTAAATTAAGATGTCAGGTTTGGAGTGACTAGGGAGAGGTGTGGATTTTTACCCTTCTGCTGTCCCTGCTTAAGGGGATAACCTTTCGCAGAGATAGCTAACTGTTAAGGGCAGGAACACTGATTTGCGCTAATAAACTTGCCATGCCTTCTCTATCCAAGCTGTAAGTTTGAATTTTGCTCTTTCAATATTAATGGATCTTCTACACATGTCCTCAAATTTAACAAGAGCAAATAATACTTTTGTAATATTCTTAAGGAACAGGTTTTTTAGGAAACTCCTGGCTCTTAATGGTTACTGGGATACCTGACCTTGGATTTATATCTAAAACTTAGAAATTTGACTGTCTCTAATTGCCACTTTAAGTGATAGTCAGATCATTATATCTTGTATACTTAGCAATTCTACATTTTTGGAAGCTGCTTGAGATTTGACCTTGTGAAAATGCTTTTTAAATTACTCAGAATCATTTCACAAACCTAATTAGCATGTGATGAAATCACTTCAACTCACCTCATTTGACATGAGTCCATTAAATTAACCCATGAAGATTTTTGTTTTGGTCTATTGTTACATATTACTGACTGTCATTTCTATATGAAGAAAACTTCAAAATAGATTCACCCTGAACAGAAATTATAAACCAATATATAATACTTGCAGTATATAGCAGCATTTATCTTGGCCAGCAAATTGTCATGTATCTCTTCTGAGTAAAAGTAAGCCACGCTCTGGAGGGAGGAAGAGAAAAAAAAGAACCTGTGCTATACTTGTAGGAGATGCCATTTAATCAGCTAGACCAGTTAATAACTCTTGCTGCCTTTTTTATTTGTCAAGGGCTCAATATTTTTTCAATATGAGGTCTGCTTCAGTATGCTTTAAATGGCAGTTTATAATTAATGGTACTTGAGTGTGTCTCTTATTTCAAAAATTCATACAACATTCTTGGTTACAATTTATACATGATTTTAAAGTATAATTAACGTTCAGCTTTACAAGATATATGCAAACAGATATGCAAATTTGGAAATAAATATGCAAACATATAAAATGTTGTTGAATTAAGTAGTCCTTAACATTTTTAATGAAATCAATATTTTATTCATATTTTGCACACAATTTTGAGTACTTAGTGATTTGGTAGTTCTCAGACTTTCGTGGACCATGTCTGCAGATTGATTCTCTTACAGCTCATCTTGTCTTCCTGTCTCCTGAACCTCATACTTTCCTTATGGAAAACAGGAGCTAATCCAAACCCCTCTAAATTATTGGGATTCTTTTCAGATATGCTGTGTGGATATTTGAGATACTAAACTTAGCACGTTACTGAAACAGTTGAAAATAATCTTTGTAAAAATTTTCATATTGAATCACATTAAAGGTCTGTCTAGCCCAGTATCCTATTTCTAACAGTAACAAAAAAGCCCGCAAAACCCCGCCTAGAGAAAAATATGAAAATATACATCAAATATATCACCTATATGTTTTTCTAGCCTACAGCCACTTGTGAGTCAAGAAATGCCTGTGGCGGTTTCTATGCAGTTAGTTACCCTCCATGGAATTCTTTTTTATATATATGTATAAAATAGAATATATATATATTTTTTTTTTTTTTCTGTCCCTGATCATGTTGGTGGCTCACCAGTTTACCAGTGTCTTTCTAGTGGTAGAGATCCCAACCCCAAATACAATATTACAGATGTGGTCTAACAAGTGATGAGTCTCTATTCCTTTCCCTCAATCTGCTGATTATGCTGTTAATACAGTCCAGGACAATGTGGGCTGTCTTCCCTGCCAGACATGCTGCTAGCTCACTGCTGTGGACAAGGACACTGCCTCCACCGGCCTCCACCCCAGGAAGAGGAGCCCGGTGATCCCTGCAGCCCCAGACCTGGAGAACTGCATCCTCCCTCGGGAGCTCATCTGAGTTAAGCCCTCTGATGTGCTAGGGATGGTTGCTCCAGTTGGTGCTGTCATCCATATGGAAACCAGTCCATTCCTTCCTACCATGTGACGGTGATGGCTTTTTGAATATTCTGTCTTCCCCTATCCTCACCGCTACCCCCAAACATGTGACTCAGTGGCCTGATGTTTCCTTTCTCTGGATGCAGGAGGCTATTTTCACTGCTACACAGTGCTGGTAGCCCTCACTTGTATAATCTTATCAGTAAATTTGCTGTATGATTACTGTCCCTAAATGCTTGCTATTCCTCAGCTTTGGTTGGCACAAACTTGATCCCTACCAAGGAAATGTTATCTCAAAAGGACATGTAATTAGGATACCCAGACAGTCAAGGTATAAAGATGCATGGAATTTTGTACTTAACTGTGAAGAGAGAAAATCCATAGGGATCCTGAGGGAAAATCAGGGTTCTGGCTGTAGTTCCTAGTGGATAACTAGGTGTTAATACTTGGAGACTGATAGGTGGTTCACTCTTACAAGAGAAATGTATGTTGTGATAGTGTAGCAATCTATTGAACTAGGAGGTAAAGAAATACTGGTACTTCAAACTGCACCCTTAGCGTAATTAGGTATTGCACACTGAGGAGAGGCACAGGGAACAGTTGAAGGGTTTGGTGTTATAAAGGCCAAAGGCTGAAGTAGCAGGTGGTGTGTAGAGGCAGGTTTCCCTTCTGTCTTTTGCTATCTACAGCATGCTTTAAGTTTGCGTATTTTTGAACTACTGAAAGAATGTTACAGCTGTTCTACAATTGCAGAAGTTGCTGAAATTAGCAGTTTCTTCAGGCACTTACCTAGCAAAGCCCTCTCCATCTAGATTCTGGTGTTAGACAGGATGGCTTGGACAAGCCTTGACTTAAACTCAACGAGCTTGAATACCTGAGCATACAAATGTGGAGTGGATGAGTGTGGCAAAGAAAATCACATTCAAGTCACAATGCACCAGAGAAGGCAGGAGGCGTATCCTATTCGACTTCCAGTCTCAGAACCAGACCCAATGTTAAGCTTTACAACACTTCAGGTACTATGGATCGCACAAGATGGCTATCAGCCAAAGAGTCAATGTGGTTTCCTATCTTTGGCTTGCAAGATGACTAATCAATATCTCATGTCTAGGCTTTAAGTCATTTAGGGTTACTACGTAAACTTCTTCCATACAAAAAGAGTCATGCTAAAGTCTATGTTGTTGATTACTTGAGACTTGCTCATTTTAATAAAGTTTGTAGGATTGGTCCCTTACATTTTTTTCAATAAAACCTAGAATATGTTTCATTTAGTTTACATCGGTGCACAAGTAATCAAAATCGTAATTATATCTCTAAAGAAACATCACTTAAAAATAGACATATGAATGCTGTTTTGATCATTGCAACCTGCTATTTGTGGTACAGTGTTTTGGTTATGAGATGTAGAAAAATTTATCTGCCCTTGCAGGTGTGTACTCAAAATGCTATTTCAGGGCAAGTAGTGCTATAGTATTTTTCTGAGATATTTATTTATTTATTTATTACTACAGGTATAGTGAGTGAAAACCATACAGCTGCTTCCCTGTACATCTGTGGTAGTTTCAACGTTCTTAGCGTGTAACTGACTGTCACAAAGATGTACGTCGCAAAACAGTGTTCAGAGCTATACAACATGCTCTGCCTCCATGCCAAGTAACTTTGGTCTTTAAAAGACTGTACGTGCACAGTCGCTCAGTTCCATATGCCTTTTATTCCCCCAGCATATTTTGGGGCTGGTTTCTTGCAGCATTTTGTTTCTGTGGGCTGGATTTAATTTCAGCTGATTGCCCAATCCTCTCTTCATTCTATTGTAATTGGTTTTTGAATTGTCTCAAATTCTCCAATGGATTTATGACAAACTGAAAATTAACAATGGCCCCTTAATTGCACAGGGCTATGTGATTCACAAAGTCCTTACTTGACTGGTATTTCTTTTCCCCTCACTTGCAGCCAGGCAATCCTGTGTGCTTTTTAAACCGGAAAATTTTTTTTTCCTGGCACTCCATCACTTGGAAAGCAATCTGAGGCTTTTCCATAGGCTGATGTATTGGCAGTAACTTATAAAACCCCCAAAATATGGAAACATGATTTTTGATTATGCTATAAATTGGGATTATTTCCTCCAGGCAGGCGGAAGGACATGCCAGCTGGACTTTATATTTTGGCTGTTAGAAAGCTTTAGGAGCCAAAATTATAATTAGCTCACTCATATTGAAATATGTTCTCCCTGGCTGTATTATTTTTTTTGCCAGAGCCTGATACAATTCCTGAAAGATGCAGTTCCCCTCAGCACAGGAAATATGCATCATATCGTTGGCATTAACCAACCACCTGTGCAGTGGCTGTTGCAGTGCTTGTGCAAGGAGGCAATACATCTGCTACCTGGCACGTTACTGGTATGTGTCTGTGCCGCAGGGACTGGTGTAGAGGGCATGGACTGGCTCTTTGACTGCTCAGTACACTAACTGCAGGGCTCTGCACTCTAGGCAGATGGGGTACGAATTGCTCAGAAATGCATGAAATGCTTCTAAACACCAAATTTGAAGAAACGCAGGGCTAGTTCATCAATAGACCATCGGTGCAAGAAAGTTCCTTCTATTTCAGAAGCACCTAGTTTTCTGTGTTGTAAAGTGATACCTAAGAGATCCAGCTGAGATCCAGGTGCCACCTATACAAAGTGACTATTGCACACTGTAATTAAGTGGTGGGAGTGAAGGACTGGTAGACAGCCGAAAGAAACTTTATCAAGGGACTTTGACAGGAAACATGGGCTACAGCACAGGATGCAAAAATCTGCCAGACATCCTGAGTGCTTATTGGGGCAACTAAAATCTCACTAGGATAGTGGAGCAGGCCACTAGTCTGCTCCCAGCTAGTCTGGGAACGTTTTCACTGACACTCTGATTTTGGCATAGATGTGTCCACTGTGAGAACTGGTCCCATACCTTCTGTAGCTCACCAGAGTCGAGAATAAGAATGAAGGCTACTGAGGCACAGAGTCAGGTAGTGGCTCCGTCAGATTTCTTAACAAGACAGACACAGTACCACAAGCAGAATCCAGATTCTCCTCTTTCACAGTTCAGTGCCATCCAACGCTTCATTTTAACTTGAGTTGAAAATGTAACTAACTTCCCCACACACACACTATTTGGACTATGTATTTGCAAGCTGGATGTTTCGTCATATTAGAGGTGGTAAAATGCTTTCACTGAACAGTTCTCAGATTCTGTGTTTCCATGATTCCTTTTACTTGTAGTTGTTTTCTCTGTCTTTGTTGTGGCTGCTCACAATGAAACCATTTCTGAATTCTACATTGGATATTCATTTGATGACTATGACAATTACAGACTTGAACATTTTTAATACTTTTTTTTTTTTTTTTTGTGTTGTATAAAAGACTCTTTTCTGACTCTCCATTTTCCTACTTTCTTCCCAAAGGAATAGAAACTTCCTTTAGGAACATAATTTAGTTTGGGTGAGAGATTGAGTTAAGGTTCTAGCATTGGGGAAAAACGAGGAGGGAATATTCAGAATACAAGATGTTATGTCCATCTGAGAGCTTTGCACCATTCGCAGCTGTGGATTTAATTAGCTCGCTCTTCCAGATGAAGGGGCCAGGCAAAGGCAGCCGCCCCTCTCGCCTTGGCATCCACAAGGTATGTATTCACGTTACGGCAGGGGGCTCCAGAGCAGCAGAGAGATTTCACTGAACAGCAGCCAGTCACCCCGCACAACTGAAAGGCATTTTAAAGGGTACTAGATAGATTCATTTTATTTATTGTTTCAACTTAAAACCCTATAATATGTCTGTGAATTGATTAACTCATTATATGGACAGCATCTTTTCAGTTCGAATGCCCTAACTGGTTTTGAAACTGATTCTTTGCCGACATAAGAAACACATGGAGAATAACATTCTTGCAGCTACAAATCAGTTTGGGTCTTTTGGTAGACAAAAAGGAGAAATTCAAAGCTCAAGTAGGAGAAAGATCTAAAAATGAATGGATAGCTTTCCTTAAAAGTTTCAAGGCAAGCTGTTAATGTTACTCTATGAGGCTGATAGTAATCCAGCAAGTTTTTTTTCCAGATATAAGACCTGATCCAAGTTTCTCTCCTTAAAATGCTCTTTGTTTTTCATCTGTTGAAAGATTAGAAAAAAAAAATGCTTATAATGCTTGGGTTGAAAGCTTTCCTACTAATATTAGTAATATTCAAATGGGCAGTTTCATGCAGATTTGACTTCTTAAGTAACAGACATCCTGTATCTTAGTTTTGCTTAGACACTTGAGTTCATGCTAGTCTTAGTTACCATCTCTGATTCTGCTTTCTTCACATAAGAAGAATGAATACTCTGAAGTATACTACTACCAGATCATACTGAATCACTAAACAGAACAAAATGTTTAGAACTAGAACTCCAGCAGAAGCAGAAAGCTGTATTACTTGAAAATTACCGTAGTTTCCATGGTAAAAATTTAGGAGGATTGTAATACAGTTTGCTACGTCTGTAAAATGTTTTATTTTGATGGACCATTTTCTGTGTTTTGAAATCAGTGAAATATAAATGCTGGGAAGGTGGTAACAAATATGTACAGGGTAAAAACTTGAAACCTTTACTGCTTGAAAAAAGGAGAATACTCAGGCTTTTGTGCTTCATTTTCTGAGAAGTACTAGTGGCTGAATTGTAAAACCTTAATTTTCCTGTAAGTTACACAGTTATGTACTTGCAAAGGTAGTATTTTCTCTTTAAAGCTGGATGTGTGTTATGAAAGCACTTGGTTTTCTCACTTTTTATTGGCTTATGTCTTCATCACTTAGTTAAACTTATTTTTTTTTTGGAACTAGCTTTTCATTAAAATACATGATACCACACTAATTCTCTTGGTTGTTCGTATTTTGATAGGACTGCCAAAGTAATTCTGATTATGCTTTCAAAAATCTCCAGTAAGCAAAATGTGTTGGTAGCAAATATCTGCATATTTTTTTGGATGGGAAGGGAAGGAGCAAATATATATGTTCGAGGAAAGGAAAAATGTTTGTATGTGCTTCAGACCTGATTCTAGCACCTTCATTTAGTATAATGGTGCCGGCACTGTTCCGCTATGTCCGTAGTGATTTGCTACAGAACAGTAAATGTAAACAAAGGTCAGTAATCCCACCAGTTTCAGTGCCATACCAGGTATATGTCTGATTCTTACCTCTTGTTTTTATGTATGTAAGCCAAGGTGTACAAAGCAAATAGATGTTTTGCTAAGGCTATTTAATCTGAAGTGAGTCTTGCTTTGAAATTAGTTTTGCTTTTTGAAATTTGTCTGCTTTGCTGTCTTTGCCTAGAGAACCTATAGTCCCAAAGCTACTCTGCCAGCTGAGGATAACTCTACTGTAGCAGTAAACAAATGTTTGTGATGCATGGACTTATTTCTTGACAATAGAATTCTCTTAATTACCTATTGTGGACCCAGGGGCTCCATGTGCCTCAAAATAAAAAGCACTGTACTAGTCTAATATTTCAGCCAGATCATCTGCAAATTCTGCCTGATGGTGACCATGTCATAGGAGCCAGTAGGAGGGCTGTTAGGCTTCCCTCAAATACAGGTGGTTAACCATTAGCAGTTACCTAAAATAGCATTATATGTCTACAGTGAAAAAGAAGCTAGAACTTTGTGTGGGAGAAAGTAACGTAAGAGTGAAAACTGTGACACAATAAGGGTAAAACTTCATGCCTATACAGAAGTTCTTTGTATCATTTGATGTCTTTAATACAGAGAAGTGGTTGGGAGGAATAACAAACTGTAATTCCTCTGAACTTACCATTGAATAAAGAATCCTCAAAACCAAAAAAATAAGACCCATGAATAAATGAATAAGCAATGAACTGTCAGCTGAAAAGAAGCTATGAAAAACTAGAAAGAGAGAGAAAAATGAAGAGGACTAGATGCCAAAAAACAAGGTGCCAAAAAAGTCAGGGTCTGTCAGATTGGTACGAGTAATGATCCCTATTTCCTCATTAGTTCCATATACAGTGCATGTTGCCAGAGTCCTTTGGTCCTACATTAATTTACAAAGTATTTTGATAAACAATTTATTCTTTCCACAAGAAGTGCCAATGGAGACAGGTAAAGGAGGAGGCCATGTATAGGAGCAGTCACATAATACAGGCACAAAATGCAACCAGGTGTCTAAAGTTTACTGAAATGTGGATCTCTTTTAATGAAATGGTCAGACCAACAATCATTATTCTTCCCAGGTCTTCTATAGACCACCAAAGAACATAATTTTCTAAATTCAACAATTATTTGTATGTGATAGTAATATTATAGAAACACTAAATGTACTTCATTGTTTTTATACAGTGCAAGTGATATTGAGGAGAAACCATGCAATTATCGAGCTGTACTTGCACCATTAGGGAGTTCTTTCTGGATCACAGGTAAGTAAGATAAATATTTTGTCTTTGGATTTATGAGTACAGAGTCTGTGGTCAGTGGTTGGTATTTGGCATGCAGCTGCCTACTTTATCCATTTTTATACACTAACTCATTTCCTTGATGTAGGGATTTGGGGATGGGGAAATAATTTCACAAATTATAAGCAAAAAAATAAATAAATCTGTTTCATCTACTTCATTCTGGATAGCCATTGCATAAAAACTGTCAAAAACATATTGCTCCGGGTTCATCCCTGCTGCAGTCCCATTGATTACAGTGGAGTTAAAACAAAGATGAATCTGTCTGCTCAATTTAAATCTAATGATTGGTTAAAAAGTCGGGGGGAGAGCCCTGTCTAAATCCAGTGCTGTTTTATCCTTGTGTCAGCATTTAATTCCATTTGCATATAAGCCTATTTCCCTTCTCTAAATTTAATTTGTTAGAGCTTGGCCCTCAGCAACAACAGCAACAACAAAGTAATTGCATGCAGTATTGGGCAATGATGCCAATACAGCATGTGCTATAAAAATGCCTCACACAAATTTATAAAATGTAGTCATTAGTGACATTCTGTCTGGTAACAGCAGGATCAGGATATTTGAGAAAAAAAAAATGTTGAGCTACTTCATGGACATACATACACATATGAAGAAGCCTTTTTTTAAATATTGTCTATTAATTGTGGCTATTTCACCAAAGGAAATGAGATATCCATGTCTTATATGACTAATAGGAATCATCCTAGAGTTTCACTGAGATGAGAGAGAACTGGCTGAGGCTTAGTTGTTAAGCTACCCTAGATATTATCTGTGACTTTGCACAAGGTACTTTTGCTGTGTGACTTAGCAGGTGTGCTTTAAACTGGGGAGGAGTGGTTGGCATTCTCACAATATACCTTGTTTGTCTAGCTGCTACACTCCACTGCAGTACTATTTACTATGTTTTCGTATCACCTGGCCTCAAACCACTCAGCCCAATCTTGATTTAGACCTTCTCCTAGCCATCTTACCATGAAAAGATTTTTCTTGGTGAACTTGGCCTGATCACAGTCATTCTAGTTCAGTTTTTCTTCCAAAGGTAGTGCTACCCCCCTCAAGTTTATAGGATCCTTTATTCTCATTTGCCCTCTCCTGAATATTTGATTGCACCCAAAGGGAAAACCCCCAAATCAAAACATTTCCTAGGATTTAATTTTAGTTTCTCTTTCTGCTTCAAAAATTAGCTTTTTCATCATACATTCTGATGCATTACAACTAATCATGATAATAGGTTCTTATGTCCTGTCACTTCTGCACAATTTCATGATCTATTGAGAAAAAGTCATTTCAGCTTCACCATTGTGGAAAGAAGACACTGATGCCAAGAGGTAAAGATACTGGCCTGGGGCACTGTGCAGTATTCTGCAAATAACAGAGCCTGGAAGAGAAGCCAGATTTTCTGAATTAGGGCTGCATTGCTCTGTGCCTAAGGCTATGCTATACATACAATATAAGCTCACCAAGAGTGGAAAATAAACACACATCTTCCCAATTTCTGATCTCTGTTTAGATAAATCAGGTTATTTCCTAACATATCAGATATTTTCAATACATATTGTTTCTCCTATGGACAGAAAGCCCCCTATTACCCTTGTTATGTACTCCCATTACCTCTTGATGCACTTGCAGCCTATCCTCAGTAGGATTAGAAGGCATTGAGGACCTTTCAGGAGGCACTTACCACTTTACAGGATTAGGATAAGCCTGCCTTTGATGTTTTTGTGATCACACCCATCTGTCATAACTGAACATGGAGAATTAGGCTTTATTTTTATTTAATGTTCTAGTTATCTTTAAAAGGTCAAATATAAAAATATATTAAATTATTTTTTCTCAAATTCCCTGTTTTTCTTTAAAAAAAATCAGTGAGCATATGTTGTTTTTTTAATACATACACTAATGTTTGAAAAGTCAAAACCCCCCAAAGTTATTATCAGAATCAGCAAATAAAGATGTGGTTTCACCTAATTTTAAGTTTTAACAATTGTGGTCCATTTCACGCTCCTTCTTCTTCTTCCGTCCACATATTCATTACAAATGTCAGATAAGGCTAATCCTTCATGTGACATTACTACAGATGGTTACATAGGGGGCTTAAACCAGATGCTGATTGTCTGGATAATCTGGATAAAAGCTGGTAACCTAAACCAAATCCATTTTGTGTATTACTCATGCTAACAGTTAAGATATGTATAAAATCTTTATTTCCCTTTAACACTTTACATAACTCTTTTGCTTTCTTCTTTTTATACTTTAAAGGTTTTTATTTTGGAGAGGGTTCTTCTACGTCTCCCACTGTCCTTCTACCTCAAATAAATCATGCATGTTTGTATGTACATAAACAAGATTTGCGGAGGGGAGAGATACTTTTTAGTTAAGAATGATGAATATTAAGTTTATTTCTTGTTTTAAAATTCCCATTGGGTTGAAAATTGGCACTCTTCAATAGGTGCACTTGAAAAGTAACTTTAATTTCTTTCATATGAAGAGGTTTACTGGAAGTATTAGCAGGAAAAAAATAACTCCATTCCGTACTTTTGAAGACTCTTTGAGGTTCACTGGTTGGGATGGGAGCTGATAGGAGTGCCTTCTGGTGAGTGGCCTAGACCTCTGACCAAACTTGAGTGTTTTGAACTTGTTTGTCTGTCTACTCAGGCATAGAAGTATCCTATCCTAAATTGGATTTACTCTGATATGTATACCTTTACTCAGAAGGCTTTCTTTCATTTAGTAGTGGTGTTTGTATTCTGAGTGGGGGGATTCACAAAGACTAGTTAGACTAAGAAGAGCTCTCTGTGTGTGTTAAGCAGCCAGTTATTTACATGAGAAATTCTGTGACATAAACATGGTTAACTACAGAAATGTAGACAACACTCACGTTATGTGCCATATTATGTCGTATTTATT
This sequence comes from Gorsachius magnificus, assembly GCA_034008185.1. Taxonomy (NCBI): domain Eukaryota; kingdom Metazoa; phylum Chordata; class Aves; order Pelecaniformes; family Ardeidae; genus Gorsachius; species Gorsachius magnificus. The sequence continues at coordinate 74,049,796 of CM067085.1, read as the reverse complement.
CCACTGGTACATACCTATTCCTGTGAAACAGAAGGATTCCAAGACATAATAGGTTTAACTGAAGAATGCACTGGCTGTTTAAATCTGAGAATGGGAGACTGCAAGTTTAAACTAATCAAAGTAGTGAAGTGTGGTTCTGACAGGGGTGAAAATATGATGACGGTTGGAGGCTGAGATCTCAGACAGAAATGCCTATAGAAAGACTCCTTATACCATTCCCCTTCAGTTCCTTCCTCACCCCCCAGGGCTTCTGTGCTTGTGTTTGAGATGAAGTAGGAATGTGAATTTTTGTTTTATTCCTGGGTGGAGGACTCCTGCAGAGGAAAAGAGAGAGAGGAAAGAAATGTGCAGTGTTGCATCTGGTATCTGGATCCTTCCTTGCCTACCTATTACTACCACGGAGTGCTGCGAGTGGCTAGAGGACTTGGAAAGGAAGATACTAGATATTGTTTGCCATTTAATATAATGCTACTTTGAGCTCTTCCAGCTCTATTATTCTCTTTTTTTATTAATAGGTTGTACTTCTAAGCTGGTCACTAGTCTTGAAGTTTAGGAAAATATATTTACTGAAAACCTAAGCTATGCAACTATTGTATAGACTTTCTTCTACTGCCTAGCACACGAGATTTAAATTCGGGTATGCAACTTGAGCAGGTTCCCATACCAAAAATGAGCTAGGGTCTAATCTGATCTCCCTCTAATCCAGTGAGCTATGAGGTCTGGAGCCTGGTACGTGGCAGAAAGTTTCAGTGATTTTCTTCTTACTTGTTTTGCCCCTAGTGGGTACTAGAGGAGCAGGTAAAGAAGTCAAGGTCCCTGGCATGTAGAGTACTGAGGTTTGAATATCAGGGTTTAATACAGCTTTCTGTTGCCAGTCAAAGGTCGAGGGGGGACAACTGCCCTAGTCTGTAGCAGCATATCCAGTAGTCAGTAGTGTCCACCTCTCTCAGAGTCCTTACTGTGTCACTGATTCACACTGTTGGCTTAAATTAACATAGTTCTACTGAAATCTGAACAGAGTCCAGGTGACTTATACCAGTAGAAAACCTTGATCCTTCCCTTCACGTATAGAATGATATGGGAGTGAAGTATAATAATCACTGTGGGTCAAATAATTCTCTGCAAATTGCTGAAAATGTTCAGAAGAGCAGTCTGTCATCACATCTTGGAGCACACTGCAAGGATATCTGGTGCAAACCTTCTGCAAGGAGATGAGTAAAGACATATTGTCCACATATTTTCTGTCGTTAATATACACACTGTGATCAGATGCCATCATAATTGTTGTTCATTATGGGATCATAAACCTTTATAGTGGAAGAGAGGGTAAATACTTTGGTCTGAAAGGTTAGCCAAAGGAAGACAAATTATTGCAACAGCTGCGTAAAGGTGAAAGAGGTGAGTAATTACATGAAATGTGAGCAAGGAACCAAACTCTTACAATTATGTGTTTTGTGGCAAATGAGGTCTTGCTAGGATGATATACATTACACTAAATATTATGATTAATAGTGCTAATGTTATTTTAATGTTTGTGGTTATCAAAGAGTGGAAGCAATAGCTGGATCTAATTGATAGCAACATTTGACTAACCTTTGACAATTACTTTTTTAAATGCAAATTTTTAGACTGTGACTTTAAACGGTAGTGGTTCCTTGATGATTTATTTTAGAGGCTTACAAAAAGTATTAAAACAGAGTAACATTCTATTATTGACCATATACATGTGGTTGAAAGACCTATGCATGGGGCAGGTATTTTGCTACCATCTGTTCCATGTTAGAGGAAATGTCCAATACAGCGGAGCTATTTCTTTACATGTTGGAAATGTCATTTCAGCACTAAAAAGTCTGATTCATCAAGACTGAAACATCACTTCCAGAAATGCTGTTTAGCAGAGTGTGTATGTATGGAAATTATGTCCTAGTATAGAGAGGGTCCTGAGTTATGGGTATTTTATGATCCACATATCTCTAATTCATCTTTTGCTTTTGAAACATAACACATGTTCTAGCTGCACTGATATGGGTTCTTGCTTATTACAGTTAATGGATTATTCATCCTCTTTGTCCTTGACATAATCCTAAGTATGTGCATAAAACTCAGATCATGTTGCCCATAAAAACCAATCAGCCCAGAGTTCTTCTGCAAGGTGTTGAACATTCACCCAGAGCAGATGGTAAAGATAATGTTTAATAAAGAGTTAGAGGATTAGTTGGAACAGAAATAAGCTAAGAGAAAGGGATAATTTCATTTCATATGAAACTCCATGACATTTCATGCACCCAAGGACTGATTAAAATTAGGCCAAAAGCTGCTCTTTTTGGCCAGTTTGTCCTAATACCGACCCTGCTTATGTTGTCGGCTGCTGTATCTGCATGTGTTATTTTACCACGTTGTGAATAACTCAAAAGCTCGCTCTTCTGATTCTCCTGTGGCTGGCAAAAGCAATTCGTAATTAAATAAGAACAGGAGAGGTGATAGGATTCTGCTAAATGCGTTGAATATATTTAAGCAACTGATATCTCAACTGAGGTTTAGAAGAAAGGTTTTATAGGTCATTTTAAACATAAATTAATTTTAAGTGGTAGTTTTCATAATGTGTGGAGCTAAGCTTTGGATTACCTTGAATATTTAGATGTTGAATGAAAAACAGCACGGAATAGCCCATAAATTTTTAGTTGTGTTTTAGGAAAATTTATTTTTGCCATCAAAAAGGTAGTGGAATAACAAAGCCTACAGATTTTGTGTATTATGTAACATTTGTAATGAAGGCCTAACTGTCCTGTAATAAGGCTTAATCAAAGGAATTGAATAAATCAAATCAGACAGAAGTATTTTACAGTTAGGGTATTTCTGGGCCCATGGTTGTCCTCTGGTATAACTTTAACTTTTATAAATCAGAAGCTCTGACAAAGCATGGGTGCTGGAGAAGCAACGTAAGTGGAATCTACTGGTAAACACAGCGTCCTTTGGTCTGAATACAAAATGTAAACTCTTTGAAGCTCTTCTCATAAATACATATGCTTAGGAGAGGACATTTTAGAACGGTTGGTGGGAGACAGGAGACAAGGATTTCTTTTAACAGTTACGGCACAAGAGTAGAGCAAGATCAAAATCCAAACTATTACCTTCTTTTACTGAGACTCAGTGGTCACTGAAGTATAAAAACAGATGTAAGCATCTCTGGACCCATTCCAGCTGAAGCTCAAAGCTCTAATCAGTCTTTAATGGTAGAGCACTGTTAGCTGTTTCTGTAATGCAGGAAGTCAAAAGTATTCTAGAATCAATATAATTGCTTCTGCACTGAAGTGCGCCAAAGCCGAAACCTTTGAAAGCCTCTTAAGTTTGGTGGCTTGGATAATATTGCTATGTATTAGTTACAGAATTCAGCTGAAGTCTTCCCAAAACCTTCTTCACCTTCTCTAGCCATCTCCTACTCTTCTCTTAAGACAGTGTTGGACTGCCTTAAATAAAGGCCCTAAAGCCGCCGCTGCTGCTGCTTTTTCCTACCTTAACTTGTGCTCCTGGTGTTTCTCCAATTGGTTACTTTTGTAAATGTTTCACAAGGCACCTCAAACAGCAGAGTGTATTTAAAATAGTCTGAGTTAACATACAAATAGCTAGAAAGACACTGTTAAGAATTAACTGGAAATTATTGAAACCTTAATTTCACTGAGAATAATTGTACTTAATTTATTACAAAAAGCAGGTTTAGCTGACTCGTGTTTGAAACCTACTGAATATTGCCAAATAGTTTACTATAAAGCTATCTAATAAAATTACTTCCATATTTCCTTAGGTTTGCTAAATATTTGTCCATACTTCATTGCAGCCACCTTTTGAAACCACAGTGGCAAGAACAAAGCTCAACAAGAAATCTGTCAGCTGATACACAGTATCAAAATCAGATAATGCAGCTCAGCAAGAAGAGGGTCATATCGCACAGTTGAGATGAGACATAGATAAGTCTAAAGCAAGTTATGGCTTTATCTCAGCTTAACCTTGAACCAGATGCCCATTCCAAACCCCTTCACCTTCCCCCCGCCCCACAATGTTTATAGTGCACTACAGCTATGCAGTCACCAACACCTAGAATTAATAAAATTGGAGACGGGAGGAAAGAGGCCTTAGAAAGCCTGGCGTTTAACTGATCTTTAAGGATATTTTTCACTCAAAACATGTTTTTTAAAATGTACGGATAGAAATAAATAGATTGACCAGCTGCGTTATGAAATGGAACAAGAGACTCAGGTATAAAAGGACTTTTTCTAGTTAGGACTTCATGTTAGTTGCATAATGATCACACTACAATGTATTGCAAAACAGGAAATTTATTTTTTAACACTTTTTCATGTCTTTCCATTTAAATAATATTCCCACCACAATAAACCCCAGAAATGATGATCACTGAGGAGTGGGTAGGCGTTTTAATTCTTTCCCAGATTGTGGATCATTAACATACAAGTAATTTCTCCTGGCACTCAGAATGTCGTTCACCTTGTAACTCCCTTCAGTTACTCACTCTCCAGCCTGCCAGTTAGTGTGCTCACATCATCCTCAGATATCACTTTTCTTTTTTCTATCTGCATTTTCCTGGTCTTGGCAGTGGAATGTCAGAAAACAAGCTTTGTTTTGATTTCTTCTTCTTTGTTTTTCTCAACTAGTGCTTTTTCAAAAGTTTCCAGAAATCAGATGTGCGCTGGTTCTTTTTTATTCCTATTTTATCTGTATTGGTTTCCTAACTTGCATCCTCCAGCTCTCATCTCTCCTTTAATGGGGTTTCTGTGCTGCTTTTCTCATAAGGTGAACACTTTCTTCATTTTTGTATCTGAATTATACAGTTATACTTCATTAAGAGATGTATGATTTTGGTAGCTTTGGAATGAGTGAGATCCTACTGCTAAGCATACCACATTTTGGATGCATTCCTTGTGTGCATAGTTATTGCTCTTGACTTGGATTAATAGGAAATCTTTTTTTCTGTAAGGCTCTTATATTCGAATGCATAATTTCTTCCTTCGTTTTTAGATGCTTGTCCAAAGGAAGATTAAAGTTATGCTTGACTATCATGAGACACAGATTTCTTTAACAGAAGACCGACAAATTCATTGGCCCAATGTAAGTCTCTCTGGAACATACCCTTGAAAAGACAATAACTGTGATGATGTGTGCTTTTCTGTAGCAATAGTTTTATTGGCAAATGTAATGTTTATGCTTCCTAGTTACATCAATGGGTTCTAATAAACAGATATCATGCAGCTACAGCAAACTATCTAATGATATTTCACATACTGCTTTTCCCAATAGAAAAGACAAGCCAGGAGCAAGAATATTTGTCACTGCTTTTCATTACAAATACTCTTAATTTTTATCTCATTTTAGGCTAGAGGAACTCAAGAATAATACAGTATACAACACATGCACAAAATTCAGAGAACAGCTAAATTTTCTCTCCCTCTCTTAACTTCTGAGGTCCTTGCTGAAGATTTACTTTATCTTCCAGGATCTGACGGAAGTTCATACCCGAGACAGATCTCAGCCTGTAGCTGCAGTTCTGTATCCAAGAGAATATCCACAATGACTCAGTTCCTGCTGCTAGGTTATTGCTGCACCTGTGACTTCTTAAATTAGCCACAGCTGGACTAGCTGAGACCTACTAGCTGGCAGTGCAGAGCGGCAGACTGCTTCAGGAACACCCACCGCTTCTCCACTGCATGCTGTTGAACTGAAAAACAGTACTCGGGCAAGAGAAGGGCAGTGGCAAACTCAGGTTCTCTTTGCTCTTACAGGAAATAACCCTTATTCAGTTTTAGCTAAGTCAAAGCCATGTTGTAACACCCACTTTCCAGATAACTGCTTACATTTCTGTGGAAAAATAATAGGCAAACTCCCTTCTTAATTTGGAAGAAGACCTCACAGTCACCTGGAAGTAAACTATAATTTTCACCAGTTGTGGCTTCTACTTTCTCCAGATGTGCAAAAAAATCCTGGTGTGGGAGAGGAACTGGAAAAATCCCGTTATAAAAAGAGATTTGGAAACGCTGCTGTTTTTTCTACCCAGTAAATCATGGATTCTTAAAAATAAAAAAAAACCCCAATCCCAGAAGTAAAAAGTCACCCTTTTTCTATGCCCTGCCTTAGTTTTCCTCTTCTGGAAAACTCTATGAAAGAGGAATGAATTGCATGCTTTAAGGAGGCCCTTGATTAGCATAGAGAAGTACTTCTGCCTTCCTGCTTTCTTCTGAGACAGCACCCATCCCCTGGCTTGGCTTGCCTGTGCAAGTCACACTGAGCTGGCTGCTGCTTTGGGCAGTGAGAATGCAGAGAACCTGGATACAGGAAAGATTGGATCACCTCATTTTCTAGTAACATCATGTCTTTCAACGTCCTTTCGTAAAGAAAATACATAGATTGCTCCAGGTTTCCAGTGAAGAGTGGTAAGGTACAAAATATATTCCTATTCCCTAGAGGTTAAATTAGTGGGTAGGAAGTGTTTTCTGATGCCTTGCTTGTTTGTAATTGCCAATTATGGAAAACGAAAAAAATCCTCCTGTTTTGTTTTGAACAACTCTGTCCCTTTATGAATGCGGGCAGATGTTTACGGTTGGACTCGATGATCTTAAAAGTCTTTTCCAACCGAGGTGATTCTATGATTCTATGAAAATCAGACCTATAATATGTCCAATACAAATAAATTCAAGACTTTCACTCCTTAGCAGTTAAGTATTTGCTGGGGGCCCAGACTCATCTGCTTTCCTCAGACGTGCCCTTGTGATACAATAGAGCTGTTTGTGACACTAAGTATGGTGGATTTGATTTTGCTTCAGGTTGACATTTCATGGCGCTAAGCATGAAAAATTACATCCTCAACAAAGCCTTCCTTGGTGGAGCTCTTAGAGACCTTCTCATGCTAAATAGAGCCTTGTTGATGGCTGAGTGGTTGCTTCATGGTTCTCTTTGAGTCTTTGTCACTTACCCTGTTTCCATCAGATGTTAAAAATGTGATGGAGGAGTAAAAAATGCAAAGGAGAACCACCAGGGCTACATATTTGTTTTGTGTACTTTTAAGTGGCATTTGAGCAGGTCAACTTACTTGGAAATAGAATAAAAAAGTGATTTGAATGGACGATGGCAGGAATAGATATATCTTTCATTGCTAATCTGGCCTAGGATTTTCTCTCTATGGAAGCTACAGGAAGTCATGTAGATAGGGAATAGTTTTATGTTTTCAAAATGTATTAATATACATTTAAAGTATAAATGTCTAATTGTCAGGCATGGTGGATGTTTGTAGAGATTGCCTTGTGGATCAATAACAATGAAGCCTTGACTTTGTGAAATTGAGAGTCTTGGATTACAAATCAAAGAAAGTGGGGGCAAACCAAGAGTTAATGTATGGCAAGGTTGCTTACGGTCAAGGGTGCAGTCTGTCTTTTAAGGGAATACTGGTTTTGTTACTGAGGCAGAGTTTGGTGATACCAATGCATGGCAATGCCCTGCAGAGAAAAGATAAATTTAGATTGAATGATTTCTCAGTTAAGCAGGGACCAACAGGGAGTTTATAATAAAACAATTTACACTCACTTTGGAATATGACAATGGCAATTTTTCTTGTGCTGAAAACAAACCATTACTGATGTATGTTTGTGACCCAGCAGGAAGTTTTCTAATACAGACTCTTTCCACATCTATTCAGTAGCAGATGTAATTTGTCCAACTTGTCTAGCAGTATATAATATCATGTATTATTACTACTGTCACATTTTCCTATGATGCTAAAATTCTGGTGAAAAATTTAGATTCCTTTGGAATACCCCAGAAGTGACATATGTCCTTCAGCCTTAAAGGTTTAGTTCTTAATAAATTAGGGGCTTAAATTCACTCATTTGTTCTTAGGTTTATTTAAATATATTTGTGGTGTAATCTCTGATTCTAAAAAAATTTATCAGGTAACATTTTGACATACATGATAAAAGTTTTTCATTCACATACTGCAGTGTAAATCAGGAGAGGTTCCTTTGTCAGTGCAGTAAATCAGGGTGAAAAAGCAGGCTTCCTTTTTACAGGAAATTTTAGTTGCATTTAAAATGCCTGATACTAGAAGTATTGGTATTACTTGTGGTTTATTTTAGCTTTAAATAATATTTTACTTATTTATGTATTTTACTTTATTTTATTTTATAAATATTTTAATATTTAACTTTTAAAATATTTTCCCCTTTAGAAGAATAGAGCCCCACATCTTCAGTTCTTTTGTTTCTATTTTGTTTTTACTTCTGAGGAAGCATTCAAGGAAAAGGAAGTGCTGGTTCCACTTTCATAATGGCAGTAGGCGCCTCTTGTTCATTGTGAAACTGTTTTGGTAGTGGTGGAGAAATATCTAGGACCAGATTAGTAATTCTGTATTTCTTCATTTTATTTTGTGATTAACTTTCCACAGGTGTAGCTAAAATAATAAAAGGCAAGGATCTGTACTTAGATGAGATTGTCCAGGGGAGGAAGACTAAACACAGCCAGAAAGCTTGGAATACCATCATTCAGCTGTGAAGCTGAATGATTGCCAAACACATTAGTAAATAACAATTTTCTTTGTAATTTTAAAATCTTAAAATTTCTGTTTGATTATTAGATTCTGCTGAATATATGATAGGTGAATTAAAACATAGTTTGCAGATAAATAAAAATGTAAAACTTCTCTAATTGAAATTTAAAATTAAGCCATGCAAATCATCAGGCTAAAACAAAGGTTGCTTAGATCAGTCCAATTATTAGAATTTGATACAATCTTTTTGGAGCCAGACTGCCCCTGGCTAGGCAGAAATGAAGAAGACTGTATTAGGGTCTCCAGGAAAGAAATTATTCATCTGCCTTTGGATCCAGGTAGCTGAACTGCTCGTGCTGTTCTGGGCATAGGAAAACACACTTCCTCTGCAGCATGTATTAGGTTATTTTGTTGTGTAGCAGAAAGGGTAATGAGAAAATTACCGACTTTCACAACTGCCCGAGTCAGTAGACTTGGCAAGAAGAGAACATGTTTCTTCCTTTCATAGTGATCACTGAGGTCCTGGGGATCATTGTGCAGCTCTGTGTCACTGTGTCTGTGGGAGTTTCAAGGGCATTGAGGGGGCAGATGAAAACCCAGTGTTTTAATGTCACAAATGAACTTGCAGTTCTCTGAGTAAGATTTAACAAGGGAGATACTTTCTGTCACACAGCACTGTCTTGGAATCTATTTAGAAACACCTTCTAGCCATCCATAACTGAAGAACTTCCATTAGCTTAAGATAATTGAGGAGAAATTTTTCAAATTTCTATGTAATAGATATTTACAACTCCTAATGTGAGAGAGAATTTCATCAAATGTAGGAGACTTTGAACCCTTTGTGGCGCTTCTGTTTGTCAGAGACAATTCTGTTGCATCTGAAGACTTGGTCATTAGGAGGGTACAATTTTTCATTAAACAAAGACTGAGCTGGCTAGCAGTAAAAGGAGTCCAAATGGGTATAGTGGCCTATCCCACTATCAGAGTTGAGCAAAATGGTCTGGTATAACTGATTCAGGCTTGCAGATTTGTATGATTTTGTCAGATGCCAGCTATCACATAATAAGATGCTGTAGACAGATCTCATTACTGCATAAACCTTTCCTTGCAGGCTCAGAAACTTTCAAGATATTCCACCTTTCAATTGTAAAATCACAGGCTTCTAGAAACAAATTGCTAAATACATCTCCTAATAGGTTGTCATAGTAGGAACCTTTTTTCTGTGTGCGTGAGTCACTGTAGAGCAGCATCTTCCCTGTACTCCAAGCTGGTAGGTGACAATGGGCCGCTCTCATGGCGAGCTCATGTCTTATTCAAATATAGCAACATCGTGATGATATTATGATGATTACCACTTTGCAATTGGTATGTCTTAACTCAGCACAGGAACATAACATTCCTAATGAGATATAGCAATAATTTGCCTGTCACAAAATGATCTCTTCCCTCCTCAGTGACAGTGTATTACCATTAAAAACATATGTCCCCATCGACTAAAGCACTAATGAATACAGGTCTGGCATTATCGTATTAGATATTTAAGCCATTTGATAAAGTGTAGAACTTGATCTGGATCAAAACTATTCATATAGTGTGTGGATCCTGGAGTTAGTCAAGACAGTGAGGATATCTGTTCTCTTTTTTTCCTGGCCCACAGGAGCCTTGAACTATTCAGGAAATGGCTGGGGCAAATGAAGAGATTTTCAAAGGAGAGTAGAAGAGTTAGGCATTGCAGTCTTAATGTAAGTTTTTGTAAGGAATTCCTCTTGGAAAGTCCGAGCCATTGTTCATGTAAGGCTCAGTTTTGTACTCTCTCTTTAGGCTCTGAGCCCACAAATTTATATGGGATTAATCTTAAGCATGTGGTCCTGTGGACTTCAATAGGGCTACTTAAGCCTGAAGTTAGGCACATGTGTAAGCATTTTCAGAATCAGAGCTGTAGGAGAGATTCACATTTATTTTGATGGGAGTTTTGCCTGAATGCAGATTGAGCCCATGTGTTACAAAAGCCATTTTTTGACACTCCAGTTGGACTGTAGTAACTAGGGAGAAGTTAATTCCGTGAGATAAATGTCTATTGCAAGTTTTTGTATACTCATCAGAGGAAAACTGTTTTCTTGTTGCTGAATTTCCTTAGTCTTGTAGGTTTAAGCTTACTTCATAACACGTGTAGTGGCTGATATATAGCTTAATGTCAATATTATCTAAATTCTGTACTGTTGCTTTCGTATTATTTCACTTACTATGAGCATGATTGAAGAGATGGCACAAATCTTCAAAATACACATTTTACATGTAGTGATATGCATCACTGAATTGTTTTATAACATTGTCTCATTTTAAAAAGCACTGTATTTCCTTGCTGTGTGGTGAATTTTGGTTATTTTCTGACAAAATCAATGAGGATGACTGAATACTTGAATAGGGTGAAACTATTGACCAGATGTTTAGAACTGTGTTTGAATCATGCATGTAACTACTGGTCAAAATCTAATGACATTATGTAGCTAAAAATAAAAAAAATTGAAAACGGTTTTTAATAAATATTTTAAGATTACTATTTTAACATAATACCACACCTCCTGCATATTCGTTTGCAGGATCTAATGGAGACCTGGGCTTCAGAAGGTTGTATTAGTTTGTAGTAATGCTGTGCTTATTGACATGAATCTAGATACTGAGGTCTGTTTGAATAAAACTGGTTTTTGAAGTGAAAGGGAATCTTAAGGTGCAAAATTTGATATATTTTGTGAAAGGTGCACGAGAGCCTGTGAACTACTCTTCAGCAGTGCAATGTCTGTAGACAGGTAGAGGCAGGGATTGAGATAGAAAGATAAAGGACTTTGTGACACGTTGGAACCAATGCACTGGGGTTCCAGTGTGGACTGTAACTACAGGACTGGGTGTGAGCTCACTGGTAATATCTTCCCCATGTATTTCCTGTCTGAATGCAGAAACTGATCTGAGTCTGGTGGGTTTGAGCATGTACCGGTGTCGGGCACATGCTCACTCCAGCTACAGCCTATCTCTAAATACAGGGAGTGGTTATGTGTTATGTCGCTTTAAAAACCACTTTAGTTTCAGAAAACAATGAACTGGCTTTAGTTCCACCAGTACTACCCCAGTATGTTGCTTTTAAAAACTAGAAATATTTAAGAAATCCTGCATATTCATGTGACTGGCTTGTCACATGAATATGGCTTGTTCTGTAGCAGCAGAATGCAAGGTCAAGCATGCAAACAGGAATCATGAGATGATGCCAAAACCAAATCCATATGAAGGAATGAGGAAAGAACACAATGTGAAATACTTGTGGTGGTTGATAGGAAGTCCTCTTGAATAGCATATATTTCCCGCCCCCCCCATTTACCTGCTAACATTAAATGTGTTTGGTGGGATAGAACAGTCTTCTCAGTATGTTACAAAATACTATAGTCTTGCATATCTCAGATTCTCTCGCATCTGTTTTAGTACTGGTTTCCTATTAGTAACTTCACCCAGGCCAGCTTACAGCAGTGATAATTTTTGGACAGTACTAAAGTATAAGGTTCAAACTGGTTACATGGAAGTGAAAAACTATATCTGTGTCTTGACCCTCCTCCGTCAGCAGAGTTTATCCAGGATTAAAATTTTTTACCAAAGGCATTAGAATAACTTGAATAATTCTGATGTAAACTAAGTTTGGATCATTCTTACTCTAACACCTCATCAGCCAGAGTAATGTGATGAAAAATGTCACTAGTCGCTTTGGCTGGGAAGATTAAGACAGTACTTGTTAAAGTGATTGGAAAATCTCTGACGTGTACAAGAAAAAGAAAACCTACTCCATTTTTACTGAAATATGCAGAGAATCTTTAAACTGCTTAAGCAAGGCTATGTTCCAAAATGCCAAAATGGTACTTTATTAATTTTGAGCAAATATGTACAAAAAACCCCACACAGAAGGCAAGTAATATAGAGCAGGTGCGAAATATTTCTTTAGTAATATTACTTGAATATTTCCTGTTACATAACCATATTTGTTTGCTTTGTAAGCAAACCGTTTTCTTTTGAAATAAAACCATGACTCATGCTTGACATAATTTCTGTTACAATAAGATGAAAATGCATTTAAAATGCTACATGGAAATAATTTCTTTACAGTCCCCCAAAAGTTGGACTTAGACAGGTGGAGAAACTGAGGAAGAAAATTGAAATGCAAAACTACATCACTAACCTAAAGTTCTCTGTATTTGGGTACTTGGTCTTTTGCTTCTGATACTACAAGCAGGTTGACTCAACCCACAGACTAGTAACGAGCATGCAGAAATGAACCATCTCCGAAGTATTTAACATTTGTGCCATAAGCATAAATGTCAGAGATAATTAGCAAAATTGGAGCAGCAAAAATTTTACATCTGTGAAAGTTGAAAGGATTTAATATTTTAATGATTTAACGATGTACACTAAAGTTCCTGTGAGTTTCAAAGTTCCTATTGAAATAGCTATTGACAAGTTCTTTTATGTACTCAGTGCACTACCCTCAGCACACTGTCATTTTAGAGCAATTGCCCAGCAAACTTTTAAAATGCTGTCACAAAAAATTGCTAAAACAGAGGTAGCTCTTTAATTTGTCTGCCACTTTTTCTGTCACTCCTACTGCACTTTATCTTGAGTGCAAGGTTTAGCTGTCACATCTGAAGTCCTTCCACATATTTCTAGAGGTTGGGTTGAGGCCATGTTGCCAATTTGTCCTACAATGTTAAGGGAAGTTTTAAATAAAAATATTTTATTCACACTTCTTTTACTTGTACACTTTAATATAGAGCATTTGAAATAGTTGGGGAAATCCTGTGGCTGGGGAAACTGGGATTTGTAAAATAGAATGAGTTTGACCAGAGATGATGATTTGTCCAAATCCAGCTGTTTCATAGGAATATGTGCATGTGTGTATATGTATGTGTGTATATATACATATATGTATTTTACCTATTTGTGTGTATATATATATATATATATATATATAAAAAATATAGCAGCTTAAGACTGGCCGGTAGTTAATGTTCTGTCCAGGTACAGGTCCATCCTATGAAAATTTTCTATTTATAGAAGATGAAAAGGTTCAGTGGGAAGTTGAGAAGAACTCATCTAGACATCCACGTGGCCAGGATGCTCAGCTGGGATGTGAGAGAATGATGAAGGAAGAACTAGAACGTGCTTGTGTGCACTGTTTTTTTTGTAGTGGTCACTGGTTTACCCAAATATGAAACAGCAAAGCATTTGAAAGCTTTGAATTTTCATGAGATGGGAAAACTTTTCTTCACAGTTCTAGATCCAGGAAGTTTCTCTCACATTAGCTACTCTTGTGTGATGCTGGAGGCAGGAAGGCAAAAACATAATTCAATTTTTGTACCTCTCTTCTAAAAGGCTTTATTATCTGCTTGCTTGTTTTTGTAGGCCCTTCCAAGCAATAAAATTCCTTGTTATCATTCTCCCAGGGCAGAGTGGAGGTATGAGGCAGCCATGTCAGACAGCAACTTCTGTGCCAAGAAATGGGGAAGAGTTGCTTTAAGGCCACAAGATAGTTATGCAGGCATCAGACTTCCATGTGGTTAGTATTGGTCTTCACTGGATATCCTGAGATCATGAGCAAGGAGTAGGAGGAAATGCCTGGGTCTGTTATTCTTCTTACAAAGGAAACTTATCTATGGCACATGTTGCTGACTCTAGAATTGAAATTGAGTGTAAAATTCTGAATTACAGCAACTTGATCAGCTAAATGCTCTTACGGCTAGAAAATGGTTTCTTCTGTCTGAATCCCATCACAATTGGAAACTGCATTAGGAGGAGACAGCTGAAGTTCATTATCACATGGTTCATTTTTTGTTTTCTCATTCCTTAAACATAATTTTCATGTTTAGCTTTCAGACTTTTTGAGGGTAAAATGGGAAAGAAAAAATTACTGTTTATAGGATTACTTTTAGATTTCAATGAAACAAAAATTGCATTTTGATTTTCACCGTCCTTTAATTCTCTCAAATGAACAGTTACAAAAGCAAAAATATGAAGAGCCAAGTATGATATATACATTTAAATGATGGAAGAAAAACTTGTTTTAATATACAGAGTTACTAACAGTTTACACATTTGACTGTAGGGGGAGTGAATATTCATAATAGGAGGAATTTCACAATATGAAATGACATTAGTAGTTACTGACAATCTGTAGATATCAAAGAATGAGCACTGGCACATTAATAAGGAACTTAAAAGCAGTTCCACAGTCTAACATCTTAGTAACTGTAAAACTACAACTTCTACATGAGTCATATTTTTGAACTCCAAACTATCTTATAAAATTTAGCTAGAACGCATTTTTCTTTATACAAATGAGTATATTAATTTCCATAAGTTATTATCTCTACCATATATTTAATTCAGATTCTCTTTCTACTCCCACTAAAATAATTGCTTACAATATACGGACTTGATTTTATATGGCTAATTAGAGCAGTGCATGGAAAAAAATAGGTTTGCAGGTAATACTGAAATTAAATATGTTAATCTGTACCTCAGTGCACACATTTTGTATGAGCTTTAATTTGCTATATAAATTATAGTTCTGCGTTTATAAAATGCCCTTGAAAGAATGTCCTATTTTTTGCATACTAATACCATAGGGAAACAAATATACAAAGCTTTTAGCTATAGGCTATATTTGCATAAATTAAGGCAAGTAGTCAGTCTGAATATCCAAATGAAGACATACTTTTAAAAGATATTCTACATACAGTTGATAAGACTTTGTGTATTTAAGATTTACATTTAGTTACAATGTAGCAGCCTTTCATGATAGGCAAGTAAATTTTGAACAATGTGGCATAAATAGTATAATAAATAGGCTGTGGTTTATCAGCTAGCGCACTGAACAAATAATTCAAAAGGCTCTGAACTAATTTCTGTATGAGCTGGTAGCAAATATCCCCAGTACTGGTCTGCTTTACAGGTTTATTCTAGAAAAAGCTGGCGTGGTTCTCTCGGTGTAGCTTCCCAGTGCAGTGTATGTTTTTTGTGATGTGACTGCACTGACACATGCAATTCCCCACGTAGTAACCTCCCCTGGTAACCTCAGCTAAAAGCCCAGTAACTTCAGCTTTTTCAAAAAATCCTCACTGTTTAGAAAACTCTCCTTCTATGTGAATTCAGTTAAGATCCACCGATGAAGTGGAAGAGGCAATTACAAAATCCATGATGCAGAGTACGTCCCAGATTCTACTTATGGTTTGTTATTAAGAAGGGCATAGTGTGTATGTATGGCCAATACACTTTTATGCTTTCTTCATAGTCAGGGTGGTCAAAGCCTTCTCTTCTGTATAGGCAATGGCAGTAAATCCAGTATTGGGATCAAATCCTGAAATGTGTACAAGAACCCAAATCCTTTCTGTTTCTGGTTCAGGAACAGTATCTCTACTGGAGTTACATAGCCACATGTTGTGGAATGCATAGGAAACATTGCGTGGCTTTCAAAATGCATCACTGAAAATATTTATTTTGAAAGAGCATCTTAATTCATTTTTATTTCCAGTAGCTCAGTATCAGTAATCAAGACCTTGTATGCTCTCAACAGAACTGGTCAGAAAGTTTTTGATGAGTCTGTGACTTAGGCAGTAGCAGTTCTAGAGTTTGGGCCATATGTTATAGCTTCCTTTACTGTCTTAAGAGGCAGCAGTATGCTCCAAGCCTTCCCACTAGCTTCACAGTAGAAGAACAGGAAACTCAGAGTTAATTTAACCTTCAGACTGTCAAAGTAAAATAAACAGTTTTTTAAATGAAAATAGCTAGTCTGGAATAGTTCACAGTGAAGAACTTCATTTTTTATTCATTCTCTTCATACAAGGTGAAGATCATACAAGTGAATGTCTAATATTGTCCCTCTGAGGGACTGTCATTGAAAGTACCACCTAGAATTAATGGTCTGATGATGCTGAACAAGCTAGAGAAAATTGTAGCAGAATCTAATGTTTTGTAGTGACAGGACTATTTTTAGGTAAAGATTTCCCACCTGTTTTTTCTTCATTCTATATAATGCTGTTAGTACAATTAAATAGTGAGTTTAACTTTTTGGCAAAATAATCCTGCAGCAACAGCTTTCCAATAAGATTATTTTAATTGCCCATTGCTACTTGCAGTTACATGGAAGTTGGTGTAGTGTGACAATAAATCTCCTTCGTTACTAGAAGAAGAAAAAACCACGTTGCATAACCAAATGTCACCAGCTATGACTAAATGCTTGACAGTACGAGCCAAAACCCTAGTTGTGAGAATTGGTAGAAGGAATACAATCTCTAGTGATGCTTTCATCAGTCTTTAAGTTTATGTGACACCTTTTTATGTGTCTTCTCCATTACCAACCTAGTAAAAGCTACAGAGTAGCAAATATAAAAGGAATATTTAAAATATGAAAATTAGAACAAAACTCGACTTAGACAATGTAATGGTACAAGGTTTGAAAACAAATCTCCCACAGGAAGAAATCTGTCCCAGAAGTATGATAGAAGTCCTGTCAGCCAGCCAATTTTTAATTTTTCTCATTTAGCAATACAGCAGAACACTTAGCTGAAGCTTACAGTCTTCAGGGCCAGTTAGCATGGATGACTTTCATATACAATTTTAAGATGCAATGAAAATAAATAGTTGGAGTGGGCAAAGAAAGCCTGTTTCCTAGCAATTACATATACAAGTTAACTATGGCTATAGAGGGAAATGTGGCAGCTGAATGATAAAGACAATACAAAAAGGTCTAACACACCTTCCCAGTTTGACTTAGCCTATGAAGACATTGGCCAGATTTACTGAGTGGCTCTGCCGATAAAATCTACAAGCTCCACTTAGTGACTGTGGAATCAAGGGAGAAGCAAGAACGAGCCCCATAGTCCTTTCCTCCCATTGCAATGAGAGTCCATCCAATCTGTTAGTTTATTTGGGCGAAGAACAATGTAATTTGCTTGTCCCTGAAAATTATTATCTAAGATCAAGTGAAACTTAAAATGGAACAATTTCCTGCAAGAGTTGCTAAATTCCTTTGGTCTTTCTTTGGAACACTGGTGTACAAAACAGGGATGTGCTGAAGATCCCTATTTCAGAATGCTCTCTGGATGGAGTCTGTGTAGATGCAATACTAGAATGTTTGGTTGAGCAGAAAATGGAATGCGTAGGCACCCTAAGAATTAGAAGGGGGAGGAGCAGGAGAAAGGAAGGAAAGAAAAAAATAGACATTAATAAAAGCTCTTCCTGCATTTTTAGGTCGTAAGTTTAACCAGATACCACACCAGTCTCAGCATCTCTTAGTGTTTCACTGAGGTGAGAGCTTACCTAATTAATTTCTAAACAATATTTTGGATGGAAAGGCAAGTAATTAAAAACACAGTTGTTCATGTTTAAAGATGAAAAATACCTGTACTAAAACATGCTGAGAATAGCACACTAGAATATTTTTTTTTTCTGACTAAAATTGCTGTAGGGCATTAAAAACAATCACAACACTTGCATCTGATACAGGGTCCTTTTAATTAATTAGTCAACAAAGGTCAGGTCTTGAGTCAATGCACCAGAGTCATTGGACTGGACTGGACTAAATCTAATTACGCCCAGTCCTACTATCAGAAAAAGATTTTCTGATAATGACTTCTAAAAAGTAGCAATGCTAGGGCTCAAAAAGAGGAACAAATAAAAGATGATTTTTCAAAATAAAATCAGTTTTATATCAACATATATTATTATCTGAAAACTGCAAGTACCATTTCTTAAATCAATCAAACATCTGCTTTTTGATTTTTAAAATCTGTGACTACTGTCCCACTGAGCTTTTCCATTTGCTCCAATTGTAAAGGGTATTGTTGAAGCCTGTTGACATAGTTTTCAAATTTTTCGCATTACAAGGAATGTCACTCCATTTAGCCCCTGATACACTCTTGTTTCACGCCCATTGACACTCACTTACTTCTAATGTTGAATGTATTTTACACAAAATAATAAATTGTGATACTGAGGCTATAGAACTAATTCTGAATGTGTCACACGTTGCATCCCACCTTTGGGCCTTGGCTGGAAGAGAGGTCTGTCTGGCAGTGAGGAAGGACAGAATGGAGAGACTCTTGCCTTTAATTTACTAATTCATTTGACTTTTTTTTTTTTTTATACAAAATGGCATGGCTATCTGCTTTTTATTCAGAAGCTCACACTAGTGCTTTTCCAGCTTGAAGGTTCTCATGGAATCAGTTTTTCAAGCCTTGGTGTCACCTGTTTTTGAAAAATACATTAAACCCCTAAGTTTTAGGGTTTTTAAAAATTTGGGAAATGCATTCATTAAAGAAATTGGAAGTAATTTTTAAAAACCCAACAAAACAACCCTCAAACTAATTATGCTGGGTACTGTCAATATGATGAGATACATGCAAATTCTTCAGCTGTGGTTATACTACAGAAATACTGGAGTGGGTGAGTTTGGATCACCAACATATAGTACCGTGGTTTAACTGCGAGCAAATGTATATTTTTAATATCAGTTTTTGCTATATAAGCATAAGAAAACTTTGCAAGCCATCAAAATTCATTCTTTATTACAATTGTTTAAATTAAAACTGATGGGACTAAACTTTTCCCAAAACTGATCTAAAAAAATAATAATTACATTCCTGGTAGAGTCCTTACATGCCAAGTTATAGCCTGATATCAAAGTGTAAATATTTAGCTATTAAGAATTCCAGCAAATCCTCCTTCTGACTCTTGGATCAAACCATGAAATGTTTAAAAACCTTTTCTTTTGATTTCGGTTCTCCCATCTTTCCATGCTTATGACAAGTGATATACCTATATGATGACAATTGATATACCTATACGTCTGGATTCTGTGTAAAGCACAAAGTTGTATTAGCTTTGTTCAGTGGAATTACTATTTTTGCTCAGATACTTTATTGTGAAACTGCAATTAATTCTCATTTAATTACACATTGCAACCTAATTGTACAACAGAGCTATGAGAATATATTTTATCAGAAAATGTTGATCATTGATGAGAAAATATTGAATATGCCAGTTTTGAATATTGTTCTGTAGGAAAAATAATTTCTAGGCTGGACTGTGGTAGAATGGATGGAGACTTGTGCCAGCCACAGAGAAATGCAGGTTTCTGGCCTGGGAAATGCAGGTTCAAGTATCAGCTCTGGTGACTGTCCAAAAAGTTCTCAACAGATTTCCCTTTCAGAATCACCACTGATCTTTGGGCTATGCTTTTGGCATAAGAATGACGGTTGATATTAAGAGCTGAAACCTCAGCTCTTAAATGAGTCTGACTGTAGGATAGAACAGACATGGGAATGCACTTTTGTCTGGCATCTAGGGGAGACATTTAAGTCCTCCTTTGTCATTATCCCATATCCTGAAGGCTCTGAGCACTTGGTGTTGACTCTAGATGCCTGTGGCCTCTTTCCTCCTTTTCACAACAATCACTCAGGGCAATCATCTCATAATCAGTTCTACTACTGAGCCTCAACTGTAACATCCTTCAGAGTGCAACTCTTGTTCTGTTCTTTCCTTGATCTCAATTTTGAATTAACAGTGCATATTCTGCAAATAACACCCATCTTTGTCTTCTTGCCATTGTGGCCCTTTCATTATTTCAGGTCTCACACAGCAGTCATCATGTCCTTTTGTTGACTCAGAATTTCATCAAATTGAGAATAGAAATAAGCTCAACCGGAACTCTTCCATCTGCCGCTTTGACTCAAGTCTGAATGTAATTCAAAATGCGAGTGGCCATAAGGTCTGCTTTAAACTCACGTATAACCCAACCCATTATAACAGCTAGCTTTCACCCCAAATATATCACTTCCATCAGAAATTGAATCCAAATTTCCATTCATACATATTTTTTTTTAAACATCGTCTCCCTTACACCTAAGTTTACAAACCCATTGGACTGAGGACTTAGTCCTGTTCCATGGTCTTTGTACTGTTTAGCAGGAGCAATCTTGGTCGGTATAAAACTGGTTTATGTGCCTCAGTACTCCCTTTGGCTCTTGGCTGTTTTGTGCTTACAGCTAGTGGATGTTGTGCTTCAGCGATACACAGCCAAAAGGAGGATCCTTAGGTACAATGACAAAGTTGCTCAATTTGTAGCAGTTCAAAGGCTGCCCTGACTTAATGCTGGGAACTGAATTATTACTCAAGTATTAGGGGGAAAAAAAAAAAAAGATATGATTAAAAGCTATCCTCCTAGCTGCACAATATGGATTTGTTTTCTGTATAGTGGGATCTGTTTCTATTTCAGTAATAAAACAATTCCCTACATGCCTAATAAAACAATCAAACCTCCTTTCTTGCCATCCATGTCTGCTGGTATCGTAAGCTTGGTTATTGCCCTCCTTGTCAAGCTCATGAAAAAACTGCTCATACTAGGTCGAATGGCTTAACTGCTTTTGTATGCACTGAGTGCAATTTGCCCATGATATGTTTGTATGAATTATGATATATCAAACTGTATTGCATGTACATAGATTTAATAACTAGATTTAAACACTTGTTTAGTATCAGTGCAGAAGGAAAGATGAAGGGGATATATTTGCCACAAAAGGCAGACTAGTCTTCTCCTTTATGTTTAAAGGAGTGAGATGGTGGCTTATGAGTTAAAGCTCACCAAATTAAATAGATGGAGCTGCAGCTTGCAAATCAGCATAAAAAGGACAAAATAATGTTTTTCTGGTTTTCACTAGACTGATATAAAAGGCTTCTCTTTGGTGTCTCTAGTATTGAAGTTTCCATTCTGTAATAAAATACATGCCCTTTACGTCAAACAAATTATAGTTGTTAAGGTGGATCCAGAATTTGAGTAAAATAACACAATTAAAATCGAGGGTATCTTGTACTTTGGCTATAAAACACTTAAATATTGGTGAAAAATTCTCATTTGCTGCAATCATTTAGTGGTCTGAGAGATCACTCGTTCAAGGCAACAGAATAAATTGTATCTACAGATTAACAGTTTGGTGCTTGGTCCTATAAATATTCCTATGAGTAATCCCAATGAAGTAATTTATTCCTAAGTGATTTTTTCTAAATGCTTTAAAAAATTGTAGTGGCTGCATTATAAAAAGTTACTACTTTTCAGAATACTTTTCCTGTTTCCAATGCATAGCGTCCACTGCCAGCCTATGTATCAGCTTCAGGAAGCAGTATAACTGGTTTCTCATATCTTTTTTCACAATCCGTGAAAAATCCCAGTCCTGTGAAAAGCACTAATTAATGCCAGTGAAACCTGCAGTGTCGGACCCTTGTAGGAGTAGCTAGATCGGGGTAATTTGAGTATTAAGTTTGAAAGCATTATTTTATGGCTACCAACATTTGAGCCAGATACAACCTGGCTGGCGGTTTGTACTTGCGGCACTTACTCTTCATCTGCATAGAGCAGAGGCTGACTTGTGACGTGTTGGGCCATGCATTCTGTCAGGAGTCCGAGCAGAGCCATGAGGTGCTCTGTCAGCGTAAAGGTTAGATGGTTACACCCATGGCTAGCCTTATTCTTATGAATAAATGAGTGACGGTACAACTGCCAGGCTAAGCAGAAGCTCCAGGTGCACACCTGCCCCTGCTAGACCTTCTCCAGCTTTGAAGGCCCTACCAGGCAATGACATACAGGGACCTTGTCCCGCCTGGCCCCTGTGGGGCCCCCACCGCTGGGGCCGGGATGGCTGGGGCCAGGCGCTGGGAAAGGGCGGGCTGCCGCCTGCTGCCGGCCGTGGCGCGGGTAATCACGCATCCCCCTCTCACTGCTGATTTGCAAGAGCAGATTAATCAGAGCGCGCGGCTTGATGAAATTTGCTGTTATTGTGCCCATTTTTAGCAACGTCTTTTATTATCTTCATTATTCATTTACAGGGGACCGGCATCAATTATGCAAATGAGTTCACAGACTTTGCAGATTACTTCATTTGCCGCTATTGTTTGTGGAAATTTAATTATTAAATATTATTAAGCTTGCATTTTCTTCAATTTTCCGAGGCTTAGTTTCATTTGATTTTTCCTCCAGCTGCTCTCGTTTCCTTTCAGTGCCAAAACAGCTCCTCATCAAAGCGGCTCTGGCATGTGAAGACCAAATAAAATCTCCTCAATTTAATAATTTTGATGTTAGTCCCTTGTTCTCAGCTGCTTGCTCAAAGCAATGCAGAGAGAAACGCAGAGCACATTCAATTTAATGAGCAGAAATTGAATTCAAGTTTGTTCGGAATTGACTTCAATTAAGCAGAGTCTTAATGATAAATTAATCTCTTTTCTTTATTCCCTAGAATTTGTTTTTCAAAGTAGGAAATTGGACTACATTGAAAGACCAAATAAAGAATACCAATTTTAACTAGATTATGGAACCGATAGCAAAATTTAATTCTTTATAGTAACGTACTTGGACAAATAGCATTCACTCTATGGCATGTATTATAATTTATATTCATTGTTACCACTCACACTTTCATGGCATGGATAAAATGGCAGTTGAATTAAATATGGGCTTGTAATAGACTTCAGAGTTTTAATCTTTATTAAGAAACTCTAATTGAATGCATAATTAGCTTTTCAGGGTCTAGGAAACTAGGTTTAATATCTATGTGGGCTGAAAACATAGATCAGGCATTTTTTTAAGAGCAGTTTTTATGAGTTTATTTTTTAAGAGAAATTATCTTGTAATATGGCTTGTATAAAAAGCCACATTTTAACTTCATTCCAAGAAGCTATGTATGGAGGAACAGTACCAAGCTTTTCTGTGCACCTTTGAATGCCCAAAGACAGCCCTTCTTACGCCCTGGGTCAATGGTGGGTAGTGTAACCTTCTGTCATTAGAACAATTGAAGATACTCTGTGCCTGTTCCCATTAAAACACGTAGGCAAAACAAGTCAATGCTTACGAATAGCAATGGGACTGTGCCCTTTTCATTCTGTGTTGCAGTTCCACTGCACTTGCCTTAATACCTTCATTATTTTCCTCTGTGTTATTCTTGACCATCAGGATCAAGCTCTGTTTTGCCATTTCAGAGCAAGATACTTTTTGAGAATGGTGAGTGATTTGGGTTTAGGTTTTCAAAGGCAATCAAACCTCTTTATGATGTCTTGAGCTGGTCACCTCATGTCACTGATAATGTTTGAAATTTTGATCCTTTACCCCACTACTCAATGGAAGAAGAAAATCTATATTGCTGTTTATGGTGGAACATATAAGAATAGGGTTAGATGAGGGATGCTTCAAGCTAATCTCTGTATTCATATTTATATTTATAATTAATGGAAAATCCATCCATAGTACTAGCATTTTAGAACTGTTATGCAAACATTCTATCCAATGATGTCTCAGGTGTTGGAGGAATTTATGGTAAGATTAATTACAAATTCAGGGGGGCTGTCAAATTCTGTGCTTTCGTTTTTCAGTGGAGAGAGTGGGTAAGTTCTGCCAGCCGAGGAATATTCAGTCTTCTGCTTTACCTACACATATGTTCTTTGGTTCCCAGGCACTAAGCAAAGGTATATACTGCTTTTTAAATAAGTAATAAACGGAACAATTTCCTTTAGACACCTTTTACAATCTGCACTGGACTTGTGAGCACCTCCCACTGTGTGTCCAGCACTGGTTTGTTTCTGTTTCCCTAGAGGGTCCTGTTATGTTTTCTTGGTGTAAAGGATCAAGAGCCTGCCAACAGACTCTTTGCATGGCACACAATTGAAAATATTTATTAAGGCAATATGTTTGTTTTTACAGATCTGGGAGATTAAGTTTTATTGCGTTGAGGATACCCATGTTCTGAAGTGTATGGGGCCCCAAAGATTTGGTTTCCATTTTCTGAATGAATTTTTCTGTAAATATTCTTTTCTATTTGGAAAAGGGATCAGAGTTTTTCTAGAAGTCATAAAGAAAGGTTTGTTAATTTAGAGTGCCCATGTATTATATATTTCAGAACTGCAGTTATTTAGAAAGAGATGGAGTAAATGTTTTTTACAAGAAACTGCAGTTGCGGTTCATACATAGCTATGTTCTTTCATGTAGGAGTCAGTCCATGTGTTCCAGTAGACATAGACCAGATTTATAAAAATACTGAGGTGCTCATGGTCACAGGAAGCCTTGTAAAGGTGAGAGATGTCAAAGCTCCATCAGTCTTTACAGCCTACATGTCTGATTAAACCTGGTTTTAGGGATGACACTGTAGGTGTCACACATGTGTTCCAACGATTGATTACATTATAAAACATCTACAAAGAAGTCATTAAGATAGTGTTCCTGTTAGAAATACCTATACTATAATAGCACTGTGGTATTCCATATTCCCTTGTATATCACTGATTCTCTTATCAACTTCTTCAGTGCACAAGCATTAAAGGCTTTTTATTGCATATAGATCTTACAAGTTCACTTTAAGGTCTGACCATTAAACCAAGCTCTTTCCATCTATTTGTCATCATTTATAGTAATGGTTCTGTAGTTAGATGCCTACCTTCTGCAGTCCCAATGTTGTCTGATTAGACTCTTGTTGACACCTGTGCAGATCACGCTACTATCTTTTCCTTTCATCTGAAAAAGCCCTAAAGGGCCCTATATGTGGTACAGTGAAACAGTTTCTCAAAGTTACTTGTCTTATGTACAAAGGGAGACCATATGTCAAAACAGCTTTTTTTTTTTTTGTCTTAAACCAACTTTCCCCATTTCAGAACTGAATCTGATCTCAGTGAACATGTCCTTTCTTTTGCCTCTAAGTTAAGGGTAGATTTTCCCAGGAGGTTTGGGGTTTTTTGTATCTTTATCAGGCAGAAATGGGATGATTCCATAAGTAAAATTCAGCCAAAGCAGTGACTTTCCTAGAGAGGTAAGGAGCCATAAGAACAACTTCAGCTAGTGAATATGTTCTGAATTTGAGCCACAGAGATACTGTGCATGTATTAATATGCCTTTTAAAACAGAAAATTAAGTGCTTTTACAAGAGAAATTTGAGTCAGTTTTGGCTATGCTAATGCTGGAAGCTCAGACTCCATGCTTCTCCAAGAAGGGTGAGACCAGATACTGGAAAGGGAAATCAGTTGTTATTTATTCCTACAAGAAAGATAGAAGGGGAAAAAAAGATCGCCTTCCTTAAATTATCCTTTACCAACATGGAAGAACTCTGATTTGTTAGTCTTTACCCACTTACACTCTAATGCTCCACTTATGAGAATATTATATTTATTATTGTATATTCTGAGTTTATTTTCTGGAGGTTGCAAAATAATACATTTCTTACAATCAATATTGTGCAGCTTGCTTTAATTTCTTACTAGACAGTATTGTTTTCAGTGCGGCTCTTTTCTACTCTATTTTTTTTTGCGTACTTCTTCAGCAGTCCTGATGGTAAAAGCACGTAGCAAGAGTAAGGTTAAGTATTCAGAAGGTAAGAAATGTCACACTTACAAAATCCCTTTAAGAGGCAACTCTTGACTACATTGTCAGCATCTATTTCTGAAGTACAATTATCGTATCACTTCAGATAATGTTGCATTTTGTGCTGTTGAACACTCTGTATATGCCAGAGAGTCTGGCAAATCAATTACCTGCCTCAGCTTTTCAATCTGCATGAGCCAAATCTGTATTCATGACTACTGCAGTCTCTCACCACTGGTCTGTGGTGGTTCCCGTGGTCAGAGGCAAAGCATGGATTCGCTGATCCACCAACATGAGTACTGTCTAGTGAATAATTCTATAAGTCACAGCTGGTTTACTTCATGGGTTTATTCTACATTGCAGGTATGATCATCCATATTTCAAGCCTGGCTGATGATCTAGGTAGTTATATTTAATTAACTTTCTAGGACAGAACAAAGCTCTATTCTCGATGTCTTTTTTTGTTTTCCAGGAATCGAGAAAACCTTCTAGAATTTTCTTTTTTTCAGCTAAAACCCACTGTTATTTGTTGATCATCAGTTGGCCACTGTTGTTGCATAGTTTGGCTATTTGTCCGATACATCAACAAGCTTAGGAACATGGTGAGATGTGACTTGCATTTGTAGGATACCTGTGCATGCAGCCAAGTTAACTTCAAAGTAAAATCTCAACTCAAAATTGAACTTAAGGCAGCATTGCTGCTGATTAAAAAAAAAAAAAAAGTCTATAGTATATGACTGCTGACTAAAAGAATAAAATATTTACTGAAGAGAGATGAGAATTTAATCACATAAAAGTCTGTCAGTAAAGACATACCGGGCCATTATGGCAATGAAAAATATTATATGATATTACATCTGTCTCTGAGTTTGTGGGAGAAAAAATATGATATTGACAAATAAGTGATTATGTAATTAGACTGTACTGTAAAGTATACACAAAAGGTGTAGCGCTAAAAAGATTTTGAATTTCTGGGCTGAGTCACATGACATTCCTAACATAGTTTTCTGAAAAATCTCAAAGTTGAATTTCTTTTACTATGTAAAGAAAAAAATATTAAAAAGCAGAGTTACACTGTGTGGAGTTACTGTCTTATCACTGCTAAAAGGCTTGGTTTCATGCACTTCAAGGAGATCTTCCCCTTTTCTTTAAAATTTGGTGCAGATTTTACTGCAAAAGATCTATGCTTTTTGTGGCAGCTCATTTCAAACCTTCTTCCGTAAGTAGCTTCCTTTATGCAGGGCCTTCTCATGGAAGATGCAGAAGAAGGGATTTTGAAAGTTTTCAGTGAAGGGGAGCCAAGGTCTCTTTTCTCAGTTTTTGTGTGGATTGAAGTCTTCTCTAGAGAGGGGAAAAAATAAATCAGGTCTTTCAGCCCTAGTGGAATACTGTACTTCAGATAGGGTAAGAGAAGTGGGGCTTCTGCAGCTGAGATTTTGTCAGGGCTTTCTCTGTACCCAGGCCCTTGGATTGCTGTAATTCAGTTGTTGATAAAGATCATTAGCCTCTGTATGGTTCACATACTGCGTAGGTGTGTCCGAAGGTGCATAATGGCTGAACTCTGCTTTCCATTATGCCCTTCTAAACCAAAGGCAGTACAATTAGATTTACTACTAGTTTAAGCTAGCATACGCAAACCCAGATATTTCCCCTGAATAAAAATTTGTGGGCCACTTGGAGAGCACTTTTAAAGCAGCACTATACAGAATAAATGCTCATTTTTCTCTCTTGCCCATAGCTGTGTCCTGAAAAGTAATTTTAATTGTAGCCCATGCTGGAATATCAGAGGTGTATCAAGAGTCACTGGAACAAAAACTTACATAAAAGAAACATCTTTGTGTTCTTTCAAACAGTTTCTTACTGTTGGTTTTTCATCTCTGTTCTTATGGTAGCAGTTCTTAAAATCACTGTTTTCATGGTTTGTGTCAAATGACTGCGTTGCAAGTTATATTTTGTTATTGCCTACTGCTGGGTTTCTTCCACCTTCCCCTGCAGCATCTTCCCTGCAGGAGATAGGATGTTAGACTAAATGGCCGCCCCTGACTCTGATCATGTATGGCAATTCCTACGATCCTAAGTTTGTATACTACATTGGAGCTTTGAAACTCCTGCATTAAACGGGATATGGTTGTATTGCCCCAGGGATGCAGCGCTGAAGTACCAAAGGAACAAATTAACAGGGTGTCACATTAAAATAATTTTTCAACTGTAATTTAGGTAACTAGATTAATGTGAATTAATTTAGGAATACTTAAATATAACATAATCACACCTAAATGATGTACAATATAAACAATAATTAAGATAGAAAAATCAAATTTATCTAAAAAGGAGTCTAGACTTTCAGTGTTTGTACACCTCAAATACATCTGTTGAAAGAAAATAGAGTCGGAAGGGAATGGTTTAAATTCCAACTCATGTAGTGAACATAGTGCATCCTTTGACTCTTGGAGTCTTTCTGTAGGGAATTTTTTAAAACCTGACATTTTCTTCTGGCTCATTTTCCATTACCAGGGCTGGCCAAGCCCGTCTGTCCAGTAGAGAAAACTGCTGAATTTCTGGTAAGAATTAAAGTGATGTGACCACCATCTATTATCATTCCTGAAAATACATATGTGGTCTGTTCTTTTTAATATATGTGCTGTGGTTCTATTTTATAAAATATTTAGCAAATGGCACATAAAGTTGGTGACTGCATATATCAGTACTTTTTGATGTGGATGTTTCAACAGCAAAGCAAGTTTTAAGGGTGAATTGCAGAGAAATGCCAGAAGAAAAAGAACATTTGAAGCTTATGACGTAACAGAAATTGATTAAATAGTATGATTAATAATGTGGAAAAACTCATTTTCAAATGGTTTGAGAAAGGCGAAGAATTCCATTCACTGTAATTCATAGGTCAGGTTACCCTGGGGGTGTTAGCACTATTAATTCAGCCTAGAGAAATAGCAAAAAATACCTGCTTTCATTTTCCCTGTGAACAGATTTCTTCTACTTGTTCATTTCCTTATATCAAAAATATCCTGTTTGTCCACCCAGGCACCAAAATTCCTTAGGAGAGCGTTTGCACTGTGGTCAATATTCTGTACCATTTCATCTTACTGCAACACAATTTTTTAAATTATTATTTGATTAATGATTTTGGTGACTATTAAATCACTTTGATCATGAAGAACTAAAGTGAAAACTATGTAGATTTTGATGCTACATGAAAAAGTAAGAATCATCCATAACCTGATGACAACTTGCTGTTTGAACAAATGAGCAATTTTGTTAAGTTTTAAGACTTAAGGCTATAGGTGGCGATTGCAGTGAATTCCATTGTACAGCTTCCAGGAAGTTTACCTAATTTCAGTAATTCTATTATATTTCACAGAATAGACTCAGCAGTTTCCTGCCTGCAAACTTTCTCCCTGTTACTGAGCAATCAGTTGCTTGAAATACAAGCTATTGACAAGTAAGGGGAACAGACAGGTGTTTAATCAAGACTCTGCTTAGGTGATAAATGAACCACTGCAGAATATAGCTTACTACTCTGTGTAGTGCATCTTAATAGAGAATATTCAGCTCCATGCCAAAATTTTCATCATGTGAATTTTTGGATCCAGAGCTTTTCCAAAACTCTGCTTAATTGGTGAGAGAGATTCAACACTGTGCATGAACATCAGATTGATTTATAGCCTGTTCAACACTACTAGCGTGTTAGTTTTGCAAAGGATGAGATCATAAGCAAACAGAGAATTTGTCCTAATTAAACTATATATGTATACTATACGTAATATGAAAACAATTCAGAAGTAAAGCAAGAGAAGTCATTAGTAGGCTCTGTTCCTCTGAAGCTCATTTAGTTTGTTGTTAATGCTCGTCTTATAAATGCCATTGAAAGATCTACCCTTAAAAAACCTGCTAAAGAAAAAGATGAAAGTAATTATTACTTGAACTTTCTTAGACCTCAGCCACAAGCTCTTTTAAAGGAAATGTAATGAAATGAGGAAAATGAAGATAATGGGTGAAGAAAACATGAGTCAGAATAAACAGAATGCAATAAGTTGCAGAACGCCAACAATGGAAACTTCTGCTGAAGCTGATGTGCACTCCTATTTACATTCATGGAAGTGTCAGTTTGCTGTGAACATGGGATGATGCGGTGTACAGAAAGGCAATAAGACTGTCCTGAAGTGCATTTCCCATGTAACTGATAAAAAATAAGTCTTGGCTAAAAAAGGAAGTGACAATCCATGCACTTTTCTGGTGCTCACTGCAGATTTTTTCCCATCAGACGTGGGAGTTACAAATGGAAGCGTATGCATGTCTAGGGATGGTAGTGTCACTGAGGTGAGTCACCTCAAAAGAGAACAGTTGGTGGAAGTGCTGCTTTCCTCTCCTCGTAGGAGGAAGCGCCAATTGGTGGCTGAATATCTCTAGTTAGTTAATAGGAAGCTCGTTCAGAGAATGCCTGAGTCAGCTATCTTTTAAGCCTGCTTCTTAAACAGATTGCCCAATGCCTATCCTAGAGAGAAGCTGTCCAGGAGAAGGTTTGTGTATAATACCAGCTGCTTTTTCTGTGGATTAATTAACTTGTTTTTGTTCCATCAGCACAGCAACTTTCATCAACATTCAGCTCTTAGGAAGCAAAATGTTTTAGACTGTGACTGAGGTGGTGCCTATTACCCACAACTTCTATAGCGTTAGCCTTTGTTATTAACTCTGGCAAAATCTATTTTCCACTTTAACTTCTCAGTAGTAAGTATATTATTCAAGACCAGGACTTGAGGTACGTAAAATAACCGGCAGTATCATACCCATTAAGCTGTCAGTTTTCAGCAGGGCACTCGTGATATTACCTATGGCTTCCTGTCTTCCTGACTCCCTCCAACAATCTCCTCTCCATCAGCTGCCTCTCTTATGTCCCAGAAACTGCTGTCAGTGGCCTGGCGGATGGCTCATTTGACATGTCTGTCATGTTGTGAAGCGTGTGTAGGAGCTAGATTAAATGAAGAGAAAGCTAGCTCATCTGACTGCCTACCGAGGAGCTTCAGGTCAGGGGAAGCTTTCTCTACATTAGGACTGCAGTAATTGGAGGAGGAGAAAAGTAGAAGGAAAGGACAGCTCCGCAGTAAGGTAGAGGGAGGGAGGCAGCAGGGACTGGATGGAAATGGCTGAAGTACATATGCTGTTGGAGTACAGGAATAATAGCTCTTTTCAGTGCCACATTGGAGTCTTTGAGAACTTTTAAGGAAATCATTTACTGTCAGCTTTTTCAGCCTTAGTCTTTTAGCACACAGTCTTCTCCTAATGCTTGCAGGCATTAACTCTTCCTGCTTCTGGAAAGTTGGAGGGACAAAACAGAAGTAGAAGAGCAGTGTGGAGGGGAGCAATTCTGTCTGCCTGTGGATAGAAAGAGTGAGGCACCTTTCCCCTCCCCTCCCAAACCGGAGTCCTTTTGTGGAGCTCACGGTAGGTTATAGAAAACTCATCTGAATAATTCAGCACTCTCTGGATATCAGCTGCTTTTTTCAATAGATTTGTAGTGCTCCCAGGTAGGGTGGTGAGGTGAGCAGTGAAAATTTCATGCATGTTTTTAAGTAAAATGAGAGAGAGAGCAGCACTTAGTATTGCATTAATGAAAAATCATCCCTGGAAAATAGTGGAGAGAGTTATTTTTATGCAAGTGTAGATTTTTGTTGCCAAGACAATAAAGAGAAACCACAATTTGTTCCATTAAGCTTGTATCATATTGTCAGCACTTGCCCATATGGAAAACATATAAATTGTCATGAAAACATGAAAATGGGACAATTTGGTAATGTTTTGAGTAGGCTTTATAAATATCATATGTATTTTTAAATACATAAGTGATGCAGTTTTGAACACAAAAGAACCACAGTTGTGGCAGCCAGATTTTGCTGTGTTCCCAGAGCAGCAAAATTAGCAGAGCTGCAAATGCAGTTACTTAAAAGTTGAAAATTTGGAGTAAGACAGAAAAAGTATTAAGAGATTTGGTGGGAAACCAGTAAAAGCTAAAAGGGGCGCAGATACGCATTCTTTTTTTCTCACCAGAGGTCAGAAGTTGTGTGTGCACTTCTAGATTTAAATGAGCTTTTGTACAAAGACGCAGTCATCAAGCCTGACGACTAACTTGGTGACTGGAGCAAATCTTCAGCTCATGGGTGTATGAAGTGGTGGTATGGCTGGGCAGAGGGTAGAAATGTGGGCAGCTCTATGACTTTCCACCACATTATATGCTTGTATGTGTCTGGAAAGTACTAAAGCTGGGTCTGCAGGTTTGTTATTAGCCCTGCTGTTAAACACATGGGTTGTACAGAATATCTGAGTTCAATAGGTATGAATAGAAAAACGAGACTATGCAGTAGCTGACAATCTGGCTCATTATACAAAGAGAGGAGGAATCAAAGGCATCTTTGCATTTTTTTTCCTCTCACCTTTTCCCACTAGCTGTCTTTCCCTTAAGTTATATGTTGAATTTGTGACGGTCTCAGTTTCAGGAAAAATAACTTTGCAAATACCCACACTGTTGGGTATTATGGTGTGTGTTCCAGTAATTGATGCAGGCCAGAGCCTAGGAGGTGTTTGGCAAGGAGAAGTGTTATTTAGGGATCCAGTTGGCCTGGGATTCCTTCACACAGGGTAATCATCCAGTAGTTTTCTGCCAAAATCCTTTCTGACTTGATTCCCTGTTTGTAGAATCAATAACGTTCCTTTCCTTCCCACCTCGCATAATCCCTTCCCTATGGAGTTTAAACTCTCCAGAGCACATCACGCATGCCTAGCTGAGGCCTTACAGTGTTGCTCCAATGCAGTTCCTCATGTATTAAATTGTAATTCAGTAGAGCGTGTTCTGGGCCTCGAAAACAATGTCACCTGATTGTACTCGGCTTACCCCATGTGTCTCCTGGGATGCCATCTGAACGAGAACAGCCTGTGTCTCTTTTCCATGAAGGCCTGCTGGGTGTGCAAAACCCCCCCTTCTGTTGCTCCCTGTGGATTTATGACCAACCGAAGAGGGGTACTCCTGCACTGGAGAAGTTATGCTTATTTCTGTGGATTTTTTACTGTTTTTCACCGTGGTGCTATGAGAATTTGCTTCTGAAGCTAGAGAAATCCAACTGAAAATGCCAGTGCTTTTAAAATAGATGATAGAGGGATTCTGTGTTGGAGCCTCCTGAGAGGGAGGAAAGAGAGCCTGCAATTAAAAAGTAGTAATTCTTGTTGTTAGTGACAATGATAATAGTAATAATGTCTGTCTTTTTAAAAAAATGGGAGGAAAAGTCTTACTGATTCATATTTATATAGAAAACAATATTGAAACATTTACTTCATAGCTAGTGGCCGAGGAATAAGATAAAATTCTGGTGCTGTATTTCTATTGTGTTTTGCAGATATATCTAATCTTCAGTGGCATGAGAAATGTTGTAGAAAAGTATGTAATCAAAAAATGCTGCCGCATCATACTTAAAAACTGTCCTCTAGAAACCAGGTCAACTTTCACTGTAGCTTATGGTAATATACACAGACACTACAGAGTTTTTTATGTCTTATAGTGGAGATAGTATAGATAATAATATGCTTTCATCTATTACTTTTATCGGATCATCTGATCTCCTTTGTGGCATCAAAAGCCTGTATTCAGAAAAGACTGACACAGAAATGTCTGCTGTATTTAATGCGCACAGGAAGGGCCTGATTCTGTTTACATTGAAGTCAGTGGAGATTTCTGCCCTTGATGGAAGCAGAATCATAGAATCATAGAATCACTTTGGTTGGAAAAGACCTTTAAGATCAAGTCCAACCGTTAACCCAGCACTGCCATCCCACCACTAAACCCTGTCCCTAAGCACCTCATCTATCCTTCTTTTAAATACCTCCAGGGATGAGGACTCGACCACCTCCCTGGGCAGCCCATTCCAGAGCCTGACAACCCTTTCGGTGAAGAAGTTTTTCCTAATGTCTAGCCTAAACCTGCCCTGGCGCAGCTTCAAACCATTCCCCCTCATCCTATCGTCTGTTACCAGGGAGAAGAGGCCGACCCCCACCTCACTACAGCCTCCTCTCAGGCAGTTGTAGAGGGCGATCAGGGCTCCCCTCAGCCTCCTCTTCTCCAGAGTAAACACCCCCAGTTCCCTCAGCCGTTCCTCGTATGACTTGTGTTCCAGACCCCTCACCAGCTTGGTTGCTCTCCTCTGGACATGTTCCAGCAGTGCAACATCTTTCTTGTAGTGAGGGGCCCAAAACTGAACACAGTATTCGAGGTGCGGCCTCACCAGCACCGAGTACAGGGGCACGATCACTTCCCTACTCCTGCTGGTCACACTATTCCTGATACAGGTCAGGATGCCATTGGCCTTCTTGGCCACCTGGGCACACTGCTGGCTCATATTCAGCTGGCTGTCAACCAGTACCCCCAGGTCTTTTTCCACCAGGCAGCTTTCCAGCTACTCTTCCCCAAGCCTGTAGCGCTGCATGGGGTTGTTGTGACCAAAGTGCAGGACCCGGCACTTGGCCTTATTGAACCTCATACAGTTGGCCTCGGCCCATCGATCCAGCCTGTCCAGGTCCCTCTGCAGAGCCCTCCTCCCCTCAAGCAGATCAACACTACCACCCAGTTTGGTGTCATCTGCAAATTTACTGAGGGCACACTCAGTCCCCTCATCCAGGTCATTGATAAAGATATTAAACAAGACTGGCCCTAGAACTGAGCCCTGGGGGACACCACTTGTGACTGGCCGCCAACTGGATTTAGCTCCATTCACCACAACTCTGGGCTCGGCCATCCAGCCAGTTTTTAACCCAGTGAAGAGTACATCCATCTAGCCATGAACTGCCAGCTTCTCCAGGAGAATGCTATGGGAGACTGTGTTGAAGGCTTTGCTGAAGTCCAGGTATACAACATCCACAGCCTTTCCCTCATCTACCAGGCGGGTCACCTGGTCATAGAAGGAAATCAGGTTGGTTAGGCAAGACTTGCCTTTCGTGAACCCATGCTGACTGGGCCTGATCCCCTGATTGTCCTCCATGTGCCTGGTGAGCACACTCAAGATGAACCTCTCCATAATCTTCCCCGGTACCGAGGTCAGGCTGACAGGTCTGTAGTTCCCCAGATCCTCCTTCCGGCCCTTCTTGAAGAGAGGCGTCACATTTGCCAACCTCCAGTCATCTGGGACCTCCGCTGTTATCCAGGACTGCTGATAAATGATAGAGAGTGGCTTGGCAAGCTCCTCTGCCAGCTCCTTCAGCACTCTTGGGTGGATCCCATCCGGCCCCATAGACTTGTGGATGTCCAGGTGGCAGGTCAAAGACTGCTTCCTCCTGGATTATGGGGGGTTTATTCCACTCACTGTCCCCATCTTCCAGCTCGGGAGGCTGGGTACCCTGAAGCAACTGTCTGAATTCTGCTCACAACATTTTAATAGTGTTTACGGTATGCATATGGAGAATGGAGACTGACCCCTCAAATCATGAAAATTTTCTTAAAATTGAAACGATATTAGTGCTGTAACGTTGTTGGCGGTTAACAAACCTGTCAGTTCTGTTCTGTCAAGGTGTCTGTGTCACCTCCCAGTGTTACAATATCCAAGTTCTGCCAACGAAATGAACTCAAAATAACTTGCATGTACTTATCCTTTGCCTTTCAAGATAAAAAAAGCCTTATTATATTTTAGGGTTTCAAAAAATGCTTGTCCTGTTGGAGAAGCGGTGGTGGTGGGAGGCATTAGTGAATGGAACTTATCTCTTGTTTTTCTGTTGTCTTGAGTGTGGATTAGGAGGTTTTGCTTCACCCAGACACTGGTTTTGTAGAGTTATTTTGAAGAAGGTGCTGTTTATGTCTCCTGCAATTGTCCCAATTCACCATGTGATACCAGTTTTTCAGTTAACAGTTTCTTAAGGGTTTTTTGTATATATTGAAGAATTCTGGGAAGAGGATTAGAGTTCTAGAGAATCTATGAATAAAGTCTTTGGAAATGCAGCGGACAATAAGCTTCTACATTTGGTTCGAGAGGAAAAATACAAGTAATTTTATAACATTTTCTTTCTTCCGACAGCTTCTTTTGACTCTGTGGTAGCAGCAATTGGCTGAAACTATAACTGTCTTCTTGTGAGGTCTTTAATATGGAATAATTTTTTCCCCACTTACCATACTATTGCGTATTTTTAGTTTCCTCTAGGGAGGAATGTACCTGGGAGACTTTGCTTGATCCCAGTTGTTCGCCCTCCTTCATCTCAAGAAGGTTGAAGATCAGCTGTAAGTGATGGTCTAAGGTCTTTTTTTTTATGCTTCAGGATAACTGCTTGTGTGCATAGTACTACTTAACTGTAAAAGGAAGAGGTTAAATAGGCAGTATAACTTTCAAGCCAGTCTTCTCAGGCACCTACAAGATCAGACCCGTTGTGAGTCACTTTCTCAGAAAGGTTTTAGAAGCTCAGCTCATGGAGGCATCAAATCATCCAGATATTTCTTTCAATTTCATTGATTTCCTGAAACTGTAAATGACCTTGGAAGACTCAGTTACACAACTAGGCTTGTGAAGCCAGCCACCCTTGTTGTATTTAAATTTTTTTATTTTTTACCAGACTCAGGCAGAGTAAGAAACTGTAAAATGCTTCTATAAAATAGTGGAAATTTGAATTAAATGCATAAACCTTCTATTGATCACATTAAAGGAGTTTTATTTTATTTTATCTGACTTTTGTTTTTTTTTAATTTGATAGGTAGTTGGGGAGCACAGTGACAGGATTTTTTCCCTTCTTTTTCAAGACGCTAATAAAACCTGTTAATTTTAAAATAACATCACTTTTGAAAATGCTTTACAAATTCAAGAGCCAATACATGGCCGGGTCTTTAGATCTCTTTAAACCTTTGGTGAGATTTCTGCACTTTCATTGATGGAGGCATAGAGAAAATATTTTCTTATTTTTCTGTTGCTTTAAGAGGCAGAGGATATCTGTGGTGAGTCATGGAGGACTTTAGCTGTGATACGTTACTAAAATGCCTTTTGGCAGAGGACAGAGAAGTAACTACTCAATCTGTTGTGAAACAAGAGAGTCTTTCAACCCATTTTTCAAAGTGCACATAGTTCCCATTTGAAGGCAAGTCAAACAATAAAAGTAGTGAGCAAAGAAAATTAATGTGTGTCTGGAATACTTTAATTAAAAATAATAATTATAATGGACCCATGGTGCTCATGAGCGCCTGTTTTCTTCTTATTGTTGATTGATTCTGCTAAATTTTACTCTCACAGCAAATTATGTTGCTGTTCTGTTACATTTCATATTAGATTACTGAGAGATAGTGAAGCAATTTAAATGGGACTTCTATGAAAAAAAGAGCTCTGTTTTTGAGTTGAAACAGTATCCTTTATTTTAAAGACAGTTGGTTTAGTACAGGGATTTTATAATAAGAGGTTTCACAATAAAGAACCCAAGCAAGAATTAAATACTTCAGATGATAGTTGGAGGACTCTCTTTTGAAAGTATGAAGTAAATGGTGACATCCAGGAAATTAAAATGCAACCTTGGTAAAGACAGTGTTCAAACAGAGTGATTATGGAACAATTTCTACATATGAAATTATTTCCCATACAGGCTTTGCTTCTAATCACATGTTCCCATACAAATACCTGTTTTATTCTTTATCCTGGAATGCTGTGCTCCTAAGCATGCTGTCAGCTCTACCCCAAGAACCCCCTTTCTGTTGGTAGCACAAGCTAGTTGTGTACAAGCTCTTTCAGTCTGGAAGCCTGCTCTTCATTTTCTGCCAATAAAGTTAAATTGCCCATGTTTTTGTTACTTGATGTGCATCCTTTAAGACAGGACAGATCTCTTTTCTCTGAATCTGTAACTCCAGCACAAACTGTAATTTTACCTTAATTTGCAGTGATTCATGTATTTCACACTACAGTCCAGAATGATATAGGGATTCTGGCAAGAAGAGGAGAATGACTGTCAAACTGTCTTCACTGAGAAACCTTAAAAGTAAAGTATGACGCTGCAGATATTAAGGTTTATGAGAGTGACAGAGGTTGCTATCAGAGCAGCAGTCTTTAGAAGAGGATTGTGGTTTGGTTGTCACAGCTTACTGAAAACAAAGATAAAGCAATGGTTGATTTAAGAACACTGTCTTTTTGTTATGTGTTCAGGAAGACAGGGAAAGTGGCTCAGAGAAAATGTGATATGATTCTGAATCTTTTCCTCCAAAACTTGAAGAGAATCCAAACAAAGCGATGGGCTTCAAGTAATGCGACCACATTTCCTTTTTGGTGTGTTTTCTAACTTCTTTGTGCAAGAAAAGGTTGTGCAAGAGAGTCAATATTGTCGGGAACTTTAAGTCCTTACTGAATAAATGCATTGACATCTCTTGGCTTTGAACTTGAGTCTTTATACTGGTCAACAATGGAGTCTTTGACTAACTTCATGCATGTTTTTAAATTTATTGCTTGGAATGGCATATGTGAAAAGACGTTTAGAATTTGAGCCTCATTTTCTTCATTCAGAGGAGAGGTGGCAGCAATATGCGGGGCTGCTCGTGTGTCTTCAGATGGTTCTGTTGTGATAGGGCAAGAGCTAGTGGACAATGAACTGGTTTTGCATACTTGGGCAGGGAGGAAAGGAAGAATCACAGGCTTCTGAGGGGAAAAGGGGTAGCTATGTCATTCCACTCATACATCTGCGAGCAAAACACATCTATTTCATACAGAGACTGGCAAAATGGGAACAACAAAAGCAATGCCACTCTACATTAGAACATAAAGTGGCAGTTGATTCAGCCTCTGAAGAAGAGACAAACAGAAAATGTCTTAAACCACAGGGTGTATACAGAACATGAAGTTCTCATGATCAAGCGTTGTTTTCAAATATACCTATCTTATCTTATGAGAGAATCAATCTGTTCTCAGTGTATTTTCTGACCCTCTCATATTCAGACCAAAGTAGTCAGACTTCATGGGGACAGACTGTCATATTCTGAATATGAGATATATCTATGCTTTGGGGAAAGGAGGACACGTACAGAATAGTCACAGAATCAGACTTCCAAAGTTAAAGAAATATCTGTATCTGTCTTGGCAGTTTCTCATTTTGCTTTGCCTGAAACAAGGTGAGTCTGCACACACCTAATTGTGTTCAAATACTGTAATAATTCAGGCCACATAAGAAAAGCACCCCATCAGATATGGAAAAAGAACACAGGAAAAGTGTTATTCTCTGATTATGGTTTTTAAAATAACCCGTTAAAAGAACAAAGTTATTAAAAACTTTCATAATTATTTAGAACTCAAAATAGACTTTAATTCGTTTGATTTTTATAGACTAGTAGTCTTTAATCTCCATTGCAGAATCTGAAGTGTACCTGTTACATACTGGTAAATTAGTTGTCAATCCCTTGGGCAGTATATTTTAATATCAGTATTATATGGTGGATGATATAAATCTTGTGTACGGTATTATTAGCTTAGGCAGCTGCTGACTTAAAAAGGCCAGTTTAACAAGTCACCACTGTATTATGTTTAATTAGGTACAGTTTATATAATGAGGTGTTCAGTTCTAATGGAAAGACATGCTGTGAGCAGCACATCTGCAGGAATAACTATTACAATCAGCATTGCAGAGACCCATGGAACTGCAAATTAGACTTACTTATCTAGAAATAAATTACATCCCAATGCCTTCATAAAGCTCATTAATTAATTCCACTGGCATAAAGGTCTTTTTCTTAATTTCATGTTCCATTAGCATAATAAACACAATTTGAGTTACAACAGTATGATCAGTTTAATGGATGCTATTTATTTTAGTTTTTTATTTAAAGTCCTGGTAACATAGAATTAACATCAATATGCTGTTTGGTCCTTTATTAAAAATTCCCATAGGATAACCAGCACAGATGTTCAATACAGCATCATATATTTGCTGCATTTTATGGCTTCACTAATTGGCCATATGGAAAGGTGTTGCTTGGATTTAATTTTTTTTTTTAAATCTGATAAATTATATGGATTGTAATAGTCACAATTGGTTACTATATGAAGTTGGACAGGTTAATATACGCTGCATACTGGGAGCAAAACAAGAGTAAGCAAAGTTTTTATGTACGTCGATTCACAGTAAACAGTACCAATACACTTCACGGTTTATGAAAATCAGTTTCATTAATGTGTAGTTCCTGACATAATTAGAATTCTTTAATTTATGCAGGCACCGTCTAATCAGGAGGAAATGTTACCAGCTATTTGTTTTGTCTCCGTTAGGTTATAGACAACCTTATTGTTCTTCCATTCAGCTTTTCTTGAGCCTCACATTTCATGATAAACTACACTGTTAGGAACGTTTCTGGTAAGATGTTGTACGTTACTAGAACAAGAGGTTTCGTTGTCCATCCAGCTAATTCTGGTTACTTTGAATGGTATCCATATCTATGGTTTTGTTAGTTTTTAGTAGACTAGGAAAATGTCTTAACAAATTTTGGTTTGACCTTATATTGTCCAACATTTTATGCCTACCTGTTAATACAACCAAGATAATCCTGTCATCAGCTTGGTGTATATATTTTCTGAAGCTCGTCTCTTATATTGTTTTTCCATTTCCTTGTCTTATTTCTCCTCTCTGCATTTGGTATCAATGACTATCACTGCAAATATCTTCTTCTTCAGCTTATAATGTAGCCACCCTCTAATGTTACAGAGTGATTTTGGGTAATACTCATGTGTCATATAAATCCATCATCTGATTTTTCACATAAAAACTGATTT
The DNA here is from genome assembly GCA_034008185.1 of Gorsachius magnificus. Taxonomy (NCBI): domain Eukaryota; kingdom Metazoa; phylum Chordata; class Aves; order Pelecaniformes; family Ardeidae; genus Gorsachius; species Gorsachius magnificus. The sequence continues at coordinate 74,009,067 of CM067085.1, read as the reverse complement.
CTGTCATTACACTGTAATTCACCTTTCTATTTCTCCCTTACTTTCCCAAATCATCTGAACAGGAGTCATCTGTCTCTGCTAGTGTGATTTCCTTCTATTACATGACCTCAATTATGGTATCAGGAAGAGCTGCACCAGAGCAGATGAGGGCAAGTTGCCTTAATTTCAGTGTGTATGTCTGTATGGGCACACACATACACAAGTATATAGTTCTCAAGGGTTACGTGAAAGCATTTTGCTTTAAAAAAAATGCTCTGTAGCTCATTGTGTTTTTAATACCCCCAACCCGGCACATGCACATACCCTTGGGGTTTGTTGGTTTGAGCTTGGTTTTTTTTAACAATTCCTTTTTATATTTTTAAAGGCTGGATTTTTTTAAGGCATTTAAGCATGTAACTAATGTTAAGAATGAAATGCCTTTTACCTTGAAATATAGGTTTATATCATAAATGGAAATTGTCTGGCAATGTACAGAAAAAGAAGTAGCCTTCAGTATAATCCCTTGTCAATGATGCAGGGCTGTAGGAAACACAAAGCAGTGTAGGTTGCACAAAGCAGTGAAGTTGTACCATCAGACTAATGTCTCTCTGTAAATTTTGTTTAGTGCAGATGCTTGAATGAAATTTTTAAAAGGAATCACTATTTTCAGGTGCCTCAGTGTTATGGGTCCTAAGACACACACGTTAGAAAAAAATGATACTGCACTGAAGGACAAAGCTAACATTATTACACAGCTGCGTTGTTTGTGAATATAATAAAGTATTTTCATGCACTGCATAGCCACACCATGTAAAGACGAAAGAGAGGTGGCAATATGGGTCGATTCTGTCACACATTTAAGAAACGGTGACCTGAAAAGCTGGTGCATTTTCAAATTCTTACATAGATATTTGTTACACGGTTCAAGCTGGAAATATATTGTATAGGTTTTTCAAAAACAACAAAAACAAGCTGGACAAATAGATCTAGGTCTTAGCCTTCTGCAGGCAGCTGGGCTAGTTGTAGGTAGGTAGACAATCATGTATAGTCTTTCTTCAGCAGCCTAAAATGAACCCTGTCTCAATTATGTGGGCATATGTAAGCTAAACCTTGCTCAGGTGGCAGCAAGTTGCTTGAGGGGATGGACTGAATGCATTTGGGACAGAGGGAGAGGCAAGCAGTACCCTTGAAAAATAGGGTGTCGGAATGATTCGGGTGATGATAGCTCTTCCTGGATTGCTATGAAGTAGGAGTGATGAAGAAAGCTGAGCAGTAAGAATCCATGGGGACTCTGTAGAGCTTCATGCTGGTTCTTTTTTGCTTGCTATACCTTACTCTGAGAGCTTAAACTTACCTCCTGTTGTTAGACTGTGTGATTAGCTTATGTTACAAGTGCAACGTTGCCATGTGGTTTTGCAGGTGAACATACACTAGGAAGTTTTATCCTCAGGAAGAGGATAAAACCACATTGCTTTATAGCTGGTTCTACAGCTGTTTTATTTTGATATCTGAGCCTGTAATTCCAAATTCTCCTAAAAAATCATAGTCATAACGACAAGTAACTGGCATAGAAGATTTTGGAGAATCTTCTACCTGCCATTCTCCTGTCTTCAGAGCACCTGAGATATCGGCCTATATGAAGTTGAGCACATTGAATTGCCTGGCAGTGCATTGGGTATGTGACAGGTATTTTTTTTTTTCCTCAGCTGCCTTTTTTCACAGACACCACTACCCTATCCTCACATCCACCACCAACTTTGCACTGTGGAGCTGAACAGACAGATGTTGACTCTTTAGGGTTGAGCGCAGGGCCTTGCCTGAAACGCACCCAGCAATTTTCTTTGGTCTGTTGGATCCAGATTAACAGAGAAGTCTTGGCATCAGAGAGAACAGGTTCTTCCTGTTGATACTTACTCATCTGACAGTTTCTTCTCTTTTCCAATTATGACTGGGTTTTCTTAAAATCTGAGAGGATGGAAAAAGTAAGGACAACATTCAGGGAATAAGCAGGCATTTTTTGTTGAACATGTCCTAAGACACACACTTCAGGAGGAGATGATTATTCACTGAAGGGCAAAGCTAACATTATGCTGCTGCACTGCCTATCACCCTCTGTGGGGAGGTGTTCTGATCAAGGGCTGATGAGAAAGAATAGGGGGAAAATATAGCACAACACAAGTTGCTACATATAAGTTTGGTTTTCTTTTGAAATAAGGCATCTTTTGAATGTTGCTTGTTGTCTGATAGAGAAGTAGTGGAGAGTCATTCTGTTTCAACTGCAGCAGGTTTGTGGTTTGAGACTGACAGGAGTTTAAAAGTGTGGTTCCAGTGCCGTAATGAAAGGTGCCTCTTCTGTTTGGGATACTGCGGTATGGCTGGATAGTTCAGATTGGTAAAATACTTTCTTGTCGTCAAGGTTTCATATTATTTATGAGTAAAATTTTTTTTTTTATTTGTTGTCTTGTAGATTTGCTCAGCTGAAGGGAGGTCTTTGACGTTGTTAGGCTTTTAGGAATGGAAGAAAAGATACAGAGACTAGAGCACAGCTGCCTCATTACTGCTCTCATTACTGCCCGAGGTGAGAAACCAAAGAAGGTGTCTCAGGTACATCTGGAAGTATCAGGTAGTACAAAACACTGTCCTAAAAACCAAATGCAAAATCCAGCTTCAGGTAGAAGAGAAACATGCCCCCTTTGTTTTTAGGCTCTGTGTGTGTGCCCACGGCTTAGGGTAGAACATGTCATCATTGCGGAACACAGAAAAGCATGGCTACAAGTGTCATTTCACAGGCATAGCTGGTCCTGGGAAAATTTGGCTGGGGAAGAGGCGAATTGCTGTTAACTTCAACCAGAGCCCAACCACACAAAAATATAGTTGAGTCAGAATAAAACACCTTTGTCACCTAGATCTAAATGTCACCTAAATTCAAATGGAACCTAACTGTGTTGCCTGACTAGAGAAGCTCCAACAAGAATAGTTGAACTTCTCAAACCTCTCAGCAATACCTAAAGACTTCCTATCTCATTGGTGTCCTAATAATGAGAGATAGGAGAGTTCTTGTTTCTTTAAAACAGTATGAGGAATACAAATGGAATTGAAATGCTTTGTAATGCAGCCTTAATACAGACATTGACCAGATGTCAGGTTGGTACAACTGAGTAAGATGTTAATATGGTCAAACATATTTCTAAAAGCCATCCAAAGCACATTATTTCCACAGGATATTACAGATGTTTTATTTGCAGCTCAGTGATAAATATTTAAAGGGCAGAAATATTTAAAAAGCTTGTAGGACTACAGATGTCACTTTTCCTAGTAGAATCTATTTCCCCTAGTAGTTTATATCAGTGATTCTGTAAAAGTATCCCTAGAAATGTATGTATTACTTTCTGCTTGCAAGTGCGACCTATAGTCTGTACTTCGCATGATCTCGAGGAGGCAGTATCAAGTACCATGCTCAAGCCTTAGACTTCAGACCACCAACTGTAGCTTTCAGTTGTTGATTTTTTTCTACAGTTCTTGCTTAAAAAAGTAGATAAGTTGTAGGAAAAAAAAATCATCAGACAGAAATACACAGAGAAACTGATCAGTAACACCGATGTTGAATCCACAGGCCTTGTGACCTTTTGCATTTGTTTACGCAGCCTCTTTTAATTAGTATGAGAAACTGCTGCACTCAGATAAACGTTAGTGATAACTGAAAACAGCAAAGGATCTGTAGAAATACAGTACGTAGAGCTGAACTCAACTTCTTTAGGAAGTTGCTTTGTTCTTGTCATAATGCTTGAAGTTAATGGACAACTAAAATAGAATGGCTACATGTGTCATCCATTGAGTGAAGAGGACTGACTAAAAGCCATTAGCATCCAGAAAAGAAAGACAAAGGCAGAAATTATATCGCTTCCAGATGAATCCTAACTATTCCCCAAACTCTGTGTTAGTATGAGAGGCAAGAGGCAGGGCCATTAATCGGAAGGTCAGATAGTGCAATTTTAGCCAGATTTCCTTGACTGAAAAGGCAGTGGAAAATTATCTAGAATGCTAGTGTTACGGAATCTACAAAATACTTTTTAAAAACTGGTTTAATGGCTTGATGGCCTAAGTGACAATTCTACCTGTCACACTAAAAGGGGAAGTTAGCTTTCAACACTGCTTGTGGTAGAAATGCTAGAAGAGCTGAGTTATGCTGCATTTTGAAAAAAAATGTTTAATTCTTTTTTTGTTTCTTTAGAATTTTCTAATGCAGTTAAAGTGTAAACCTTAAAACTTCCTACCGTTACTAGTGTTCTTGAATTGATTTAATGTCAGCCCTTATAGCTTCTTTATTCCTGAAAAACAATTTTGCTAATAGAACTCTTATCAGCATTTTACCCTTAACAGTTTTAAAAAAAATAAATTAATAGTTAACTCCCCCACATTGTAATTATAGATTTTTGAATCAGTTTCATCAATCATATTTACTAATCATATAATTAAGGTGCATTTCAAAACAGTCCACTGTCGACATCTAATACTAAGCAGGTACTTGAATATATGCAACATGGCAAACTCCACTGTACACCATTTGTATGTTCCTGAGAAAAACATGTCTCAAGCTCTTCTCTTCAATGAGCTGATGCATTAGCTAGAAGTTTTTGTACTGAAAACTGTACATGACCTGTTGTTTTTTGATGTTTGATTCCTCTCACTTCTCAGCCACTGAACAGCATGGATATTTGCTGGGCATCTGTAGAAAGTCAGTTTGGTAGGAGGCATGCCTAGCTTCTTAAGTTTACCAGTCTTCAAATTCTGAAAATAGATTAGTGCTGAAACTTAGGATGGAGAAAGAGGAAAAATCTTGAAATCCTCTTTTTGCAAACCAATAAAAGTTACTCCACCCCAAAATACTCACATATTTATGGCCTCATGATTAACATAAGGCGGCATTTGCTCTCAGTGACAGGAGAACAAAGCTGACAAAAGGCCTTTTTGTTCTTTACCCTCCTGTCAGTAAATCCACATGAACAATAACTGAAAGATCATTCTGTTAGTATAATAAATACTGTAATGGATCATTGGTTGGGCTGACTTATCTGCTGCTTGAAGCTTGAATGAATGTCCACAAGTTGCGGTAAATCTGTTTTTCTGTAATGGAGCAAACCCCAAATACTGCATAACAAGAATCATTGAGCTAGAGACACTACAGCTCTAATTCTTGTATCCTTGGGCTCTCGGTATATGTTGGATACCACTTGCAGTTTTGGATGAGAAATTGGACAGGCTACAATAATAAGTGGTCTAGTTAGTGCTGGCTGCAAAATAACTGCTTGTACCAAACAAATGGTGTTTTGCTGTAAGAGGAGGAGATGCTACTGTTTTAGATTAAAACCTTTCATTTTCCCATTTTGGTCGCACACATTTTTCTGTACATCTGTGGAAGTACAGTTCTGAGGAAGGTGGAGCAGGTGTGCACTCAGGCAGTGGTATTTTGTCATTTGACTTAGCGCAAGGAGAACCAGGTGACATTTGAAGCTTTGTGTTGTGTAAGAGGTCAGACAAAATCATCTAATGATGCCTTTTAGCCTTGAAAATTAATTAACCTGTACTATCTTTTTTTTAGTGGATCAGCTTTCAGACTTTTTTCCATTAGAATGTGAACACTCTTTGGTAGTAATAGTTAATTATTCTGGTCTGTAGAGATGATGACACATTCAGGACCAAAATGGGGAGAAAATGCCAATGTCATGTATACTGAACTATTCCTGTTAAATTTTCTTACATGTAGTGATGTAATGTAGTTGGATGAATCATGTTGCTAGTATGTGCAAACACCCTTTCTGAAGTAAGAGAACTACCCTTTCTGCCACTCCTAGATAACCTAGCTTTTTTTTTTTTTACTTTGCATTAGACATGTGACTTCCCCACTGTTCATACAGTTTGTCATGAAAAATATCAGTGTCCACTGTTCCCTTTATGCCTAGATATTATACAACTGTCAAAGAAAAAAATGACATTCTTCCTTTCCCTTAATATTTACCAGCTTAAGAGGTTTTGTTGTCAGTCTAGCAATCTCAGAAGGAAATAAATGACTACATAGTATGGAACTTTCAACTGAAAGACTCATATTGTCTTCCTTTTTATTTCTTAGCCCATTTTCCATCAGTGCAGTGAAATGAAAGAGAGTGCTAGTGCCCAATGTGTCGGAAGCTACACCAATATTCAGTTATGTTTTGCTTTTTTCTTTTTGCTCTTATTTATCCTAAATAAATTTATGACTTGTCCTGAGGCTTTTATCAGTCAAATGTGACATTGTAATAAATTTTATGAGTTTTTAAGCCAAAGTGAATGTCAAATGGCAACTGAGGACACTCAGCACCTTACAAGTTTGGGTCCATAGTGAAAGTTGATGTTTGAAGAATAAACTTTGTATAATAGCTCTAAAGAATTGCTAGATTTCATTATGAAGTTTTGCTTAAACAGGTGGAGAAGTGTGGCGACATGACAGGATATATCCTAATTTCATGGGATAGGATGACCGCACTGGGCAAATAATATACTGTAAGATGTATTTCCTGATTTTAGATAATGCTTTAATGACAGTTTATAATTTGGAAGGCACTCCAAGCCCATATATATTGCATCCAGAATACAAGCCTGCAGGTTTCAGTGTGTTTCTCATTTCTACTCTCACGTGACAGCTTAACTTGTTACTACTTGATTATAATTAGGTACTTGATTTTCATCAACAATAATTTCTAAGTGAAGTACTTTATGTTTTTTAAAGTAGGCTTTGCTTAATACTGTGTGATTTCAGCCAAGAACATGAAGTTCTGTACCTCAGTTTACTTATCCATAGTACGAAGAATAATTTACCTACCTCAAATGATACCCAGCATCAAAAAATGTCTATGTAGCATTTTAAGCTCTAATTGATCTTAGCAATAAATTGAAGTTAGCCCCCATAGTATGATATATTGACCTCTGAAATCCTAAATGAAACTGATGGTTTAGACCTTAAAAAAAACCCACTGTATCTTTTCTAACATCTTCTCTTTTCTCTTATTAGCATAGCATGCCTGTTTTTTTAATCTTGTTGTACAATTGTAATTTCAAAGTCACATGTTTGGCTGAGTTTCTAACCTCTGAAGAACGACCAAGGATTAATCAAAGCTTAATCTGTGCAGAGAGGGTCTTTTGATTCTCTTCCTTTTGCTGGCTTTAACAGGGTATTGCCTGTGTAAGCAAAATCGATGTTAAATGCTTGCTAGAAACATCTGGGAGTTAACATAAAAGGTTCTGTCACACAAATGACAGTCCTGGAGAAACTTGAAAACTACTTAAATTTACTTCAGGTTTTGCTTAGGATGCCATAGTCTGACAGTGAACTCAGGCAGCACCTGGACATAGTTGCAGGGCTGAGATTCGTTGAACCATTTTCTGTGCAAAGTAAAGGTAACTGTAAGAAACTGTGCACAGTAAAGTATTACTGGAAAATTATTACTGAAAAATTACTTGCAGAATCTGTGTTTATAAAATATATGAATCCTGATTGGTCTTCCATTTATGTGCTGGGGACCATTTGAGGCCCTTGTAAAGACACAAGTGGAAAGGTAGCTGGGGGTTATAAAGAAAAAAATTATAGAAACCATTTTAAAGGATGCTTTAGTGAGGGAATGAATGACTTCAACTGGAAAGGTATGAGGAAGGAAATTCATTGTGCAGCCTGCCGTGGGCAAGCAACTGATTTGGAGGGGCAAAGGGAAAAAACAAATTTCAAAAAAATCAGTGTGAACTGTTAGAGAAAAGCTGTTGGGAAAAAAAGTATGTATCTGAGAGAGAACTGTCACAGGAGACCTGAGCCCAGAAGGAGGTTCAGGAAAGGGAAATGGGTATGGATTTTTAATGTCTTTGCGTGTGTGTGAACACATGTGCATGCACATGCATGGGTGTGTATCTCTCTCTGTATATATTTATATGTGAGGCTTTTCTGCTCTCCCCAGAAGAACTGTATGTGGAAATCTTGTGAAAAATGCCATGTTTGCTGGCTTTGCTATTACACGTGAAGGAGTAACCTCAAAACTGGGGAAGACATGGATGTATGGAAAGCCAGTGCGTATGCTGTAGGGGAGTCTGGTGCTCTAGCAAGGGTCTTGATGACCAGAGCAGCAATTCTGAGTGGTACTTTTCTCAGAGGGCAATAGGGGAAGGGCCAGAGAGGTGAAGACTGCCCAAGAAGTGTGACACAGTATAGAGAAGAGACAGAGAGTGGGCCTGTGCTCAGAAACTTGTATTCTGAGATGTGGATTCCAGCAAAACAGTCTAGGGAGTGTTTGGCAAGCAGAGCTTTACATATCCTAAGTATTACAAGTTTTGAAAGAGTTGAGAGATTGGAAGATTTGCCTTGAGTGGTCAGTAGATACTGACTGCCTGAGATGAATGTGTTTTTTTCAAGCCACTTTTTCTGTGTGGGATTGTAATAGGGCAATGCTTCATTCTCTAGCAATAACATCCTGTGGAGATGGCTATTTTGGATTTTTCACAGAAGTGTCTGCTTGTTACATGCAGCATTTTCCTTTTCTCAGAAACCCTTGTGATACACTTATGTAGAATTTTATTTATGTCTTTTCAAATTCAGAGAGCTGAGCATGAATCCCAGCATGGAGGAGAGTAGATTTTTTTATTCCGTAAGACAAGTCAGTGGGCAGTCATGAGAGGGACTTCATTCTAAACATTCTGCCCTACCCCAGCAGCAGTGATGGAATCCATAAATGTAACTGTAAGCAGTGCCTTTCCTGGCAGCTTAATCAGCACTGTACCTGTTTTAAAACCAGCATATTCTTTTGGGTTATTGAAAGGCTGTGTTCCAAGTTATGGAACTATGAACAAGGTTATGGGACAGATATGTATGTAGAGCTTAAAAGTTGTGCTTTCTGAAATCTGTAATTATAAAGTTTGCTGGACTACCTACAAAGTGGTTGCAGTAGATTGCTGTACTGTTCTTTGTGGTTTTTTCTTTTTGTTTTGTTTTGTTTTTGTTTTTCCTGAATGGGAGAAATTCATACAGAAAGAAATCACACGAGTACTTCAAATTTTCATTTCGGTTGTTGTGTTTGTGAGCGCATTCATATGTGTGTTTTGGGAGAAAGAAAGAGAAGGCAAGAAATACTGTGTACATGTGTACTTGAATATAATATATATTGAGCAATGACCAAGGTGGCAGAGTTTGAAGATCAGATTTCTAAAATTGCTCGAGGCTCGTCTGACTCTCACGCTGAAACCTGTTAGCAGTTCCCACTGACTTCAGTGAGAGCAGAGTTAAATTAATACTGAAAGGTTTTGAAAATGAAGCAATTTATTTTCTGAACTGTGATTGAATAGCCTGACCTGGTTCTCATCTGCTGCTATTGAAAATTTAAAATAAGTGCAATTTTCTTAATCTCCAAAATTTGTTGAACGCTTGCCTATTCTTTTGTCTCCTTGTGCAAATCCTGCTGCCTGCCTGTGGGAAGCTGTGCATGCTTGTGCTGTTTAGAATGAGATGATTCCAGTAGTGTGCTTTTCTTATTGGAATGACTATTGAATAGAGCCTAACTGCTGCTGAAGACGGTCAACTGCCATGCTACTGAATTGCTTTCTTAGATATATTTCTTAAAAATCTCTGCCAGCATCTCAGAAATTAACACTTTTAAGAAAGTATGAGTTACTATGTAATAAATTCTTCTTTTAAAGCAAAACCTTCCTATTCAAAGTAAGCTACTTTGGGGGGAGTAAATTAGAGTAGCATTTTGCTGAAGTTGTGTATTTAAAGGAGAATTATGCATAGTGCCCTTGTTTTGCCAGATTCAAATCACTCAGGAATCATAAATGTTTCAACAGCCTGAAGCATTTTTTTGCAAAAATACATAAAAACATTTGTCCTTTTCCTCTGCAGCTTTCTTGGGACTGATCCTATTTAGGATACCATGTTCAGAAGTATTAAAGACTTCTACTATAAGCATTTAGATACTTTATTAGCTTGGATGTAAAGCAGAGAAGGGTGAGTTTAGCTAACAAATACAGCTGCTTCTTGGGCTCACCAGCTGATTTCAGCAGTGCTGGTCTCACTAGTTGTCAGTAAATTCTGCCAGATTTAAAGCGCTGTGTTTTGTTCGGCTAAGACATGTCTCTGGTGAATTGCTGAGACCGAGGCTTCAGGGCCTTTTATGCTATACTTACGGTTTGTCTAGTTTGGCTGTTTTCAGAACAGGCTAAAGGTATTGTAATCAAAGTGAAAAGCATGAACTCATAGAACTTGGTTTAAGAAACACACCTCCCTTAATCCAGAAACGTACATGAGAATTGATAGCATTAATACATCTTATCTTGAGACCCGAATCTTGCAGACACTGATGTACTCTCATAAAATGATCATATTCCCATTGACATTGCAAAGTAGGTTTCTCTTTGCAGGATCTAGACCTTATCGTAGCTGTGGAAGTTATCCTTCTCTGCATAAATACTTATTTTGGTTTTTTAGGCTTGCCAAACTCTCAACCTAGCTGATTACATGCAACAGTAAATTCCACAAAGTATTTATTTATTTATCTTCAAAATATTGTTTTGTGGTTTTAAAACTTCTGCCTTTTTAATTTTTCCCTGGTATAGTTCAGGCTGCGTATTATGTGGAAGGGTACCTAGGAATACTTAGTATAAAAAAGTGGATGTAATATAGATGTAATATAGAGGAGGTGTCTTCCCCTCTTATTTATTGCAGGTTTAATTTGGAAAGACCTCATATTTACAGACTGGAAATCTCTGTCGGAAATTGCTTCACAAATAATGTTTTTCCTCTGCTATGCTAGAGTTCCTCCCCCCCCCCCCCCCACTTTTTCTTTTATTGTAAATGAAATGGGATTTTAAAAGTTGTACTCACTATTAAAGATTCAAATTTGTGATCAGTGTTATACTCCACAGTGAAGTTCTCCAGCTGTATTAATGAAGTTTTCATGTTAACCACGCAGTCTCTGCCTGAACTGACTTTCACCTGGGTACACTGTAGCTGAGTTTACACAGTTCTGTGTTGCATGGTTTTGCTTGGGTTGCTTGGGCTTGATTTGGGATCTCCGTACTTCATTGTTGCTGGCTCTTCTCCTCCCCATTAAAACTTTGTTTTCTATTTCATAATGTCTGTGATTTTGCTTTATCTGGGCTATCTCACCTCACCATTTCCTTGGATAATAAAGGGATGATCTGGATAATGAGCTAATATTTTCAGTATTGTTCCCTCTTCCTGCCTTGGCATAGCAGAGTATCTTACTTGCTTTTGTGGTCACTGACAAACATTTTTGCTGAGCAGCCCACAGCGCTGCTAGCTGTATTCCATGTCTACTTCTGGGCCATTTAGAGCCTCTTGGTGTGCAGGCTGAATTGTTTCTTCCAGTTCACAACACTTCACTCGTTCCTGTAGTATGTGAAGTGATTCAGCATTGCATCGTAGATTCAGTAAGTGTACTTGGATCCTTCCATCAGTTCCTCAGAAGTGTCTTATAATGTGGCAGCTACAAGTGCAAATGTGTTTATTCACATATACTTTGACTTACAGATCAATAACTATCTTAAATATCCAAGCTGTGATAGATTTCCTTGGAAAATTGCATTCACCAGTGCAGAGCAGTGAGGACTGTAGAAGGATATGAAGTAGATAGCTTTTAATACAGAATTTTCTATTAATACAGAAATGATCTGTTATTTAACTCTGTAACGAGATGGGTGGGCAAACAAGTAACTGCGTCCATAAAGCAAAAACAAGAACTGGCAGCACCGTAGTGGAAACTGCAGGCTTGATTTCTCTTAACTCGTGGTAAATGTAAGATAACATGCTCCTTAGTAATGTGGCAACAATAGGGGAATTAGCACAGAGAAGCTGTAGTGCTGCAATATCCCACTCTAGCTTACTGCATCCATTTGTTTACTTGCTTATATTGTAATTGCTCTCTATACCTAAAACTTTCTGCCTCGGTTTGTGATTAGGTAATTTCTCTAATAGTTCATTGTTATTGTGGAGGAGCTGCACAGAAGGCAAGTCCAACAGCCTTTATATTTCACTCTGCTTCTGAAGCATTTGTTTGCATCACATTCTTTGTCTAAGAAAATAAATGATATGTGTTAACAGCGGAATAAAACCGACTTTGTGGTGGTGGGCTCATGTGGGCATGGTTTTATGAAGATGGTTAAGGGGACTGTCCTGCTCTCCACAGGTCTTTGTGTGATCACACCCGGCGTGACGCATGGGACAGAGACGTTCTTTTGCTTCCCCCAGCCAGATCGTATCTGTATTGACCCGGGCTTCTGCTCTGACTTCTGCCATGGATGGATTCACAGTTAGTACCTTTATGCCTTTTATATACCACATATGGTTCTCCCTTAGTTTTTGAAGAGGCTGTAAAGTTGGGATAGAAGCATGAGGAAACATGGATGCTCCGACTGTAAATTCTCACACATCAACCACTAGTCTAGTGTGGGGGTATGTCCTTGAACCCTGAGATAAGCTTTGGTGTAGAGAGGAAGAAACAGATTTCATTCTGCCTTCAAACTTTGCATTTGTTTTTGTGTGGGCGATGTTTGCCCTTTAAAAATGTACAGTTTTCCCCATTTTTGATCCTAGCCCCAAATTACTCTGGGTGTTCTTTAGGTGCAGAGTTATGGGCGTACAGATTACACACTCTACATGTGGGCTTGTGTGAATCAGGTGTTCATAAAACTTATGCAGAATTGCATGCCTGTGTGTAAATTGTATAAATTTTGAATCCAAGCAACACACAAATCTTCAGTGAATAGGTTGCAGAACTCCCTGTCATTTATTTTTATGGCTAATGGCTTTTTTTATATTCCATTTTCTACAAGTTTTCATTAAGCAGTGCGTGTGAAGTGCTTCAACTTGACTTTGATGCGCATTCAGTATCAGAAGGAAAGATCAGGCCTTTTATCTCTAAACTACAGATCAATTACCTTTCTAAACACTTACCTCATAATTTTCCTTTAAATAAAAAAGGAAAAAAAGGTACCACAATCAACTGTACTAAGTCAAGAAAAATGAAAGTGGTTAGAAAAAATGGAGGCATCACCTAAGATAAGGTACAAGGGAGCAGGGACCTGATGTTGTAGGATTAGATACAGGTGCACAATAATCACGTAGAGTGTAAAAGAGGAAACGGTCCCTTACATTTAGACCTAAAAAAACCTCCTTAATTTCTTGAAACAAGAAGATAGCTGGCTTGCTAATGAATTAAATATGTGACAACTTTTAAGTGCTGCACAGCTGCTGAGTTGTCAGAGCAGGTGACTTTATCATCAGCAGATTTTGATGGCATTATGCTTAGGATGAAATAACCACTTGTTTCAAAAACCAGTCTCTAATATCCTATGTGAAGGTCGGTCTCATAGATTTCGTTCCTTAATATTCTAGCTGACATTCCCATTTTCTGAAGTATGAGTCTTTAGATACATAAGTCTTAGATATTGTAGTATCAAGAAGGCTACTATGTGCAGCATTGCAATTAGGAGAGAAAATCCTCTTACTATGGTACATATGTGGCCAGTAAACCAAAACTTCCAAATTGGTTTGGGTTTTTTTTGGTTTTTTTACTAGGGTTCTTGTAATAGTGCAGTCAAGTTCTAAATATGAGTGCTTTTCAATTCAGCACTATAAGACTTAAAAAAAATAATTTAGTAGAAATAGCATTGGAGTTCAATGTAGATAATTAAATACTAACATCCTCTTCCATAGCTCTCGTCTGTGTACGTTCAGCTTATGAGGTATTTTTCTTTTCTCTTGAAGTGACATGACATTCAGTTATTATTTTAGAAAGGAAGAAGTGAAACTGTTATTTTATTCATTTATATTCCAACAATATTAAACATGCTAGTTTAGAAACACAAGAATCCCCTTCTTTGAAACTAACAAAATAGTCAAATGCGGAAGAAGCTATTCAAAATTGTCTTTTAATAAAAGTTTAAAGTCTTCAAAATATATTTGCCCCTCGAGCGAACTTTTTTCATTTAATATTGTGTCTGTTAATTAGTGCTTCAAATTTGCAAATTCTTTATTGGTTTATATCAATGTAATACCCAAAGCTCATCTCATTGCCAGATTTGAATGAAATATGATCCTGTTTATTCTATTAAAACGAAGGCTTGAAATTGTTACCCAAATGCCACAGGAATTCTTGCCATTTTCTCATCAAATTCCTCATCAGATTTTTTGTTAAAGTCACATTGTTTTAGATTTTGAGCCTTGGCATTTAAATGAAATTCAATGTGCCCCACTGGAGAAAACATCTGCAGGGACATATTATGTACAATATCCATTCCAATCAAGCAGGAGTGTAGTGTGTGACTGAATGAGAAGCTTATTCTTACTCCACTTAGATTTACCCTGATGTGGCTATTGAGTCAATCTGTGAGAAGAAATGTTTAGAAAATTAAACTAGCAGAACAGGAAAGATTTTTTTAATACTCAGAGCAAATACTTCCAGTTGCACAATACTAATTTAAGAATGACATTTTTTAAAAGAACCTGAAGGAGTTTGGTGCCAAATTCCCTCAGAAATTCAATGGAACTTGGGAATCGGAGTCCCCAGGGTGCCTTGGCGAATCTCTCTGAGTGATTAGTATTAAGGGTTTTCTTTGAGTATAAAATCATGATCTACAGAAACTGAAGGGAGTAGAGAGGTGTTGGGGAAGAAGGAAAAGAAAGAAAGAAAAAAATGAGTTCTGTAATACTGTAACGTATATTAAAAATTTGCAGAAATTCCATAAGCATGAGGTTAGCTATCAGTTAAGATGACCTGGAACAGGCCCTTTTATTTTTGAAGCAGCAGCCTTACACACTTAAGCTTGTCCCATGTTACCAGTTGGTGGGCAAAACCAGGCAGCATGGAGGAGCGAGCCCTTCTACAGCAGCAGTTGGTGTTTGTGGAACCTGCTCCTTTTCCTAATAAGGAATTCAGACCAAAAAAAAAAAAAAAGTCTCTTTAAAACATATTGATGGTGACAGAGCCCTCTGCCATCCTTTGAAAGACTTATTTTCACAGGCAGAACACCTGCCTGTAACACCTCTTCTGCTGCAGAGCTGTGAAGAAGACCTGTTGTTAGGAGCTTTTCAGCTACTTTAAATAAAGACGAGAAGAGACGTGGCAGTGGAGGTGAGGGGGTCACTCCACAGAATCACTAGAATTGATCTGTGTTTAGTGCTACTGGCCATGAGGACCTCATCAAGTATACTGGGTCCAGTTTTTGTGCCCCCTAATACAGGAAGGACGTTGATAAACAGGGGCAAGTTCAGTGGAGGGCTGGCAAGATGGAGCCGGGTTGTTGACCGTGGTGTGTGGTGAGAGGAGGAGAGACAACAGGCATAAATTGAGGGGAGGAAAAAAAAAAAAAAAAGATATTCTGGCTGGATATAAGGGAAAACTGTTTTCTTATGGGGACAATCGGCATTGGAATAGAGTATGCAGAAAGGCTGTGCAGTCTCCAGCCATGGAAGTTTTTAACACCAAGTCAGATGAAGCCCTGTTTAACCTGATCTGACTTCAGAGCTGGCCCTGCTTTGAGCTGGAGTTTGGGCTATAGAGCTCCTGAGGTCTCTTCCAACCTGAACTTTCCTATGATACAGTTGGATTTGTAGAGGAAGTTTTGGGTTTCTGTTAAAAATCTTCCACACTCCTTTCTTGTCCTTATCCTACCCATTTCTCTCAGATTATTATTTAGATTTACATCAGTGTGATCTTCCAGTGGTGTATAGTTCCTTTCAAGAACACTTGTGGAAGAAGTGGTTAGTAATTAACAAAAACCCCAAAACACAACCAAGCAGCAAATACAATCAGGAAAATTTCTCCAATATGGCTACCAGATAGAGTTCATTCAATGAATGTAGAGTACCGAGAAAAAAAGAGTAATGATAATGAAACGGTAAATTTATGGTAGAGTTCTGTGTGTAACTTTATTTATAAAATATGCCTGACAAAAGCAGGCACATTAAAGCTTATAAACATATGATTAACCCAGGCAGTGTCGTTCTGAACTTCTCAGGTTCACATCTGCTTCCTTCAAGTTTGATGAGACAAGAGAGTTGCAAGCTGAATTTGGGATTCAGCAAACCTGTACAACAAAGAGAAAAGGTGTTACTGAAAATACTCTGGTTGAAATCTCTTGCATCTGACACCCAGAAAGTATTCATGTAATGTTAACAGCTGATCCTAACTGTTAAAGCAGCCCTGCAGTAACCAGGCAATTTCTTAGGAATTAGGTAGATCAGATAGATAGGAATTGGGCAGATCAAAGTCCACTACGGTGAGTGCTCTGTGCTAAGGGAGAATAAGTCTGGTACACCCTATAAGTAACGTCATGAAAAAGGTCATTTTAAGCACAAATTGTGACACATGGTCTTAAGAAATCTCCTTCAAATCCTTTTGTTTCTGACCTGAGAGGATTCATAACTGCTTTCACCCTATTGTGCAAGTGAAGGTAATAGTTTTTTAACAAAAGGATGGCTCACCACAAAATGTGAAATTTCTTTTCTTACATATTTTACGTATAGCTGTGTTGAGTAAAAACGGATGATGAAAAGAAAGTGTGGGTTATTCTATCACCTGACAAGTTAGACAAGTTGTTTGGGGCTTTTTGATGGCCACAACAGGATAGTAAAAGCTGATCAGAAATGATTTTCCATTCTTGTCCTGCACGACCATTAAAGACAAGTCGTGCTCTGTGGAGGTTGCAGTGCTGGTAGGTTTTAAAGAGAAATGTGAAGCATGGTAAAATAGCTCTGTGAATATTTGGGCATAGTGGGACAAACAGGAGGAGAAGTGTGAACTAAACCATGATCATGCTTGTTCAACAATTCAGCTCACTTCTGCTTGCAAGAAGGAAGTTGGCTGATGACATGAGAAGTGAGTAAATATGTACAGCAAGACTAGATTGCTTCTTTTTTCATAATGTTTCAGCCTTTGCTGTATACTTCAACAGTACTGTGAAAAATGTAGTGCTAAAATAGGATCAGATTCCCTGTTTATTTCTCTCGGTGATTCCCTATTACATTTGCAGAGATGACATGTCAAAGATGAATTTCTGAACTGCTTCTTCAGCAAACTCAACAGGTCTCTGAATTTCAGAGTCTGATTCATTATAGCTCAAGCATAATTATCACTAATAAAAGTTTCGGTAGTTCTAACTGTGCTTTCAGTTATAGCTGGGTAATCTCCTTATCTTTAGTAAGTAGAATACAGAAAATTCTTTGCCTCTTGGAGTGATTAGATTTGGATTTTGCATTTGCATTCTAAAACTTATTCTTCAGAATGCATGTGTTCAATCTGTCTTGCTTTCCTTAAGCTACTGTCTCTGCAATGCTAATGTGAGTAAAAATAGTACTTTAATGGCTATTTATTTATTTTGGTCACTAAAGTTAAGAGATATGATGCTGAAGATACAAATTTTTATGTGAGGAGCAGACTTCTTGAATAAGCAGTCAGTATTCTTACAGGCAGAGTACATGTTCAAAACAGAAAGCTGTTAATACCACAGAGATAAAAGGATAATTTGCACTAATTTATGAAGCTAATTAATCAAATGAACTGAGTGTATTAACCAGTTGGTGATATTCTGCTGAGCAGGAACTGAAACAGTTAGAAGCTTCTTCAGACTTTTTTTTTTTTTATTACTGTGACATACTTTGTAACTTATGTTGCAAGTTTCCTACAGTGATAACCCTTTCATAAACACTGACAGCTTAAGCAGTTTTAATAAACAAGAAATGTGAATGCTCACAATGTCCAGGCAGATTCCTCTTTGTATCATAACATTTTCTTAATGAATTACTGCGAATGAAAGATAGAATGTGTGCAGACCCCTCTGGCTGTAAATATTATGGGTATGGAAACATTTTAAATATTTACTACATGATTATTAAGAACAGTAGGGATTTATCTGAATTTATAGGAAGTTTAAAAAAAATATTGAAAGTTGCCATTCTGTGCAGCTTCAGAAGATTCTGCAGTGGGAAACTCTTTCTACTAAAAAAAAAAAACAAAGAAAGGTTGTTTTCTATTGCCTAGAGTCTGTATGAGATGCAGAGGCAAAGTGTTTCAATGTTAGATTTGTTGGTAAAACCATCGTCAAAGATGGAGCAAAATGTTTCAAGATAGATGCAAGAGTTTTGCAGAGGCAGGCCAGATAAGGCCACGTAAATCCCTTAAAGCGGAATTAAGGGTTGCTTTCTGATGTGACAGAAATGCTGCGTAATGAATCCACTTTGTCTCCAGAAGCCAGTGAGGATGAGGCATGCAAAATAAATGAGAATTTTTCTCTGAGTATCCAAGGCAAATCTGTGGAAATAATTTCCTCCATTGTAAAGTGTGTGGTACGGGTGATGGGGGAACTGCTTCCCAGTTGCACAGCTGTACAACACCTTCTTGACGTAAGCAGCTGGGCGACAGGTTTCTATCTGCCATGCACGTTCTGGTGCCTTGACAACACCTGCAGCAACCTGGCAAGAAATGAGACCTGTATATCTGGAATGAAGTTGTATGGCCAAGACCAGTATGGAAAGGTTAGGTAGGGGTAGGGCCCGAGACCTTAACCTGTGCAGGAGGCTAATGGCATCTGTTGGCAACCGGTGTTGGAGGGAGGGAGGTTATGCAGCAGAAAGTTTTGAGGCAAAATGAGAGAAGAAGGGATAGCAGTTTATCTGCTCCTTATTTAGTGCTGCTCAGGGCAGTAGCTGACTGAAGTAAATTTAGGAACCCCTGCTACCAAACATAAAATTCAATGAGATTAAATCCTGTTTGTCTGGATTCAGTAGCATCTTCAGTAGCCTTTGGAGATTTGTTTTCCATTCACTTTTCATTCCTTCTTTTCTTGAACTTTAATTTCCTGCCCCTTCATGCTAAAACCTGCCTACTCTGTCAGTGATGTGTCATGCTGGTAAAGAGAGAGCACAAGAGCAGAATCTAAATAGGAAGGTCAGTTCTTCCTCCTGCCCAGTCCCTTTCCCATGTTGGAAGAGTTGAAAGGAATAGCCTCTCTGATATCCTTTGAACCTCTTGTCAGCTGACGTGAATTGAAGCAACCTTAAACTACTCAGCTTTGTTTTGTGGTCAAAACCGAACAGAGTCAAGAAGGAATAATGTTCAAAAGTAGAATTCTGGGTCATACGCCACCATACAACACTCAGTGCATAATGAATACAACATGCTAAACCAGTATTTCCAAGAGTATCATTACAAGAAACTAAAAAGAGGGTATTTTCAGATGTAGGGAAAAAAAATTTGGTGGTGATTCCCAGTAGCTTTCAGAAAGAGAGGTATCCCTAAGTTTTCATTATGTCTTTGAAGGTCTCGCCTTAACATATTTAATGCTGACTAGTACAGCAGTCTTTGCCTTTCTGTGCTAAATCATTAACTGATGTTTATCCAGTTCGTAGTTTCAAGGACAGTTCATATTTTTTGCCTCTTTTCAATTTGTAGAATAGTTCCTCCCCCTGGCAATTCCCACACGTTTTTATTGCATACTGAGTGGCTTCAATTCAAATGTGTTCTGTGAACTTGAGCATCTTTCAGGATCAAACCGTAAACTATGAGTTTCAGAAATAGTCATAATTTTAGGGATTAGTGCTTTTCAATGCTTAGAATGCATTTTGTAAGTTAGGTATTGTGAGAGAGTTGCTGGTATCTTCTTAGAAACAGTTGCTTCAGATCAAACCCGTTTTCCACTCTATTGTCCTTTACCATATCAAATAACAATTGAAACGGCAGCAGCAGCCAATGAACATGGATCAATGATATCTTCAGCCACCGCATTTGTGTAGGTTTAATCCATTTATGTGAAAATCAAGTTACTGCTGGCCTGTTTTTTCCTTTACTGGAAACAATTGATAACATTACTTCAGAAGAAATTAATCCAGAGAATTAATTAGCAGAATCTAATATCCAATAAATGTAGTCTTGAGAAAGATTTCGTGGGTGGTCAATTGTGACATTAAATGGAAGGTAAAAAAGTAGATACTGTTAGCTGTTTTCCATAATCAAACAGAAGTGACAGAAAAGGAACAAATAGGATGACATTGACTTTGGAGAGAAATAAATAGGTCAGTTCTTGTACCTGTCACAGAAAAGCTTTGAGAACATTTTTTTTTTTTACGTTTTTGGCTTAGGCCCATATTTAGGGGCTTAAATTTTTGGAAGAAATATGTTGAAAAATAAAAAAAAAATCATTGTTTCCAGACCAGTGAGTTTGATACTTTGATACTGCAGAAGCTGCACTGGTGTTTCAGGATCAAATTCAGCCCTAGTCAGTGGGAGCAAAAAAAATTAACGCTTACTACCTTCATCATGGTTCCTGTGGCTTTTAGTAGTTTAAGTTTTTGCAACTGAGGGAATTGGACCTTGCATATGATCAGTTAATGAAATTTGGCTGATGAGCGGTAACCTCCTTAGCTGTAGCACTTGAATTTTTCATTTTTAGTCCAACTCCTTTTTTTATTTCACTGTTATTACTTAGAAATACAAATGGAGATCAGTGTGCTATTTCATGAGGTCTGTGTGTACATACAGCCAAGCACTTTGAGCCAGATTTTCAAAGGTACTTAAGCGCCTGAACTTTCAGAGAGATGCCTAAGAGGATCTTTGAGAGACTGTCTGCATGTTTAAGCAGCTAACTGACTTTAAGTATCTCGGATTATTTTTGAAAGATTTAAGCAAGTGTTTAAGCACCTTCTTGAAACAGGGTTTTAGTAAGAGTGAAGGTCTCTTAAAATCCTGAATAGGTCACATTTTTCTGGGGATGGAAGTTGGTCTTGCACCTCCCAAATGGGGAAGATGTTTCTAAAACCTGGTCATATTTCATTTGAGAACTCTTTCTTTTTAAAAACTGGCTTTTGCTGCTGACTGCAGTAGATGTAACTTTAAGGAAAAAGAAACCACTTTCCAGATAGAAATTCTATTTTAAGCCATGTCTTTCTTGACCCATAGGCCTACGTATCCCTGACTTAACTCTGTAGGCTGTAGCTTGTCACAGAGGATGATTCTACTTTTGGCAGCTGTGCTCGTTCAGCGTGTTTGCTAACTTAGCAGCAAAGTGCTTCTGTATTTGCTTTGTCTTGGTTTCTGAGCAATGACTTATTTACTGAAACATTTATTTTTCTCTCTCTCTCTTTTTTTTTACTTATTGGAATTGATTTTGTGAGTGAAATTCAGGATGTTGTGACTGCAGGATTGTGTGCTGTCAGTTTTTCTAGGAGGTCTTATATGCTTGTAGGACCTTGTGTTTCACTGATTACTCTGACTAAAATAAGGAATAACTGAAACAGGAAAACATGCTGTATTAGTATTCATATTAGGAATCTTTTTGGTGCGGTCTTACTTGTAAAAATAGGGATTTTTTTTTTAAGATGTAAGCTTTTGGGATGTATTTAAATTAGTAGTTGATTTTTTCAGCAAAAAAGCCCTGAGGCATGTGTAAAACTAGTGGCTACATAAAGCTGAAGAATCAGATGTCTGCTGGGCAAATTGACAGAACTCATTAATCTTAGATGCAGTGTACTATAGAGTCTGTCCTTTCATGCACCTGCCCATGCCTAAAGTAATTACATGATGGCACTATTAATACTGAAAAGCTTGAGTGGGGATAGGGTTATCTTCTCTTCTTAGTAATTGATTGCCAGCTGATTAGTGGACAACATTTTTCCTACAGTATAATTGCCTTTCTGCTATTGTAGCCTCTCTAACCTGGGGGTTAGGCCATCTTACTGGTTTTGAGGCCTTGGCAGTAGCACCATAGCCCTCAAAGTAATGAACTGGAACTCGGTCGCTGTGAATTCCCCAAACAAAAGATGACTAGTTAAATGTATTTCAGTGATAGCCTATTTTACAACAATCAGACAGCAGAAGATTTGTTGCCTTCCCCCCCGCCTCCTCCTTCTATGAAGATATTTTCAAACCCTCCGATTCCTGTGTGGAAAAGAAGGTAGTTGACTTCTATCAAATCACATCTGTTGCTTGCATAAAGTTATTATCTAAAATGTGTCAGAACTCTGTAATAAGCTTGTATGTTTTTTGTGACCCTATAGAAATAGCAAATCTATAGATTTGCTTCTTCAGGAGCAAATTGGTAATAAAGGAGTGTATGAATTCTGCAGTGGGGTCTCAAAGATCTGCTTGTCTCTCAAAATGAATGTGTTCTCATATTCTGAAAGTCGCTTCTGATGTTTTTGTTGAAGTCTGGTAGATATTAGGCTGCTGGTCAGGAAAGCCTGGAAAATGAGGCACCTTCTACCATGAAGTTGCCTGTAGAGGGCAGATTATTTCCAGGGCTACGTACTACTTCAGCGTTTCTCCCACCCTGTGACCCTAGATGCCAGACATACCTGGCATGGGGACTCTTAGACCTGATGGCCAACTGTACTGTGCTTGACATGCAGGTTCATGAAGTTGGAGGTGAAAGATTATACTACAGGAGACTTGGCAGGTCTGAATCTTAGGAGTAAGTTAGATATGAAGTAAATGCTAATTTCTACCCTCCAGCTTTCTGCGTACCTGAAAAATAAAACCAATCTGGTATCAGCCTTCAAGTTACCTTGCTATGTTTCACTTCTGGTATGAGTGGGTGTTTTGTATAGCTCTGCACTAAGCCAGAGTCATATTAAACTTTGAGCTTTCTTACACTGGTCCTGGACTCAAATGGGATGGAACAACCCTGGTACAGCAAAGAAATCTCTAATCTCTGCCTGAATGCCAAACCATATGCTTCCTTGCTTGATTATCAGTTTATTCGATGTTACACTCACAAGACTATTAACATTTTCTAAACAGTTCTGATTTGCCCTGTTCAGGACAATCGCTTAGCTTAATCACTGCGGTGGATGCCTGGGTTTAAATTATGGAACCAGTTCCCTAGAGCCCATTTCCAAAGGTATGTAGGGGCAGTTAAAAATATTACCCAGTATAATTTCCAGTATTCTGTCTATGAATCCAGCCAGAGTGACGTGCAAGAACACACAGTTGTCCACTGTGTGACATAACCTGCCTGGAAGGACATTTCAGTTTTTAATTTTTGTAAATTACCAGGTACCCTAAAGAATGATGATTTGCCTTAGGAATGATACTAAACTAGTCAGAAATCTAAATCTAAATCTGGCTTTCTGCTTGTTGCATGCCCTGCAAAATAATACAGACATAGATTAAATGATCGAGTGTTTTGATCAATGGTTTTGTAGTAGCCTGTGGGCTGTGGGAAGGTTCATATAGAAATCTAATCCCATGACAACTGACTTTCATGAGTGCTAGTTTACTTGTCAGACATGCTTTCCCTCAGCTAATGGAGATTTGCACCTGACTGGTGATTCTCAAAACAAACTGGTGACAGATGTGGAGCACGTATAGAGAAACTATAGTCTCTGTGAACACGCTGAGAAGAGAAAAAGTGTTAGAGGCCTCCAGATCTCAGAAGACATGGAAAGGTTCAAGAGGGCTTGGTTGCTGAAGAAAATGAGGAGAGGCAAACTGAGTTTTGCATAGGCTTAACCTGTGACATGACTGCTTTTACAAATGCGCCTTTCAGATCTAGAAAATGAGCCTCAGGTGAACTGGAGTTGAGAGAAAACAAGCTCTCCCGTGCAGGGTGTATCTGTGCTTCACGGCATGGCCAGCCATCGAGGAACTGAAGTCTGTGCTTCTGTCTAGATACACCACACAAGCCCACTTAGGCTGGGTTGTTTAACAACTGCATGTGCTAGTTAGATTTTACAAGGAGACACCCTGGTTTATGCTCTATGCCCTTATACAGTATTCAGTTGGGTTGTCCTTTACACATTCACCTGGGATTACAAACTGAGCCTTCTCAGTGAGTTAGCATTCATATAAAAATGTCTAACACACAAGCTGATGCAAATTGCAGCACTTTTTATCATTTACAGAGGATGACAGGGGATTAGGGATGGATATTAGAGAGTCTTGGGGTCATAATAGAAGTGTGTAGTCAAGAAAGGGGAAAAGCCTTCTCATTTCTTCTCCTGATTTCCTTTGTTTTCTGCAAACATAAACCAGCCTGTTCTTTGCACCATAAAATTTAAACCAAGAAACTTGAACTGCATCATTCCTTAAGCAGTCCTTATAGCCGTATAATTATTAAAACCTTATTTGTTGGACGGAGGGAGAAAGAGCAGTCTCTCCCAGTAACTGCTAATGAATTTTTAGAAAATATTAATGTAGTATGTGCATGCGCTCATTCTAAGTGGGCCTGAATTATGTGTCATAAAAAAAATCTTGAAAATGTGAAGGTTGCGAAATGAAACTTTCAAGTCAGGAAATGCCAGCGTTAAGGTTGCTTCTTTAAAAGCATTTGCCTGCTTTGTGGCTATGTTTCATGAACAGTCTTTAATTACTGGATCACATGCTGGTTTTTTTCCTACAGGACCACTGCCTCATTCACTGCACAGATGGGTTATGTTCTCTGAGTTCAGAATTTTAGCTTAGTTGTTTCATGTGTGGCCCTAACTCCTATTATCTGGGAAATACTTGTATTCTGCTCTAATTAGAGAAATTTTCACTTCCACAGAGGCTTATCTAGGCTGCTCATCTCTGTTATTGCAAAACACTTCTCAAATATTTATACATCAATTTTCATGATACCTTTGGAAGGGGGAAGATGTATGTGGATTTTACAAAGGGAGGACCGAGCCACAGAATGATTGTTATAGATTTACTCAGGTATTTTGTCTAAAATACTCAGGACCTGATTTTTCAGAATGCTTAGCAGAGTATATGATAACATGTATGTCCTGGTAGAGTTCATCTTGATTTTGGTCAGGTGTAGAAGTTTTTAGCACTTCTGGAAATTACAAATTGGACACCCAGAACAGAAAGGGCACACTCTTTTTTAGCCACTTGGGCTATTAGTACAGTCACAGATTGTTATAGCTAGGAAATCCAGAATAAGTTAAGAGGACATTCTCGTGGTACCCAAGACTATTTCCTGCAAGTCACAAAAGCTCCCTATCACCTTCCCTTGAACTTAGGGCCTTTTAAACAACTAGTTCCCAAGAAAAAAGCAGAAGAGATGAAAGGCATTTTCACTACCTTCCTCAAATGGGTTAAAGTGGCCAGATTACTAAAAAGATGGACTATGCCTCACAAGAAGCACTCCTTCCTATCCCATGTTTTTGCCAAAATGACCTGAGGAAAAATGTATTTCTGAACCTCTGATCTGATTGATTATGATGTGAGCAAGATGCGGCTCATGAAAATCCCAGATTCTAATTTCCAGTCTAACTGTGTATTTGATATCTTAACAATACTACTCTGTACATTAAATAATCCATCTCCTTTTTTAATATTTGCTTCCCAAATTAATGTATTTACTCATTGAATCTACATCCAAGCTCCACAAAGGAACTTCTGAGATCCTTTGGTAAAGCAGGAGTCAGTATGAAGTTCTCAGTCCTTCATTTGTCTTGAGTA
This sequence comes from Gorsachius magnificus, assembly GCA_034008185.1. Taxonomy (NCBI): domain Eukaryota; kingdom Metazoa; phylum Chordata; class Aves; order Pelecaniformes; family Ardeidae; genus Gorsachius; species Gorsachius magnificus. The sequence continues at coordinate 73,983,622 of CM067085.1, read as the reverse complement.
TGAGACTTTTTTTTTTTATATGGATCATAGGAATTACATTTCTCTGAATGAAAATAAACCAGAAGATGTACACCAGGAACATACTTAATACTCTCCAGTGCTACTGGGCATTCAGTTTGCAGCCTGAAACAGATGTGGATATTAGATGTTAGCACCAATGGGTTTTGTTTACAGCTCCCTTCCTATTGATCTCAAGACATGTTAATTTTGGCATACTAATTGATGGTCTCAGTTTTCAGCACCAGGAACACTTTTTAAAATCAACCGTATAAACTTCTGCAGTCATGCAGATGGTAACTGTTAAGAGTAGTAGATTGCCAACACACAACTAGGCATATGCTTTGTTAATGAAGAAAGATTTTTCTGTAGACATCAGAAAAATGTTGAGATTGGTGAATCGTGGGGAAGAACAGGTTAGCGTACCTGTGACATGGAAAGGAAAGGGGTTGACTCAGTGTACATCTACGACTGAACTGTGCCTGCCTGCCTGCATGGGCTCTGGGGCACAGGACAGGATGGGCCAGGTTTAATGTCCACCCGGGTCCAGAAGGAGGGCAGACATGGTGATTCTGTGCTGAGGGGAGGAGCATACCTAGTGCCAAGAACACAACCAGTCACCTCCAGGGTAAAAATTGTCTTCTCTACTTGCGGTGATGTTATGATAACACCACATTTCCCTTTATTTTCCTTCTTTGATGCCATTCACTCTTCTGTGATGATGAAATAATAACAAAACTCATCAAACTAATGAAAGAAAAAATAAAAATATTAGTCAGAGGAAGACACTTTGTATAAAAATTTCACTTACTGGACGTATTGGCAAGGGAAGCATCATGGGAACTACTGGGCAACCTTAACTACAGGTGAAGTTACTGGCTCCACCTGTAATATATATTATCTAAAACTATTTAAGCAATGTTGTCCTTCACTGTCATGTTTCTTATGTTGAACTTTTTGAATAGTGAGCCTGAAAATAACAAGCTGAGCTCATTAGTAGATTAGGTGCTGCAGTGAATCCATGTGTTTAGTGTTAGTTCTTGTTCTTCAGTTTGATAGGGTTTCTTTTAGAGAGCAATTACATCTGATTGACATGTTTTCATGTGCCTCTAGCCCTGACTCCTGCTTACTAAACAATTCTAGATCAAGGACAGTGACTTTTCTACTGCCATTAACTAAAATCAGGATCCAGGAGAAAAAGTTAAATACCTTTTAAGATGCGACTTGAAACAAATTATAAAATATGTATAAAGAGGAATATATTTTGGTTTCATATACTGTAGTTGTTGAAAGTCAAGTAAAAAACATAGTTTAAGGCATGGACATGCATTAAAATTAAGAAAAAAATTCTGTTTTTTCTACTTCAGATAAGAAAAATGAAGTAGAGGGCCAAATCCTATCATTAAATGTGCATATAGCTTTTCCATGTAATTTGCACTTCATCATTCACATTAAATGATGTAATTTAGTGAAGTTTTGTACTAATAATGCTATTATACATCCTGAAATCCTAGCAAGTAGAAGTGACTTTTCTTTTTAATGAAACATTTCACTGTAAAAAAATGCATACTTGAGGATACCAAGGGTTCTTGCCCACTGAATTTTGCTGTTTATGGAAAAAAGCCTTAATTTGAAAAGGATTAAAGGCTTAAAAAGTAAACAAACAAAAATCATTCCTCCCTTACTAAACCCACTATAACTGAATGTTTGCTTTAGTTGTAATTCAATTTGTTATCTTGTACTCTGTGGGCTTATTTTTTTCAAATTTAAAATTTATTTATGGGTTAAAATGAAACAGAAGTCTATTCCCCCCTCCTCCCCCCTTTGCATCCCAGACTCAAGGGATGTATTTTCACATTGCTCACATTCACCTATTATGATCTGTTAGCAAAAATTATTTGGTTGAATTTGTGTTTTGATGAAGTTGAAAGAATCTATCAGGATTGTCCAGTGAAGATTTTTTGCCTGCACACAGCAAATAAATATAAGCAAAACCTACATTTGCTCTCTTTTTTTATAAAAGTGTATCTTTTTTTTTTTTTTTTTTTTTTTTCCCCTGATGCCTGTCCTGGAAAGCTGCATAAGAGTTTGTTTAACTGAAATGAGCTACCTTAAGTAAGCTGTCATGCTGTAGCATTTAAAGATATTCTGGCTGGCCAGGGAGTGGATTTTTTTTTCATTTGAGGGCATATTTGTGAAGCAAAGAGTATTTTGCTCTGTTTTGGATCCCATTTTCACCTATCTGCTATAGATTTGCAGAACTCTCACAGCCCAGCATATCTGGGACTTTTCTGTTTTCAGATCTTTTTGACCACTGGGTTATTCTGTTTGAATGTAATAGCTAGTCAGAACTGGCTTACAATTTTTTCTTATACTGATTGGTGTGCAGAATTTTACTTGTATTTTCTTTCCAGTTTTGCTTCCCACCTTGCACTAATTCATTGCTGAATACCAGTTCTTAGCATTGGTATCATGGTAGGAGGTTTGGGATTATGATCAGCTTCTTTTTCAAGGGAAATGCAGCTCCACAAGGGAAATGCAGATGGAAAATAGGGTGATAAATAGCAAAGAAAATAACCAGGAACACTCCTGCTTCTTGCTGTTGGCCCATATTCTATCACAAGCAAAAGCTCTGGTCTGTAGCTGTGTCTGGAGAGTGTGAATGCAGACCTTCACATTATGTTTCATGCCCATGTCTAATGAAGTGTCTTAGAGTTGGTTTCAGAACTGGAGGCATGTCAGGCTCTTAAACTGGGAATCTTATAGATGGTCCAGGTCATGTGGCTGGAGCAGATGTTGACTAAATTATTGTACTTGATGTCTGTCATGCCCTGAGGATTTCTGCCCTTAATAAGCATTATTTGTCCCTTTGGTTTTATATATAACTGTAAGAATATATATGAGTGCAACATAAAATTAACTTATTGGGTTTGTCAAAACCAGAAATGCCAGGTCGTATCATGCAAAGCCATAAGGGCCCTGTTAGTCATTTGGTGTTTTGCATTGAATTACTACATGATGATTTGTAGTTGTCTTAATTTAGCCAAATATGGTCGCACGTACAGTTGCTTTGCATTTTGCCTTGAACTAGTTGCTTTTCCACTGATTTCAGAAGCCTCTTACTTTCCTCTCCCTGCTATTACTCACGCTCTGCCACTCAGTTATGTGCTGTGCTATAATGATGTTAGTAACTACAGAGTATGCCAGGTGTATTTTCCTCTTTGACAACAAAAGGCCCAGATGACAAAACTGTTTTGTTTCCATGCATTTTTCCCTGAAAACTTACCATAAGAAAATTAGTTCTTTCTTGCCAAATTAACAGTTTAATACAGTAATTAGCAAGTTCTGCCAAAATATCTGTTCCAGCAAGGAATTGCATTTGAGAGCTCTTCTATTTTTTCCCTTAAGCACTGACCACAGAACTTAATTAACTTTCTTTTCCACCATAAATTCCAGGGCAGCCAATGACCACTGCGTCCTCCCCCACTCCTACATGTGCAGTTATGATAAATTGTCCCTTATGCAGCCAATGTGGAGGCAGGTGCCTGCATGAATCTCAGGGGTTATACATACTGTACCATCCATACGGCTGATGAATAATTATCTCTTCACTGAACCCCCCTTCTTTATTCTGTGTTTACGCTTCAGTGAAATAGGGAGACATTTATGGTAGAATGAGAGGGTTCCTCCCCTCCCAATTATACTTCTCATTTAAACTCATCTCTTTTGGAATTGATTTGCATGTGCATGCTGCAAGGTACCTGTGTTTAACCCCTTGACCCACATGACCATTCCTGTTTTTCTATTGTAAATGCAACCTTTGCCCCCTTCCTTTTTCTCAGTAACTCCTATATTTGTATGCATTTGCATCCATGTCTTTACTCTCCCTGCATTTCCCCTTCCCTTATTGTCAATACTGCATTTCTAGTCAGCTCTTGCTGAACTGTTGTTGCCCAACAGTTTGTGTAAACGGTCTTGTATTTTGTTTGTAACAATGCCTGTGAGGTTTTTATCCATAGGAATCACTAAAAGCTGTGGCCAAGTTGTTTGAACATTTCAGGAGGCTCTTTCTAGCAGTCTATATGTATCTTAACACACACATTTGTAAACGTCATTTGACCCATAGGAGCCAAAATTTCATCACAAAGCAATGGAACATGGGAACATCTGGACACATGGGAAGTGTCCATGGGAACATCTGGATGCTGCAGTGGACATTATGCTGAATTCCTGGGCTGTGATGTTCTTGCAAGGCACTGTAGTGTTGTGCAGGTGCACTAGCCTGGGTTTAAACAGTAAACTAGAAGGAAACAGTAACTCAGGGCCAGTGCTGCCAAGCAGTATTTGCTTCTGGGTCTGGGTCTAGTTCACTTAAAAGTCTCCACACCACACTGTCTTGAGGTGAGAGTCGCTATACAAATGGATCAAGGCCTAAGTTACTTCAGAAATGAAAAGGTTTCTCTCCAAATCTGGTCATTAGGCATTTCTGAAAAGTTTAATTGTTCTTTATATAGAAGTCTTTCCAGGCCTCTTATAACATCTTTTTTTTGGTCTTTTTTTTTTTTTTTTTTTTTTATCTTTTGCTTTTGCTCCACTCTTTTTGAGCTCTGATGACTAAAGTAGAACTAAGAAATAAGGATGAGAAGGGTGCCCTCAAATTAGATAGATATATGTTTTTAATTCTTTTCCCCGCCTTAATATAGCAGTGTATTTTGTTTGCTTTTGTTTTATTTTAAAATTTTGCTGATTCTGAGCAGACAATTTCATTGCACTGTTTGCAAAAATGCTTTGGTGTTTCCTTTGTGGTGGCAACCTTTTGGTCCCCAAATTGTGTGTGAATACAGCAAACACACGATTTTCATTTGATGGAATTCCCCAGTGCCTTGTTGAATTTATTGTAGTTGATCACTGGGGAAAAGATTTTGGCCGTGACTGACTCCTGCTCTTTGGTTATTTCCAGCACTAGAGAATTGGGTCTTTTCATTCAGTGTCAAGCATACTGCAGACCTGACTGGTTTTGATATACTGCTCCATCACCCTTTATTTTAATCTTTTTCCTTAATGTCTAGTCTGCAGGACCTTTGCATATTTTAGTTCTGTCCATGAAATTAGTAATTTTTAAACAATTTTCTTCTCTTAATTTTTTTCAGACATTGCAAAACATTTATTTCCTGTTCAAGGCAGTCCTTTTTGTCAGCGTTTTTTTTTTTGTTCTTTCTGTTCCCACCACTCACATGCATGAGAAAACACTCCGGAAGCATAACAGAAAAGGCAATGTGAACCTTCATATACTCATTGTTGTTCTTGGTTCAAACCCAAAGCAATCCATAATTAAATCAAGCTCAAGTGTCTTGTCACCAGATTGCCGATGAATGTTTTAATTACTATCAGGTTCCAAAAGGGGAGGGGAAAAAAAACCCCTACTTGAAAGAATAAACTTTGTTATCTCCTACCTCTCTATGTGTCTTCATCATATAAAGTTGACAATTTGACTTCCCTCTTGAAAATATCCTCATGAAATTACTTGATAACTAGTGGAGGGTTAAACTGAAGTAATTTTTAACTATAGCTTGCGATTCTTTCCATTTTGCTAGGAAGAATGTCACTAATGAGAAGTAAGATGTTTAAACTCCCTGCATTTTTCACTTATTATCCAGGTCTAACTACAGTTTGGTTATTATCTTGCATTCAAAATAAAAGCAGGACATAGAAAAAAGTCGATGTCGTGCTGAGCCCAAACATCATCAAACAAAAGGCTTCTTCATACTTAAAGGCTTCTCTCTGATGTTCAGATCAGCCCTTTAAAAAGCATAACAACAATTAATGCCGGGGGGGTGTTTCTGAGTTACTTTTGACAAGGACACTCTAAAGCGGGAAGAGTTATGGTAGGTGTTGTTGGTGTTGTTCCCTTGTTTAAAACAATCATATTCACATGCCTTGGAAATGAAAGTGAGTCTTTTTCAATGGAGTAAGCTCAGCTTGTTAAAAAAGATGCTGGGTATTTTTAAGGTGCTTCAGGATATCATATCATAATGGCATAACAAGTGCAGTCTCTGCTTAGGAAAGGTGCTTTCTGACGAGTTTCTTTCTAAGGATGAAGGAATCTCATGATCTTTTCTGACATTATTTATACTATATTAGAGTGGAGCAGTAATCACCAATATTTTTTTAGGAACTTGTGCTTAGAGCCTGAAAATCCTAGCAACTATCAATAGCAATGAATTCAGTATGTGGTATAGTTTTAATTGCACTTAAAAGAACCTATTTGCTTTTTACTACTTGAAAACCCAAGGACTAATTATTTCCATTTGGGTATTATAGTAGCAAGCTTTGGCTTTTGCCTCAGGTGAAAAAGAGAGTTTTATTTCTTTTTTTAGTGCCTGATGCTTTTACTGATTGCAGTATTTGAAATGCAAGGAGGAGGTTCCAGTGATTTCCACTGTGGCAATCTGTGATGGGACTAGCTGTGAATCCACTTCTAAGAGAAATTACTATGGTCTGTGTTATTAGGTACATTGCGTGTACTGTTGGCAGCACTAATACAAACTCACCTATGGCTGTATATGTGTTATTAATGTTTAGATACGTCCAAATGCATTCCAGGCTGGGTTCTTACTTTTCAGGTACATACTCCTTGTGTTTACAGCAGTGAGCTGCACTTGCCACCATACTCTCACTTGGGTCTCCTTGTTCACATACTTTTTTTTTTTCCTAGCAATTTCTTTTTCTGCTGCGGAGTATCTTTAGATGAGGATACAAAGGCATCGTTAGGAACTAAAGTAGCAGGAACTTGGTTGTTGCAATTCAGAGTAAGATTTGTTCCAGCAAGTCCTAAATTGTCTAAAATGCTAACATAGGAGTTTTTAATGAGATGCTTTTTGTTAAAACATACCTTGAAATGTGGATCAGATAGTGAAATCTTAGTGCATTGGGGTTGAAGCTGTCCAGGTAATGATATGATCTTTACAAAGTAGCACAACCTATAGCTTTATGTGAAGTCTAGGTTACCCGTTGTTCCGTATATTACGTGGGGAGTTGATGAAAGCTGCTACATGTAAGAGCTGCCATTCATGTAGGATGAACATAAGAATCCGTCAGGGTGCTGTGCAGTAAGATAGCTGAGACACCCTTGAAAGTCTATGCTAAGGCTAGACCAGGCAGGAGCTGAGCTACATGCAGGAAGGAATTTCATTGTGGACTGGACGCAAAGTCAGAAATTGGGAAATTCATCCTTGTTGGGGAGGAGGAAGAGGACATTTGAGCACTACAGATGAAGGAAAGAGCAGCCAGAGCCAGTATGCAGAGGCAGAGGGAGGATGGGCAAGGAAAATGAAGGCGCTTGTAGCATGACCCTGGAAGAAAGCCAGGACGGAGCCCTTCAGCACAGGCTAGAAAAAAGCAGCATATGGCACTGAGCAAGTGCTGTTTTCCCACTGTGTTCAGGGGAACAGGACATACATATTTTTGAAAATAAACAGCTCTGCATCAAAGTAATACCTGACTGTCATCAACTTCTCCATGTAAAAGGGAAAAGAATATGTAAGATGCTGAATATTTGCTACTGCTCTGATCAAAACAGCTTTATTTATCTCTTTCTCTGCCTGTTCCAAAGAGGCTGCTGAAGCTACCTGCTGAGGGCCTTATGGCAAATTTTTAAAGGTATTTAAGCTCCTGAAGATGTAGAGGCACCTAGTGGAGTTTTTAAAAACACCCAGGATCCTAACTCTCTTCATATGCAATGGCAAGTAGATGCCCAGGTGTTTTAAAGAGATCCTGTTAAAGGGCCTCTAGGTCTTTTCGAAAGTGTGCACCCTCGTCCTTTAATCTGAACTACTTTTGACTGTGGACATCCTATGGCTGGTCTCTAGTGCTGACAACTATATTGGTCTGTTCTCTCCATTGCTTATTCATTCCGGATGACAGTAGAAACAGACCTGTTTGTTGCAAAAAACAAACAGGGCTTTAAGTGGAAGCTCAACTCTTGAATGGCTTTTTAGTTTTCACAGTTCTCAGGGTCTTGGCAGTAAAAGCAAGTAAAAACATCCACTCAGCTTCATGAGTGTCGTGATGCAGGCTACTTGTGAATCACATGTACTAGTCATGAGGCAAATCCGGGAAGTGAGATCTTTAGCATGCAGCCACATCTTGGCTATGTATTAAGACAACTGAAAAATGGCAAATCTTTATTCTTAGGATACACACACAGTATTTTCCCAGGTAGAATCAATGGAATGCAGTTCTTAAAACAATTTGTATGTTTTACCCCAGACATCTTGTACCAGTAAGTACTCCTCAGCATTCAAAACAGTCAAAAATAGTACAAACTGGCCATGACAGAATGAAAGCTGATCATCTTTTCAGGAATTTTTGAGTGTTGGTTTACTCACTAAAAGCGGTAAGTCTCATCATTGTTACTTTTAACTGGAAAAATGCAGAATATTCTGTGGATTTCTAAAATCCTGTCATGAGCCCTGCTTTCTGCACACCTGTGGCATCTCAATAATCCTGAACATGAAAAAATTTATTTTCTGTGTTAATTTCAGTGGCTGCTGTTTTGATTATATTGCCAAATTTTGAAGGTCACCCTGTTCTTAGCAGTCCCATCAGAACAAAGTGCTAATGCTGACTTTTTTCCCAACAATGTAGAGCTTTAACTAGCACACATGAGGAGTCCATCAAAACTTTATCCTCCACTGAGTATTATTGCATTTGTAAAGATAATATTAATACACATTTCTAATGCTCTATGGATCATTATCTGGCAGTGGACCAATAATTGGGTATAAAACATTAACAACTAAAAAGGAATACTGACTCCTTTGGGCTTATAATTGTTGTTCATTACAAATTGCTACCAAAATAGGCCTGAGCTGACTCACAGAGAATTAAGTAGATTTGGTTTAGTAATGTTTTCAGGTTTCTGAATAAATTATGAATGCATCTTGACTGTTAGAAGGAGCCACTGACATTATGAAACGGTAATGAACAGATCCGCAAGAGAAAAACAGCCTCAGCTGATCATCCTGTTCAAAACCTATTAAGGTCTGATGAAATGAGAAGATTTTTTCCTTCCATGTATAGATGTGCAACAAGTCATAAGTTGTGGACTTTAATAATATATTTTCTTCACAAGCAATAACACAGCAATTAGGAAGTGCTCACTGAGGTAGAAATAATGGTAACTGCTGCGCAGATTAGCTTTGCTAAAGGGAGCTCTCAGACATACAGTAAAACAACATATTCCAGGTTCCTGTTGGTGTGTAATTTCTACTTTATTTACTTATCATCTCAGTTAAAGAGGACTCCTGGCAGTAATGAGGCTACATAAATGCACATATAATACTATAAGATGTTACAAATTATATAAAAGATAAATCTAATGATTACCTATTATAATGACAGTGCAATCACTGGGGAAATTGTACAGTTCTGAGAAGCCCGTGGCTGGCAAAAATGGCACTACACAGTGTATTCGTTATTTCTGAGCTTTTGCTTCTGTGTGGCTGTTGGTAAGAGATGTCTAATTCACTTGGAAGGGAGTTGCTAAACACAATGTCTCGCAAATCTTTAGCTAGTACAGCAATACTTAGAAGTACCGCGGTAAGTATGAAAATAACAATCCTGAAAACTTGGAGGGACTTTCTTGCTGGAAATTCAGAGTATTTGTTACCACTGTGGTGGCCTTCTATGATGGGGTTACAGCATGGTGGATAAGGGAAGAGCAACTGACATAATCTACCTGGACTTATGAAAAGCATTTGACACTGTCCTGCATGTCATCCTTGCCTCTATATTGGAGAGACATGGATTTGACGGATGGACCACTCGGTGGATAAGGAATTAGCTAGATGGTCTCAAAGAGTTGCGGTCAACAGCTCAATGTCCAAGTGGAGACCAGTGGCAAGCAGAGTTCCTCAAGGGTCGGTATAGGGACCAGCACTGTTTTAACATCTTTGTCAGCAACATGGGCAGTAGGATCGAGTGCACCCTGAACAAGTTTGCCAACAACACCAAGCTGTGTGATGCAGTCAACATGCTGGAAAGAGGAGATGCCATCCAGAATGACCTTGACAGGCTTGAGAGGTGGGCCCGTGTGAAACTCATGAAGTTTAACATGGCCAAGGGCAAGGTCCTGCACATGAGTCAGGGCAATCCCAAGCACCAATACAGGCTGGGCGGAGAAGGGATTGAGAGCAGCCCTGAGAAGAAAGACTTGGAGGTGTTCGTTGATGAGAAGCTCAACATGACCCAGCAGTGTGTGCAGCCAATCGCGTCCTGGGCTGCAGCAAAAGAAACGTGACCAGCAGGTTGAGGGAGGTGATTCTCCCTTTCTACTCTACTCTTGTGAGACCCCACTTGGAGTACTGCATTCATCTCTGGGGCCCCCAATGTAAGAAGGACATGGACCTGTTGGATTGTGTCCAGAGGAGGGCCATGAAGATGATCAGAGGGCTGGAGTGCCTCTCCTATGAAGACAGGCTGAGAGAGTTGGGGTTGTTCAGCCTGGAGAAGAGAAGGCTCCGGGGAGACCATGTAGCTGAAGGGGGCCTACAAGAAAGCTGGAGAGGGACTTTTTACAAGGGCATGTAGTGATAGGACAAGGGGTAATGGCTTTAAACTGAAAGAGTGTAGATTTATATTAGACATAAGGAGGAAATTCTTCACTGTGAGGGTGGTGAGGCACTGGAACAGGTTGCCCAGAGGAGCTGTGGATGCCCCATCCCTTTAAATGTTCAAGGCCAGTTTGGATGGGGCTTTGAGCAACCTGGTCTAGTGGAAGATGGCCCTGCCCATGGCAGTGGGGTTGGAACTAGATGATCTCTACAGTCCCTTCCAACCCAACCCATTCTATGATTCTATGAAAAATGAAGATAATGACTGCCAAAATGAATCTCTTCTACTGTAACTGCCTTAAAAATAAACATGCAAAAAAAGCCACATACTGCACGTCCCGTCACAAGAAGGTATGTTCAAGTCCCTCAGTGCTAACTCAGAGAAATGGATATTAGTATTTCTGAGCCCCAGCAGAGTTTTAATCTTTAAAATCTGCAAGGACTCTGACTCTGATGCCTCTGATGTAGAACATTTAAAAAAAAAAAAAAGTCAAACAGAATTTAGTCATAGATTAAGCACAGAACATTTAGAATATGTGCTTACTGTATAACATTTGTAAAGTAGAAAATGTTAATTAAAATAAATTATAATTAAAAAGCACTTCAGAACTGATAAGTTTTTGGGTTTTTTTCTTTTTATGCTGGATGATAGTGCCTGAATCCTACCCCCTGCTCCTGTGAAGACATTTACAGGATTATATAGGTGATGTTGAATGCAAAGGCAATAGAGGGGATCTGTTACACTGAGTGGTGTGAAGATATTAGAGGCATTCTGTGCTGAATAAGTTATGATATTTGTGTAAGTGAAATATGTGAAAGAGAGCCAAAACCAAGATTCTAATAAACAAATGACTGAAGTGAAGCTGCTAAATGTTCTCTCTAACAGCTGAGCACTTAATATTTAAAATCTAAGTGCTTACTAATTTAGGAAACTAAATATGAATTTACTAACTGTAGCCATGTTGTGTTGTGAAATATTGGCCTTGAAGAAGACATAGGGATTTGTGTTGGGTTTGTTTTTTTTTTTTTAAAGAGAGACGAAAGGGGATATCAGCTCTTTCAGTGTTGGTAGATTGTAGTAAGGTGTAGACCAGAAGTAAGTGTAGACTCCATGGACATTTTTGAGTGAGCCCTGGAAATGAGTGGCAGAGAGGATGGAGATGGTGTGGTCACGCTCTCTGCTTTAGCTGGTATTTCTGCAGTGGTTGAAACTGGAGCTGGAATGAAAGGGTGCCAGTAGGATAGTAGTCTTGCAGTCTATGAGACGATATGAATGGGAAATATTAAACGTTATTTTTATGGTTGGTATGTTACAGACTTGCAGAAACACTTGATGGAAGAGGAAGGGAATGCAAGTCAATGATGACACAAACATTATGAGGAATTGCAGGGACTAGCATCTTGGAGCTGAAGAGGGATATGAACAAGACACATTTGTATTTGAGAATACTCTTTTTATCCAGGGAAATTATTTACATCTCCAAAATTCTTGGCTGACAATGAGTTCCTTTCTACCATCCTTGTCCGCCTCTGGAAGGTCTACATTGGGACTAGCTTTTTTCCTTCTCTTCTTCCCCCTCTCTGTGAATACTTTTACAATGAAGGGCACAAAAATAGCATCCTTTGTGGAGATATCTAGGAACAACTGCAGTCTCTCAAAAGAAATTTCTGGAGGGGAAAATGAAGGCACTAGTTAACAGGCAGCAAGGCTCATAGGAGAGGAATTGTTAAGGAAATAAGCATTGAATAAAACTGCCTAAATTTTGTCTAATAAAGGTGTTTATGTTCAGTTACTTCAAAGAAGTATAGATATTGTTAAAGGTATGAGCTGAAGTCAGTGAACTTCAGATGTTGTGTTAGGTCTTTGCACTGTGTTTGTGTGCTTGACTCCCAGAGAAGACTGAAATGGCAAACTCCTGCTCTCAATTTACCAATCCCAGTACTTTGAGATTTGCTTCAGACCGGTCAAAAGTCATCAAGGGAAAGTTGGACAGCTGCTATGGCCATGTCAGCCTGTTTTACTTAGGAGCCTCCATTTCTGTTCGTATGATGCAGGCATACATTTATTACTGAGATGCCCATTTCAAAAGTTCTTTCCTTGGGCCAGGATTTAATTACCACTTGAAAAAATGCAGGAACCCCATCATCCTTAACCAGTCACTCTTGTAGTATTTTTAGTGTCTCTACAAGATTACACCAATGTCAAGATCTGCGAGCTGATTTTTATATGACAGCCAGAAACTCTTCCAGCAGCTCTTGGTAAGTGATAATGCCTTTAACTAAAAGGCGAAGACGACTCCCTGGTTGCTTCCCTGCAGTGGCAGTCATGTGATTGCCAGCTCCTGGCTGAAGTGAAGAAGATGCTGTCCTCACTTCCACACCAAGTTTTGCCTGGTTTGTGAGGTATAAACTAATTCACCTTCATGTGTATATATCTGGTGGCGTGGAACTCTACTATCAAGAAATGTATGTCTTCAATAAGGCATGACAACTTAGCAGTACTATAAGCTATAGATTGTACCAGTGTACTGTGCCTGACTCAGTCTCCCTGTGCTAAATCATGTCAGGATCTGAAATTCACTGTTCCATAAAAAAGAATAGAGGCAGCCAAAATATCTGTGCCCATAGGTATATGCGTGTATATAGCAAAAAGATTATAAGTAATTTAGAGACTAACAATCCCTGCTGAATCCCCTGGGAATAAGTTTTTGCCTGGTTAGTATTCCAAGGGAAACGACAGAAGCCCAGTCACTTGGGACGTTTACAGCTAGACCAGACAAAGCACCTCAGCATTTTAGAACGGGAGGCACTCCTGCCCTGGCAGAGGGATGTTATTAATGACCATTAAGTCTTGTGCATCTATAAGATAAATTCTGTGAGTTTCTGCTCAACACAGATATGCCCAGTTTATAAAATCACTATTCACCGTTGAGATTGTCCCTTCATATTATTTTTCAAGATCAAAGCCATAAGATGCAAGAGGTAATAAATGCATTAGTATAAGTAGTCCTTTTTTAAAAGTTTAGGAATTAGAAATAACTCACATTGTATAAATCATATGGCATAATTATTGCATTTAAATGTTACATTACACTTATGTTTACATTAATTCTTAATAGGTCTGATTTTTTTCCTTCTGAAAACATAATTGGAAACAATATTTTCCCTCTTATTCTAATTAAAATATTTTAATAAATGTTTATTTAGATACTATGTCATGGAAGGTTGCAGCCTTGGCTGCCTAATGTAATGTAAAAATCAATTAGATACAGAAAAATATCTGGTTTTAATTTACGAAGAGTAGATATCTGCCTGATCGCTGCTGGGTAGCAATATCCATAATGTTTTACATATTAAAATAGTAATGATTAGTATTAATCTTGGACATGCTGTAGTATTTACCTATTCATATATTCAAAGGTAATCTGTTTCCTTGAATGCAGTTTTTGAGTTGCCATATTGTATCATTTCTTTACCACAATGTCTTCTACAGTGGTTTGAAAGCAATTTCTAACATGCATCATATACTCGAGGTTTATTTGTCTCATGCCGAGATCAGCATGCCAACGTTGCTACATATGTAAGCCTTGTAACTAATCGCATGCAAAAGAATGCAAAAATTTGAACATTGCATAGCAATTAATAATATCTCTGCTAGTGTAAGTATGTTTCCTTTCCTTCTCCCCCTACTCTTTTCCTCCATGACCCCCCCAACCATAAATCATTTCCAACCTGTCAGAATGGATCTGTGCTGGCAAAGAAACAAGGGTAATGTTTCAATTTTCTCCATCTGGTAAGATATTTCTGTTAGTTTTTCTCCCTCTGTAGTTATTGAATTTACATGAGGAACTATGTATCGTAGACTAATAAGATTCCCTGAAATAGAGTGGAGGAAGCATGACCTGTCTCCCACTAAACCTGAGGTTGTGTGAGACAGGGTAAATTCTGTCATCTTAATATTGTCGAGAAGTGTAGCCGAGGACCAGGCTGCCTTCCCTGCACCTCCAGTGCAAAGGGAAGGATGCGGTATACTGGCAGAGAGGTGAGGATTGTGGCCATAGGCCTGTGAATCACTGCACTCTAAGCACATCATTCTGTTCTTCTCAGTGTACAAAATCAATTAAAAATTAATTATAAGAAAATGCTTGTTTCTTTTCCTAAATATCAGTCATTCCAGCGCCTGGGCTTTTGCAGCCATGACATTTTTGTGGCTTAAGCTGCAAGATTGGTGGGTTATTAGTGGGGTTTTTTTTTACTTCATTTATGTTAAGTATATTATTAATTACTTCTAAAAAATAGTTCTGCATGGGGAAAAAGCAATATCCTCTCCGAGTACCAGATCCTGTGTTCATGATAGCCCTTGTGAACAGTTTTCTGTGTTGCTTTGGGAGTCTCCATTACAAACTGGCTCACAAACGATGTAAGGTTTTTTTATAGCTATTAAAAATAAAACCTAACTTTACTTACTTGCAGAGAGAGAAATTTTTGGTCCTTCTGAAGTAACCACATCCTGTACTTGTAGGATCCATAGACAAGAAGAAATATCCGGATGTACAAAATAGTAAATGCTTTTTGGACAGCTCGGAGCTCCAGCCCTTGAAGCATAGCAGCCCTTGGGGGAGCGGTACAGTGAGGCTTGGGTACCAAAGGTGGACTTGGCAGTGAAGCTCTGTTTGGTGCTACCACTCCAGCTCTGGGCCAGAAACATTCTCCTGGGAGCTGATCCATGTCCTAAGTGGGAGAATTCCTCCCTCTTCTTGCCCTTGTTCCTTACTTTGTAGTGCCCAGCCTTTATCTGAGGATTTTAGCCACTTTGCACTACTTGTCAAATCCAAGTGTTCAGGAATGAGTTGAAATTAAGAAATTACATTCAAATTACGATGTAATTTAACATTCCTTTTTTTTTTATTTATTTACTTTTGGTTGTTTTAGCCCTTTTGATTATGATGGGTTCATATTTTTGGGTTTTGCTTCATGTTTCGAGAAATCTAAATGCTTTTTTAATGGAAGCTCAGATTCACATTTATTCATATGATTTCAGCAGTCAGGGCTTTAAGAAAAATAGCAAATATCACAAGATTCATAGGAAAATAATAAGAGTTGGCAACACTATCAATTTCCTCTGAGCATACTTCCATTATAGTTAGGTTATTGGACGTAGTTATTTGTTACTGCAAGGTTTCCTATGTATGGAACGAGTAGAGAGAGCCTTGGTCTGAAACAGAACAAAACCCAAGAAGCAGCAGACGTAAATTCTCCGTGAAAGAGCAGAGAGACAGTGTGCATGTGCATGCATGCCTCTGTCTCCATGGATAGTCAGCACTGAACGCTGAAAACAAAATGCTGTTTGACTTAACAAGTAGGGAGAGTACTTAGAAATGTAGAGGCACAAAAACGTCCATGCAATTTCACAGCTAAATACACTACAATTATAATCTAATGCAATAACAATTTTAAGGGTCATTTCATAGTAAGAGATGAGATATCTTTTGAGTGGTAGAGAGCTCCCACCCAGCCGTCACCTAAACAATAGTTACGGTTCCCTGGGAAGGGAAACATTTGGAGCAAATTGCTGATCTGGGGACAAAATACTTTTTCAAGTGTTTCCTTGGTGTACCTGAAGTTCTTAGAAGATAAGGGAGACTTTATAATCACACATCCCCGTACGCACCTGGAGTCTCAAACTCACTTTGCCAATCAAAAAGAAGTTAACCTTTCCCTGTTTGTGGGTTTGATGTCTAAATCTTTTCTTATTTAATGGTTAGCTATTGCTGTCATTTTATGTTTAGACTTTAGCACCTCCACAATGCACTGTGCATGATGTTCCCTGCGCCTGGAAGAAGATTATGCATGTCCCAGGACATGGAGTTGTGGAACTGTTGATAAATAAAGGGTAACTTTACTTTTTAATGAGGTCTAGGCATATGGCAAAGAGTGCACTCTACGTAGAACATGAGGACTCTGGGTAAGATCCTAACTAAAGACAAAAGTAATGGGAACACTCCTTTTATCCTGTAACTTCAGTCTCAGCTTTTTCCTTTTTATGTGTTTGCAAAGTCTGTGTAAGCCTTATTTGTGATGATGTTCACTTCAGCCCCTTGTGTTGCTCTGTGGTCCAGCAGTGACTGGGAGCACTTCAGAGACAGCACGCTTCCAGGTGTCACATTACAGCATCTCCTCTGGCTGATAAAAGAGAAGTATTAATAAGCTCAAAAAAAGCCTCATATCCAGTATTTTCACCACTGCAACGCTGTTCATTAACATGTTAGTAAGCATCAATAGATGCCTCCAAAAGAGACTAAAAGCAGCCAAAATAGAGCTGCTTCTTCCAAACATAAGCAGTGGTATAGAAATACTGGGTTTGAAAGGAGACTTCCATTCTGTTTCATGGGTCTTTCAAAACAACGATATTCAAGTCATCGTTATTAAATCAAAAAGGCACCCTCTGTGCCTGCCAGCCTTTATGTCTACCATTCAGATTTCTGGAATGCTGTGTTTTCCCTTATAAAGCTAAAATGTGGTATAATGGGTTGAGAAGGGCAGAAAAGAAGAGAAAAAATACTGAACTGATCAAAATATAAATCAGGAATTGTTAAAAAATGTTCATGAAGTATTTCACCATATTCGTATGTATTTCTTTTTATTCAATATTACATCTTCCTAAGAGAAGGTAACTGACTTTTCAAAAGGCAAAATAAAATGGAAAGGGGGCAGTTGTAAGAAATGTCATACAAAACAACATGCGTATGTGAGTAAAAAGGGAAATCCGTGATGAAATCGATGTCAATTTGAAACATTAAGGAATTATAAGCAAGTCATTGCATTAATTTAAAAAGATGTCTTCTGAGGCAAGGAAAAGCGGAGATTCACTTATCAGGATTGTAGCTACTTGCCTTTGGAAATGCATGATCCCAGTGGAAGTAGCTGAGATTTACAAGGCAGCTGTATTTGTGTAATGTGATATGTATTGCTGTTTGCTCAAGAAAAGCATTGAAATAGCCAGGCACTTGAGTTGTTGGTTCATCTGTGGTACTTGGGATGCAAGTAGGTCCTAACACTGCTCGTTTCAAATGGGTATTTGTCAGATGTTTCACGCCATAGAAGTCAGGGAGACTGAAACACATGGTAACTTGCATATACCTGGGTTTGGACTTGGTAGTGTTTGACTGAAGCATTTATGGAGGCAAGATGCCAAATTCTTGCTTTTTTGGAAAGTTATTTAGATCATAAGATTGCAGTTGAAGTAAGTACTTACTAAATATTATGCCTGGCTAGTTTTATTCTTCATCTACCGTGCAATGAGATACTGCTAAATTCCTAGGCAGACGTACAAACCTGGAAGCGAAACACTGGCATGCCTGCAAAGGAGTGACAGCAGAGTGTTAGGGTCAGGGCACTATTCAAAATACATTGGTTTCTGAATGCCACAGAAATGCAGAAGCACAGCTGAGAAGTTCATCATCAAATTATAGTCGCAGCTGTGCTATCACTCCCAAAAAGGGGAAGTTGCCTTCACCTCCCCAGGCTTCCTCCTCGTTTTGAAGTCCTGCCCCCTCCTTGCACAGGCTCTTTGCTGGGCTTGATTGCGTAGGCCGATCCTATCCTATCCTCTCCACTTTGCTTGCTGGGTCAGTTTTCTCCTGTTTTCCCTGGCTGAAAGAGCTGGGGTCCAGGAAGAGCCAGCGGCTGGAGGCAGGAGTGAGTGGTGAGGAGGGCACAGTTGTGCACAGATAGCAGAGTTGACTTTTTCCTTTTTCAACAGCAGTAACCAGTGGGATCTGCTCACCGTGTAACACATAGCTTCACCCAAAGCAGCAGATTCACCTTTGACAACATTCAGTTGCAGCGTCTTTGTTTCTAACATGCTCATAACTGATGCAGATATAATTACTTTTCCCGACATACATTATCACATTGGAGATTGATGTCTGATCTAATGAAGGAGGATAGTGAAGTTACTTCATGTTATCTGTGATCAAGAATGAGAATGCTCTTATTTTTCCTAGGCACTTTTTTGAACAAGCTGATTTCTGACAGCTTTTAATTGTTTTCCCCTTCTGTGAGTGATAATGATCAACCAAATAACAACCTGCCCAAGAAGGCACGCTTTATAAAAAAACACCTGAATGCTAGTGCTCAAGTAAATTATAAAATTAATTTTGAGGAAATGCTGTATCTGGGGAACTGGACCTTAGTCTTATGCTCCGTTGTTCTGAGATGGGCAAGGTCATCTCTAGCTACTCCACTGGACAAATCCCTCATTTAACATATTTCAGCCTCAAGTACATTTCAATAATCACACTGTGGACATCTCTGAAGAGGTTTATAATACAAAAGCTGATGGAAGGAACTCTACTAAAGATACAGTTATAAGAAAATGCCAGAAAACCACACGAGATGTAATTATGCCCCGAAGAAGTAGTTTTATTTGTAGTTTTGTTTTGTGCCTTGAACTTCAGTAGCACATCTTGGAACTGTACTCAGTCTACTTTGAATTTTAATTCATTCAGTCAAAAGCCAGGCCAGCCTTGTTTATTGTGTGGATTATATTCATGCTTACTGAGGAATTCACTAGCACTCAGTTTCTAATTATTGTTTTTATCCATGCAGTGAGATGTTTTGCATGTTGCCTTCTGACCATCGCCCAGCTGGAAATCATTTCAAGTTTCATAGGGTTTTGATAGAGAAGACTGAGAATTTTGCAAGGTGCATGCATGTCTAGTACATTTGCTTAGCGCTTATCCTTATGTTAGAATATTTACTGGAAATATATTATGCATTTCTTATTTCCTGAGAAAGCCAATGATTCGTGGGATTTTGTCCTGTAGCCCGGACTGTCTGGCCCAGTGGTGACCTTCAGCATCATAGATGACAAGAGCTACGGCACAGAAACTCATTTAGGTAGGGTAAAGCAGACTCAAGAATTCTCCACAGCACAGTTACAGTTCTGGGTTGCAGGACAGCTCATACAAATAGCCACCTAGCGTGCTTTGGCTGCAGTTCTGGTTAGTCCAGGAGAGAAGAAGAGAAGGAATTTTTCTAGTGCTTTCTTCAGCTTTAACCAGAGGTTCGTTTGCCATGCTGCTAGCCCTGGGGAGGGAGGCCAGGCACATGCTTCGTCCAGGTATACCAGAATGAACCTTTTCTGTGTTGAAGCCATATAAACAAAGATGTTTTGCTACTTCCAAAATTATATACTTTTTTATTGCAGAAGATAGTCATATGAGCTTATAAATTCAGCTGCCGGCTCTTTGTTGATACGTTTGAAATATTCTTGTCCATAATAAGGACATTTGTTTTGTCTTCATTAAGCTCCCTGCTGTTTTTTGCCATAAGATAGTGTAAAGTCTGCTATGTATGGGATTTCTGTAAACAAAACAGTGCTTAGTTTTAAGAACTCTCAATAAACAACCATTAGACTCTTTAACAAGATGTTTTAAACTTTAGAAAAGTTTGACTTTTACATTTCCCAGATGACTGCTTTCATTGTTGCCCTTAAAGTTCTGCTTTAATGTCTCTCTTGTGGTTTTGGACATCTTGATCATTCATAATTTTAGCAGTTTGGGTGAGATTTAAATATTAATAATTTATTATTTTCTATAACTGTTCATCGTCTGTGTGTTTTGGTGTATGTGTATTTTGGTTTGCTCTATATAGCACTGGCTATATTCCCTTATTTTACTGCTGTTGCCAATTCAGGTTCCTGCCTGAATTTTCTTCCTAGTCTCCCAGTTTTTTTCACAGGCAGAGCTCTCATCATCAGTGGAAACTGATTGACCCAAATTGAGTGATTGGCTTAAAAACTTTTTTCTTTACCTATAAAAAAGATACCAGAAGAATGCAGCACAGTTAATGTGGTGATTTGTCTTTGCAATTCATTTCAATACCTTTCTTATCTGCGGTAGCACTGTAGTGCGTGTATTAATGTAGTACATTTAAACATCAGCAGATGGGGCCCTTGTTTCCTTTGAAGAATGGTTTGTCTTTGAATTTTATTTTTTTAATGTCTGTGGCAAGAATGAATTTTTCTTGTTATAACACATTAAATTAATGTAGTCTTTGTAGCAGATAGGGATCTAAACGCAGATCAGAACGCCTGAACTTTAGTGGAAAGTGAGTGTTTCCAAATCTAACTGGAGATCTAATTTTCCTGGCTGGCCCTTATTTCTGTAACTGTCTGAACAAAAATCTCTGCTTTGAACACCTCAGAAATTTTCTAGGGTTTGGAAACCAGCTATCTGCCTTGTGGTTGAATCCATCTTTCTACAGTATTTCATAAATCTTTCTATAGGTAAAAGAATAAAGCAAATTTCTCTGTCTTCTCCAGAACAGGCAGCACTTTTCAAAGTTATTTACAAAGTGCAGTTTCCCTTCTCCCAAGGTGAAATTACATAAAGGCTGTATAAAAGCAAAGAAAAAGGCATTGCAGAAGCAAAGCAGAAATCAGTGTAGAGACTAATGCTTTCTTTTAACTGTTGCATCTAGGGGAAAAGCATAGGAACATGCAGCTAAGGGTAGCATACGTCTTAACTCAATTTCCTTGCTTTTGAAAGACCAGAGTTACAAGTGGAATAGGCTGAATATTTGAATACGGTAGGTTTGTTTCTAAGCTTGCTTGTCCCCTTAACTGATTCTGTTAGACCTAAAATACATGCGTTTTATTTGTAAGTAAAAAAATTGAATGGAAGGCAAAGCAATATACTCTGATGCCTTAACCAATCTTATGAATGTATTAGAAATTTATACTTGTATTTTGCAAATGGGTGTCTCATAGTTTAGAATGACTTTTTCAGAGTTGTTAATCCCTCTGATCTAAATAAGAACCTTATTTGAATGTGGCTATAAAGTGGGTTTTTAACATAATGCATCATAGAGGGCAAATCTTTCCTATTATTAACTTGAAACACCAAAATTGCTCCTTCTGTGCCATTCTAATCTGTCACGTCAAAATGACTGCTGCTTGCTTATGCCAGCTCCTTCGTGTGCACACATGTGCACTAATTTATAGACTGCAAGTTTGTTATTTGGGGGGAAAAAAGCAGAATAACGAATACATTAAATAATTCAGCGTGTCAAGAAAACAAGCCATGTTTGAAAGAGGAGCACACAGTTTGCATTTGTTGGTACAACAGTACCACTACCCAAGGGTTGATACTAAGGGTTAAAGTCCTGCTATTTTAAAATTGAAAATTACATAACATGGAGACAATTATTAGGTAAAGAACATCAATTTCGTACATCGTTTATTGGTGCTTATGCATAAAAAATGACATTGGTGCAGCCATGATTTACACTTATTCTTTACTTTAACATATGAGACCTGTTATTAACATTAAGCACATTTTCCGTGTCTAATGGTGCAGGCCACGCAAGGCCTGTCCAAAATTATTAATATTTTAATTCTTTTTTTTAACTCCATTTTTTCTGGAGGTATGATTTGTTTTCCGGAATTCAATACAGAGCAAACTTGAGGAACACTTTACTGGTTGCTCATTTAGCTGATTGGGTGCATAGCTCATAAACAGTATGTCCCACTGAAAGATCACCTAAGCACACTATTCTGCTTGAATTAAAATAATTTTATTTGCATCATATGGTATAATCTGAGCATCTCAATGCTTCCCCCTATTTTATTACAGCTTTTCTCCTATATTCCTCTATATATTTGTCTGGATTGGGCCAAATTGTTCTGTTATTTACACAGATAAAATATAGGGGGAAATAATCTGATCAAGCCATGGGAGTTGTACTGGATTTTTACTGGTATCATTGCCATCAACATTCTGTTCCCTGCAGACATTGTACATGGCAGTGCTTTAACTCAAGAGGGAAAAATTGACTTGCACACCACATTGACTCTATTGGCATTTTCTTCCAAAATGGCGGTTTATTATTTTTCAGGTAAGGAAGAAATGACAATTCTATTTGGGCAACAAAACACTTGGGAAAATATTTTTCTATACAGTACATTTTTCTTTCTGTACACATGAAAATGAATGTTTTTAAGG
Source organism: Gorsachius magnificus (assembly GCA_034008185.1). Classification (NCBI taxonomy): domain Eukaryota; kingdom Metazoa; phylum Chordata; class Aves; order Pelecaniformes; family Ardeidae; genus Gorsachius; species Gorsachius magnificus. The sequence goes on along the minus strand of CM067085.1, from coordinate 73,961,004 downwards.
TATATGTACAGTATATAAGGAAAGAGAAAATGTTTAGGTTAACTATGAAATATTTCTTATATAGTGCATTAAATAAGTAATGTAAAGAGAGACTAAGATCCAAGGGTACAGTACAGTTGTCTAATTTAAGTGATTATTATTGTTACTTACTGATCTCTTTACTCAACACACTAATTTTGTATCTTTTTAGCCATGTATTCATCATGCGAATGATCAAATGGAATTTCACTTCCTGTTGCTGAAGGCAGAAAGAAAAGAGGTTTAAACCTTTGAGTAGGAGGAAGGGAGGAAAAGAAACTTAACTAAAAGAGAAGGTACTTTCTTTGGAAGTAGGGAGCTCTGCTTTAGTTGGAAACTAAGATGGTGCAGCTGTTTAGAGCAGCTTCCATCTTTGGAAATGCTAATGGTCACAATTTGAGTGTCATTAGAAACTGTTCTGTAGCTTGTTAAGTATAAAAAAAGTGAGGAAGGAAGGGAAAGGGGTTTGAAGAACAAGGCCGTTTTGGAGGCAAATAACTTACGTAGTGTAGCTTCGTCTAGGAATTTGTACACGCACAAGTAACAGGGAATAGTCATTACTAAGCATCCATGAGACTATTTATCTAATTGTACCTAGTGGGTCTTCTAAATCTAGACTTTATCTTGCAGTTTGGTACTCTTTTTCTGTGAGAAATGTAATAGAATCAAAATGTGAAATAAAACGTGTATCGTGTAGGTTAATCTTAAAGCTTTCTCTGTAGCTCTTTTCAAGAAAATTTCTTTGGTGAATTTTTCTAATGGATGTTGATTTGGAGTTCTGTCTTCTTGTAAGGCCTACACAGAATACATTGAATAAAAGTGATATGTAGATTACCTCTTTTTTTCTAACTTGATGAGCAGGTCTGGGTGTAGCAGAGGTGCTCCTGTGTGCTGTTTTTCTTGCTAAAACATTGTAAAACCTCTTGCCACAATGTATAACAGTGAATGGCTGTCTGACATAGCTCAGTATGGGGTAAATTTTGGAGCCAAATGGAGATGTTCTGTTTGTTTCATTTCTGAGGCCATAGCTCTATGAAAAGGGCGGAGGCTTTAGGTGAGAAGGGCTTTTGTGGGGCTTCCTAAAGGAGAGCACTATACACTGCTGTTCTATGAAACTCCCAAACAGAGTGGGTCAAGAAGGGAACCTCCTCCATCAGAGTTCACACCTCTGCATCTCTGCACCTTTAATGAGGGAAGGTTGGGTGTATTAGGTATATTCTTTTTATTCCCTGCAAGTCCTGTTTACCTTAAAATTGTATAAGAGGGACTAATATAAGAAAATAAATCTTTTATATTTACCCTTTGGAGCATATCAGCAGAGCTGGTTGCACTTAGAACTCTACCCTACTGGGCTTGGATGCCTCCCCAGATCAGGAGCTCTAGCAGAGCTGGTGCTGGAGCTGACATTTTTCTTGTGTGTCACTGGAGCTAAGAAAATGTGGAAGGCTTGAATTCCAGCATACCAACACCCTGTTCTTACAGCTGGACTTTAGGTAGTGCTTAGCTGTGCTCCCGAGGAGCTCGGCTGATTCCCAGGGCAGGCTGCTCAAGACTGCAGAAAGTTTGACATTATTAATTGTAACTTTGGATTGCCTGACTTAAAACTTCGTGTTTTAAAACTTTATTTGCAGCGTGGCTTCTTAGCTCAGTTTTCACCACAGTGTTCTAAATGAATAATGTTTGATGTTTCACAATACTTTAAATTAATAGATAACCATTTACAACATTAACACTGTCTTAATGAAGATTTTTGCTTGGGATTACCAACAGCTGCTGGAAATACAGTTCATCTATCATTTATAATCTTTTATTAAATTTGCACCTGGCAATGCAGCTATAGTTAAAAGTCTGTTCATTATGAGACCGGTGTTTGGGAGGCCTATACGTCTCATTTCCAGTCTTAGCGGGCTAGAACTTTGTATGCAATCTTTTCACTAGGGTGGACTTTTTTCTTCTTGAGTGGGTCAACATGTAACTTCCTCCTTTCTCAATAATTAGGTAATTAGTGAAGAATTATCTGAAGGTGCCAAGCAAGGAAAGGGTTGGGGGTTTTTTGGCCTTTTTATCCCCCTCTTTCTGAAGCTGTGTTTGCCTGGAATGGAAAAACAAATAACAGAACAGAGATGAAAAATAGTTCATAATAAATGATTTAACATGTATAACTTTTTTTCATTTGTGAATTGTCTGTGAGCTGCTTTTGATTCTCTCAAATGAATTTGCTATTCAAAATTATTCACCAAATACTTTATCTGAATAATTTTTGGTCTGGAGATTGTTGGCAAGCAGATTGTTGCATATATTTGAATTTCTAATTTCAGATATCACTCTGTATATGTTGATTAGATGTAGTAACGTTTATGTTCCCTATTTGGAAGAGAAGGTACTAGAACTCTTAAAATGAGATTTCCAGGCTGAATCCTGGTGTTTGCAAGTTCAGAACTGTCAGTGAGTACATAGTCTCTGAGTGGATGGGCTGGTGACTGCTCCTTGAGTGTAAACTCACTTGACAAAGTCTGAGCCTGTTGCCTCTCTCAGAAACAGTTCTTGCAACAAACCACCACAAATTCAGAAAAAAAATTATGTATGCAAAAATGTGCATATTTTTGAAAACTATTAACTTAGCTTGACCTTATTTTATTAATGTTTTTCATTTTTAAGATCCAGTAGAGGGTACAGATTGCCTTTCTCAGGGAGCTGCCGTGTCAGGGAAGATCAGGCTGGAGGCTGGTAAGAGGATTGGAACAACATACAGGGGCTGGGGGAATAGGACTTGAAAGGGAAAGCAGAATATTTCATAGTAATAGAATAAATAAACCTGTCAATTTAGGGGCCACATTAAACTGTCCAGTATTGCATTATGTTAGGCTGACAAATCTAATGAAGAGTATGGGAAGGATGGATGGGCAGAGAGAAAGATGATTCAATGTATTGTTTTTATGTAGCAGTTTCATACAAACTATCTCTAACCAGCTTACCAATAATGAGATATCACTATATGGAACTCAATACAATAGCTTTTACATTTGTCACACAGGAAGACAAGACAATATCTTGAAGAAAGAGAGATGGAGAAAATGATGAGAAAGAGTACAAATTCTCTCGTAGGGAGAGAAACAGAAAAGCGTAGAAGAATGGTGAAGCATGAGAGGGGGTAACACACACAGTGGAACTAGACCTGACCTGCTGGATCATCTAGTCTGACATCCGAAATCTATCACAGCAGTGCTTGCTGTCTTAAAGGTTGTGTTGGCTGGCGTTCAATAGGAGTTAGTCACCCAGCTTTTGCTTAATTTTGCAACTTTGAAAGCTCTTGTTATACTGGTTTTTGGTAACATTTCATTGGGTTTTTGCTACCACAAATGCTTTAGCTGTCCTTGTTGGCAGTGTATTCCGTACCCAATGACTGTATTAAATACAGGAGAATTCTAAAGAGAATGTTCAGGCTTGTTTTAAAAATGAATAGTGATTTCTTAAGGAGGACCAAAGTTTTTAGCTAGATGGATTAATCCATTCCCGTGAAAAAATAACCCCCAATTATTAAGTGTCATAGAGATCTGGTAGAAAAGAGGTGCAGTGGCCTTAGGAAGCAGGTGTAGTGGCCAAGTGGATTCCCAAAAAAGTCCAGAAGAAAAATTGTCACTGAAAGTGTGTTTTGTTTTACTTTAATAAATAACTTGACAGTGATTGTCGCTGTTGTCACACTTCCGGATTGGAAAGAGTCTGTAACCCTTTGGACATTGCTGATACTTAGAGTGAAGAGCAAAATCATAGAAGATACTACTGTATTAAGTAAACTGTTGAGTAATACGTAATTATTTTTGAAAATGTGATTAATAGAGTGAGTAATTTTGGCAGGTTTTGCTGGGGAGTAAACAGGAGATCTCCAAGAGAATTATGGAGAGGGAAATTAAAAGGGAATTTTGGAGAGGGAAGGAATGTTTAAGGCTCAGGGATGATTTCAAGAGTTTTAATCTCAGTAAGATAAAGGTGAACTGTGGGCCTGGCTTTACATACCCATGCAAACTCCACTGAAGACGAAAGGAATCATACTGACACAAGTAAGAAGAATTTAGATCCTTCTTACAGGAAGGAGGCCAGCATAGTAGATGATCCCACTAAAATCCAGAGCAGTATTGAAGTTTACACTTTTTCAGTCTTTTCCTAGCTGGACTCAGTGTTCCACTAGAGATTGGGTTTCACAATTTTTATGCATTTTTTTAAGTGCACTTTCTTGATAAGCCTCTTCTTTTCAGTTCCATGTGTTCTTGAAGCTTTTGAGATCTTTTGAAGCACTTTTTTGAGTCTTTTTATGAACCTCTAGTTACAGCCTGGTTGCTGAATGTTTTGGGTGAATATTTGCAGTTTGGATGAATAGCTGAAGGTGCACCAAATGGCGGCATTCAGAGGTATTTGACCAAGAATGATTGACAGTGTCTGTAACTACTTATTATGTCAAGGCTTCAGCACACCGATTGATGGGAAATGATGTATAATAAATTAGAATGATCACACATCATTTCCCATCGATTGAAATGCCAAATCCTTTGATGGAGTAATGAGTTATGGCCAATACTACTCACTGTCTTAGTGGGAGATTGATTGCATATCCCTTCATCAATGTGATCAAACAACTAAGGAATCCAAAGTACACATGTAGCACGCAAATTCTACTGCGTTTTCAGTATAAAGTGAGAGTGAAGCTATAAAGTCAGTGTTGCTCCTGTGGCATTATCAGTGCTACCTGGGTATGGTGAAACTTGAGTAAACATGAAAATGTGGCCAAATTCATTCAATACAGACATTTTAAAGAAATATAATCTGATTCCCTCTGTTTCACATACCGAGAAGATTAGGGGTGAGATCGAACTTACCAAAATCAGTTACCCAATAAATTCCAATTAAGAAAATCCTAACTAATGAAAACTCAGTTCTTGCTTTAAATTTTTCCCGAATTGCATGTCCTTACAGAAATTAAACTTCATTTGCTCTGACTCAGGAAAAAGTAGATAAAGCTTTATCTCCAGGAAAGTACATGGCCCCCAAATTAGTAAAAGGAAAAGAAAGTTTCTAGCAGTCTACTGAGAAAATAAATCGCTTTAGAATTTTGTATTTTTCTTCCCTTTGAGAAAGTTCTTCATCTTCGTCTCCATCTGTGTATTACAAAAGAAATTATTTGTACCAGCTAGTCCGTCTATCCTTTCTCAGGAAAGATACTTCAGTGCACATGCATGTGTACATACACATATTGAACAGTATTTAAAAGGCTTCACTGGGGTATCTCGTGCCTATTCCAGTGTGATTGCTTATATACTCAGGGTTTCAGATACTCAGTTTTACTCACATATAGCAGTACTCTCTGTTAGCCAGAAAACCCCACCAGAAAACATTGGCTAACATAGTAGATATGTAGCTGAAGAAAATATGATCTAGAACAAAAGAAGAGGAGCTTTTTCTTGAGCTGATGGATTGAATGCAGAGACCATTCATTTTTCTTCACTGTTCTTTTCAACGGTTGAGAAGTAGATGTAGTCTTTCTGTGATGAAGGCTTCTGGAGTGGAAATCAGATAAATTCTGTCAGGTAAATTCCCTTAGGGAAGGAAGTGCAATAATTTTATGTATTTAAATGTTATTTTATAGGTGCATAAGGCTGTTTTTGATGCACAACTGTTCTCTATAGCCTGTGAGAGAATGTGATGATGAGGAAATGTAGACTTGTTACATACTTCAGTGAGTTTAAAATGCTTCTAAATTCATTTCCATGAGAAAGATCTATATTAAAATGAGTATTTCTGGGTTACAGTTGCACAATAAGGACTGGTCAACAGAGCAATGACAGCACTATGAGATCAGTAGATGGAAGCTAACTTTAAACCAGGTACTGTTGCTGTCTTGACATAGCAGCATGAGGCTTAATGTGGGCCAATTAACCCTACCTGTCATGAAGATTTTGCAGCAGGCAGTCACTTTCAAAGTGCTAGAGCAAGACAGCTACCGAGATTGGAGCTAGCTAATTTAAGCTCTCATGAGCATCTACACAGCAGTGCAATCACTACTCTTACAGACTATGTAACCTCTGCAATGTGAGAGCAGTGTGGTCACGCTGCAGTACTGAGGCTGCAGGCAAGTATTTGTAAATTAGTAAATACCAGAACATAGGTTGCTTGTGATACTTAATTTTTGCCTCTCTATGCATATTCACTATGGCAGAGCCTTTAATTACATGATCACCTGCTATGTTTTTCTACTGATTTCTGTTTTATTCAATGCATTGCATAGGTAGCAATCATAGACTGCAGCACCTTTTTAGTATCTCCTTAATGGAAAATAGAGAAGCACAATTCTACAGTTACATGGACCTCAAACACAAGTACCCTGGGCCTCGATGAGAATTTGAAACCTGAACTTTTGTTCTTGAAACACTAAGGACTACTGTACTAACGAGTACACAGTAGAATAAGGCTGCTTTCCTGGCATGATGTACTTGAACTGTGAGCTAAGCATCTTCCTCTCTTCTCCATCCATCCACTCACCCACCCAGGAAGGCTGGGTGTCACTGGGGTTTCCAATACATTATGGGCAGTGGTTTAGTTTCTTTGGCTGGGCAAAGACCCAGCCATAGATTCCAAATGATGTTGCTCTGCAAATAATGTTTTGACATTCTGTAATTGCTGGCTGCTCAACAGAGACAGGAGAATCCTTCCTTCTTCCAGAAGTTTGTAACTATGCAAAACCTAGACAGAATATACAGTGACAAAGAAAGGATAGTTTGTGGGTTTAGAACTTCTTCTTTGTCCCACTTCTAAAGCTTCCTAGAGCAGTGACATTGTTAGAGTTTTTTATGGACGCCTCCAGGAAACCTTAATGTAAAGAATTCTGGTAGCTATTACTGGTGACAGCAGGACAAATTAAAAAAATAGCAACTATATAATAGTTAAAGAATTAACATTGAGAACTGATTTTATATTCACATAATGTATGTACAGGCACATGAATAACGGAATTTTAAAAATTCAGCCCTGTGTTAAGATTCAAACCCAGTATTTCACTTACTGCCACTTGCCTTTCATCCATTTGCTCTGTTAGAAGCCATTCTCCTGCATTACTCATTAGCGCAACAGCAGCACAATGTACACAGTGCATAGCCTGTTCTTGAAAAATATACGCCAACTTCCAAATTCTTTTTTAATATTTTTTTATCTGTAAGGAAAGGCTAAATACATGAAAATTCGTAGAGTTACTACGCTTTGGTTTTTTATACCACTGTAAGTCACGGCAAAATTTGACCTCAGATGTTTAACTTGCCTCCCACGAAAATCAATGTGGTTGGCGCATCCAAGTTCTCATTTAAATGTACATTGAGACACTGAAGTACTTTTTATAAAAGTGAATTTTTGACCAAGTACAGTAAATTGTAACAGCTTCTGACCCTGTTACAATAAATACATAATTTATCACAAGTACTCTACTAAATACAATTTTTCTGAAGTATCTTGGAGAGGTAGTTACTTGCTATGCATATGCAATTGCCACTTTTTAATATTTAAATATCCTGGAAGTTTTACTTTTTTTGTTCAAAATGGGAAAGGCACATTGGCTTTCATAGCTGAATCAAAATCAATGTTAAATAATTACGAATGAAAAAAATCATCTGAAGCTATCCAACGTATATTTTTATACATTATCTCAGAAGGTCAAAACTAAGATTGAGAAAACATGCATGAATACAAATTGCTTTGCCATATTCAGGTTCCTGTGGGTTCCTTTAGCTTTTAGGGATGATTAAAAAACCTCTTCAGAATGATAGGGCTGCAGGAGGACAGCAAATCACAGCGATGTAGGATTCTGGAGAGTTGTCCTGTTACCAGGCTCTGCTTTACGCAAATGCCATGGAATTCCTGCCAACTCACAGTAGCATCAGGATTTAATTAGCACTGAGAAATACATTAGAAGGCTTTGAACTTTGGGATAGAGCAAAATGTATGAAAATCTCATAAGCAGCTGAACTTAAGGAAAAAGTTGGGATAAATTTAATTGCCATGCTATTATTTAGGTTACCAAAGAAGCCAAAGATCTGAGGAGGGAAACACATCATGATAAATTAGCCAGGGCAGACCACTGTGTTAGTGAGGCCACACTTGTTTGTCTACATTGCTGCCTAACTCCACCTTGAGAATTACAGGTAATTGAGGACAAAGAAAATGGGAATATTAATCACACTGTGTACTTTTGATCTTTATTAGTCCTACTTGTATTCCACCGGTGCTTAGAAGCCCTAGTCATAGATAGCATTTCATGTATTTTACATATGCTACAACCAACAGGCCCTGGCCTAAAGAATTAACAATCCTATGCATGAGCCAAGGCATCCCAGATGGGTGCAGGCTGACACAAGTACAAGAAAATCGTGCGACCGTCTTGTTCAATGTGACAGACAGTGGCCATACCTTTGTCATTGCCCACTGGTGTTCCCGTGTAAGCATTAGGAAAACTTTTAGGCAGGGGATACTTTATTTTTGCAGGTGTTTAGGGTAGTACCAGCTTGGAGAGATAAAATGCTAAAGTGCTTGTTTTAAAATTCACCAAATCTATCATGAAACTGGTTTCCCCTTTTGTCTGATTCTCTCATTCATTTCATGGGAACAAGGAAAAACAAAGTTTTGTGTCCTGCCAGCTCTCTATAGACTACCACCAAGTCTGTAGTGTTTTCTAGGCAATTGCTTGGGAAAGCGTAGATCACTTACAGATGAAACCTCTCAGTTTTCATTACTCAATAAAATGCACACAGACAAGTTACACAAACAACAGTACCTTTAAAAGCATTGTTTTCAGTGCTATAATGATGCTCAAATTAATTCAAGTGATTTTATTAGAGATAAAAATTATTGGAAACCGGTTTTTCCAAAAAAAAATTTTTACTTTAGATCCAGAAATAAAAACTTCTGGCATTGCTCATCATTAGAATTTTTCCCCTCAGGCTTTGTCTTTATTAGCAGCTTAAGAGTATATTTAGCACTGTCATATGTGAAATCTCTTCTGTTTGCTAAACTGATATGGGATAAAATGTCTTTTTTTTACAGTGTTACTCATTCATTATATAAAAATGGAAGAAACTACTTTAGTGTGTATATAGAACTACTCTCTATTTTTATGACAAAAGAGAGGTGACAATACGCATCCCTTAGGCACCCAGGGGTATTATGTAAGAGTCATTAGTGTAATTGATATCCATATAAAGAGTGTTGTATCAAACATGATTAAAATGTGCAATATATTACAGAGATTCCAGTGTTCCAGCTGTTCTGTTATAATCCTTCTTCTGGTAGATATGTTTCTGCTTCCTTGTGAAAAAGTAAAATTATTTCAGAAGAAGGGATCTTTTCCTTCTTTACTAATTTAAGGCACAATTTCTAAAAGGCATATCTTGTCCTATATACACGATTTTCTCATGTACAGTGAGGTGAACATTTACTATATGTCCGCTCATGCAATAACAATTTAATCAAGAGAATTCCTTGTTTTATGAAGCCTTTTTATTAGGGATCATTTCCACAGACTGCTAATAGGCCTTACCAATTCTTGCCATAGAATAAGATAGTCTCTTGATGGCATGCTACCCCTTGTCAAGAAAACTAAACTCAGAAGAAAAGATTTTAGATCTGCTTACACCTTTTTTACACCAGAATGGTAGTGCTGCATTTATTCTCCTGAGAGATGAGGAGGTGTACGTTTCTAGACAGGGGTTTTAACTTTCTGTTCTTATCTCTGTGCTTGTTTTTTTAAGGAAATTTTAGAGTATTTTTAATGTCTAGTTTTAAATATTGTATCCCTTTTCTCTTAATATCAAATGGATATTGTTCTTCAGCCCCCTTCTTCTCATAATAAAGACCTTTTCTCAATGTAATTTTTCAGTAAAAATGTGATAATAGAAAGCAAGCCCTGAAGTAAAAATCTTCCCATTTTCAAATGTTGGCCAGGCAGAAGGTGGTCGCCGGATAAGAGGCAGCCCGCCTAGAGTTCAGACTGCAGGGGACCGTAGTCACAGGACAAGATTTCCTATGGCCATAGCAGTTGCTAATGGATGATGAAGCAGGAGTTTTCCACATTCATCTCAGGCCAACATTTGCAAGTCACTGTAGGTCCAGCCCTGCAGGGTTCTTTAGCTCACACTATGATAGTCTGTGACTTTTAAGATTCAGGGTTCCCGGTACAGTGTCACACAAGACATATTCTCTTTTCTGTGTCCAGTTTAGATTGCAAGGTCTTCATTCTTTTCTGGTTATAAGCACCAAGTCCCTTGTTGCCAACTAAAAGCACAACGTTTATGTGTGATCAGGTTTCTTGTCACAACCGTCAGAGTTAGAAATAAGCCACTGATAATGGTCTTTTCTTGCTATTGCTCAATTAATAGTTTATAAGTCTACCAAACTTTAACATCTTAGCTGGCATTTTCTGCAATAGGCATCTGTCCCAAACACAATATGTTTGATGATTAAAGCTCTAACACTTTAGTTGTTTCCAAGTAAAAAGGTTATGAGGAGAAAATTTCTCTGTCTGCCTGAAGAATAATCTTGCCTCTTGAAAAGCTCATTTTCTGCCATGGATGTTGAAATTTGGCAGGGTTACGCTGGTGTGAAAATTTATCCTAAATATGTTCCTATACGTATCAGAAAAATTGTTCCCTCTACAGGCTGAGTAGGGCTTTTCTTTTTTTGCTATTTACATTCCTTGAAGAATTCATGTGCACTGAACATGCCATTCTCCAGGCCTGTAGGGATGCTGAACAGAATTGACCTCATACCTATGGGTACGACTGGGGTGCTGGGCATGGGAACTTTCCATTGGGACAATCCAGCAGAACATGGAGAAAGGCAGAAGAATCTGCTGGACTCAGAAATGGAAGCATGAGAAATAGAGGGGAGGAGAAAAAAAAAAAAAGCTGCTGTAGGGGAAACCGGAGATTTGAACTGAAAAGGGTGGATGTTAAGAAAGGGAGTGCAGGAGTAGCAGAGACATGTCAGAGCAATAAGGAATAGAATGTGTTTGGAGGCAAAAGCACAAAAGGTAATCTTACTGTGAGAAGCTAGAACTTCCTCCAGAAACCTGGATTTGAACTCAAGAGTCTTTAATTTCTTCGTGCTTCTATCAGCAAGTATTTGGCAGAGCATGTCTCTCACTTGGCCATCTGAGTGCAAGTTAGTTCAGAGAGGACTGTGCCCAGCTGCTGGATTTTGCCTTAATGAGAGAAAAAGCTTTCCCTGGCTAATGGAATAAGGTGGCCTTGCTGCCTCAGCCTTCCCCCTTCCCAGTTCAGGTACAGGCATAGGACTGACAACATTGGTAGCACGCAGGATTTAGTTAGGTTTGGTCTGCACTGCTTAGTTTTCCAGGCTGCACATTCTGACTATTCAATTTGTATTTTCCAAAGAAGCTTTATGCAGATTTGCCAGGCATCTGTCATACAATAACAGATATTTCCTGTGTGCAAATATACTCAGAAGCAGGAATCATTACTCTTGAAAATTGTGAGGCTACCATGAGAGAGGTGATGAAAATAGGACCACTGGAAGGGAAAACCTTCACAAAGGGAACAGCAGCATCTACATGCAATGACTGTCAGCAAGAACTTTTGGCACTGCCTTGTAGCTTGTTATTTTAACTCAGAGTTAAATAATGGAATGTTTCCTATGCCTTTAGTGCAAGCTGGCTATAACCTATACAGTAAATATATATTTATAGTGTTTGCAATACTACCTAAATAGTGAGTTAGCTGTAGGAGACGACAGTGGTATAATAGCAACACTTAAAGTATGATCTTTCCTTTTACATGAGTGGAGTTATTGATTATAGAGAACCTGTTTTACAGCTATCACAGTGACTTTCCTGTGCAGTAATTGTATATATGCTGCAGTTTGCTAAGGACATACGTGATTGCCTGAGAGCAGTATTGCCCTCTACTGTGGTAACCTAATTTCAAATCTGGTGCTTCTGGTTTGCGTTATGAATAAAGTCATACAGCAGTGCTGCAGAAGAATGTGTATGGGAAAAGTGGAGGCTTTCCTTCTTGTTGTGTATTCTGTGTGGAAGCTACTTTACGCATCGTGTTTCTTTTTAACCTCAGCCCTAGTCAAATTTATGACAACACTTGTAGGGGTGAAACAAGCAATCTGCAGGTCAGGTTCAATGGAGACAGAACTGGGTAAGTGCACTTACTCTCTTGTAAGCCTTTATTACTAAGTGTTTGTTCTCAAGAAAGAGAAATCCATGCTGCCCAGCTTCATTGCAAATTCTGGACTTACAGTTTTTAGAAGATGATGAACCAGAAAATTTCTATGGGCCAACAGAATGAACAGTTTATCTTTTAGCAGCGGCCTTCATTCAGGCAATATTTCTTCTTTTTTTCAGCCTCTTGATTAATACACAAGTGTACAGTCTCCAAGGAAGAGAGTTTCTGTTGGTTTTTTAAGCGGGAAGCAACAACCAAATTTTGCCTATCCCCATGCTAATGCATGCTTCTCTCAGGATTCCGATTGTTTTGGGGACACAATAGGAAGTGCACGTCGCAATGGGTGCTTTGAGACTCAGCCTGTCCCTCTGCTAGGTGACATACCTTTCACATCTGAGGAAAGCCTGAGCTTCACACGCATGAAAGTGTACACCCTCTCTGGACTTAGAAATCAGGGTTTGAGAATAAAACAAACTCGAATTAAATTGGTTTCATTTTGAAAAGTCAAACCCCATAAGACTTTAATACTTGGGTGTATGCTGATGAAATACCATGACTCTAAAGACTATTAATATTCATAGGAAGTCTGAAATAATTCATGACTTTCTGGAGTAATGTTAGATGATGTACGATGGTAAACAGTATCATTTACACTGAACCTTAAAAATTATTGACAAAGACAAGTTCCTAAACACTGGCTAAACCTTGTATTTGTTGTTATGATTTCTTGGTTTTATACTTCAAGCAGATTTTCAATTAACTCCACTGTATTCAGAGTAATTATTCATTTATTATAGTCAGTTTAGATATGGTAAAGATTAAAGGAGTAAAACAAATCATTTCGGTGACATAGGCTAGTGATACATTGTTATTATTCTGATTTCTTTGCCTCTTGCGTAAGGAAGATTTATAGCATCCATTTTTGAGTGATTCCTTGTTAGCATATATTTTATAGGTATTTATTTGCTAATATAAAGTGTTTTGATAAAGTAAGAAGTGATCTTCCTCTCTCCCCATTCCTTTAGGAAATATAAACATTCCCAGAATAGAAGAAAAAAGATTGTAGATTTGAACGGCATGCATATTATAGATGCAATAAAATGTACTTGTCTATTAATAAAAAATGATAGATAATATGATGCACCACTATTCTAAGATAACTACATGTGTTTGATGTTGAGAAATTAATGGCACGAAGCAGATGCCTTCAGTCATCTAGGAAGTGTGGTTTCCCAGTGTACTGCAACTGCATGCCCTGCAGTGTGTCATCTCACTTATAAAGGGGTTTTACATGTTTATAAAAGTGTGTTAAATATTGGTAAAGTTTATTTTATGCATTATGCATAAAAGTTGTCATTAGGATTTAACAAAGCAGCTTGCAGAGGCAGATTAGAAATAAAATCTCTGTATACAAAAACGATTTGGATGGTTTAGCTAGATGGTTCTGACTTAAAAAAATTAACATTTCACTTACTGTTCTCAAACATTCAGAGAAAGGAGAAAAACAGCACTAACTGAAAAGAGTGAAATATATGTTGTTATAGCAGTGCCTGGTAGGATCACTGTTACAGAGGTTCTTTTAGTATTTCCATTATAAATCCTCTTTATTTAGTGTAATATCGTGGTAATTTCAAATCACATTTGGCTTTAACTTGGCAAATAATCTTCAACACAGAAATTCCTTTTTATTTATTCTTAATGTGCATAGACTTATCATGTTCACACGTTGCTGATGTATAGATTTTAAAATAAGCAATGATTGTAAAGCTACTTGGTTTTGGTCCCGTTTTCCTAACCATCAATTTAAAAGGAGATTACAGATGGGATTTTCAGAAGCACTTAGCATTGCCTTAAATGGTCGCATTTAAGTTAACGGTAAAATTCCTATGACTTAAATTGCTATAAAGTTAGGTCAATGCAGTCGAGAATCTCCCCCCATCTTTTCAAAATATGTTTAGGGGTCTAGCTGTAGGCATGTGGTGTGACTGACTTATGGGCTTGGTGACATTTTAGTGGAACTTCAAGGAGGTTATTCAGAGCTCTTTTGTGCCTCTGAACATTCCCTGACTAGATAAAAAGCCTACAGCGCTAGTCTAGGAACCTATATTAGATGTTTAATTGATTCAGTTGGGGGAAATTGTTTTCCTCTTTAAAAACAAACTTGAAAGGATGCTTTTATGTTGGATCTAAATAAAGAGAAGAGACCCATTAGGAAGTGAAGGATGCCACAAGTAAACAACATGGATGAGTGTCATGGCTGGAGTTATGTGGCAGTAGCGTAAGTATGAGAGGTGGAGGTATCAATAGCATATAGAAGAAACTCGCTGACAATAATAAAAAGGCACACTTTCAGCAGCCATACTTTCAGTTTTATGATGTTGGATATTCTGATTTCTTTTTCCAGTTGGGTAACTTCCTTTTTGCTGTATTTTCCTCACCCACATGTATCTGTGCCTAGTTAAGACATTATCTGTCAGGTAACTTTATTTATATAATTTTTGCAAGTTAGAAGAGTACTTCTCAAAGGACAAAACAATATAATTTTGAATCAAACTAGTCCTTACTGATTCTGTAAATAGATATGGTGCTAGCTAAAAGCTTAACAACAGAAAAAGAGAATTGTTGAAGTGTTTAGTTAAATGTCTAAAAGTAGCTGCGTTTTTTTTCTCTGGGTAAACTAGAACACTTCACTTCCATTTACGCTTTGGAACAAGTGCGGTTCCTATGTTAAAAAAAAAACAAACTCAGAAACAAAAAGGCAGTTCTAGAAAAGACATTATTAGTCAATGTATTAGATGAGATCAGTGTTGCAACGTCTGTTCTTGGCCTTTATCAAACAGGGCATCAATTTAGAGGTGATTTTTTGAGCCTGTAGCTATAGGCTATTTCTGTAAAGGTTCTGTGTCTCTCTCAGGCTCCTAGGAGAGCTAGTACAGCTGTGGTCACTACATGAGTTTGTCTCAGGGCTCTGGCCTGGGCACTAGGATGGTAACCTCGCTGGGGTCATTACGTAGCATCATGCTAGGTAAATCACTGATGACATGCCAGATGACAGACGTAATGATAACTAGTTGGTGCAGCAGTACCTCTGGGAACATGGATGAGGATGGCCAGGTCTGCTGTGGTTTGGGATTTCAGAGAATCATAGAATGCTTTGGGTTGGAAGGGACCTTTAGAGGCCATCTAGCCCACCCGCCCTGCAGTGAGCAGGGACACCTTTAACTCCATCAGATTGCTCAGAGCCCTGTCCAGCCTTGCCCTGAATGTTTCCAGGGATGGGGCCTCCACCACCTCTCTGGGCAACCCATTCCAGTGCTTTGCCACCCTCATTGTAAAGAATTTCTTCCTTATATCCAGTCTAAATCTACCCTCCTTTAGTTTAAAACCATCACCCCTTGTCCTGTCACAGCAGGCCTTGCTAAAAAGATTGATCTTAAAGGTCTTTTCCAACCTAAACCTGCATTTCATTTGAGCCAGTAGCAGTCTTCTAACCAAGGAACTTAAGAATGTGCTTTTATGCACACACCCATTTTCTTTTTTTTTATTTTAACAGAATGTAAGCAAATACATAAATAACTGGTTGAGCAAAAAAGGAACCTACATACTTACTTAAATACTGAAAATGAGGTTTGGCTTATTTAAGCCAGAAATTGGAGGAATTAGGATTTTGGATTACATTTTGGGTTTTAGGCTTTAACAATTAAATTTCTTTCAGCTGACTCACATCCAGAAGTTGGTAGGTGTTCAGAGTTCATTGCAGTTACAGATTTGCTTTCAATTAAGTTATTCAGTTCTGTTGCTATCTACTACTGTTACTGTATAAAACGTTAATGGCTTTCATCTCACTTTCCTGAAAGACAATCAAAGCTGATTATTTGATGAGTTATGTGGCATCACAGAGCTCTTAACATGATGGCTTACTGCTTTTTTTGAGTATTTCCCTGTTATTCAGAACTTTTATGTTTAAATAAATGAGAATATTTTAAAATATTCTTAGAGCAAGGACATTTGGGTTGTAGGGTGCAGTGGATGACATGCCATTTCGTCTGAGTTTGTAATCTTGCATAATAGAGGACACCCTAAAACGTCTGGGTTTAAATTTGTACTTCCTGAATGGAAGACTCTCTTCCATCCCTTGTGTCTCACTCCTTGGTAAACTGCAGTGAAGTAAAGAGCCCGGGTCAGTCTTCACTGCACGTATTGCAAGTTTAAAACAACCTATGAACATAATTAATGCAACTTTATTTTTCCATAGCATCATAAAGTATATTGTATCATAGCTTGAAATTTCACGTTGGTTCTTTTGCAAAGATCAAAACCAAGACACTGGTAAACTTCAAAGCAAGAAGTCCAGAGAAAAGATTTGCTACCCAAGCGACTATTGAAATACAGTTATCACAGGTCCAGGTGGCTTGGCACTGAGAGGTGGTCATGAAGTTTTTTACCTTTAGAACACCATTCAGCTCTAATCTGAAGCAGCTGCTGGCTAAACCTCATTAGCACAGCTAACTGTTCTGTGGCCTGCAGGAAGTCATAGAGTCATAGAATCATAGAATACTAGGTTGGAAGGGACCTCAAGGATCATCTGGTCCAACCTTTTTAGGCAATAGCACAGTCTAGACAAGATGGCCCAGCACCCCGTCCAGCTGAGTCTTAAAAGTGTCCAATGTGGCAGTTGACCCTTCCCTGGGGAGATTATTCCAATGGTTAACCGTTCTCATGGTGAAAAATTTCCCTCTCATGTCCAACTGGAATCTCCCCAAGAGCAACTTGTGTCCATTCCCCCTTATCTTCTCCATGTGACTCCTTGTAAAAAGGGAGTCTCCATCTTCTTTGTAGCTACCCCTTAGGTACTGGTACATGGTGATGAGATCCCCTCTAAGCCTCCTTTTCTCAAGGCTGAACAAACACAGTTCTCTCAGCCTGTCCTCATACGGCAGGCTTCCCAGTCCTTTGATCATCTTGGTGGCCCTCCTCTGGAGCCCCTCCAGAATGTCCACATCTTTTTGTATAGTGGCGACCGGAACTGTACACAATATTCCAGGTGTGGCCTGACGAGTGCTGAGTAGAGTGGGATAATGACTTCTTTATCTCTGCTGGTGATGCCCTTTTTGACACAACCCAGCATCCTATTGGCCTTCTCGGCCACAGCAGCACACTATTGGCTCATATAGAGCTTCCTATCCACCAGACCCCCAGGTCCCTTTCCACAGAGCTGCTCTCCAGCCAGGTGGATCCCAGTCTGTGCTGCACTCCTGGATTATGTTTTCCCAGGTGCAAGACCTTACACTTGTCCGTATTGAAGTTCATAAGGTTCTTGTTAGCCCATTCTTCCAGCCTATCCAGGTCTTTCTGCAAAGTGGCTCTCCCTTCCAGAGTGTCTACTTCCCCACTCAATTTGGTGTCATCTGCATACTTCATTGGGCTACACTTCATCCCGTTATCCAGATCATTTATGAAGTTATTGAATAATGTTGGGCCCAATATTGATCCCTGGGGGACCCCACTTGTGACAGGTTGCCAGTTTGAAAAAGACCTCTTTACCACCACCCTTTGGGTCCAGCTGACAGCCAATTCCCCACCCACCACACAGACCACCTGTCCAGGCCATAACACATCAGTTTCTCCAGGAGGAGGCTGTAGGGAACCATATCAAAAGCCTTGGAGAAGTCCCAGTAGAGAATGTCCACCAGTCGCCCCGTGTCAACCAAGCAGGTCATTTTGTCATAGAAGGCCATCAGGTTTGTCAAGAACATTTGTCAAGTCCAGTTTCTGACACTCTTCAAGCCCAACTTCTGCATTATCATTGGCCACTTATCATTGGCTACTCCTTGCACTTTCACAGCTATGAGGCACTCCAGGATTTGGAGGAATCTCCAATATAATTAGTCTCAAGCATTATATAAATTGCTATTTGTGTGGGACGCCACATTGCTATGAATTTCCATGGTGCTGAGTGCCTGTCATCCCACAGAATCCTGGTGGTTTTCAGAAAGTGCCATTCTGGCTACTTTGCTTGCTCTTTACAACAAAATGTACTTGCTGGAAGTAGGGGTTTAGGTACTTTTCAGGAAAGTCTGACCTACATAGTGGTGTCTATATCACAGAACCTTTCATTATCCTGGCCAAGTATAATTACACAAAGGGAAACATCTTCACCACCCATGAAATCACTTACTCCTTTTGTGCTGCTATCAAGAGACCAAGTGGGGAAGGAAATCTACTACGTGTTTCTATTTTCATGTTTTCTGAGCGAAAAACTACAATGCCTGGTAAACAGAGCAGGTTCTTTATACTCGTTATGGACTACTGTGTGAAAATGCTTTGCTGACTTTGGAGGAACACCCAAATAGTAAATCTATTAGATGTGTTTTGCGAAGTGTGTATTTGACCCAGGATGAAAATGTTTACTACAGAAGATATTTCTGAGGAGTAAATGGGAGTGGCGTGTTATTTAGTCTCTGGAAATCACAACTTGCATGGCTGTTTGATCTGACCAATGGCATAATAAATGAGCATGTAGCTGTTAAAATGACACAGGCTTGGCAGGCCAGGATGAACAGAGGGACTGTGCTAGTACTTGCTACCTGTAGAAAGTTTAATTTTCTTATTTCTTCATCCCCCACAGAATATTGCACACTGCTCTGTTCCTCAGTGTATATGAAGTAATGATGGTTTAGTAAACCATTAATGGTCTTTCTGTATGATTTAGGATGGAATTCCATATGCTGACTAGATCAACACTTGATACAATGGAAAAACAATAGGTACATCGGTGATGTTTCTGCACTTTTCTGATGCCTTGACCCTAGAGATTGCTGAAGGAAAAAGGAGTCTCTAGTATAAATAGAGATAACAGTGCCAAATTGAGTAACAGCTGCTGAAGAACTGCTCCACTAACCATGCCGAAGAGATATTTCATGTTCTTGCTCTGTTTCTTCTTTGGCCTGTTCTGCATAGTACTCATGCACTGAGATCAGGCGATCTAGGTTTTGTAGTGGTCTGAGGAGCCTCTGATGACAAGGACGTATTCAGCCATGTATTAAGATTAAGTCTTTATGTCCCCTTTGCAGGGCTGGCATAACACATAAGGAACATAAAAATATCTGAAAGTGATGTTATTTTGGTCTGGTTTTCATAAAACAGAACTGCATTCTCTGCTTGAACCATTTTATTTTTATTTTTCATTTCTTAGTTCTTCTGCTAATCAGAGATTTTTGTTCTTTGCAAAAGGAAAAAACTTGCAGCAATCAGTGTTGTGTCTTGCAACATCTTTTCTTTATGAAGTAAAATTATCGCCTAACAAAAAGCAGAGATTGCCCTCAACTACTATAGACTAGGACATCAGTGGTCAAATGAGGTTTTGGCAGCTTGCCCTAGAACAGGCTGACTAAAAGTCTGGATCATTTGTCTCCCCCATCATCACACATCTTGTAAAAGAGCTGGTGATCCTTATAGACCCCAAAAAGCACAAGGAAATAGGTTGGTTAAAAAAAAAAAGTGAGTACATTATGCAATTGTTGGGCATTAATTTTGATAGTAGTATAATCACCTTTCTGATTGCACCACAATAAATAGAGACTCAGCATCAAAAATAGCAAAATCTATTTGTCCTCTTTTTGCAAGCATGGATGTGTGAGAATGATTTCTTTATGGGAACCCACAACTAAGGGAAATAAGTGATGAGGTGAAAATGGGCAGGTACTGATTCTGCAGCAGAGGGTGCTGTTCTTAACATTGAAATACTGTTTTTCATTTGATGCTCAAGAACAACATTTTTTGGAGGAGTACTGACACTGTACGATGGAAGTTAATACATCGAAGTGCATCTTAAGTCCCACTCCAGTAAAACAAATGTTAACTTCCTATCCTTACGTATCCAGCTAGTGGGGTTGGTAACAAGGCAAAGACTAAATGCAGCTTTTCTGATTAGAGAACAAACCATATTCACTAACAACAGAAGGAACGGAAAGATTGTTGTAGGCTCGTGGTTGTGTCATAGCTGGAGCATTGTGCCCCTGTAACAGTAGCTTTGGCTCCCCAGACCATTTCCATCAATGTATCTAGGAAAAGACATCTTGCCTGGTTCTGCATCCTTCCTTTTGTGGACACAAAATAAAAAGAAAATCAAATACACACAGGCAAAAGAAGCTGCAGCCAAAATGTGGTACTCTTGATTTTTTCCAGCAGAACGTGTAAGCTTGCAAATCACTGCTAGATCAGGCAAGGGTGACCCACGGACAGAGTTTCAGACTAATAAATAATTCTTAAGCTGTTGGATTTCAATGAGACAGCTATTGTGTCTCTTTCCACAGACTGAATAAGATTTGTCTGTACGACAGGAGCACGATTGGCTTATATGTATTACAGTGAACTGTATACTGGGAATATTACGGGTTTTTGCCTTGTATCTGCTTTTGCCGTGTATCTAGTAGGTGACATAAATGCTAAGCTATCTGTTGAATTAAATGGAGTTAGGGTTGCCTCATGGTTTATATTCCAGACCACCTACCTAATGTTAAAACACAGAAATCAGTAGCAGCGTGAATGACTCAGTGAGCAAAGTTGCTATTAAAGCATTTGTGCATTAATGGTTTCTATCTGTAATCCATATTACATGATGATGAGAAAAGTGAGGTGAAACAGAAGATTAATGAAAACAATCAATGGTAATTTCTGTGCTTTTACTAAATAAGAGCCAATTTATAGCTTCAGTGTTGAAATCAAAGTAATGTTAAATCTTAAACTAAACCAGGCCTATGGTATTGGAACGACTCTCGCTGCATATTGGTCTCTTAATCCACCTGGAGTGCCTTCCAGGGCTGGAACATTTTTCAAAAGAGTCAAGTGCTCCATAGCACGTTACTTTTTTTGTAGGAAAGGCAATATATAGTTATTGTAACAGCAAAAGCACCTATCTTGGAAGTAGCTGATATTATTTCTCTGTCTGTAATCTGCAATAAGCTGATGCTAGATTTCAGGAAAAACGCTGCAGAAATACATTTCTTATTTAATTTCTACTGTTCTTTCAAACGGCGGTTTGCAGAATGCATCTGGGTGTACAGCTAATGACCCATGAGCAATAAGCAACTGTTTAAGTAAAATGCACTATGAAAAAGCTTTTACCAAACAGCATTTTAATATTTTAAATAGATTTTCCATTGCAGGCTCTTTGTAACTGGATTAGTTCTCTGATGTGTTCTGACAGAACTGTTGTTAGGGATACTCCATTAACTTTGTCTGTCATCTTATTTTCCCCAGTATCCAGCATAACACCCTTATATTTCATAATTTGTATTGCTATCAGTGCTGATTTGTAAATGTGCAAATTATAATTAACAACGGCCACTACTTCTATTAAATATTAAATCATTCTTGCAGCCTGTATTTTCCACAGCAGATGGAGCCCTGTGGTATGCAAATAGACTTTCCTTAAGTAGTCAGCAGTTTTTACCAAAATTTTGGCTTTAAAAATGCATTTTTTTTGTTTGCATTATGTTTTCTATAGCATTTAGGTTAATATTTATTCACTGCAGATTCCCTTTCTCCCCATAAGAATTTCATGGACTATTACATTCTAGCACTGAGGTTTTGTTTCACTTCATTAATAGCTCCTTAATCATATAGCTTGCTTGTAAAGTACAAACGGTTGTTATTTGTACTTATGCTGCAGTATTGCATAAGAGGCATTTAGTTATATTTTAATATGTATAGCAGAAGCAAAAATGCTGGGTACACCAACATAGTTTTTAATTTGAAAACCAATCTACATGCACAGTTTTTTTTCCCCAGAATAAGCAAAAGCATTTATGGTTTTATATTGTGTCTTAAACATTCCATTAAATGTCATCAGCTGATTCAGGAAAATGTATTGCAAAAATACTAGAGAACTGTAAAATGCATAAATGTAATGAATGCTCAGGACATAGAAGGGATTGAAAGTCCTACATTTATCAGGTAACTATAAAACAGCAAGAAACATTGATAGAACATTACATTTTTCTAATATGTAGTACCTTAAGCATGAAACTCTTATTTCTCATGTTTACTGCTGTGCTGTTTTATTAAAGAACACTGATCCAGCATTAACATAGCCTTTCTAACATCGAGAGGAATCTGAGAGGCAGGCAGCGTTCCTCAGGAAATGGTTCCACTGTCCACCCGAGCAATTGCAAATGAAGATTTTTCAAACGATCGACTTGGAGATTGTATCCTAAATAAGGGCAACCCAGGTTTTTTCCACATTTTTAAATGGACACAGGAACATAGAGCTCAAGGACATTAACTGCCACGTTAACCAAAGAGTAATGAAAACTCCTCTGAATGAACATTTCAGTGAGCTGAAATGGCCTCAGCAATACAGAAATGAATTGTAACAAGTCTTGTCTTCCTGCCGTTTTAGTAGGAGTTGGAATTAGCATACTAAATGGGATCAGCAGCAGTAAGCAACTGGATCGGAGTATCCTGGAATCCATGCTGTGAATGCACATTGGTAGTATGATACCTCTCAGAACTGAGGTACGATTTACTCATAAGCAGTAACCTATTTATACTGAAGTTGTAACTGATGCTAGAACAGAATTTTGGGCCAGATTACCAGCTAGTCTGAGCAGGAGCCGCTTTGGCCCCTCAGAGCCTGTGCATCTACCAAGAAGGCACTTCTAGGTACATTCCGTATGAGGAGGAATTCAGATAAAAGGGCAGGACCTGGTGCTAACCATTTGGGAGCAGTTATTGTAATTTAAAAGACATTATTTACACAATGAGAAAGTAAAACATATGTTTCCTGTTTGTTCAGATTTATCAGCTTTATTGTTAGTGTTAAGAAGAACTGTGATTTGAAGGATGCTGCGGGGATGGTATCTTCAAAAAGGGAAAATAAGTTTTAAGAAGCGAGCAGCAAGCAGAGAAGAATTCCTGTAGGTGGGCATCTGTTCGATATCCACACCACGGCATGCAGGAGAGGATAAATAGACTTTAAACAAACCAGTGGAAGTACAATATGGCAGCCTGGAACTGTGTATGGTTAACTTATGTGTTAGCCAAGTGAATTAGTCTCCACAGAACTTGAGCTTCCTAGAAATCTGCTGTTATATGCCCAGGGTAGTCTTGATGTCTTTGATGTTTCTATGCAATTTCTACTGCAGAGAGGTTCAAAGATAGAGAAATTTGACCAATTTATTGAAATGAAAAGGGTCCATATATGTTTAAGTTGAATTTCAGCAAAATTTCTACCAGAGTCAGACTAATATTTGATATGAATGGTTAATTCACTGAAATATCTAAAATGTTTCTGTGTGAGAGGAACTTCGTAGGAACTTACATGGGCTTTCAAAGAATTTTTGCTCCAGAAACTTTTGTGCCATGCCTGGGAAATAGTTGTATCCTTGTCTTTATCTCCTTATAATGTCACATGGCAACTGCTGTTACTCAGCATGGAACTAATCCCTCCCCCTGCTTTGAACTCCGGCGTGCCCTGGTAGTTCTACACTCTCTGCACAGCTTTGCCCCTTGGCTTTTGGCATCAGCCCTGGTCTTTGAGTCCAACTGTTTAGAGCAAAGAAATGTACTTGCTCAGGCAGCTGAGCACGGCTGCGCTTTAGCACGTCCGCTTTTGTAAGACGGGCCTGATGATTTTCATGTGTGCAGGACACTTGATAGTGATGTATTTGGTACCTTTCAGTGTCATATATCATCGATGAAGATGTTGGGCTGTACGTAGATACAATCTTCCAGCATACTCCCCTCCTTCTGAAGCCAGAGTTCTGGCACACAGTACCTCCGAAAATCTGATATATAGTGGCTAATGAAAGAATTTACAGTCAATTGCATGTCTCTTAACATTAGATCAAAGGAAGACGTCAGGGAAGAGAACCTACTTTCTTTAGGTTCAGAAACACAGTTGAGTGAAAGCCATTAGACTATTCCTATTTTGAATCAGAGGAAATCCTCTCTGGAGAAGCTAAGGAAACATGAGCATATTTCCGTCAGTCACTGATATCCCACTTAAGCCTTATTTAAAATCTGTCTGAGGAGGAACTGATATTTCGGCTGTGAAACTGTAGTATTTTTCTTCTCTAGGAGTAACTAGTTAGGAGTATTTTAATTACGTTGAACAACTTAAATGGCTATATTTCTTCATTCCTTTCAAGAAACCTCACTGTTCTCAATGTGGGAGATTTGGATGTTATAAATTCTCTGGGAAGCACTCATTAAATATCAATTTGTATATCTTTGAAGCTTAAAATAAAAGCATTGGTAAGGGCTGTGCATCACTACCCAGTGCTTTTTGGGGAATAATCGGTTATGTTGGATGGGCAATCTACAGCAATTTGCAATGAGGAGAAAGAGAAGCAAGACTCCTAAGCATTCAGTTCCCTTCCCCCTCAAACCCTCATGCTCAGCAGTGCTGTGATCAGGAAAGCTTAGAAAACTTAGGAAAGATCTTAGGGAGTTGTGGGTGGTGGTGGTGAATGTAAGAAGAGATGGCCATTCCACAATGTCTGCCTGCATGACTTTGGATGAGATTCATTGCCTCAGTTAGGAGCCTCAATAACTCTATATTAGATCTCCCGTTTGCAGCTGGACCCCAAAGGATCACAGCTGCTGTTTCTTAGCCATACAATGCCTCCCCATCCTTGGCTATTCTTATTCAAATATAAGAACTTTGCTTCTGCACTCAGTATAAAGTGGTGGCCATGTTTTGGCTTTCTTCCACCCCTGCAAGGAGAATTCATTTGTTAGTCTTCTGTCTCTAAATTGATGTACATTGGAAAGCTGGCTGTAGATTTCCAGCAGCTTTTCAAGTATATATGTTTACAGTCTTATTGTATCTTTATGTGACCGAAAAAATGGGATATCTGGGGGGAAAAAAGTTAGTGGAACAATATTTAGAATTCTGGGACTCCTGGAATAAACCAGGGCAGATATAAACATAAATATCTAAATTTTTGAATTTTACAGCTAAATCAAATACAATTGAAGTTAAGACCTACAGAAACAGGGTACAGTATGAAAAAGCATTTCAGTAGACCACGTCTAATCATAAAATAGCTAAACATGCGACTCTGATCTCCAAGGCTGAAATTCTTTTTTGGTTTTGGTTTTTTTTTTTGTAAATATAATATTAAAAGCCTAAAACACAGCATAAAGATCCTGTTTACAAAGAGGACAATTTTATAGCGGTGTGGAATTTTACACCTAGTAGTAGTTCAGTTATTATGAACTTTAAATTCTTACCTTTCCCTGCAAAGTAGAAGAGAGTTGAGTGCCCAAGCAAAGTGCATGTGTAGTTTCAGTAATGTAAAATGTTTTGAACTGTAGACAAACCCTTCATTTTTTTTCACATTTGGTTGAAGACATGCATTTGTTTTAAGTGATAATGATAATGAACTGTGTTGAGATCCAGAAGACATTACAAGGGCAGAAGTCATTATTCCTGGTTTTGGACATACTGTTTGAAGAGTTTCTAAAGTGGCCTAGATTTTGATCAGGAATTTTCAAATTTGAGAATCTCTGAGCTCTACTTAAAGAATGTGGTTGATGCATCTGTGGTAAATTTTATCATACAGCTTTTTCATTTAATTAGATTGTGAACTCTCAATGACTTCCTGAGAGTAAATTTTCTTGAGAGGAGAATTAGAAAACATTAGATGAGGTAAAGGACTTGAGAATACTTGTCCAGAAGAGATTGATAAGAACATAACTAGGACAGCTGTGAGCTGTGCTTTAAAATTGTAAATGATGCTAGTAAGTGATTTTCACTTCTGATTTTAAATAGTCTCAGAAATTGTCTTTTACCAAAGTTTCTTTGAATTACATTTTGTTTAGTAATCAGAGCCACTATATATGAAGTATTCTGGAGCACATTACATACAATGAGAGGGTGGGAGTTGGATTTGCTCAGCTTTAATAAGAGAAGGCTAAGGGGATATCTTACTGCTGTCTACAGCTACCTAATGGGAGAATCTAGAAAAGACAGAGACAAGAGTTATAAAGAGATGTACATTCTTGGAGATACACAGTGGCAGGATGAAATGCAACAGACAAAAGTTAGAATACAAAATATTCTCATTACATACAAAGATTTTATTTTTTTCCATGAGAGCGATCACATCCTGGAACAAGTTACCCTGAGAGGCTGTGAACCCTGCTT
This sequence comes from Gorsachius magnificus, assembly GCA_034008185.1. NCBI lineage: Eukaryota > Metazoa > Chordata > Aves > Pelecaniformes > Ardeidae > Gorsachius > Gorsachius magnificus. The sequence goes on along the minus strand of CM067085.1, from coordinate 73,934,607 downwards.
ACTTGCGGATATTTAGAACTTGCCTGAACCTTGTCTTGTTGACTCTGCTTTGAGCAGAGGGTTGGATGAGATGACCTTCCATGGTCCTTTCCACCACACATTATTCTATGGTTCTACTCTGTGCTGGTTTTGGAGTTTCAAGAGAGCACATTAGCACATTCAGACTCTTTCAAGACTCAGTTTTGCAAATCCTCTTCCCGTTCTTCTAGGCATGTATCAGCATTTAGGGACCAGCTGAGGTGTACAGATTGTGCAGCTACTGGTTCTGTAAACTACCTAGAAGATAGACTGCTATAGCAGGACCAGGTCTTAAGACTACATGATAAACTGGAGAATAATGGAGGGTGAGGGACAGGGAATGGGAGAAGACTCTCTAAGCAGAGCAGACATGACTGATGCCCCTGGGTCTAGCAATCCCCTCAGGTGCAAGAGGAGCCTCAGTAGCAGTTTGGTCCATCCCACTGATGTGAGGCAAGACTGTGCGAAGAGGAAGGCAGGGCTGGTACGGTAATCACAGTGATATGGTAAGCAGGTCCAAGTGGAAGGAACCCTCCTGGGAGTTGCATAGAGGGAAAGGCCTCTAGGAAGAGCATTTCATTTCCTCTTATGAGAGGAAGGGTGGCTGATTTCCTTCCTGGTTACCAATATAGTTTCTAATAGCCAGAATTATCTTTAGTGAGTGTTCATAGTGCCTGGCCAGCCAAGGTAGCTGACAAAGCAGCTCAGCCACAAGAGAGCATCATTAAAAAGGGGTTGATTTATGTTTTAATGCTATTGGTGATGTCCAGGTCACCACTTAAATACTCATTTTCCGCTGATCAGAAGAGGCACTAGTTGTGCAGGTGATAACAGAAAACTGACAGTCAGCTGGCCCAGCTCTTCCCAATGCAGCAAAGATTCAAAGAAATGAGACCTTGAAGTCTAGAAATATTATTAACAAATGGTTAGAAGTGCTAGACAATACTTACTCTTCCTTGAGAAATCAGAGGTCCAGCTGTGATGATAACTCAGCAAAATTTTCTCCAAGCCTTCTCCAACTTTATTCCAAAACTGTGTGCTAGATTTTCAGGTTTTCTGTAGCTGTAGAAAAGGCTATGTGTACCCGTAAGCTCCCTGGTGGTAGCTTCCTGTTCTTCAAATGATGTAGCGGCCTGATTTACTCTGCTGTGCAATGCTGAAGTTTTTGATTGATGTTTCATTGAATCATAAGGTAACTCATTGCCTGTTGTCCAGTGGGTAGGAGATTTGTGCATGTGCTCAAGCTGCCATAAAATGGCATTATAAATATATGCAAAAGCTCCACTTCAGTGTTATTAGACTGCATAACTAAAATGCCAGTAATTTGTTTAATTTTTGAAGGCACTTTCATGAAGGCAACCTCAGTTTACACTTCCTTTACCTTTGGAAGAACTGACATCAGGTGGAAGGGCAGATGTTGGGAGACAAGCAGTCAAAAAGGTTTCTGGAGGGTGGTGGGGCTAACTTCTTGATACAGGTGTTGGAAGGGCCAGCTGGGGTGATTCGCAGCTGGATCTGCTGCTGTTCACTAACAAGAAAAGGCCGGTTGAGGATGTGCAAATCAGTGTTAGCCTTTGCTGTAATGACCGTGAAATAGTGGAGTTCAAGATCCTGAGGGCAATGAGGAAGGAGAGTGGGCAGAGTGCAGTCCCTGGGCCGTAGGAGAGTCAGCTTTGACTGATTAAGGGAACCAGTGGTCAGATCCCATGGGAGACAGCTCTGAAGGACAAACGTGCCCAGGAAAGATGGCAGATTTTTATGGATAGTATCATCCCAGCACAAAAGCATCCATCCCAATACTCAGAAGAACAAGTGGATATATTGGCTAAGCAGGGAACTAATGGCAGAGGTCCAAAGTGCAGATGTTCCTCTGGTAAGCCCCTGAAGATGTCCGCATGGGTTTTTTTTTAAGAGAACAACGCATAGACTGTTCTGGCATAGTGGGAAAGAATAACCTAACTTCATGGAAGGGTCTGGCCAAACTCTTTGGCCTCTGGTGGTCAGTTCCTGCAAATTCTGTAGAGAAATCTAGGCACTGCCCATCTGTACCGCTTTATTTTCTCTGGCAACGTCTCTGCAACATACCTGTCTATGTTATTCCTTAATTTTGTTTGCTTACTAAGAGCTGTACTTCAGTACCATGAAATATTAGGTAATGTGAAAATGGCCGAGATGGCAGAGGCTGCATTTCTTCCAGAGTGGAAGGAGAACTATACCGACATGGTGCTGCAGGCGAGCTAAAAAGCCCTGCTGTTCTGTAAAGTTCTTACACTGGGTACAACTGCACTGCCATTAGTTTGAAGCTTCTGTATCTTAAGCCTTTGCAGCATACTTTGCATACTATTGAAAGGCGGGTATACTTGATGGCTTTGCTTTGGATGCTAGGCACTGCTGGTATTGTCAGCCAAGCAACTTGCCCTATCAGCTTTGTAGCATTAGGAAGACAGAAAGTATATGGTACAAATCCTGTGGGCCAAATATATGCTAATGGCACTATTCAAGCCAAATCCTGAATGCTCTGCTAAAACAATCAGGATTTGGCCCTGCTTGCCCTTGGTACTAATTTTGTCCTCTACCCACTAGGCATTTTATGGGATGTAAATGATTTATTTCCATTCATCAAATTCACAAGGTATGCCTATATCTGTGAAACAGATTTTTAAAAAAAATATAGCACGGTTCATAATCTGTATTAAAAAAAAAAAGAAAAGCATCCATGTATTAGGCCATCAAGAGTCAAAAGCATAATTTGAAATGATAAACGTATCCATTTTAAGTTACACATTACTTTGCATAGTTAATATCACTATAATTAGTCATAGTTCCTGTAATTTATTGAAAAAGATGCTCAGCCCCTCTAGTGTACTACAGTGATGAATGTTGGAAGTGCAACTTTGGAAGCAGGAATCAAGAAAATTAGTAACAGTTGGAGAATTAGCATGTAAATCAATAATATCCTTTCTCTTGCATCTTGAAAACGGAGGGTATACATCACACGCCGCATAACGAAAGGGAGGGCAGAAGTTAGAATTGTAACCTCCTTTACATTACTAGGTCTGCTTTTACTGCAAGAACTGTTTAAAATCATTTCAAACGTTAGAGTAAATCTCTAGTAAATATTTAAACTATGTATAACTAGTCACAAATAAATTAAGCTGATTTTATGCATTCTCTCTAATTAGAAGGGCACAGCATTTGTTGAAACGTGATTAGTATTATTCATTAAGCAAAAAATTCTCATTTGTATCTTATTATCACTATTCTGCATAAACCAACACAATTTGTCATGAACTCCCTCATTTGCTGTATCCTCAAAAAGCAGATTATGCTTATTTTTCATTTGGACAGTGGAAAATCAAGCCAGGTGTTTGGCAGCACCGGAGTGTTCAGGTGTAACTGTGCCAGTGATGGTACATTACTAGCAGCGTGGATGAAGAATGAGGCATGGAGAATCTTGGGACTGAGGTGCCTTGAGGCCCATCCCTTTAGAGTGGTCCTGCTGATGAGACAGGTGGTGTTGTATAGGACTGGGGAAAAAAAAAAAAAAAGAGAGAAACTTTTTTGTAAAGTCAGCCTTTCACCTTCAAGTGGAAACGTGAAGTGCTTTCACATAGCTGCTGCTGCACTGAAATACCTGGACTTGTTTGTGACTAAAGTCTCTATGGTCGATATTTTTTCCTAAAGTTTTCTAAAGCTGAAAAATGCTGGTTGGTGCACAGAGGTCTCTGTCACTGTCAGTGTCTGAGAGGAATCAGTACAGTATTGCATGGGCAGGGCACTGTACATAAATATTTATGTGTGACCTTGATTGTAGTATATTATGCAGGATAACTAATTCGCTGTATGCATATTCTTCCCCTTCTTTCCTCTCATTTCTTTCTAAGCTTTGAAGAACATCTCTTTAAATATCCTATATTTAATTCTGCCCTCATTCATGTGTGTGTAAACCCATCAACAATACTGCTGAGCTCAATGGTGCTGGGTCAGTGTGGAGTGTGTCAGAATACAGTAGCGAGCTTTCTACATCACCTCGGTTGTGTTACAGATTTAAAAACCATGTGAACTCTGTGTTCCAGCCGCAGGGATACAGGACCGGGCGTCACAAGGACTGGGCTCTCCTTCTGACTTTGTCGCTAACTGATGTGTCACTTTGTTCCTTTGTGTCTTCAAACTGGGATTATAAGGGTAGTGATATTCAGTGGGGACACCAACATCTGTAGGGGCGAAAAGTGCTGTAAAATTGTTAGGCGTTGTTACTTCTACATTGGATAGATGATAATACTAAAGAAATAGTCTAGGTTTTAGGGTTGTGTTTCCTACAGCATGTTTTTCAAGTCTGCACCATCTGGTTGTACGGCAATGAGTTAAGTTGTTACTTGATAAATGCTTGTAGGGGTCAAGGTCAGTTTTGGCTATATAGACAGCCAGAATCCAGCCTCTCTGGACAGCAGACTGTTTGGATTCTTCACTCAGAGGTTGGTGAGTGCCCCAGTAAGTTCTAGACAGCATAGCAGGTAGTAGCCCGCAGGGACTAGCATGAGAAGTGATACACTCGTGTACTCCTTCTCTACAGTTCCCTTTTTTGCCTTTGGAGGTAAGTTACTTCATTATCAAACGGGACTCTCTCAGAAATTTTATACCAAATCTGATGTCTGGTCATATATTTGGAGCAAGGAAACAATGAGACAGCCCTGTCTGTGTTATGTTACGGCAATATATTGATACTCTTGCAAGAGATACAACAGAAAATTTTCATCCCAAGATCAAAGCAGAGGAAAAGTGCTATTTCCAACTTAACCCAGTGGCAATGAAAAGCCCTATGCAGAGCAATAGTGAGAAGGAAGGACTTTGTGTACGGTCATACTAAAATAATAAAAGCATAGTTACTAACATAAACCCCACGTCTTGCCACTTGAGGATTCATTAATATTATACATCTTTGCCACTGCTCATCTAGATCTTGTCTATGAGTTACTATGACTAGTTTATTCCATTTTACTGAAAATGTACTTGTGAATTACAAATCCAGAGCATGAATAGCTTAAATTGCTAGTAAGAGAAACAATTACATTTTCTTTCTCTCTAACATGCAATTTTAATTTTCATAACCTAAAAAACCCATATCCCCCACAATGCAGGCCTGCCAGGAGGCCTGAAATCTGCAGGCTATGGCCTCTCGGGCTGTTTTCCAATGACTCATTTTTAATTTTAAAGAAGCATTATCTCTAGCTAGTAAATTAACAACAGCCTATAGTGCTCACACACACTCATCCATCTGCTTAAGGCTCTTGTCATTTGACACCCGTCTTGTATCTATAGACTTCATCTGGTATTCAAAAGCTATCAACCCTGCCTCCAAGACAGCCCACCTTCTGGCTCCAGGCTGGAAGAGTGACTCTCCATTTCCAATTCTAATGAACACATAGCTAGCAGCAGTTTTTCCATTAAGGATCTGGTGTTCTTAGAAGACAGACAGTGTTGGAATTGCTTGGATCCAGAACTGCATGGGAAGTGTTTGTAAAAGAGACTGAACTACTTGAAGAGTGTTCCTTAGGCAGCCTGACTTCTGTTGCTGCGCTTCTTCCGTCAAGGAGTATACTCAGCATTACCTCCCGCTTGCAGTACGTCAGGTGTTAATGTTTATACTGCTGCATTCTGAGAAGAGGAGCGTATTAACAGATGAAATTCTTTATATTATCTTTCAAATTATGAGCATCATTCTTAAGGAGTTTTGAAAAATACAGGCAATATCAAAAATCGTATGACTGGTATGAATCCCCCAAATGAGAGAAAGCCATGATATGGTTGGAGAGGAGCAACTATTTCACAGTTACTAAATTTTGTGTAATTTCAAATTTTGCTGTGAGGTAATTTGTATCCTTGCAAATAACTTCTATGTAATCCCATGTCTGCTGTAAAGAAGTGGTAAGGTTTTAACGGAGAATTGTGTCTCCTTGACAAGCTTCAGTTATCATAGGATAGAACAAGTTCCAAACACCTACTGCTTCATCAAGGTTAGGGAACTTATTCCAAGAGTAATTGAAGAAAGGGGAATCATGTTCTGGACCCCAAAGGACATAATTTTTTAAAATTTTCTTTTCCTGATTATGATAGATGTAGTTGTCATGGGCCTAAGTGAGAAGAATTGACGAGAGTCATACAAAATTGTAGTTAGGGATGAAATATAGGTGATACCAGCATTTAAAAATCAAGGAAGGCAGGGAAGGTGTTTATCCTTTTATTTTCCCTCTGCCCACAAGCTTGGAGAAGTTACGTCTAGGCCATTTGTTTGTGGTTTTTTTGTCTGATAATCTGTGCAGTGGAAAACTAATCTGTGTTTTGTTAGGGTTTGTTTTCACTGTGTACCTCACAAAAAGTCTTCTTTATTCATGTATCCTGTATCCTTCCACGGTGGATGTGGTGTCATGGAACTTGCAAGTAAATAGAGCTCTGAGGGACATACGCTTGCTGGTAGTAACTCTGCTTTCGCTGACTCTGGTCAGGTATGGGGAGGGAGTGGAAAGTACCCACGCTGGTTTAACAGACAAGTAATTATGCCTCAACATGTGATAGACCCAGAATGATATTCACGTCTGTTCAGCTGAGGAGTGAGGCTGAGAGAAAAACAGGAGACTTAAGGTAATGAGGCTATTCTCGACCTTGATCTGTCAACGATGCAAAACCAGTGTAGTTCCATTTCTGTGAACTCCTGTTGATGACTCGTGTCTTGTTTCACAAATTTAAGGTTTTACCACTCTGCTATCAGTCATCATCATTTTTTACTGAGTTTCTTTGAGAGAATGAGTCTTTAACTGGTGTTTGCGGGTCTTTTCTACTTCCTTTTGAACAGAAAGAGTCAAGTTATTTTGAGGAACACAGTGACAGTTTAACAAAAGTGATGCTAACTATATATTATTTAATAACATTCTCAGTTGCATGAGTCATTTTCTTGTAATTTGTATGAAGAATACAAGCAGTATCTTTAAAATGGCTGGGGAAACTTTCTTGTGTATGTATCAAAAATAAAACTGCCCTAGATTAATAAACCTTTGAGATTATTTTTCCATTTATCGGTGGTCTCCAAATCAAAATACTTTTTAATTTGATTTCAGTTGGGTAGTGTTATATCAAATGTTTCACTTCAGTACATAGTGAGATAATGTAAAAAAAAAGAAAAATGCCCCTTATGCTCAGTCTTTGTAATATGTGACAACAGCATCAAATTAGAAGAGAAATGGATGTTGATTTCTACTCTTTAAGAAAATAAGATTTGTATGTAAACAATTTAAAATAAAGCATCTAATTTGCTTCCAATTATATAGTATATAAAGCATTAGTAATGGAAGCAAATTAGGCATGATTTTTATTTATACATTTTCAATTGGGAAAATTGGCCCTTCACCAAATATAGCCCTCACTCTGCAAACATTTGCTTACTTTCTTACCTTTAGGCATCTAATTAATCCTCCTGAAGTCAGGGGGACAAATTTGGTGATTATAGTTTAGCAGCCATAACTGTTGATGGGTTTGGAGGTCAAAAAGAGACTTAAACTTGCCCTGGCAAGCATACAGAAAAAATACAATGGGGTGCCAAAGTGACACTGGGATTGCAGTGCACTGTGAAATATTGCCTTGCCAAATACATTACGAATTTGCCAGCCTTGGCTTTTGGTTCTGAAAGCTGAATAGTTTTCCAGTACCCTTCTCTAGGTAAGCAAGCAGGTGTCGATACCTTCATTTTACAAATGCGGGGAGTTTTTCGCTTAAGGCTGCAGGCTCAAGAACCTGTTACCAGAGGGAAAGTTAGAACTGAACAGCTCTTGGTTCCTGGTTCTGCATTCAGTTCACATCAAAATGCCGTTCTCCAAGAAAATTGGTGGAAATATGTACATAAATTTTAATTATAAACATGTAGCTTATTGTGTCCAGTATATATTCGCTGGTAGACAATGAGTATTAGAGGAATAATAACTAATCCCATCTGATAGACTCCTTATGGTGCTTTATAAATAATAATCCAGCCTATACAAGACTATTATACTGTGTAGCTCTTGCTACATAGGGCTGCATCCACAAACAGAATTAGGTATGCAGTACCCGATCTTCCACGGGATCTTTCATGTATTGTTTGTGTTATCTGTTGTGCAGTTGATTCATCGAAATGAGTTTATCAGGCAGATAATGGGCAGACACCGTATTCTGGTTTTCAAGTTATAATGAACAAACGACATTTCTATTTGTTAAAAGTGGAAAAAGGATGAAAGATAAATTCCAAATTCCTATTTTAGTGGATCACCATTGCCTAGGTAGATAATAGCACAATTTTATTTCTGTGATATGAAATGTTGTTGTTTTTTTTAAAAAATACAGTCACTTACCAGACAAGGCAGTAATGTTACCCACTAACTTTGCCACCTGGTTTTGTAAGGGTCTGACAGCTCAGGATAAGAAGGGGAGGGACTCTCTGATCCAGAGGCCACTAAGGCTGTGAACAGGTTTCAGAGGATGATGTATCAGGCCCAAAGGGCAGAGGATGTGACTGAATAGCAGTGGTACTGGGTGTACAGAAAAATCTGGAAGTGGCTCTTGGTAGTGAGACAGCTCTTTAGCTATTCCATCACAAAATATTCTAAACACATTTGCAGAATTTTACCTTTACACGTGAGGATTTTTCTTTCTTGAAAACATTTTATGACCATCCAAGTACCTCACAGGAGGTGAGAACTTTAAAAAACAAGATACCTTCAACCCCACCTTTTATAATAATATCTACTTCAGTCTAACTGAAAATTGTATCTGTAAATTGTCCCGTAAAACAGCCTATGTTGGTTTTTCTCCAGTTGTCCGTATGGGTAAGTGTAGCAATAGTCACAAGGTATATTCTCAAAAGTCTGTGAAATCTCTATAAAGATTATAAAGTACAGCACCAGATTTTAAGGTATCGATGTAAGAAGTACCTTGGCTAATCCATTAATTTATTAATTGTTAGCCAAATTGTCTTGTAGGAAAACTGCTTTAAAAATTGACCCATGGAATAGACAGCTGTGATTCCTTAACTGGCAAAGCATATATTCAATATTTGTACAGTTAGATAAATATTCAGTAAATAATGATACGAACTAATAGTGTACAGTAAATAATAATGAATATCAAGGCTACCAAATTTAAAAAAAAATCCCAAGGAAACGACTTGAAAAGAGATTCTGTTAATGAAAAGAAATACTTTACTGTAGGAGAAAGAGAATGAAAGACTGAGTATTTCAAGCTAATCTAAAAAACCTCATCTCAATCTCTGTCCCTTTCATTCTTTGCCCAAAACTCTTTTTGTGCAGTCACAATGTCTCTTCTGCATATCCAAATATTGAACAATTACGCTGTAAGTTCAGATCTGCAGACTTCTTCATACACATCAAATGTGAGCCGTGCATTCAGAAGTCTTTCTCTGCTTCAACCTCTCACAAGCTGATGGCAAAAATCTACAATAGCTCCTTTCTTATCCTTCATATACATTTCAGAAATGTAGGCAAAGAAACAGTCATCCCTCTACAAGCTGGAAATCTCAGCCTGCCTCAACCACCTTCCAAAGCTGTCATGACTACCAATTTTTGCCTATTTATATGACTAAAAGCTTAATGATGGTCACATCGCATCCCTTCTGAAAAATTTTCAAAATGTGTAGCTTTAGATTGTGCTGCAGCCCCTGAATAAATGATATGTTAGAGGACCTAGGTCAGAAATAAAATTGTGTTTGGGATCTGAACTATTCCTTTTCAGGTATCTAACACATGTGACATTCACTCAGGCTTGGACAATAAATTCCTTAAGATCTCTAGAGTCTTGACCCATTCTCTAAGAAATAACATTGTTTTCAGCATAGAATACCCTGTGTTTAAAACAGTTTTAGATGTTTGGATTCATGTAAATAAAAATTTTAAGCTACAGATGTCTATCCATACTTTATCAAGCTATTTTCAGGCTTTCCTTGTCAAAAATTCAAATTAGTTTCTTTTGATTATGTTTGAAATGCTGCAGTAACAGGATGGAGGGCATTGAATCGGCCATTCTCTAGCTGAAGCTTTATTCTTGTTTTGGCAGAAAATTTATGCCCTTCATTGTATTATTTAGGATCTTTTTTTGTCCATTTCTGTGCTGGTATCTCTAACAGTATTTGTAATCTGAAATATATAGGTGAGTGATGAAACAGGGCTTAGAAAACACTAGTTTGAAAGAATGGCTGAGTGCCTGCAATTTCTATGATGTTCGGGACAATATATCTGTATTTTAATCAGCTGGCTGCAAATGAAGGAGCGTGCCATTGTATGATTAATGAAAACTGCTGGTTTTAAAGTTATGGTAATATATGTATGTTAAAGATTTAGACTATTCTTTGTAGCTATTAAAGTTTGCTATAAACATCAGCAACATTGCGCACTAACATCGGACTACTTGCTGCGTTGTACAACCCTCCAGCTTAAAGAAACGTACTTTTATTGATATGTTATAAGGCAGGGTTCCAATTAACCTTACATTGTCATTTACATAAGCCCAAATGTTTTGATAGGAAAAAGCAATTGCTCTAGCCAGGGAAAAAAGTCAGCTTTATTAAAATTTTTTAATGGCTTCACAACTCTTGGGACAAATTGCAATTTGATCGACTGCCAATAAGTGAGGTCATACTCGTATCTTTTTTATTTGTTTATTTTTAATTTGTGGGTGAAGACTGTACTCATTAAAGTGAGGAACTCCGCACTAGTTTTAGCCAAGCGTTACCATATTCTATATAATGAATTGTGTACACTTTGTATCCTTTTCAATAGTTCATCTAATTTTCCTTGGAATTGCATGGAGTACTTTATTATTTAAGCATTTTTCCAATCTGTACTATTTATATTTCTGGTACAAACCTGCATTTGATTATCCTAGTATCGTGAATGCTTTGGTTTTTTCTACATGCTCTTCTGCTATGGAAGTGAGCTTGTTGCCCTTTTTTTTGTTTTGCTTTGTTTTGACAGGTAAGAGAAATAATTGACCAAGCAGCTGAGTTAAAGTTATTCTCTGCATTTTGGGATTTATAATGAGTACAATGAATTTGAATTACTGTAGACCTTTACAGCTTTATGTTGTTTTCTGCTCATATCATGGAGTAGAAAATATTTTCATGATCTATTTTTAGCCAAATAAGTAACTTTTTTTCTTTGTTTCTTATTTTTCAGTAATGACATGGCCCTTGCTCTTCTTCAAATTTTGTTGGATTAATTATTGAGCTTATTAGAGAAGTACTGAGAAGATTTATTCTGGTGGCAGATAGATACCAGTGGCTTAATATCTTGGCCACAAGGCCAAGCAGTATCAGATCGCTGAGGCCTGTGACAGTTAAAATATCCAGATTGTGTCTGTAAATGTTTTCCTTTTTGAAAATGTAAACTTTCAGTATTGATGTTGCCATTACCAGAATGTTACTGGCATTGCTCCTATGTTCGAAGATAATTACTGGACTCATTCCTGACATGTAATGTTTCTTTTCTTCAGGGAGGTGGGTAGACAAGCACAGAGAGCTCACTGCTGAACTACTGAAATTGGGTAAGTTCTCCTCTTGCCTTCATTGGTACTGCATGGCTTCCAAAATATATAAGGAGTTGATGGAGAAAGCATCTGTGTAGTTCACATTACCAGAGAAATTTGTTTATTATACTTTGCACTGAGGTTGTTCCTATTCTTGTACATAGTGTGCCTGGTAAACAGTTTGATTTTTGATTGCCTTTTAGGCTTTTCAGATGACCTATATGGAGCTTTTTATTTTGATTTCTGCTGACTAAGGTGTTTTCTTAAGTTATTTCCTGCCTTGTCACTCTGTAAAAGCATACAAAACTCACCCTAGCTTGGATGACTATCACAGGTGCTATGAACCACCTAAAATTTTGTAATAAATGCATTTCCCAGATAAAGACTAAAAAATCTTGGGGGGGGGGGTGGGGGGCTTGGTGTATCTCACTTCTCCCTAGATAGAGCGCTAATGCTGTGGACCTAGCCTATAACAAATGGAAAGAAAAAGAAAGAATTACAATGTGATCCAGGGGTCACTTCTCACCTAGGTGTACACTCATTTCCCACCTTTCTGTCCCAGGATTTTGATGACCTCCTCCATCCTTTATGGTTCTTCCTCTATAACAAGATGGTCCTACGAGGTGCCTCGGAGGCATTGTTTCCCCCTTAATGAAAAGCCACACGTTCTTGTACACAGTGCAGGAGTGTATGTTCTGAGCTTTGGGGGACTGCCAGCTCCACTTACTATGTGGAGGGGGGGGGGAAGGCACAGAAGTAAAATCCTTTCCAAGCCTTTCAGTCCCTACAGAATGTCTTAACAAATCTGAAAGCAGCTGTGCTTGCTCCGGCTGTAAGGATGGTAGATCCGAAAAAATGTAACCAGCCTTTCCCATGCCATGAGTTTTTGTCTTATCTACATAATTACAGGTCCTTCTCTAACCTCCAGTAAGAAAGAAACTTAAACAACCAACCAGTGAATTTTAGAAAGCTATTAACTTAGAGAAAATCAAATGACTGTCAAATGGACTTTCATTACTCTTTATTTTATAACAACATGCATAAAATTGCAAGGAACAAAGTCGAAAATTTGAAGTCCCATGAAAGACATTTTACACTGCGTATATTGTTGAGTTAATGTGAAATACCTGTTTAAATTGGCTCTTTCTGTAGTTTCCTTGTCATGCATCTTAATGTCAGCAACATCTGCAATGGAATTGCAATGCGGATCAGTGCAGATTATCACCAGTTAATAAAGAGTCAATAGCATGGTTTAGGTAGCCCAGTCTCTTTGGTTTATTTTTATGGATAAGCTACACATGTTTTCAATAAAAAGTTACATTAAACACGAAAGTTATGTACAGCATGAGATGTGAATTACTTTATTATTGGCATAGCATATACTTGTCTGAGATCAAATCCTACAGCTTGGTCTCCTCTTCTGATCTTAGCTCCAAGTATTCCTTTTTAGTTAACAGTGCTATAAAGAATGATTTCAGCTCTCATTTTGACATAGATCTTGCAAGAGAGGCACTCTTAGCTGTATGTACATCCCTATAATCAGGAGGGAAAATGCTAAATTATTGAATTCAGAGGATCATTTCTTAAACACTGATTCTCAGAGTGAACGGAGATCATGGGGGAATCTTTCATCTTAACAGTGTCATTTTAACTCGTGTCATAAAAAGAGATCAAAATTTCAGTAATTTCAACTGGAAGATTTTGGATGCACTGCTGACTCGTTAAGTGTGAGCTGTAGTTTTGAAAACCACCTCAAGGATGTCCAGAATTCACAACAGAAGAAAAGGAGACCATACTCCCCAGCCCCAGAGGCAATTTTGAAAACATAATTCTACTTATTAGCGGATCTTATTAACCCTACAAAAGTTCTGCCTTATCTTTGTTACCACAGAAAATGCTTTTTTTGAGCGTACTGTTTCTGAAGATGATATTTGTCACTGACTGATTGCCTTTGAGATGGTGGCACTTCCCATTTTATGGAAATACCATAAAGCTTTGACCACTGAGCTGCAGAAGGGCTCTGGGCGTGAACAGATAGCTGTCTAGGACCCCAAGACATACGGGATTCAAACTGGATAAATTAAACAGTGCTACAAATTATATGGTGTTTGAATGGGTAGACGATGGCACATCTCAGTCTCTGCAAGTGTTCCCCACAAGACCGTTAGCTTTGGTTAGTTCTGAATAACAGGTCAGCATTTGCTATCTGTCCAGGAGCTGCCATGGATGATAGAAATAGGCCTAGCAGTTTAACATTTGGCTACAGCCAGCTTCATTTTTCTGGATCTTGTGAGCCCTTAAAGTGCTCTCACAGTAAGTGCAAACACTGCAAGTCAATATTGTAGGGTTAAACAGACCACTGTTTTCAAGGAAATGCTTTTAGGACCAGGGTTTTTTGTAGTAACATCCACGTTGTGGGCCCAAAATACCCGACAATCAAAGTTTTAAACAGTGTAACTTTCCCTTGGTATCCAATGAGATTTGCCACCCCTGCTGTGTTCGAGGGCACTTGCAAGAATTGGCTGGGGGCTTCTGTAGAAGCATTACGTACATAGCAAAGCTTTTTATATTTGTAGTGCAGGGGATGACTGCAAGTGCAGTATTTGTTCTTAGTAGTTATTAATTATTAGTATTAATTATCATTAGGTTTTTGTAAGACAAGAATTAATAGTAAAATTAATAATCATTGCATCTTCAGTGGTATATATCTGTCATTGCTGTTATCCTGTGTGTGAACAAATGATGTATTTGGTCTTACAGTAGCACAATGTCACTGTGCTTATAGATGCCTAAATAAGTGCTACACATGCCTGTAGAGCATCCAGGTCTCCCATGGATGTGATACAAATGTATGTGTTCTTCAGTGATATGTCAAGATGTTGTACTACAACATTTTACTAATTTAAAGGGCATTCTGTTACGTTACATGCACCTAAAATAGGAAAGGAAAGGAACCACCAGAATCTGCGTTTCTATTATTTGCAAGACTTTGTTGATCTCTACCAGGACACAAAAGTTGTCAGAGCTCACTGGACTTTTTGCAGGCACTGAGTCTGAATGTTCAATAACTCAGTGTGAAAGCAGAAGCAGCGCTGCATAAGCATTGACAATGTGGAGCAAAATGCACTTAGATTAAAAAATAAACAGGATCGGGAGGTTTTCTTGCATACAGTAGGCCTAGCCCTTTCAGAGATGAAAATAAGCAGATTTCTGAGGTTCTGAATGCAAATCTTGAGGCTAACCATTTAAATTTCCAAAATAAATAAATAAAAAGATCCCCAAACGAAGCCCTGCTTGAAGCACTGAACATGCCAGTGGCAAGTTCTGCTTCAGACTCCAAGAGATAAAGTACGTTAGCGCCTATCGGTTAGTCTAATTTATTCAGTGTCATTGCCATATCACAACCTTCTGTTTGATTTTCTTATAAACTAATAATTTCCTGAATGAACTAATACTGCCACAGCCACTAGTACCTATGCCTTGTAGAAGTTTTTTATTGTTGTGTATGCAACTAAATTGAAATATCTTTCACTTGAAATATTGACTTTAATATCTCATTTGAAAAATTCATGAAGCCTTTGATGTTAAATCCATACTCAATTTAGCCAAATGCCATTAGAATATGCAATATGCCTGAATACAGAGAGCATTATTGTCTGTGTTTCTGCAGAAGAATTACATTTTATGACTGTAACGCCAGGATCTTTTTTGGATTTGTTCATGAAGGAAAGAAAGGGAAAGGCAGCACATTAGAAGCAAAATGAAAAGTGGTATTGATTAGGCTCTCATTTACCCGCTCTTTGCTTCAATCCCTAAATGCATGGAAATCAGGGTTGTGCCACAGGAAGTAACAATGCTCTGTAATGAATGGAACAATCTTTAGAAAATTAGTGTAAACATGTATGATAGTGCACAGATGTTGCTCCTGGTAACTATCGTACATTTATTTTATGTCTCCATTTACATACATCTCTTTATTTCCTAATAGTATCATAATAGAAACATGACAATAGTTAATGATTTCATAAAACATGGAATGTAAAGCTGACAGAGAGGTAGAACATTAATTGAAACCTATAGCTATAGTACATTAGAATTACATCTCCTAAATGACTCATGATAAAAATATCGCTCTTTTACGGAGAAAGACAAAGACAGGTAAAAAACTAGGCTTTCAACAAATTAATTTTTTTTTTCCAGTAAAACAGAGACTGGCAAATGTTGCAAAATCTCCTGAGTGCTAATAGAATGGCATTTGCCTTTAGTAATTTATGGGCACTTTTCCCCCAGCTATCGATCACATTCTAAAAAAGTAAACTGCATTAACATTTTAGGCAATAATGGCTCCAGAAGATGTTTGATTTTTATCAGTACTAAAACTGATGTCATGATCCTTGGTTCTTTAGCAGATGTGGGAGAGCGTAGTGTGTCCAGCCTGTAGTGTGTTCATGGCAAGTGCCCGGGTCTAACTGAATGAACTAGGTGTAAACCAATGCTTTGAGCTTGTTATGTAGTCTTAAAACATAAAAAATAAGGTGATGGCACAAGTTAGGAGACTGCTGTGTAGCAGTGTAATGAGGTGTCCGGAGGACCTTGGGGCCTATGAGGATTAAAATTACCATGATAAACCAAGTGAGGAAGGAGGAAGGGAGAACTGCTCTCTGCCACCATCTTCTGGCCAGTCCTTGGGACATAAACCACCTCTGCTGCACCTCCTGCATGGTTTACCAAGTCTGCTGTTGCCTCAACCAAGACAATCACAGCCATTTTAAGCAAGCTCATACTGGAAAAAGAGCATACTTTTAAAAATTTCCAAAGGGCAACTGGATCTTAACAAACTCATGCAGATGTCTATTAAAGTGGACAGTGTAAAATGCCAGACTAAGGGAGCTGAAAGCTCTGTGAATGAATGCAGAGCATTAGTGCCTGTGATTTTATGCGTGGAATTAGGGGAAAATGTTGGTTTGGTCAGTGATGATGACTCTCACGTGGTCAGATAGTCCTGAATGCTCCAGAAGCGTGTGTTCCATGTGATGGTGACTGGGCTCAAGTTCCTGCAGAATATTTATATATTGCAGCAGGAAACAGCTTCATTTCAATAGTTAACACTTCTTTAACCTCAAGGTTAGTGTGACAGTCATTCCCTGAACATAAACCCTTGTGGGTTACTTTTGTTGAACCTACATAGATGCAGCAAGGCAGCTTGAAGAATTAAGTCTGACTGACCCATTAATTTTTTTCTTGCTTTTGCTGATGTCCGTCCATTTATTTCTTTGTTGCACTCATTAAGTATTTGGAGACTGCTTGCAGAACTTACAGCATTATGATCGGGAAGCAGTGTTGTAAGGTAGGCTGACACTGAATGTCAAATTAGATTTGAAGATTCAGACTTTAGATTAGATTTCTGGTTTTACCATGGGCCTCTACCATTTGCAGAAATCTGTGATCTACCAAAGTGAATTGAATGAAAGTTCTTCTTATTGTATTAGTTAGTGTTATTGCAGATGACAGCGTAGCACGATAGATTGATACTTGATTCCTCAATAATTAATTGTGACAAGGAACACATGGAATTCATTTACAAAATGTGTAGAAACTGAACCTGCTATCCTTCTGATTCCTTTCATTGCTCAGGTTATGTCATACTTTTATCTCTTCCAAGCTATAGAATTATATCGCCATTTGGTCATATGTTAAATTAATCGTGACAAGTTAAAATAGATATTGAAGTGAGAGCTCCTACGAATTAATTAACAGTCAATTAGTACAGTTTATATTTTTTCATAAGAAGTAGAATCTTGTATATTATGAGTACAAATGGAGGTTAAGCTGGAAGAAGTTTTGTGAGTTGAAGATCCTGTATCATGTAGAACCAGATTAATATGCTTGCTTGTGTTGTAAACAAATGTGGAAACATTTCTCAGAGATCTTGTACCCTAGGGCTTTTTCTTCAAAAAAAAAAAACCAAAACCTTCAGAACATCTGTATATCAAAAGGAGGTTATTTTTTACATTATGCCAAATAATAGGAAATAGTCTGAAGTATATCTTAGGATGCAGCATATAGTTTATATGTACCACTGAATCTGATATTGGTGAATAAAAACTTATTAGAGAAATCCATTTGCCATGCCTGCAGACTTTATGGTGAACAGTTTTACAGATCTCATTTTTCAGGCCTGAATTTTATTTCAGAAGCTTTGCAGTATGCTGACTAATGAAGAATTGTGGGAAAGAACACAAAAGTTGTGTCAAAAAGAAAGAAACTTCCAACTGCAATTTAGAAATATCGCACAAATCAGCATGTGGCTATACACCTGTGCATATCAAGTATGAAAACATATGCTCCCTAAAACAAATTCCATCCTTTATTTGGATCACCTACTCAGTTGGTCTTGAATTTCTGACTTTTAGTTTCAACCAGGTAAGATGAGGTGGCCTGTTCAGCCCATGTTATTAAAGAAATTGGTTCACCTATTTGATTTCATGTCATTGTAGTTCCAGCCATTCATTTATTCAATAAACAGTTTGGTATGTTCTGAGAAATAATGAATATTGATTAAAAAATCAATCACTTATTAAGAAACAGTCTAAGGGAAATTGTTTATCCAATCAATTTTAATTTTTGATTTGTTATTTATATTTTCCAATTTAATCCACCCCTCCCTTAGGCTCCCAAACTATCAAGCAAATCAGGAGGAAGGGCAGAGAGACACTGGCAGCAACTTTGCAAAGAACACACAACCTAATGCATTCATTTGAGATTAGGCTGGTTGAAATAGGCCATAATAAAGGAGACTGTGATTGAAAACTGTGGATACATTACCTCATGCACCTTTGGCTATTGGACTGAAACTTTAACTTTTAATGGGATTTATTAGGCTCTCTGCTTCCTACCTATTACATCAGTCAACTCTGATGCTGTCAAAACACAATAGTTACAAAAATATTATGGGTTTCATCTGAGCTGGCAGAGATTCTGAGCGTGGAGGCTGAATGCACAAGGCAGTGAGAGAGACCCACACAAGAGCTCTGGGACATTTATCCGTTCTCTTGACATGAGACCTAGGCTGGCTACAGAGTGGATGAATATCACTGTCCGCAAGGGAACAGACTGACCATCTGATCTCTGTTTTATCTGAATGTGTGCAGTAATTCTAATTTCATTGTTCATTACACTAATCAAGAAGGCCGCCTTGATACTTACAGGCAATAGATAAATACTTCTGCATCCCCAGGGACTAGTTTACTCTCTTTGGGATCTTAATACACAAATTGGAAAAAAGATGTGCTCCTTCTGCCTCTGAGTTTGCCTGGAGTTACAAATCTTCTCCCTCCGCCATTGTGACCAAATGTAGTTCTCTTTTTCAGTAAAACAGGAGTGTGTTAATCCCTTCATATTTAAAGTTGGCATTAACTATGCTTTGCTCACCTGATGTTCTCCCATACCTAACTTCACATCAGAATGTTATTTTTCAAGAAATATGGAGATCTATGTGTAAAGCATGGGGGAAATATTTTAAGGATTTAAAGCCTTGCTTCTGGACACCTTTTTGGGACAGGCACAGTACTGTAATCAAGAAACTTAACGTATATACATCTATCTGTTCTTTTATGGGGAAGGATGTGGAAACACTACCTGCAATCTGTCACGCTGCTTTTGTGGACTTTGAGTTTGTAAATAAAAGCTCACCCTCCTGTGAAGAGCTGAAAGGTGAGAATGCTTGAGCAGAACTGAAGAGGCAGAGCGAAAGGCCAGGGCTATCTGATCAGAGATCTACCATGGAAGGAGGGCGTCTTTTGTGGAAGATAGCTTCTGAAAGGAGGGGATACAGTCCCTGCATAGCTTTCAGCCTCTGTGGAAGCCTCTGTGGAAGGTATGATTAGTAGTGTTAAATAATCAAGGAAAAACCTTATTCAGACTAGTTGTGCTGTTAATCTTTCAAGTATGGAAGAGGAAGGGAAGAACTAAAGTATATATTTCTTTTTCTCCAATAAACACACATTTTATGTAGGACTTGAGAGTTCAAATTCTACATAAAAGCAAAACTAATGTTACCTGGTTTGTGTAGTTTCCTTCTGCCTTTCAAAATTCTGTGGGAAATTTTGACTGGTCATAGTTATGATCACTCTTATGAGGAGTTTTTGTACTAAAGTTGGCTTTATCCATTATATTTCCTGGAATTCTGCTTGTTGATGACCTTCTTACTTTCCTCTTAATTCTTATCTTCTTTCATCAGTTTTTAAGGCAGGTGAGGTATGCCTTGCCTTCTGTTCCCTCTTCCTCAGTTTCACAAAAGAACTTGAAGCTACTTTGTGATTGAAATAGAAAAAAAAATTAAATTATTGTTCTAAATTATAATTTTTTATGCTTAAATAATACAAATTTTGGTGCAAGAAGCAGCCTCAACTCTCTCAGCCCGTCCTCGTAGGAGAGGGGCTCCAGCCCTCGGATCATTTTTGTGGCCTCCTCTGGACCCGCTCCAACAGCTCCATGTCCTTGTGCTGAGGACCCCAGAGCTGGATGCAGGGCTCCAGGGGGTCTCACCACAGCAGAGCAGAGGGGCAGAATCCCCTCCCTCAACCTGCTGGCCACGCTGCTGGGGATGCAGCCCAGGGTAGGGTTGGCCTTTTGGGCTGCAATCACCCATTGCCAGCTCACGTCCAGCTTTTCATCCACCAGTACCTCCAAGCCCCTCTCAGCAGGGCTGCTCTCAATCCCTTCGTCCCCCAACCTGTATTGATACTGGGGGTTGCCCCAACCCAGGAGCAGGACCTTGCACTTGGCCTTGTTGAACCTCATGAGGTTCACCCAGGCCCACCTCTCCAGCTTGTCCAATACTTCTTTATACTTCTTTAATGTGTAGCAAAAGAGATTTGTATTGAATATAAGGAAAGAAGCAATCTCTCAGACAATAAAGTTACTTGGGGGATGGGAGCAGCTATTTAAGGAGGCTATGTAATTGCCATAATTTTTAAGAAACAGGTTATACAGAAATTTACAGGTTATAACTTTTTTATAATAGCGTACAGAGCTGCACTGGTTGACCTACTGAGCTTCTTTTCCTCCCTTCCCTGATCACATTCTTTGCTTAGTTTCACTGCTGGTTACTTCTCTCAGATTAAGTCTCTGAAAAAGAAATGGTTAAATAATTTGGAGACTATATATTACTACTACTTCCCATCATTTTTCATTTCATTCATTTCATTTCATTCCTATATTTGGGTACACAGCGTTAATGGATAGATATAAGTATCTGGTAAGGTAAGGTAAGATGTAAGGACAGTTTGGTACAGAGCAAGTTAGGCTCAGGTGTTTCTATGAGTTTTTCCATAAAGCTAAGAGCACGAAAAGTTGGATCCAAACTCCCAGCCATTATTCCATGAAACTTTTATCTCCTGTAGATGTGATCACTATAGAAAAAGCTAACCAATATTGATACTACCTGAATTTCCATCTGATGTCATCCCAAGGTACTCAGTAAATATTCAGAAGAGTAAGACAATACTGAATTGCTTCATGCATCTGAAAAATTTACAGCATTCAGTGTAATGAATGCTCTTTCAAAAGAGACCACAGGAGTGCTATGTATCCTCTCGCCTTTCCAAAGAACAGACGTTTCTCTAGGTCACTATGAAAAAAGATCTAGAACTGAAAGTGCTGTAACCTTTTTTCCAAGTTTGCAAAAGATTTTGATTAACTTGGAGCAGCAGTAAGCTTTATTTAAAGATAAAGCGTGAACACTGTATATATTTGCCAGTTCAAGGCTAGTTAAATTTAACATTGCCACAAAACAAATGTAACAGCCTGGAGAACTGTCCCCACTGTGTTTATGCTGAGTTTGAACTGAAAGTATTGTAGAAAATGAGTGATGATTAATTTTCTAGGGTGACTATCCTTTTGAAACGCCTACACGTGCATTCATACTTCTGTCTCATGACTCTCCCGATACTCCTCGTAGGATTTTTCCCACAGGGAGTCCCCAGGTGTAGTGGGGAGTAGTCCTGTTGCAGCCGCTCCTGGGCAGAAGCAGTAAGGCCTGCTATGTTTATAGCATCAGGCTTAAGGTGTAGTGTACTTAACTGATGTTGCAATAATTTTAAATAATTTAAAGAAGTTACTTGTGTTAACATCTTCTTCATGAAAATGTAAAAAGCTGGTAAGAAAGTGCGTTTGTTCTTAATGAACAACCTTCATTCATTAGGGCCCTGTGTGCTAGTACGTATGTACCAGAGGAGTCTAGAGCCCTTAACGTGTGATATGACTGGTTATCACTGGGGATTATTCTGGTTTATCATATTTTCTGCATTATTCTAATCTTCTCTGTATGAATGGAATTGCATCCTTTTTTGCTTGACAGCAAAGACAAACATCAAGCTGTCCAGAATATAGAGTGCCATTTTATTCCTCTGCTGAAATTCTGTATGGGATGGGCAAAACATCAGCAAGCACTCAAGAAAAAAAACCTCCTGACCCTCCAATTATTCTTGCTGGCATCTTTAGATATTTTTTGTAATAATTTCCTTTTTGAGAAATATTAAGTCCTTTGTGCCAGAACAAAACAAAACAAAAAACCCCAAACCAAGCTCAAACTTTATTTAATTGCCATTTGATCAGAACCTGAATTTTACAGTAGTCCTAATTTAAATTAAATTACTGCTCACAATGTTATGTTTCCCCCACTAGAATCCTTGAAGTTGAAGCAAAGTATACTATACTAGAATCATTATGTTAAAATGGCTATTTGTGATTGTTTTAAACCAAATGGTTTGAACCGGCTTTATTCCCAGGCTCACATTAAATAGCATGCACACTGCTGCTGTGTAATTGTGGCAACACATTTTAGAATGTTCCTTATGTGTACAGAGTGGGGAAAAATCATATTACTACGTTATTCAGCATGAAAAACTATTAAAGCCTCCAATTCAAATATGCCTTTTTGAAGCTATTGAATTAACAGAGTTAGATTAAAATATAAATGCACTTGTTAAGTAATATTTTATTTTCAAACCCCATTTTCTCTTTATATTATTTCTACAGTTGGCATGTTTGACCAAGAGAATTGATATATTGTCCTCAATAGAGTAAATATACACTGTGATTACTTCTTTAATTGCCAGAGCAATCTTTCTTCTTTCAAAGCAAGCACTAAGTCACTCTTTAAGAAAAGTCCATTGCTGTTTCTCCAAGCATGGTGCCATATCCAGAAGATGAACCTGTCCTTCATGTTTCTCTGTAAAATCATAAGCCTTATACTCGGTACGTACAGTAACTTACTGCAAGAACAGCATATTAAACCAACCTCTCCCTCTGTGTCTGTGCCCCTGTTAGAAGGGAGGCAGTCAGGCTTACTGCCGCCTGCTAACGCCGAGCTGTACGCAACGTATTCTTTGGAGTTCGTGGTTGAGTATCTTGATAACAAGATAAAAATACTGCATGGTGTTAAAAACATCAGAGATCAATTTAAACGGATGGAAAGTATAGTGTTTATTCACATTCCCAGGCACAAAACTTGAGTACGTTCACTACACGGTTTGGGTGCTTAATAAGCCCAAGACCCAATGAATTGGTTCTTGACAGTTATGAATGGTAGACTAGCTGCATTAAAGCAATGAGGGAGCTAACAGCAGGTTTGAAACTGGGTTTGAATAAATCATCAACCAAACATATAACGGCATTGTAACAGTAGGCCAAAACCTCTACAGCCATGTGATTGCTAGTTGCCAGGAGACTGTGGATCTTGGGCATTCTGGAAATATTGAAATAATTTTAGCTGTCTCAAACTTACAGAATCTGTGGAAAAATCTGGTACATTTAAATTTATTAAAATATGACTACTTTGTCAGAGTGCATGTAAAGCTTTTAGACAAAATACGGCTTTTTAACTGAAGCAGTTCATTTTGCACATTGATCTGCTTTCTTCCGTATGATTTATAATGTATTTAGAAAGAATATTTGCAAAATGTGATGTAGTCTTTAAAATCTTGACCGCAGTAACTCAGTGCCTCTAATGAACACACACAAAAATATTGTTGTACTCTTAGGTGTCCATCCTGCCATCCCTTTGCTTACAGGGGTAACTTCATGCTTTAAAATAGTCCAGCGGAGGTCAAATGCACTGCTTCCATGTTTAAATTTAATCACATTAACGAGCCTTTAAAAGCTAAGATCTCATACCCTGTTTGCAATTACCTTTCCTGCAAGAAAAAAAAAAAAGTTAGATTATGTCAGTGGTAGAGGCATTACATTGAGTCCAGTCTTTTGGTGTCCTGTTTTTTCAGTAGGAATTTTGCCAGATGTGTGTGTATCTGCGCTAGCCCCAGATGCAGTTTATGAGCGATAGGCCTGGTCCACAGAGGGATTTTTAGGCCGTCTTCTTATTTTGTGGATGAAATGTTGAACTTAATTGAATTGAATTAAATAGATAGATGTTTATTTCTCTGATGTTTGGCCTCAGAGAGGAAGGCGTGAGAATGACTCCTTGTAGGCTGTTGATCCAGCTCACAAGCCATCTTCTGAAAAAGAAGCAACAGGCGCTCATCACTTGCTGCACAACTTGGCATAAGCCATGGGGACCTCAGAGACTGTTCAGAACAGCTGAAAGATGGAGCTTTCTTTTTTTTTTTTGATTTCTAGTTCTGCCACAGATTTTCTTTTGTATGACTTCAGGCAGTTGCTTAATTTCCTTGGCAATAGGGAAACTTCCCTTTCTTACAAGAGTCAAGAGAAAGAATTACTTGCTGATTGTAAGGCTATTGTATTTTGTGATTACGTTAAAAGAAGTAACGGGAAAAAAATCTGATGAGTCGTGAAGTATAAATTCATGGTGCATTTAGATTCTGTCTTAAGTAGATATAATGAATACACCAATTATATTCTTTTTATAAACTGAATTAGTACAGACATAAGAATTTATTTCAACACAATACATTTTTGCAAGAATTCAGTCAACCGAGAACTTCTTTTTTTTAGAAGAATTCCCTTTCTGGAAGACAGCAACATCGTAAAATAAGCACTAGGCAAAGCTTGGGAGAGAGAAATAGAGTGAGTGAAACTAAGGGCATGTGAAGAACAGTCACTATCCAGCAACAGCAGCAAAACAGTTTCAATTTTCTGGATTATTAATTCAAATTCACACGCACATGCCAGTTAAAATTAAAGGCCTTTTTTTACTGCTCTAGTTTAAATTAAAGATTATATTCTGCTCCACAAGTCTGAATTAAATAGCTTATTTTGCACACCAAGCTCTCATTTTAAAGCTAATAAAGAAAAGACATAGCATGTACGTGCAAGCTCGAGACAGGAAGGGTCTAAATTACTACACCTGTTTCACTTGGGAGCTACTTTATTAGTGTTACAAAACTTGGCTTTCAATTTGGCAGTCAGAAGCACATTTAGAACAAGCATTTCTTTGTTTTGACAGAAAGGCTGTGGTAAATGAATGACGTTTGAGCGAGGTGTGAAATGTGAAGGTACAAAATTAACTGGTAAGATAATTACTGTTCTAATTCTGCATAAACAAGCGTTTTGAAAATCATTAATAGTTCAGGGAAATAATGTTAGTGATTAAATAAGGTGGTTTGCATCACTGAGCACAACTAAGCTGCTTTAATTACATTTGAAAGCAAGGGAAAGCAGCTAATTAAAATTAGCACAGGGTTCCTGAATGACCAGCATTGCATTGTTGCCCTAACCTGCTTAATTGCTTGTTTATTAATAATATGTCTTTATTTTCCCCTCTTCTGCATTTAACAAAATTATTAAAGAAGCTAAAATGTGGAAAGAGAATCTGACTATGTATACTTATCAGAATATGCAATGCAGATGTAACCCAGGGAATTTTACAAGGCAAGCCAACATCATTCAAAAGTCATAACTTTTCTTCATATTAATAATGTTTTCTTCCGGAGTCACATTCATATGTCAATCACGTCCATGGACAAGAAAAATGGTCTTTGGCACGATTGCCGAATTGCAGCATTTTGTAGCTGCTTTACTTTTAAAACCTCTTGAATACTAAATTGTTAGCTAAAATATAGGTAATAAATCTAAGAGTAATCAATAATAAATTATGGACAACATGAGCAAAAATATAATCTAAATTAAAAGAAAGCTTTATACTGTTTCAGCCTTTTTTTTTTGGAAAACTTGTGCTAAATTGACCACCTGCAATAGGCAGGCCTGTTCTCAGAAAAGATAAAACTCAGTATTCCAAGCTTTCCAGCATATTTGTCCTTCGGTTGAAGAATACCTGTATTAGACATCCAACTTTCTCTTCCTAGTCTCTCATGAGCTGTTTTAAGTTTCACTTTATTAGCATAAAACTATAGGAAATAGTTGGGAGGGGTGTTGTTCTGCACACTTTAAACAAATATACAGTATAATACAATGAAGACAACTAAAAATAGAGTAAAATGCTAATTTATTTTTTTATATTTAGGTATAATCAAGTCAAGTTAAAGCAGACATGATGTTTTCCACATTGATTTAGTATTTATACTGTACCTCTGATGTGAAAGACTCAGATGCATAATAATTTACATACATATACATTTTAAACAGTAAAAATTCATAAAAATGTGAAGTTCTATACGGAAAGGTAGCAGATCCCTAAGAAAGCAGGTTAAATCATGGGAATTATGCTTATGGAACTGATAAGCAATTAAAACAAGAAGTTAATTTTAACTTCATGAATAGTAGAGAATATTCAGCAGACATTACATACATTATTTTATAGGTGCATGTTTTTATGAACAAAGAGGAGGATTCTGCTCTGTGTTACAAGATGGTAAAGAAAGACCCAAGTCACCAATTTCAGTGGGAATTTTCTGCTTTATGTCTACACACGGCATCGGATCAGCATTTTGAACCACAGTATAAAACACAAGTAACTTTGAAGGCTGTAGAGAGATAGTATTGGCACTGTTGTCGTGGTTGTTGTATTTGACATCCAAAGCAGAGGAAGATATCTAGTATAACTTACATAAATAGTGGGAGTCCTCGAATATTTAAAAAAAAAATCTTCCTAACTTTTAAAAAAGCAAATAGCTAAACAGAAAAAGTGGAGAGAAGTAGAAAGAAAAGAAAAAAGAATGGGGGTAAAAAGACCCCATGAGATTAAACAAATGACCTAATTAAGTCTTACAAAGAATTTTAGTAGCATCTCATTGCCATAACAACCATCTTGCATCATCAAAGGGATACATGACAACTTTTTTAGTAATCAATGTGGTGTGTAATTAATGGTGGCATTTCTTTGTGCTCTGGCAATGGATAAATAAAAGTTTGGTATTCTTTTTTAATTGCAATGTTCCTCGGCCTCCTGTTAGGTCATGGTCATTGTAATTATGACTAAAACCTTTCATTAACCTTTCTATAATCTATTTCCTCAAGTTAATATCTGTAAAATTGTAAAAGCCACAAAAAATCCACTGTCTGAAGGACAGACTAGCAAAACTATCAGACATTATTCCTCTAAGTGATGCAAATTATTCCTAGTCCTAATCCTATTCCTATTTACCCTATTCCCATTCCCACTTTTATTCATGGAAGGTTCTGGTAAATGTGTTCTGGTAGATTTAAGTTGCAACGGTAGAAGATATTACAGTCCCCACAATATCCACCCTGCCCCTCTTTTGGAGGCACCTGCCCCAGTGTTGGGACATATCCCATCCGAGCTGCCATAGCCCATAGCCCGCGGTATTTTTAGACTCATAAAGAGCGTGGGCCTGCAGTTACATGCAGGAGCATGTTACACCACATCTCTGCTGTGAGGAGGTAACCTCACATGGGTGGTACTAATAACAACTTAAGCTTTGCACCTACATCTACCAGAGCCGTACTGTAGTTTTCCGGTCTCCACCCAAAAAATGACTTACCCATCTACTGCTAATGGAACCACATTCTCTCCTCCTTGACACATCGTGCTTTTATCTTAGTTTTCACAATATTGATATGACATGTAAATGATATTGCTAGAAGAAATTTTTAAGATGAGTGGTGAAACAAATGGTGCAAGATATTTTTTATTTCATATGTCTTTTCTCTAGCTTCAGTTTAACCTGAAGAAGTTCTCTGCTTTGGGGTGCTTCTCTTACTAAAATACCTAAATGCACCAAAATCTTTTAATTGTTTAACCCTGAAACACCCTGGAGTTTTAGTTGCAAGTGCTCTTAACCCTGTTGTATAGAGATAATCTCACTCACTTGCCCAAGGCACAGAGGAGACAGGGACTTGAACTAGGGTCCTGTACATCCAGCCCTTGCACTGTTATTGCTGGCCAATATTGTCCTTCTCCCTCTGCAAGCCCGGGCTTCTTTGTCTCCTTTTATCCTCAGCAAGGACATCAGAGCATGCTACAGCAAAAAGTGGGCTCTTTATAGGATAATTTATTCCTCTGACATGTGCTAGCACTATGAATATTTTGCAATTGAATTTTATTGATATGCAGAAAGGGCCAATCCTAAAATGTGACGAGACCCCGCAGGAGGTTCAACTACTCAGATGTTTGCTTACAGCTTAATAGAGTCAGAGAAATAAATACTTGAAGCAAGAAGATGTGACTGACTGTGATGTAGTGCCAGACTTGCTTTTGGCATTTAGTGAGGTAAGCGAAGTACATCCAGCATATTTTGGAAACCTCTGTATGGTACAACACGGCTTCTAGATGCTTGTACCCTCCTATTGCATGGTAGGACAGAGATTTAGAGGGGAATAGGGATTTGATTGTACTTTATGTATTTATAAAGCCATTTTAAAATATCAGAATAAAAAGCCCCCCATAAATAGCTCCTATATTTCTAAACAATTAAGGATACTAATTTACATGGCATCTAAAATACGCCACCTTTATTTAGCATTAATGAAGAACATGATCATTTTGTAGAACATCCCAACAGGGGAGTCACAACAACTTCTTCGTAGAGTGTTAGCAGTGAGCGTGATCTGATTAACTGTGGCATTTCACTGTGTTATGGCAGTAGTGTTAAAGGAATGTGTTGAGGGAGTTTAATTGTTAAAGCTGCCATTTCTCTTGCCCCTTTGCTTCATCATGGTCACTGCAATCATGACTGAAACCTTTCATTAACCTTTCTCTATTTAATTCAATCTTTTGAGCTAATAGCATTAGAACATGAGATCTACAGAATGTGTGTGCCATTTTACACAGAGAAGTGCCTCACCTCCCTGCTCTCTGTAGTTGGGGAAAAAGGTACAATACTTACTGGCTTGTTAAAAGCATGTTTTAAGGGCATGATTTTGAGCACTCTGGAGAGGAAGGCTTGCGATGTAAGACAGTCCTGGGTTTTTTTTTCCCCCTTTACAACACAGATAAGCACTGACAAGCTGAGGGAGTTTTGTGCTGATGGAGGGTATATAATTGGCAAAGCGTTGTGCCAGAAATACTAAGGATAGGTGAGAGATGAAATAAAAATTAGGTGGAGCACACAACATCACAAAGAGGTGGAGAACCCAGTGCTGATGGGGTAAGCAAGTAACTATATCATCCTAACACCAACAAATGACGCCTAACACCTAGAGAAGGCAGGCTCTCCGCAGCCAGTCTGTGACCTGCACAGAAGCGGGTGCTGCTATAAGCTGCTTGCTGACTTTGGAGAAAGGAGAGATTAGCAAAATCCTGAATACTGTCAGAAGGCAAGCAGGTTTTGTAGTAAACAGGGCTCAAATAAGCAAACATGCTACTTGTATCTACCAGTGCAGACTGGTTAAAGGTTAGTGCCATCCCATGAGGTCTTCTTTGTTCCTTATGGTAAAAACCTTTCTAGGTCAGATAGCTGATATCTGAGTGCCCCTGGCCTGGAGCCAAGTGTCAGCATCAGTAATCGACCACTGGCCAGCTTTTGCCAGTATCCTTAGCACCTCTAACCCAGATTTCAGGTCTCACAAGGAAGCAGTGATGATCATGCAGTAGATGATTCATTTATTTCCAAAAAGAGGAAGCAAAAATCCAGGTTTATGTATCTTGTAGTCTTTGGCAGTTTTGCCATATGTTGCCACCAATTTGTGTGTGGAATATAATGAGCAGGGGTCAAGGGAACCTTCCATGTTCCTTTCTGCAGGCTCACAGGGGACAATTTCTATTCACTTCTGAGTGTATTCACTTGAGAAGGAGGAACCTAACAAGGCAAGATGTTTTGTCCCATTTGTTGCTAAATATTAATTAAGCTGCATAAAGTTGTCATGAGCTTCTGCAGGCTCAAGCAGCAGTGGTATATGGTATATTCTGAAACAGTGAAGCATCTGTATTTGAAATAAGTATCATCTACTTGTGGTCTAGAGGCAAAAAAGTACATAAATGGAATAGCTGAATACAATCCAGTTTAAGTATGGTGGAGATGGCGATGACATACGAAAGACAAGAATCTGGCATTCTTTTGGAATCGGTGGCTAATTAATAACAAGCGTATAGGTATGTGCATCATCATGAGTGAATTGTGTGCAAATGTCCAGGTTAAAACATAACCCTTTTTAACAGCCAGCTGGCCTAAAGCTGCCCCTGCTCAGATATAGACAGTGCCGCATCAGTCTGTGGGTTTGGAACTGTAGAAATAACACCTAATCGTGGGCATCCAGTATTAGAAAGAATAGCGTGTATTCTAGCCAGAGCAAGTGAGTATGAATCACTTGGGGAAGTCTGCTCCTTAATTTGGCAACCGAGTCAATCCGTAGGTCCTCCCAGGCTGAGACCTAATGACATAAAAAAAAAATCTCATCCTTTGACTCACGATCCTAATTCATTCCTGTTGTACCTTGAGCAAAATAAGCTGTGGGTGAAAACAAGTCATATCCTCATTTCAGGGAGGACTTGTGAAACTGTTTGCCATATGTAGGCATGACAAGTTCATGCCTTGCTATTTTCACAACATAAGGTTGTGAGATGCGCATCAGACCTCGTTATCAAACAAGACAGATTTCCTTGCAATGAAGTGGAGAGATTCTAATGAAACAAACATGAATGGATTTTGAGACTTTGATACTCATAACTTTCTCTCATATGAATGTGATAGGGGAAAATGGAAGAACTCTGACTGACTTTACTGGGTCAGGATTTTATTCATAGAGAAAAGAATTAACCCCCCCAAACATTATGGAATCTGGTACAGCCGTAACAATTGTGCCCCGTTGCCACCATAACTCTGCTTTACAGGAGTTACTTGCATAAGGTGAGAAGTTAATGTAGACATCTGATGAAGTCAGACCACTGTCACTGAATTTGGAAAGCCAAATCAAAAAATGTCCAATCTAAACAAATTAAAGACAAAATGAGGATGGTGCTTAGGGTGCCAGTCGGAAGAAAAGAGCAAGCCATCATGCATTGTAAATCAATCAAAATGAACAAGTTCATCTTCTAGAGGGCACAACAGTTGCCAACACAATATGTGTAAATGACTGGAAAAAAGTTAGCGCTCTAATAACGAACATCAGTAGAACCACTTTGATAGGAATCAAAGAATGAGAGACGTATCACCCCAGCATAATAAATGGTAGGCTCGAATGAGAAAAAACACACAAAATCCTGACATTTTTGGTGAGTTCTTACTTAATGGATTCAGTACACAGTAAGCATAATTTCCATATTAAAATTTGAGTTAACTTTTTTGCATTCTAGGTGTTAACAGCATGTGCCTGAGTGGTGCCTTTTAGTCAGTATTTTCTCTCTAGTTTACTGCCTAGCATTCGTGCATTATCCTACACTTTTGGAAGTTGTTGGTCGAGCTCCTATAGAATTAAGCAATTATTAGTGATATTTTAGAGCTGTACTGAGTTGTTTTAATTAACATCTCATACGTCAAATAATGCCATTTGTGATGGTCAGTTTATGTCACTGTCTGCCTACCAGTAAATGTATTCAGACTACTAGTCCGTCTTAGAAGCCAATGAAAAAGAAAATATTTTTTAGCATTCAACCCTGTCAGCCCTTCTCAATTTTCTACTTGTTTCTGTAATAGTAGCAGAAACAGCAAAGTATTTTTTGCCATAGAGCTATAATGGCATGAGTTGGACATGTCTGTTCTGAAATCACCTGGCTTTGGGGCTTTAAGTAGGACCTTTAACATTGTTATTTGTGTTTAATTTTACATAGCATTGAAATGTTACCTTGCCCGAAGCTGTGGAAGACACTGCTATCCTTTCCAGTGGCCACTTTTTAGCACCCTGTCCTTGACTTCATAATCCTCTAATACCAAGCTTGGAAATCTGCTTCTGGCAGAACAAGATCTCTTCATCTTTGGGGTCACGTTCCAGGCTTTTGTTCAGTCACAAGTTCTGTTTGGATTTATCTTCAGTATGTCTACTTGAATATTCAAAAAATCATCAGCTAGTCTAATTTGTTTTTTTTAAAGTCATGTAAAAGACTGATTTGCTTTGACAGGTGGATCAGAAACAGAATTGGAGCTATTTTATCTGGACCTAATTAAACAACCTTCATTACTGGCAGGTATGTGTTTGTGATGACTAGAAATTAGCTTGATTGGAATTAAAACTCAAAATATAAGGCATTGAATTGACTTGTTTTTTAAAAATATACTGTTTAAAAATATATCTGTGAAGTACATTTTTAAATGTGGCAAGTGCATGTCTAAATTTTAAATATCTCATCATGCCCAACTCCACTTTGTATTTTATGTTAATGGCACTTGTCACGGGTATTCATGAGGATATTGCCAACACTTATAAAATGGCACCACACTAGTTCAGAACTATGAGACTTTAATAAAACATTAACAAGAGTCCTTTTTTCCTCTTGCAGGCAGAGAATTTCTGTAGTATTTTGTGTGGTGTATTTGGGGTGCATTTCAGTCATGCAAATGAGGCCAGCATGAGGCAGATGCAATGCTTATGCCCTCAAAGCAGGTTTTAGGGGGCCTTAAAGTAATGCACGTGTGTTGGTCCTCCTTCACCTTCACAGAGCCCAGTTATTTCCAACTGGTAAAATAAAGTCTACGTCTGTTAAGGGAACATTTCTCTCACTGTCCATTACAACTCCAGCCTGTGGAATGGATGTCACACCTCCTCAATGTCACTTGAATGGCATGCTAGAGTCATTAAATCCTATGATAAGTTCTGTCTGCCCTATTTGCCTTCTCCTGTGATGAAACCAGGCATAACTTTTTAGTGAAGTCTTCCAGTGACCCTGACTGCTCACCCAGTCCAAATATGCTGCCTGAGGGTTTCAACACCTACCTTAAAAACCCTAAGTGTGCAAATACGGATCCATACTGCTGAGATACTTGAGTGAATATTGAGCTGTTAAGCACTTTTATGTCATAGTTTTCTATGGCTGTTCTGATTACGGAGAGTTTAGGGCAAGGCATCTTGGACGAGATTTTTCAGAGCAATCGAAACATTGCTCTGAGTGAGTACTAAACAGCTTTTGGTATGGATATGACATAGCTGTGAAGAGGAGAGTATCATGTGGAGAAGAGAGTATCATGGTGAACTAGCCAACAAAAAAAATACAGCTTTCTTTCAAATAAAAAATAACAGCGGAGTAACGTTATCTACGCCAAATGGAAATATTGTACGTTTATCTGAGTTTCATGAACCTAAACCACTGCAAAATGTGTTAAAAGTCCAAATGATGTTTCTGAGAGGCATTTTGCATTCTTCCCTATAGATAACAGATGTGAAAAATCCTGTATTAGAAAGGCATCTCCTAGGAACAGGATATCTGAGGAAGTTCAAGCTATTCTGGTTATTGTCAACACTAATATAAGAATAGAATATTCTCCCTTTCAGCCTCAGATGGTGGCAGACATGTAAGGACTGTGTTTTGCTAATTATACCCTTTAAACTATGTCATGTAGGGGGATGCTACACTCATGCCAGTTACATGAACAGGAAATGCAATTTGTCCTTCTGAAGGACAAAAATACATATATGCAAATCCTTAGGTTCTCTTTAGCTAAGGAGAGGCATTAAACATGACCATAAAATCAAAGACTAACTCTGTGGATCCATAGCACAATTCTGCTGGATAAAATTAGGTCCATTTTACCAGTTTAGGATGTAACTGTTGCCAATTTAACAAAACACGTGTTTAAACTCTCATTTTCCAAAATGTGTCTAATTGAAAGTCCCAGGATGAGCGTACATAATAACACAACAGATTACATTTCAAATCAAACATGGAAAGGACAATAAATAGCAATAAATGTCCTCCTGCTTTCTCAGTCAATGACTACGCTGTCAGAAGAGCCCCCAAAGAGTTGAAATTTCTGTCTTTTCCGTCTCTTTCCCAAGAAGAGCTTCTTACTTGTCTGAGATGAGTGTACATATTAGTCAATCCAAAACTGTCAGGTAGGTCCTACTAATACAATGATTTCTCTGTATAACTTCTTATGCATGAAGCTAGGACAAAAGGTCTTTATAGGGCTGTCTGTAGAGCGGTGTATAAACTGCAAACCATTTCCCCTCAGAGAACTTTCAGACTGGGAAGGTCCAGTAACTGTCATCAGTATCAATTATCTGTGGATAAAATATCACTTCAGAACATGTTTCTGTAGGTAAATTAGAAGTGCCAAGGCTAAAACACTATCAAAAATGCAAAATGAGAGTAGGCAATGTGGTCCTCAATTGTGCTGATCTAGGCAAGAGCCTTGGATTTTGTTTTCGTCTCCATTGCTGGATGATCTAGGGAATTTGTGTTGTCTGTGTGGTTCCATTCCCTATCAATAAATACGGGAGTGATACCTGCTTGCTTTTGTACTGTGCTTTGAGATCTGTATGTATGCACTAAGTATCATTATTTTCACATACTTACTGATGTTAAGAAGCAGCAATGCCTACTCTGGAATGCACATTTTTTCCATAGTTTATTAGAAACTTAATGTGCTTACACATCCTTGCTGGGATGTGAAGAAAGGTATTTCATGTAATATTTTGCTAGGTTGACTTGCAAGCCTTGTCTTTGTGCAATCACAAACATCTGTTTGCAAAACTCCTGCGCATTAATTGTATTCTCTTACACATTGCTCAGTGCCTGTGAACCTTATTCAGTAATGACTTGTGCACTAGTTAACAGGGAATTCATTTAGAAGGGGAAGTGAGACAAACCAACGAGTGCACATATCATTAGTTTCATCCCTCAGATATTTCTTTTCCCATATGCATTTGGCTAACTGTACCAGGCTATGATCAATGTGCAGCCCATGAAAACAGACAAAACCAGCTGAAAAAGCAACCTTGTGCCTCTTTAAGAAAAAGGAAAAACTTTTCCAATTGATTTAGTGCTTCATAAATTAGCCTAGGGACAGCTTTAAATTGTGCTCTTATTATGCATACAGGATTCTACTCATCTAATAATTTTGCTATTCAATAAAAAAAAAAAAAAGATGTTTTGAATAGCAACCAAACATGCCATAAAAATACACTATCCACAGTCTGCAAAGAGTGAAAATGTAAATGAATGGATTGAAAATGTCCCCAATATGATTTCTCTCTTGTTGACTTTCCAATTTAATTTTTCATAGGGAAAAAGATGTACTGGGAAATAGAATGCATGATCTACAAGTAGGAGTTTAGGGAAGTCATTATATACCCATTAGTTATGTGCATTTATTAAATCTGTCTGGTAAAATTAAGGGGGCTAAAATGTTATGTATTTATTTCTATCTAGTGTACCTAGTGTCTCGTATGCCAGTCAGCACTGAAGATAAGCAAATTAACTGACCGTATCAGAGAACAGAAGCCTTGAACTGGGAAGGATATACCCACTGCAGAAACTCTCCTGAGATACTGTAGTTGTGGTCCCTGGGTGAGTTTGGGATGCTATCCATTTTCATTTAAAGATCAAAGTCTTTTATGACTATCTTTCAAAAACTATAGAAAACATAAACAGCTACTTCCTCAGCATTTTCATTCAAGCTCTAGGAAATCCTTCAGGCTGTCCTGGAAAGGGGCACTGAATCTGTCTGTAGTTACGGTGTTTGGCCAGTGCAGAGTCCTAAGAGCCTTTACTATGGCTATAAGACCAGTTATTCATCCCCTAAGGCCCATAGTGGTGAGAATATTTATTTACTTAGATACTATCTTAATCAAAGCAAAGCCAGAAGAGCTCCTTAGACTGCATATCTTGGCCTGAGTCTATCCAGTAAGGGCCCTAGGGTTTTTAATAAGTACCCAAAACCCTCTTACATTAACCAATTCTCCCAGTTTAGACTTACTGATATTCATGGGAGATGCCAGGATTTGCATCTTAAATTTTTACTGGTCAAAGAAGGAATACAAATAGTGTCAGTAATAGATGTTTATTTTATCCCTTTCCCATAGGAAAGGGGATTGGGGACTTCTGCTAATACTGCTCTTCGCTTTCAGTGCGTCTGCTTTCTATTACAGTAGCATCCAAATGTGATTAATGAGCACAAGGAAAGGGAAAGCAATGGACAAGTAAGCATTTGCTTGTCGCAGACCACTTGGTTCATGCTGGCATGGTGGAATTTAAACTCAACAGGGTTAGAACTAAATTTTCCTTTAAAGAATGCTCCAAAGCTCCTAGGTATGGATGCCTCAGTCTTGCCTTGGTCATCTCTCTGAAAATTTGGTAAAAGGGCTTTCTGAGCGTAAATGTGAATGACTTACAGTCTGGAAAGAAAGAATGAGTGAGGTTACACATAATATAGCACAGGTTCTGTCAGATGCTGCCAATTCCAGTGTCCTGTCCCTGCAAGCTTGAAAGAACCAAACAAAAGTGGCCATGATAATAGAGGCTAATGTCATAACAGCGTGGAGCTACTGCCAAAGCTGGAAACATTCCCCAAATGTTTCACATATTCCAGTGAGAATAAAATGTTTATAGTCTTTCTGGCATGTGTTATCAGCAGCAACAAGGATCTGGTTCAAAAAGCAAAAGATTCCTCTGGAAATTAGCAAACCCATCAATCTGAGCCTGCTCCAAGTAAACTAGTTAAAATAATGCTGACTGCCCTTACTGGGCAGTAGTTGCATTCCTACAAGCACTGACTAAGCACAGGACAAAGGGCGCGCAATTCTTTAGAGGTATCTTTGGAAGAAACTTTAGTTGGGCAATCACAGCCTCAGTTTATACGAACAGTAGGTTAAAAAACTACCCCGTAGTCTCAAAAGTGCATTCTCTGGTCTTTTGCGCTGTGTTTTAAGCTGTGTCTGTAGAAAGAGAAGGTGGCAAATGATGGGCAAATTATTGCTGATAGCCTGTTTCCTGCCCTTCCCTTTTCTGTATTACTTGTGCAGTTCATCTCATTAAGTCAGAAAGTTTACAAGTGAAGTTTCAACCCTGGCTTGTAGGTATTATGGCCTGCAAAGGAAAGTGTTCCCTGTCCTTTCTATCTACCTTCCTTATGTGTCAATGCATCGCTGGGGCATCACTACCTTTGGCTGGGCTGGCCAGTCTAATTATGCAGCTGATAGCCTTGCTCTCATTATGCCGAGAATGTTTTGCTGTTGTTGCTGCTCTTTCTGTTTCCCTTGTGATGCCGCTTGTGTTTTCTGAAGATTTGGCCTCACTGTCTTAGTGATTTCATCAAGTGTTTGCTAGGGGGAGGTAAGTTTTTTCTGCTGCCTATACCACTTTGCTCTTATGCCTTGTGGCCCCAATAAATGGCTGCATGGTCAAATTGATATGGTGAAACTTTGTGTGAAATAATGAA
This sequence comes from Gorsachius magnificus, assembly GCA_034008185.1. Classification (NCBI taxonomy): domain Eukaryota; kingdom Metazoa; phylum Chordata; class Aves; order Pelecaniformes; family Ardeidae; genus Gorsachius; species Gorsachius magnificus. The sequence continues at coordinate 73,897,384 of CM067085.1, read as the reverse complement.
TAACTGGGTTTCTTAGGGGTTGTTCTGTCTGCCAGGCTATAGACATCCTCCCTCTTTCTTTATCCTAAAGGATGTTTAAGCAGTTTAAACAAAGTAGAACAGCCTCAGTGAGCAAGACTGAGAAAGACTTGCCTCTGAGGATCTTATATTGCCTGGGATGAGGGAGACCTAAGTTCAGTCATTGCTCCAAATCAGACAGGGGAGGTGACAGTGTATCCTGAGTATTAGTGACGGGTAGATGTGCTAGGCTGAGTAGGGGCAACACGGAACCTCCAGCTTGCTGCGGTCTGCATGAGGTTGGCAGTGCTCTACAGACAGCTAGCTGAGCAGCTCTGTGGAGGTGAGGGATAGATGTCTAATTTTTGAAGGCTGTCAGGTCTAGGTGTCAATCAGTCACCAAGCTGCTTCATGTGGTCACATTTAGGCAGTTTCCAACCTTGCTTCCAGTAGAAATTCCGGGGCCTTTGTTGAAGATATTGCAACAGAACAATGATTTTTAAGAATCCCAATGGCACTTAGAGAATGGATTTAAGACTCTAAATCACTTTTACCCTCAAAGTGTGATGCCAACAAGGAAATAATAACTTCTTGTTCTTACCTGATGTCTACCTGGCGGTCTGAAAACACCAAAATGCTCCTCAAGAGGTCTTATCACGAAGAGATGCAGAATTCTGAGTACTAAAATTTTCCTGCTTCTACCCATTTTTGTAAACGCTAAGGCTGGATATGAAACATAGGCCAAAGGATTTCTCCGAATGAATTCCTCCTTCAAGTCCTGTAGTGTGGTAAAGCTATAAAAAAGTATTTTAGAATGACATCCAAACCATAGTCCTGCTTTGCTCTGAATGATCAGTACTGTGATGCTCAGTTACCAGAGGGACAGAACACAGCATATGTATAGTAAAGGGATCTGATAATGTAAATTCTGTCTGAAAATGAAGGACTTTGATGAAAATACAGTTAGCTGTATGCATTAGGTTTACAGTGATATTTTTAGGATTTAGGAGAAAATTCAAAAACATTTGGGAGTGTTTTCCAAAGATAATTGACTACTTAGCAAACAAAGTGGGAGAAAGAAGGTCTCCTGCCATCATTCAGACACATGACTCATTGCTGGCATCCATTTTCCCTGGGGTAACAGGAATCAGGGAATTCAGAATGCTGGTTAGAGTCCTACATAAATTACTTCATATCTAGTGACATGACCTCCTGAAGCAGCAGTCTGAGCTGCAGTGTCTTGTAGCTCTTATTTTATTTTTTTCTGCCAGGGCATCAGAATTAACTCTTCTAAAATTCAATAAAAAGCAGGTAATAAAAAAAAAAAAAAGAAAAAAAAAGGTAAAGCTATGAATTTCTGCAGTTGAAAGAAAAAAACCCAACAGATAGCAGTGAATTTTACCTTTTCTGAATGTGTAGAAGGCAATTAGATCTTTTGATTCTAGAAACACAAAGGCGATTCTCTGGGCAGAGATGGTGTGAGGTAAGTACATATGGTGTGAACCCTGTGGCTGGAGCTTCAGGGGTGCCAGAGTAGCATTCAGATACTTGGAAGAGGCCAAACTCCTCCAGTAGAGCATTTTATGCTATTCAGTCACTGGCTAACACATAACGATTCCCAAGGCACAATGAATATTAGCTCTGTTTGCTGCAGTTCATTAGACTAGTTCTGAGGGACTACAGAACTTTTCATGTGATGGTTTGAAAGTGTGCCTGTGTAGACATGGCATTACTAAACTAAAAAGTAACCTCTTTCTTTCCATTTGGTGCAAATATAACCCAAGATTCCCTTTCCTGTGATACATCCAATCGAAATAATGGCGCTGAATGATGAACAAGTCCACCTCCACCACCACATGTAAATAACTTGCATCCCAAATACCTGACTAAGTCTTTGCAGGTAATTGGTAGTTGGGTAATCTGCCTATTAGTTTCTTCATTTCTAGCCAGTCTCTAGTTAATAATCAATAGTCCTCTTTTCTAATGAAGAAATGGCCTTGACATCCTGGCCTTTGTGCAGTGTTAAAATAACATTGATCGTTATCATTATCATATGTCCTTGATATACTGTATAAGGGCAAGGATATCTGTCTTACAGTACAGAAACACTTAATAAACTTGGATAAATAATTGTGATTGGCCAAAGCAGTACACATGGTTTTCTGGGCAAATATGTGTGGGAGAGAATTAATAAAATGTATATTAGTTCTATCTACAAATCAAAATAGAAGACAGTCTCCCCAAAGATATATGGAAGATGTACAAAGCCATATGAAAGCGCTCTATATCATAGAGTCAAGCTGGAGGCAGGGTTATGTTTCTCCTCATTGTAGTGGACATCTCTGAAGAAAAGATCTCTCTTGCTCTGTAGTTGGATACTCCCACTGGTCATTTCTCCTTTCTGTGATTAGGGAGAACCCGTACCAGTTTTAGTGAGGGAGGAAGTCTGTGGATAACATGTCAACTATAGTAACTCAGTTTTCGATTTTTATTTTATGCTTTTCTGTTAGTCTCCTCCTACTATTAGTAGAGTTTCAAAACTTTCAGCTATTGCAGGAGCTTCTTTTTTTCCCGAGAGAAATCAAAATATTAATTGTGTCCTCTTGGACTCTTTAAGTAGAACTTGAGGACCATTTTTCATCCATGACATACTACAGACCAGAGCATGGTCTATATTTGGATCTTTTGACTAAGGTACAATGTCTAATTTCAAAAATAATGGTGCTGTAGATCTTATTTTACTATTCTTCCATAATAATAAGATCTTTTTCTGCTTCCAGAATTTATACTCTGCTATTAAATAAGGACAATCTTTAGTACAGTAGGTGTAAAATTACATCACTGTCAAGCCATTATTTAAAAAAGAAAAAAATCAGGGGTCCTGTGCTAAGATTAAAAATCAGAAATGAGCTACATTTAAAAGGTCTACTGCAAAATGATGGTACCCACTGGCAAGTCTTCCCCAGCAACCTACAGAAACCCAAACTTCGTTTGGTGTTGCAGACTTAGTTATGGTTGACATTTTTGTGTTTTGAATGTCCATTTCAAAAGCAAGGTTTCTGGAAATGGTATTAAAACAAGGACTCTGAATTTTGCTGATAGAGGTCATGGCAATTCATGCCTTTGTTCTGGAACATAAACACAGTCTCAAGTACCATTTGTTCTGTATCTACAAATGCACCTATGCTCTTGGGGGCAGGGGAATTTTTACAAAAATTTTTTTTTTTGGAGAATTGGTAGTTGCATTTATAATCATACCCAGCTGCATTATATCGCCACAGGCTATGAACCCCAAGAGTAAGCAGAGCGTGGATAATTCGCACTGGTTCCTTCATTGCAAGATGACTTGCAGACTGCACGAGGCAGGCGAGGGTGAGATGAGAGGGGGAGACCGTGGCTGCTGGGCAATAGGTGCCGGGTGAATGAAACAAGCTTATGCTTTTTGAGATCCCTAAGCCAAAGTATAACATTTTAAATTTATGTTCAGTAATTTATATGTGTATATAAAACACAGCTTGCTGTTTAAAAATATTAAAGCGATTTTTATTAAGCATGCACGAGAACATCTTGTATGTGGGCTGAGTTAGCTAACTATAGTCTGCGTTTCTCTCCACGCACATGTGGTGCTCCCCTGCAGAAAAGAGCTACAGCAGCTATATGATATGCTCCTTTACTGATTGTCACGAGGGACAGATTCCTAAATAATTGTCATTAGATTATTTTAAGACTCCCAAATATTCCATTTATAGCTTAAATATTTTATAAACGTATTTTATAAAAGTTTGGACAGTTGGAAAGCATTTAATATTAAGGTATAAGACACTGGAGCCTCTTCCTTCAAACACCATTGCGGTTTTCAAAAGTGAATAAATAATGAGACTCTTAGCACTTGGTTTTGAGTCATCTCAGTACTATTTATAAGTGGAGTGAGAGCAGCTATTATTATCTTTATAAATATTTGGCACTGCATGGCCTTGATACGCAATCATGTCCGTTCAAAGAATGTCGAGTGAACAAAGGATCTGGTCTCAGGGCATGAATGTTATCCTGAAGCAACTAAAGGATACAAGCCTTGTCACTTCTTGTCTCATTTTCATTAAGAAAATCATGCGGTTTAGCTTTAGGGGGGTGGTGATGAATCAACCATGTGACTAAAGGCAGGTGGCCATCTTAAAGCAGCTCTTACCCCTAGTAAAAATAAGAATTAAAAGGATGGGATGGGGAGGGGGGTGTTCAGCTCCATAAAATGTTCACTCACTGGGCTGCCACGAAGTAAATATTTTTACAAATATATTATTTACTACAAGGGAAGCTTTTCCCGGAGAAGGCAGATAAATGTGCTTGCTATGGGAGCTTTATGGCCACAACAGGCCCAACTGTCATTCCTTCAGTACTTCCTGTCAGTCTGACTAAACTCTGTCATCCTTCAACCCAGTTTAAATTAACAGGTAATTTGTAAATGTCACTTCAGGTTAGGCCGCTCATTTTGTTTCTACTCTACCAATGCAAAGTCTAGGACTAATTTTTCTTGTCTTCTTTTAATAGGATTTTCATTTATAAATAGAATTATGTTCTGAAAATAAATTACAGTAAGTGATGCACAGAACTGGTAGCAGCAGCACTTTCATAGAATTTCAAGCACCTACATCAGAAGAGATTAATAAAAACACTTCAAAGGCTAAATTCTATTTAAGCAGAAGACAGCTTTTGGTTAATATTTAATCTGAGTAACTGAGATCTTGGTTGAAAATATAATTTTTTAATATCTAAATTAATTTGCAAAACAAAACCATTAATTTTGCCTGAGAGCGTTCATAGTGCAAAAGTTTCAGTAATTTATTTGGAAAAAAAAAGTTTAAAATGTAATTCTGTAGTAAAAGTCCCTATTTTAATATGGAATTTATTTCTAATGCAATATATTATATTTGATCAGCAATACTGCTCTAAGTCTATACTTTTTTAATGATTGCTAATGCGCTGTATTGAATAAGAAAAAGAGCCGGGCTTTTCATGAAGGTTTTAATTGGTAAAAGAGATTGCTTTTAGGTTCAGTAGTAGCAAATAAACACCACCCATTTCTTTAAAGGTAGTATACAACTGAAAAAAGTGCCATTTCACTCTAACATAGGCACGTATGAGAGGAGCTGGCATAATATTTTTCATTGGCATGTTTTTTGAGGTGTTGTAGTTACAGTGTATGCTTTGATTGTTCACCTCCCAGCAATCTCATGCCCAGGGGAGCTGGGGGAGCTGTTGGCGTAGCGAGACTCCGGTGCCTCTCTTCTGCTTTCTGGTGGTAGGAGGCATCTTCTTTCCCCCCCTGGCCCCGCAAGGAAACCTTGCATCTTTCCAGCAGAAAGAGAGACTCAGTTCATGTGTGGAAGGGAATCTCAACACCTTCTGATCCTTGTAAAGGTTTTCTAGGCTTGGGCAGGGGCTTGACTGTCCCCTCATAGCAAAAGCCATGTCTAATCCCTTTTTTGGCTTTGGTAGTAGCCAAACTCAGCTGCAGGGAGTGCAGGCCAAAATCCAGTTCTTTTCTTTCACCAGCCCCTCTTCTTTACAATGAGGGTAGTGAAACACTGGAACAGGTTGCCCAGAGAGGTAGTGGAGGCCCCGTTCCTGGAAACATTCAAGACCAGGTTGGACGGGGCTGTGAGCAACCTGATCTAGTTAGCCTTGTCCTCACTGCAAGGGGGTTGGACTAGATGACCTTTAGGGGTCCCTTCCAACCCAAAACATTCTATGATTCTATGATTTTATGTTCATTTTATACTCTTATGCTGACATCCCATTCACTTCTTTTCTGCGCACTCTCACTCCTATTATCTTATTTTTCCTCTCATTCTTTACATTAAAGCATTTATCTGCATTTCTGTGACCCTTTTTATTCTTGCTGATTATGTTTCTGATTTCTTCCAGCAAATCCCTTTTAATACTGCATCAGCACCCAGAAGTGTCCTGTAGTAGTTGCACAGATGTTTTGTAGGAGGTAGGTAACCAGGGTATCTGGAAGACAAAAGTATTCACTGTGCCTAGTGAAGTAGTTGCAAGGATTCTTCTCAGTGACTTGGCGAGCAGAAATTCAAGAACCATAGCGAAAAGATTTGGCACTGGGCCATCCGTGATGAGTGATTACATTGGCTGCTGCTCTGGTAATTAACATATAAGAGATATCTACACGGGAGATTGCAATATAATATGACAGAAGTTAACTAACTCTCCGTTAAAGAGTTGGATCCTCTAAGTTGGCTTCAGTGCAACTGTGCTTTAAGCCTCCGCTCAGACAACATCTATTGTCTGGATCCTAGTTAAACCTGTAAGCAGATTGTAAATTTATTTAGACTGTTGTTGTAAAGGCTACTTCAGGTGGTTTAAAAATGACATTTTTTAGTGACATTAGCAGTATCAGAGCCCACTATGAAATACTGAAAAAGCAATTTTCACTGTCCTTTAATACTGACTTATTATCAGAAACATAACTTTTCTATGTAAATATTAACTGTTTTGTTTAAACAGTAAAGGTCTTTATTCTGAATGCTAAATTAGCATTAATGGAGCAAGAGTCTAGCACTTGAAAAGAGAGCCATGATGTATTAAGTACTATCTGAAGTTCCCCCACCTTCATTCATGATAATTAGTAGGAATGCATGTTTAGTTGGAATGTCATTTATTTTCTTGTGCTTTAGTGGATTTTAGCTGTAAATGCAGCATCAGTCCAATTTTCCACATAACTTACCTTAACATGGTGTTACCAACTGATCAACTCAGATTTGTTACATTTTCCCACTGTATAACATATAAAAGATTTTTGGGTGAAGCAGAAGTAAGCTTGGACCTTCTCTGTATGGCCTAATGTGAATCAATATAAGGGAGTGGGATGAAATTTAGGAAACTGACCTTTACGTGAACCAACTGCTGGCGTTCATGAAATTCGAACTAAGACTCGGTTCTAGGAAGACTGTGAAAGAGAGCTAATATTCTGAAATGCTGACAAAAAGGAATCCACTGTGAAATAAATGCCTGTCTGCCTGTCTGACCATCAAAATTAAAGCAGAGAAGTAGAAATTTATTGCCACCTGTCCCAGAGACAAATATGCGAGATAGATGTGTGCTGCTTTCTCCAGGATGACATCTGGAGGAGCACTTATTGTCTATCAAAGTTATTGCAAAAAGAACTGCTATGTCAGTTGCCCTAATTCCACTTAAATGCATGGAGATTCTCTCAGCGATTAGCTGAGCAGTAATTTGGATGATTCTTTGAGGTGTTTGTGTTCACTCTACAGCAAAAATTCACAGAAAGCAAGGGTAAGATGCACATTGCTCTTTTAATCAGAATATTTTTTCCTGGTTTTTGTCTCACTTTTAGTTTACTTGAGAAGGTCAAATGAGTATGTACTTGACATTTATTGCAGGGAGAAAACCCCACGGAGCTCTGTCTATGAGGCCATTGCAAAGGTCATTACCAGGACACAGCAGCCCCTGGATGTAGTTCCCAGTTTTCTAAAGGTGCGCAAATATCGATCTTCGTTGGCCTCAATCCTCCATTTTATAGGTAGGAGGTTAAGGAAAAATTCAGAAGATTATAATTTCACTAATTTATTTGATTAGCTTTTTTATGTCTGAATTTTTATTTCCATGATAAATTCTCTACGTCGATATGTCTCTTAATGCAGAAGATGTGAATATTCCCAAGGAGGCACATCATACAACCTGGGGGGTGTTTTTCACATGTGGTTCATAGAACCATAGAATCATAGAATTGTTTAGGTTGGAAAAGACCTGTAAGATCATCAAGTCCAAGCGTTACCCTAACCCTGCCATTCCACCACTAAACCATGTCCCTAAGCAAACCATGTCCCTAAGGTTCCCTTTTTCAAAACTGGATCACACTTTATGAGTTGCACTTTGTTTATCAGCTCTTGACTGACAGCTAGAGGAGCTGAAGGTGGTGTTTTTAGCTACAAGGTAATATGGCATTCGCTATCCCAACATCCATCTAGCTATATCTTGGTGGGAGATAGAGAGGCACATTACATTCAGATACTAACGTCTATGCTAATCAAAGGGTGTGATACCCAAGTTTGGGATTTTTGAAGCACAGCATTGAACAATGTGTTGTAGTGACTATTTCTAACATCTTTCTATATGACAGATCAGTCTTTTAAATATAAAATTAATGATAAATTAATCTCATATTTCAGAATATGTACCCATTTTATAGAATCAGCCTGAAAAGTTTTAAATTACTGCCTCTGGGCTGAAGCTTTAGCTTAGTATTAGGACTAGATGATAGCTTCAAGCTGAAATAATAATAATGAATATGGACTTCCTATTATTTTATATGAGTTTTCTAACACTGATTTTTAGCACTTCAGTTTCTGCGGTCCAAACAAAATCCTTCTGGGCTGATTTGAAACATGCTTGAGGAGAGCAGTTATTCCACACTAAGGAAAACACAGGCCAAGATTCTCTCAAGTTTGCTATCTAGCATCAGGGAGATTTGATGCATTAGGTTTAGCAAATAACTAACAGTTGAGGCAGATGAGGGCAATCTTCCTCAAAGCTGTTGCATTAGACTGAGACAAGACTGCATCCACGTACAAATGAAAAGTTTATCTTTGCAAGCAGGAATGCTATAGTTTGACTATTTTTCAATTAAAAGTTGGATTCCATAGTGCATTGAATCTGTCACAGTGAAATATGTAGGCTGATTGTTAATAATACTGCTCTGTAATTATTACTATTATACAGTCCAGATACCTCATGAGGGCATGATCCCCTGATTCTATTTGGTTTTGTATAGACCGTAGAAGAAGCAATTCCTGAGCTGTAAGGTTGGTAAGCTAAGTATAAGACGCATGCAAGTAGATTCAAGAAGCTTTTCTGTTGTGGTTATTGATGGTGTTGCTGAAAGCAATCTGTCACAGTGAGAGCTACACCCTTTCAGCCTTACGTTGCGTGCTCGTTTTCTCGTTTTGACATGCGAGGTGTTGAATGGCTAAGAGTGAACTTTCTTGTTAGAGAAGGTGATGTTTCAATATTAAAGAACCCCACCTTTTAAAAGATTTTCTTAAATTTGTAGAGTTTAATAAAAAAAAATTCAACACAGGGTTATTGAAATATATTGCTTTTTTCAAAACAGAGAATTACAAAACCCTCTGCAAAATACTTTTAATGCAAATTTAGAGTGAAATAAATACTTGGAGGTGCCTGTGGTACAAAGTTTAGCACCTTTTTCCCAGCAATATGTAATTACGGATTGAAGAGGACAAGAAATTGGTGTAGACAGGTGTTCTCCCACAGCATCATCCCCCTTAGTAGACTGATGACAAGTAAATGCCTGTAATAGGAGACAAATTTCAAGTTTAAATGTTTCTTCTCCAGCCAGATGACTCATAAAGGTGTAAAAATATATATCTTTGTTAGGCCACCCATCTGTTTGCAAGAGACGCATCAGTTGGCACTCTTGCTGTATTAGCCACAACCTGGACAGCAAGCATCCATTATAAGACCCCTTTTCAGTTGCTAATTGAAATAATTAGATGGAAAAATTCAATTTTGTTTCAGAATTTTGCTGAAAGGGTTCTGCTACTTCAGAGAATAAGTGAGGGGAAACACATTGCTTTGCCTGTGTTCATTACATTAAGTTATTGTCTTACTGAGAAGCTCTGGTGCTCCCATGCAAGGAGCAAGGCCTTGCCATTTGGCAACAGTGATGAGCACATCAGGGTGTGGCTTCCACTGTCGTCATGAGGGAATCGTGAAAGTTCGGCTAAGTCATCAGCTGCTATAAAAAAACTCCAGTCAGTGTCTTCTTATTTGCTGTAGGGAGAGTTGTTAGAGTTCAGCAGCTAAATTCTTAATTTTTTTTTTTTTCCTGTGGCAAGATTTAATCTGTCCCTCCTGGGTTGCATCACTGAGTGCGGAGATTGCATCCCCAGAGAGCATGGACGTTCCTTCCTTCCCCAGAGCTGCTGAAGCAGAGCAGGCTTTTCCTGCAGTGATGCTGCCAGCACCAAAAGGTGGGCACTTAGGCACTTGAACACCAAAACAGAGTGAGAATAAACTTTCCTGCTATCTCAGTGCCCTTCTGCTATATCCTGGGAGCCCACTTCATTTCAATATGAGCTGTCAGTGTGCCCAGGTGGCCAAGAAGGCCAACAGCACCCTGGCTGGTATCAGGAATAGTATGGCCAGCAAGGGCAGGGCAGGGATTGTCCCCCTTTACTGGTGAGGCCACCCCTTGAATGCTGGGTTCAGTGTTGGGCCCCTCCCTCCCAGAAGGACATGGAGGCGCTGGAGCGTGTCCAGAGAAGGGCAGCGAAGCTGGTGGGGTGTCTGGAGCCCAAGGCTGATGGGGAGTGGGTGAGGGCACTGGAGGTGTTCAGCCTGGAGAGGAGGAGGCTGAGGGGAGACCTTTTGCTCCCTACAACTGCCTGACAGGAGGGGGGAGCCAGGTAGGAGTTGGTCTCTTCTCCCAAGTAACAAGCAAATGGCTTCAAATTGCACCAGGGGAGGTTTAGGTTGGACATCAGGAAAAAATTTCTTCACCAAAGGGTTGTCAAGCATTGGAACAAGCTGCCCAGGGAAGCGGTCGAGTCCCCATCCCTGGAGGTATTTAAAAGATGGGTAGACAAGGTGCTTAGGGACAGGGTTTAGTGGTGGGATGGCAGGGTTAGGTTGGACTCAATGATCTTAAAGGTCTTTTCCAACCTAAATGATTCTGTGATTCTATGATTCTGGGGTACAAAAAGTAAGTTGGGTATGGGAGGTGGGAGAAAATGATAGGAAAAGGGTGGAATGATGAGGCTAGGGTGAGGAACAGTAAATATAAGGAAGACTCCCACTAGACAAGGAGAGGAAAAAGCAGATCAGTTAAGGAGGCTGGCAACTGAATGTTGTCCTGGAGAACGGGATTCTTATCTTACAACTGTTAAGCTGGAGAAATCTTTTTAAAAAGCAGAGCAACTGAGGTCTACAGTGAAAGAGAAACCCCACGTTCCTCTTCGTCCGAGAACCCCTGAGGCAGGGGAAGCCGGGAGGAAGAGCAAAGGGGAGGCAGCTCTGCCACGGGCTGTTTCCACCCTGAGACATGCCGAGTTTTGCATGTGGTGTTTTATTATGTTTGAATGTCATTTCCGCTAACAGAGGCTTCTGTCCTTAAAGGACAACAGATCCTGGAAACTGGAGGAACATTCCTAAGCCAGCGTACAGAAGCCTGGGCCTGCGCGTTGTCTGTATGTCAGACAGGTCGGCAGGGTGGCGAGAAATTGGTCACCCTCACCCTTCCACCCCGGCGTGCTCATATGAATGGGACTCCAAGAAAGCGCGTTTAGTTGCCAGTACCCCGTGCGGTATTCCCACAGATGGAGTAGCAGAGGCTGTTGGTTAAAATGTTGGAGTTAGGTAAAGCGCTGTCAGGGAGGTGAGGAGCAGCACGGGCTGTAGCTGGGGAGAGAGGCAGCGTGGGGCTCGGCGCTGGCAGAAAGAGCCCACGCCGCTGGCTCCATCCAGCCTGAACTGGGCCTTGCTACCTACCCAGCAAGAAGGGGTCATTTCAACCCACGAGCTGGAGGGGAAGGCAGCCTGCTGGCCCCACGTGGACTGCTGGAGGAAAAGAGTGTAAGGTGTAAAGTTACAGTTTTATAAATCAGTCATTCCCTGCTTAGCTACGTGGGCATAGTTCTCTGTTCTACCTTTATTGAAAATACGGGTTGTTAAAGTGCTGCTTTGCTAGTGGGGAAATTAAGTTTCTGGTTTTAGCACCAGAAAACTTAGTGTAATTATCTCAAGGTTCATTACGATGGATGGAGTTTTTTGTTGTAATTCCCATAAATTTAAACCCAACCCTTGCTGCTGCCAATGGCAACGGCATTACCCGTCCATCAGCTGACCCAGAAGCGTGTTTGTGTTACCCCGCAGAGGTATGCTCTGGGTCGGTGAAGTGCTTCGTAACTCCAGCAGGTCAGTAGGAAGTACACTTCAACAAATGCAAGGTTGCATAATGCTTAATAGTAAGGAGAAACGGTGTTAGGCATCTCAGAAGAACCCAAGATGAGCAGATATTTTTAACCTTATTAGCTCTGTGCCTCAGCTTCCCGCTTGTAAAATGGTTTACAATTAAATGAACCAAAGGGATGTTCTGAAAATAAATTCATTAATGTTTCAGAAATTTTCAGATACTATACCATGGAGGATCATAGACTATCCCACAAGAAAATGAAAATTCTTTGTTCTGTAAAATCCAGTTTGAAGAGAGCTTGCACTGAGGAAGATGGGGGACGACTCTGAACAGTAAGGATAACAAAAATATTGAATAACTGCCCTGCTCCTTTGTTGAGTACCATCTGCCCAGGACACTGACTGAAGTGAGTATTTCCTGTGGGAAAAATTAATAATGTAATCATATAATTTAAAACCATATTGTAAATCGTGAATTTAAGGGAGATGAATTAAGATTATATGAGTGTTCGTGCTACCTTAATTGCTGCTGCAATGAGCCACCTTACTTCTTACGTTCCTTAACTTCGCTTGACTTTGCAACAGCAGTGCTCCTTTAATCTAGTGGGTTTTTTTATATAATAATATAAGATTTTATATATATGTGTGTGTATATATTCTTCAAAGTCAAGTTACCAATTGAAATTAACTCTGTGAGGACTCCTTTCAGCACTTGAGTATTGAAACAGCTTAAAAAAATTCTGAAGCAGCCTTTGAAAAAATTGATATCAAAAGGAAAAAAAATCAGTTAAATCTGACAATTGGAGGTGATTTTCAGTGTCACACCCAGGAATTCAGGGGTGGAACAGCCATTGCTGCTAATGGTAGCTGTCTGGCCTAATCCCTCCGCATTGCACTGGATATTTGTACGGTCTAAATATATAAAATGCACCAGGTGCTCTTTACAAAGTGCTTACTAGGGTTTATTTATAGTACTTCTCAAAATCTTCTGGTAGAAAAACTACTTTTAAAATATTTTTTCATAGTAAGTCTGGGCTGTATTAGCTGTGCACGCAGCATCCCTAAGAAAGGTAGAAACAAGATAAAATGGTTGACATTTTTTCCCAAATTGCTCTTAGTCTGTAGCAGGACTTTACGTATTTTATTTGCATCAAAAAATGCATCTACAGGCACAAGCTTTGTGGCTACATATGCTGGAGAATCAAGTTGAATCCAAGTGTCACCCTCTGTCCCTGGAGCAGAGACATCCCCGTGAGCCTCCGTCCTTTGCTGGTGGCAGTTGTGGGGTGGAATGGGTGAGAGTACTCTTCAGGTAGCAGCACAGCTGGTGTTTCCTAACCAAACCTTGCATTCTCAGGATAAATGGGGGAAGGTGACTGGCACATCGTAGTCATTTGTATGCCAACAAAGAGTATTCTTTTTAAGTGGCTCCCCTCAGGGTCTCGACCTGGAAAACCTGCTCTTAAAGATAACCAGATTAATAAAGCAAGGTCATGAGCTGTTAGGAGGCAAATTATCTATCCATCTGATCCAGGTAGTTGCACTTTAATAGACATGAGAGGCAGCATTAAACAAAACAAACCAAAATTTCATTTATATCCTCGGGTCCCTGTGTGGGTTTTAAAGGAAATTAGGGAAGAAATGTACTGGACTATTTCTCAGGTTTAGTTGTGTTAAGACACTGCAATGCCGTTATGTTTTGGATTTTGTATGCAATTTTACTGATTTGTGCTGTTGCATTGTTATTAAAAATATTCTATTTAGACTGATAATGAGGTCAGATTAGGCTATAAATTCTTCCTGACACATAATAAAACCCCCTGCTATTTTAGATACTAGGATAAAAAATCAAGGAGATTCGATTTCTGAAGTAGTAAAAGAGTCTTGCCCCTCCAAAGTCTATGCTGAGTCTAAGCAGCCCATAGAAATAATGCAAGTCGAGCACAGTACAGCTGAGGAATGGGAACATGATACCCATTGGCTTATGTACCTCAGCAGTACATGCGGAGTGGCCGTAGGTGTGCATCTGGAGCAAGGTAAGGTTTGAACTCACTCAACTGCCGCTGGGTCCTTCTCAGTGGGGCTTAGCTAACCTGTATATTTGTAGATGCAAGAATTTGGCAACTTCACTGAAAACACGATCTGTTTGATTTCACTGGTCATTTAAAGTAAGCGGACTCCAACATCACTCATGTTGAGAGCTGTTTGTGCAGCAGCTACTTGTGAAAAATATGTCATCTGCCTAAGAAAACAGCCACAGTTCAAGACTAAAACTACCATACTGTGTTAGCCATTTTGTCCAGGGAGCTTTTCTTTCAAATTTGTTGCTAGCCCATGCTCAGAAGATATAAACTACTAGCTGGTCTGGTCTCCTGAAACGCAAGTATCTAGCTGGAAAGAACAACTTGTATCAGCTGGGCAGATGTAATTAAAGTTTCAGGCTTACTTCATACCCAGGTGGAGACTTTGAAAGACTTAAGGGAATTTAGTGCTAATCCAAACCTAGTATCTTCCAACCGACGACATGATGGGCAGCATAGAACTGTAATTGGAAGGGCATTGGAGGGGGACTTGGAGAGATTACAGAAGAGAGAGAAGAGAGGATTAGACAAGCACAGGAATAAGCACAGCAACTTCTAAAAATTACCTAATGCAATGCAGTTCTTGTGTCTTTATGATATTCAGGATCCTAGGCTTGTCAGAGAGTACAATACCACACACCTTTCTGTTCTGTTATAGAAATCTGCATCTGAGTATGCGAATTGTCAAAGCCTTTACAAGCTAAAGGAAGCCGCTTAGGAAGATGTAGGCAGTTCATCTGACAATGCCTCCTGTTAATCCTGCCATATATTAAATTGTCTCTCCTTATCTTCAGATCTGTCAAAGCAGGACAAGTGATCAAGCTTCAGGCTGCTCTTCCTTACATCATGAGGCACATGGCCTCACAGACATGAGGGTCCATGATCTACCTGCACCCACAGATCTTGCTTCAGATGGCCTCTCTGAAAGGATTTTTGGGGAAAGTTCCCCTGAATTGACATGGCATCCTCCACTGCCTGGGAATTCCCCTTTGCCATGTCATATAATCATTTATTTCAACAAGTGCTCAGGAGCTCCAGTTGGGGATTAAATCAAGCTGCAAGCATGTGCACCCTCTTCTTATGACTTTGCCTCCATCTTCTTTTCCTAATGTTGCTTTCACATTATCTTCGTCTCTTCCCAGTTCTGCTTTCCTTTTCTTTACTTTTACTGGTGCTTTTCTCCTTGATTCTGTCCCTCCAAGCCATTTATTTCCTCTCTCTGATTTGGAATGGATTTGTATGCTGTTCTCTCACTGCCAGCCTTCTTGCCTTTACCTGATCATTAGCAGTCTTTTCTAACCATAATGTGAGGTAGAATTTGGCATGCAGTGGAGCGCTAGTCTTAAGGAGCAGACACTGCCCAGAGGGACAGCATGGGAAATGCAGTGAAACCAGATGAAATCCAATATGACCACTTGAGATCCAAGTCAGCAAAGGCAGATTTTTAAATTAAATGTTTTACCGCAAGGTGAAGGAAGGAAATTAATGAAGTCTGTTTCCTTTAGAATGAAGGGTAGGACATATTTTTCCAACTCTAACCTTTTCCAACCTAAACCATTCTATAGTTTTTCCTGATTTTACTTATTATTATAATTTTAAGGAGCACTTGCAGGTGAAAAATATTATCACTCTAGTTGACCAAAGAAAGCAGACAGAAACTTAGGATCTTCTGATAGCTCCAGTTAGGGAAGAAATTGGGTTAGGTAATTCTGTGATGTAATCTTGCAAAGCCATTCTGCTAGATCAGTTTCTTTTCTGGACTCATCTTTGTCTTCTTTTTTTGAGCTGTGCTATGAATCTTTCAGGTGTCTTAAGTGAGCACGAGCAGGCCAACACCAGGCATCCCCTTTTTCCTGACAACGTTCTGCTAAATGCTGCCTACATTTTATGTATGTCTTCCTGTCCCACATGTGCCTTCAATACACCTGGTTTTATGTTTTTCTTTAATCTTTTGCAGTGATAGCACCCAAACTTTATCAGGAAAGGCAGTTTCCACCCCAATCCTGTCTAACAGACTTATGCTTAGGTAAGATTCCTAGGCCTGGAGTGATGGGGTGTTTTCATCAATATTGTCACATTGTAGTATTGCCAATGACGTAATAGCTTGGCTATTTAAATTGTAGTAATATGCACTTACACGGCTGATCAGTACTCAAGCTATTCATTTTATATCATTTTAATTCTAAAATGTTACAAAACTTTGAAATGAATGGCTTACTGTAAATGAATGGACAGAGACCACAGTCAATAAGTAAAGTGCTCATTCACCAAAGTGCTTTAGCAAGGTTATATTTTGTTAAAGATTTTGAAGCTGGACATAGTGTTGAATTGAAGCCCATCAGCCGTACCCGTCATTTATTTAGATTTGCAAAATGATCTGAAAAGAGGTTCAAATGCCAGCAAAAAGGGTTGGGCAGAAGGACTACCAGGACTACCAGTCCTCAGATCTCCCACCATTGTGTTTTGGATGCCACTGAAGGCAAAATGCAGTGCATCAGTTTATGTGACACACCACACTGCACCAAAGCATTGCCTTTGTTTTATGTGGCTTTTAATGAGAATTGATACAGTATATGACACAGGACTTGTGGTGCCCCTTAACGAGATGGAATGCAACCCAGTGTATAACTGAAGTGCACACTTAGGTGATGGTTTGAGGAGCAACTGTTTGGCTGGACATATTCCTCGAATTTCAACAAGTTTTCTGCAAAGTTAACAACCACTTACTAGTGACACAGGAGAGAGGAATACACAAGATAAAACAAGTATCAGTCCACAGCATGTAACTTTTCAGGTAACATTCATTAAACATTATCTTTGTTTCAAAGCAGTGCACTGGAGGAACATCCAAATGACTTTGAAGCTTCAAGGATAATTTTTGTGTTATATTTTAACAATGTATTTTATCACTGTGGCTCGCTTTAAATTTACTTCAAATATTAAACAAACACTGGCTATAGTAGTTAGCTGAATTGTTTATGGGATCAAACTAAACGTTCAGAAAATTTTCAGCAAGAGATTCCAGTTAATGAAAGCACCATTTGTGATGTGCTAAAACATGTATACACATAGGTATTGCCCCATTTATCAGACATGAGAGCTAATTACCTCATCCACTGCTATATTTCTTCCATCCTCTGCATTTCAATTCCCAATATTAACACATAGGTGGTCAAGCTGACCATCGAATAGCCTACATGAGCATGAATGCATTAAATAATTTAATGTTAGGAGAGTTTATTAAACTGCCACATTCTAATCAGCATGCGTACCTGCCTTCATTAATCTTGCACTGGTCCATGGTGTGTCTCTACAGCCGACATAGAGTGTGCTAATGTTAATAGGAGCTCTTAACAAACAGGATCAGTTAATCAAGGAAAATTTACTATTAGCCACATGACCATGCATACTGAAATCTAATTACAATCAGATTTAACCTCTTCATTACTGTATTCATCCAAGTATTTGTGTTATTCCTTGTGATACTGAAGTATTCCAAACTGAGACATGATTATGCTCATTTGAACAGGAAATACTTACACCAACTCACTTCTATTAAGAAGGGAGACTTTCTTTTTGCTATGTTTTCAACGTATAACATTATATGGGGTTATATTTATTGCCAAAAGCAAGAAACCTAGTACCACTTTTTCTCATCCAAAACCTGGATACAGGAAATAACTGCTAGAATAGAATGTTGAAAAATGAACTTCAGTATTCTGAATTAATTCAGATGGAATTTAGCACATGGTAAATTGTCAGTTAGCACTGGATATGGTGGATATAATTCAGAATATACATGGTTTTAGCAGCTAAAGAGTTTTAAGTTCTTAAGCCATGTATTCCTGATATCAGTTGAACCATATTATTTTATAACACTTGGCTATTTTCATTAGATCTTAGACTGTGATAACCAATTAAAGCCCCATCAGTGGCCATGATTCTCTGAGTCTATTCACAGAATGCGAGAGATTGGAAGGGACCCCTAGAGACTTAGTCCTTGATAGAGAAAGCGTAAATGGAGATCGTTCCATTTTAGAGCTATTGATTTATATTTATTTTATTTTATTTTATTTTATTTTTTTAAATGTCCTTTTTCTGTATGCACAGAGTAGACAGTATTAGTTCAGAGCAGAGAAGGTCGTCTGTTTCTTTAATTAGGAATCTGCATGACATTTTGGGTGGAAGAGCAATGTATTTTGAACCATAGTAGAGGGTAGGATTCTGAACTATTTTAAATTGCTGAGAGGATTATTTGCATGGGGAGTTCATTGGCTGAGAAACACTGTATCACTGCACCTCTGCTTCATGGTAACAACAGTGGATTGGGTCACAGCAATGGCATTTGCTGACTTTTTGGAAGGGACCGACCACCAGCCTTGGGGACACTACTGTGCCCTGCATTAGTCTCTATCACTACATGGACGTTGTCATCACTCCTCCCTTCCACTCTTCCTCACCCCTTCTCCATTCTTCCTCCTTCTCCTCCACTCTAAACTGAGTAAATTCTGCAAAGAAGTTCTGGGATGGTTTCTTCCTCTGGGAAATCTATTTGTTAAAAAGCTGCCTTTTGTTGCAACCTGGTGCATTTCAGTGGTAAAAACTGTATTTTTCTGTGAGCTAGGGTAAAACTCAGCCCAAGAGAGGATGGTAGAGCTGAGTCCAGGAAGGGAAATGAACTTGCAAAGGCAGATTTTTTGTTTGTTTGCTTGTTTGCTCCTTCTCCTCATGTTCTAACACTCTTTTTTTCTCTCTTCTCTTGTTTTCTCTGTTACTTAGATTTATTAGGTCCACAGGGGTTTGCATTTTCTTCCTTTCAGTCCTATTCTTCCATCAGTCCTATTCTTCCAACTTTTGACCTCTTTTCCTTCTCTCAATTTCTTTTTGTATTTCTGTTTCTCATTTTGTTACCTTACTCTTGGGCTACTTAACTTACTAGCACCTTTAATGCAAGGTGCATTAGAGCACTCCTTTGAAGGTATGTGAGTATTTGAGGGTGTTGTATGTCTGTTCTGTGAAGACTTCTCTGTTACAAACAGGCCTTTTTATTTTTGCAGCTGTAGGTTAACATTGCTTACTGTGCTTGATAGATGGAGTCATACGTCATACATAAAGCTGGGACAATCAATTAGCTCGTAAGAACAAGGACTGTTTCTCCCTAACCTATCCTAGATCTTGTAGTATCATTCTCTGTAGTGACGGTTCGGCTTCATCCTTGTTGAAAGCTGAGGAACCCAATCAATTGAACTTTTTATGTGTGCCAAAGACCAGATGAGTCTTTGTGTTTGCCCAGTCACAGAAGCCACTTTCTGCTAAACTATACACTTTTTAAGGTACGTGATTGCATTTGGAATGAAAGCATGGCTGTCACCCAACTGAGCATCAGTTTGCTGCGATTTATGGGCTCTGAAGGCATTGTGCACAGTGGTTGTTGGATTTTGGGGCAAATGGTGCATTTGTAGGTCACTATCCAACTTGCAGAGAAACTGTAGGATGAAGAGAATTTGACTACCATGAATGGGACGTAGTGGTGGTGGGGTGTGGGAGAGAAGGCATTCCAGCCTAGCTGGGCCATAGTTATACCGCTTGTTTTTTTAACGTATCTAATACTCTACATTGTAACATATTTAGGGACTGTATTGGTATCTGGTGCTCTGAACAAACCCAATAACATTGTCAGGGCTAAACAGAGGAATAAATAACATAGCGTAACAAGATCAAGATCTGATTCTTCATTAGTAGAATATCCTTCCTCTGCTCTGCTTTCCTTTTGTACTTCTGGTGGTTTCGATTGCAATTGCTGTATAAATCTGACCACAAAGGAGAACGCTGATAACTTGCTAAATGTACAAATCCAGCATGATAGAAGAATTTAATGCAATAGTATATGACTCAAATATAATGTAGTTTGGAAATGTCATATGATAATCCTACATAAAACCCTATTCATCAAAAGGCTTCTGCTGTCAGGTCATGATGATGCTTTGATTATTTTACACATTATTTACACCGGATAGAGTTAGAAGGCATATTCTATGCATGATTCAAGATGAAAAGTAATCCTTTAAAAGAGAGGGTGTATTCTTTGTACAGATGTTAATTTTGATCATAGGAAAGGGGGGAGAAGTACTAATAAGATTGGTCAGGACATAACAGTATTTTGAAATTACTCTTAAAAAGCCAGCGGATGTATAACGTGAAAGTATTTTTAAAAATTTAACATTACATTAAAGTAGCTGCCTGAGTTCTGTGACTGGGAATTTGTAAGCTAAAGGAGATATGACATTTGCTGTAATGAAATCAGGATGGCTAGAAAAAATGTCTGAAAAGGGACTAGACTGGAGAAAAGAAGGACAATTCAGCAAGATTTGTGGCATCATATATCATGGGGCAATACTGAGCTCATAGCAGCTGTTTAACACTGGAAATGTGTGTTTATCTGTCCAACCAAATAAACAAAATCAAAATGGAAAGAGGGAGAAATCAGACACGGAGTCCTGGTGCTGTGGGTACTGGCTGTTGCTGAAAGGCGCAGGGTGTCTGTTGCAAGCAGCGCATGGGGGAGAAGCCATGTATTCACTGCGTGGTCCGTGAAGGGACCCGGAGGTCTGAGAATTACAGGAAAAACCTATGAGTAATGAATACTACACACCACATTTTCACTCTGCTTTCCCTTCCCTTCCCTTCCCTTCCCTTCCCTTCCCTTCCCTTCCCTTCCCTTCCCTTCCCTTCCCTTCCCTTCCCTTCCCCCTTCCCTTCCCTTCCCCCCTTCCCTTCCCTTCCCTTCCCTTCCCTTTCCCCTCCCTGCCCTGCATTACATTTTAAAGAACATGTCTTTCTTCCAGCAGGTCCCTATAAGGACCAGATGATATGTGTTGTCCTGGAGATTCACTACTACTCTGTTCGGATTCACCCATGCTCTGTGGATTCTATTGGTTTCCACAGGAAAAGGAGAAATGCTGGTGTAATTTCCCCTCACTTTTAAAGGATCTCTCCAGATTTAGTGTTTCCCTCTATCCCTGACTTACCAAGCAGAATCCTACCTACAGGCTGATAAATATTCATGTTGTATTGATGATACTGAAATTATCTTTCTCCATAAGGATTTAAAGTAAATATTCTTTATGTAAAAGTTCAATTTGTAATCTATATATCAGGAGACAGTGGTAAATGAAAATCATAAGCTTTTCCTTAATTATGTACAAGGGTTCCAGTGGTCTACTGCCACATTTTACTGAAGTAAAACACTAAAAAGTGTTTGCCACTAAATATTGATGCAGGTTTATTCCTTTTTTATTATCACGTTTGCTGGATTTCCTACACACATCAAATAGCAGAGAAAATAAAATGGGGCATAAACAGTTTTACAAAATTAATGTTATAGGGAATTTGCTGAAGGAGCTGGAAGGCCAGATTAAAACATTTTCCAGACCTGCTGAGAGCTTATCTTAAAACATGACCAAGATAATTGTTTTATTTTCCTCTGCTAAAACATCTGGAATAAGTTCCTAAAAAGATAAGAATTGTATGCACAAAGTGCAACTGCAGCGTAGCGTTCCACTCCCACGTAGCTTTTCATCTAATGTGTTTCAACTACCACCTGGCCAAACAGAGATGAAAATTTAGTAAAACATGTTCAAGCTCGAAGAAGTGTTCAATCTTTTGCTATTCCCTACCACTCCTCACATGATTTGTCTCCTGCTTCTCTATCTCAAGGGCTAAATGTTTCAGGGAATCACAGTTTCTAGTCAGCGGAGTAACCACAACAAAGCTCTTCTGGAAATGAAAACTACATCCAGCCTCTCCTGCTTTTATCTGTAAATGAAACACACTTTTGTAAGCCTGTATCTGTTGTAGACTGTGATGTCTAAGGGAGTTAGGCACCCATTTATAAATCTCATCCTGGAAATCCCATCTGAAGGGAATCATTTCCTTATTCTTTGTGATTATATGGCGTTAGCTGTATGGCGTACAGCTTGAAAATATAGAAATACTTGTATTCAAAATACATTATAATATATTTCAGATTAATGGTAAACTGTGAGATGCTAAGGAGATGCTTTTCAGACAGAAAGCTGTATCAGGCCTTTTTGCAGCAGTATGACACGCTGCTGTCGATACCAGATCCACTGGGAAGCAGGACTGGCATACTTTGCTGGGTAGTTCATGATCAGCTCCAGGCATCCCTTCTAGGAACAGCATATGAGAATGAGGCCAGACTTGCAAAAACATACTTGTTAATTCTTAACAAAAGGAAAAAGGGGAATAATTATCCAATTGTAGTGGATCCAATGACACAGAGAGATAACTCACAGCTTCGTAATGCTGCAAACCTAACTGCTCAAATTCTGGTAGCAATAGATGTAAAAGGTTGTGGAGCCCAATGCCAGTTTCTAAGCTATTCTGTTAGAATATCCTTGTTCTGCTAAAATGTAAAAATCAAAGCTGAAGTATTTCTTATTGGGTGATCTGATCTCTTTGTAAGTCAGGAGTCTGACTTCTGCTCCTTCAAAAACAAAGGCATGCCAGCAGAAATATAATGTCTTATGTCCAGCTGGAAATTACCACCGGAATCGTTGTTTCACAGTTTTTTCTTGGAATAAATGTGGGTTTTGTTTCAGCCCCTGAAACACTGTGAAGAAGAAATGAATAAATGCACCCAGAAGGCATACTTCAGCATCTTCTCCCCCGACCTTTTTATTCACCATTGGGAAGTACTGATTTAATGATAACAACAAATTCTGCAGGCTTACTTTGTTGGGTTTGGGTTTATTTTGGTAGAGTACTTTGTCAAAAACTGCTCAATTTTTAAGTCAGAATATTTAATTGTGAATATTTTCAAGATGATGTTTCAACATTTTCAAAATACAATAATTTCACTGTTATTTGAAATAACTTTCTATTTTAAGAAAATCAGTTGACTTAGACAAAACAAAGTACCCCTTTAGAGCTGAAATGCTATTTAAAATTTGCATGTGGTCTAAACCAAACATTTGACTTTTTGGTTTGCTGAGCATTTTACTTTTTATTTGCTTTCAGGTCGTTCCAGAATGAATCCCCTCTTATCCCCCCATTTCCTGGAATTGCAAGTGAGTCAAAAAACTATCTTGTTTTAACTTTAGATAACCATCTTATCTATTAGAAAGAAACAAAGAGAAAAAAAATATAGAGATAAGGCACACAGGACTTACCAAGAGTAACAAATGTTCATAGAAGTGTTTCAGAGAGTCAAAGACAGACATTTAAATCCCATTTCAGGTCATGTGTTCTACAGATCTCAAAGGCAGGAAAGCTCTGCCTTGACTCAGGGTTTCTCTGAAAGCTCATTCCTGGATCCGAGTAGAGTTTTGACATGATTATAATTCAGTCAGATGATAATGGT
Source organism: Gorsachius magnificus (assembly GCA_034008185.1). Classification (NCBI taxonomy): domain Eukaryota; kingdom Metazoa; phylum Chordata; class Aves; order Pelecaniformes; family Ardeidae; genus Gorsachius; species Gorsachius magnificus. The sequence continues at coordinate 73,873,960 of CM067085.1, read as the reverse complement.
CCCATCTGGCAATAGAATAGCAAGTCAGCCGAGACTGATGAAGGTGACATTTTACCTTCTCCAAATTCTTCATTGAGGAGCTCAGAGGACCTATAAACTTGATATCCAGCTCTTCCTCCTCACTTCCTGGCAATTTTCAGTCCTTCCCTTTTCCCTTTTTTTGCTGAGACTATTCCTACATTTCATCTCCTGATGAACATTGTAAAATCTTACTCATTTCCTCACTCATCATAATCCAGTAACTTTTCCCACCTTAAACTGGCAATGTGGCAGCTGCTTGTCTATGCTTTGACTTTTTAAGTGTGGTCTTTTCTTACTTCTTAGTAGCCTTAACTAGAGAAGGAATTCAGTATGAGCTTGACTGTGTCTATACCATTTCTGCAGCCCTTTCCACAGGAATGAGGAAAGCATAACAAAGGCAGCTATGCTTTTTTTAATACCAATGCAGACTTTCCCAGAGGTAGCCTGAATACCAGTACTTGGCATTGCCTTGTTTAGACTGGCATTTAGTATCTGAATACATTAGTACCTTGTGCTTAATTAAAGTAAACAATGATTAAAAGTCTGATGACGCTTCCTAATTCAATACCAAGGTCTATACTCACAAGATGAGACTGTAACTGCAGATTGTTTTCCTTGGAAGTGAGGTTTGCATGTGAAGTTCCTTGTATGTGCCATTTGCTTCTTTTTGCCATTTTGGTTGTGCGGATACCTCCATCTTCAAGGAAGCTGCAAGCCTTGGGGAGGAGAAGGTAGTGAGGGAGAGAGGGTTTTAATCCAAACCATTTTAGTGCCTCTTTCATAGATCATGCCCTTCCCTTCTAAACAACTGCCAATCTAAACATGAGGGTGCGTGCATATAGGAGCGGGAAGAGGCAGAAGGTGGATGTTAGGGAAGGGCCAGGAACCTCCTAAACTGACTTCATTGCTGACAAAACTGGTAACGTGAAAGGGTAATACCTGGTAGAGAAGGGTGCAATATTTGTGATCTTGCATCACTGGAGATATAAGCAGCTTATCTTGCTAGAGGAGTGTTCTGTGTAGGATTCTTCTGTTGTTCACCCAAATGATACAGCCCTGAAGACAACAACTACATCAATCTGTAGTGCTCTGCAAATTTCCCTAAGAATTTTTCAACAAGCTCTCCTAGGCTTTATTTTCTGTGCACTGGCAGCAACAAACATTGCAGCAGGTTTTTCTGTCTGACACCTCTCACTCGTCCTGATCACTATATTTATCGACACACAGATTTGTTTTTTCAAATCTCAACTTCAGTCGTACTCATTTTATCATCTCTGAAGATTGCTTGGCACTAATCTGGGTTTGGTTTGGGTTGGCTTTTTGTTTTAATGATGCTTCAACAGAGAACAGAGATCATTGAGTTTCAAAAAAACAAACATCCCTCCCAGCCTATCCAGAAAAACACATTGGAACCTAACAGAATAAACCTTCATCTTGTAGGGTCATTTGATGGATAAACAAAACATGTACTCAGTCTGTACGTTGCTGGAACTTATCTTTACTTCTAACATCCATCCTTTGCCAGATTTTGTCATCCTCATTTTACTGAATGCTATTGTATTCCTCCAGTCATCCTATACATCCTAACAGAACTATGAGAGAGCATGAGTTTCTGTGCTGTGCATATGTGGAAAAGAATTTGACCCACAGTACTGTTGGTTTGTTGCTGCCAATATTGGAGGGGTTTTTCCTCTTTTTATTGCCTATTTGGTCAATATAACCTCATAGACTTTTAAAATTTTTGAGGTATGAAATACTTCTAATCCTTCTTATTTTATATTAACCTTGTATAACAAAACTTGATTTTCTTCTAAGCAAAATATTGTAAAGACATTCTTTATGTCTCTAGTATTGAGTCAGCAGCTCTGAAATACTGAAAAAATAAATTTAGCAGCATTTCTTCATTCAGTCTGTAGTCCTACCTCACTGTATCTGATACTCTAGATAGGGGAGGAGGCATTTGAAATGGATTGGGAGTTTCTCTTTTGTCTGTCCTTTCTAAAGATGGTTTTCAGGAAGCGGGGGAGGATGAGTGCTTAGGCTCTGGGGTTGCAAGTTCCACATTCTTACTCCTTCGACCTTTAGGAGATTGCTATAAAGATTGCCTTCCCTGTGCTTGGTCTTGTTCCCACACTCCTGCTGTTGACACCATCACCTGCCCACTCCCAGACTCCCCCTTATCTGCAGCAAAATGCAAATCTTGTTCAAATGATGATAGTGATCTCACACCAAGTAATAGCTATTTTCTTGCAAACCATCAGTCATGTATCCCTCTTGCCCAGTGTTGTCACCACATACAAAGAATAGGCAGGTCAAAGCAGCTCTCTTAAAACTAAGACATTAGGTCAAGCCTAACCCTGAAAGCCTGGGTTCAGTAAACGCTGTCTGAAGGTAAGTTGACGTTTTCCCACTTAGAAACCCTCATTCTGTGTGTGCAACAGAGAAAATTTAAGGGAGAATAGAGAATTTGTCCAAAAAGCAATATTATCCACCAGTGCAAGTCTCCTCCTAATAGTAACTTTCCTAGTAGCTAATTAATGCCATTCCATGACCAGCAAGACTTTGTTCACTGGGTACATCCTTTACTGCCTGGTCTTCTCCTTTGCCTCCCGCAGGGAGTGTTGGTCAGCAGATAGCCCAGGCCCGGCCGCCTGGGTGTGGGCAGAGTGCTCTGTGTCTTAACTCCCTGCAGTGCTGCCTACTTTTGTTCTTTGACTTCTGCCCCTTCCTGCTGCCGTGCTTTCAGGTCTGTTAAGAATAGCAGGTGTACTCTGTGGGGTTCACTGAGCGCTTCTGCGATCCTCTGAGACGTTATATTCCCCATTCCGCATCAAAAAGCATCTCTCTGTCTCATACCACTACAAATCCCTCAATGTACACTAGGTCCATCTGCAAAGACTTCTCAGTAGCACAAAGAGGCTCACTGGAGGGAACAGGTTTTAGATCTGTGCAACTTGTACTAGCCAAAATCTAGTTACAGCCTTTTTTTTTTTTTTTCCTCACAATTTGTTTCCCCATCCAGGCAGTTCTGAGTCTGTGCAATTTCATGTCTGCTCTCAGCATTGCTGACCGGGTGGTGGACAGAAAGGGTACGCAAATGGAGGTCTTCCTATAGCATCTTTCCAAAGAGAGCTTCTGCCGTTCTGGGAAAATACTTTATGCAAATGAAGAAGATCTGCGGTTGCTTGTCTCTCTCAGTATCGAAAAAAGTGGGGGGCTTTAGAGCTTGGAGCCGTAGGGCCTGTACTTCCCATCTACTGATGGTTTTATTCTGCTTCTTTATGTTGAATTTAACCAATGTGGCTGCATTTCAGTAATTTCTAATGACAAAAGCACCAGCTAAAATATTCTTTTAAAATAATCAGATATAAATTTAGGCCCATAAATAGAAGGGAAAAAGCACTGCTTTCTGCAGATCAGAATCTATTTCCCATTTGGTAACGTCTCATTCAATGTCAGCTGATCCATTCAGCTGCGATGTGTTGTTGTTTCAGTTTATAAGGTTTTTGAAAGGATGCTGTTATCATACCGTCTTTTAAAATAATACCAGTAATACTATACCATTAGCTAAGAGAAGAATGCCATGATTATGAGATCTATTCCTGCCCAAAGGCAGCCACCCATATATATGAATTGGTGTGATCTCCTTGCTAAGTAGTTGTTCAGGTTTGCCTTGACTCAGTAGTAAGTAAGTGGACCGGTAATTTAGCTTCTCTCTAATTTCTGACTATCTTGACCTCTACACTTTCTTTTTACATTATCGAGCTAGCATGGTATTTTGTGTGCACTAAATAATACAGACCATAATTGTGTGTCTCTATTAAAATAGGGAGACGTTAGGGGTTTTTTCATATAATTTTATTACTTTCTTCCACTGTGCGTCAAAGTTCCACACAGAGTGAGTGCCTGTTTTTACTTAGGATTTTTTTCTTTTTATTAACCAGAACTTTTCAACCTTGTGTGATCTCTTCACAATTCCCTTTAGAATACATAATTGTGCTCGATCAATTTGTTAAAGGCTTTTGAAGTGTTAAAAAAGCTGCATTAAAATTATTTTCTTTCAGGTTTTATGTTAATGAACATAGGTGCTATTCAAAGCAAAGTCAGTGTGTCAAGGGAACTTTAACTAAAGTTATTCATACATAAACTAAAAAAGGAAACATCTTTAGTGGAGGAAAATACATTTAATGAGTAAGTGCAGCACACAATTCCTCCTTTCAAAAATGTCAGTTCATATTGAACCTCCATTCTAGATATCTTACAATTACTTTGTCAACAGAAGGTAGAGTAGTGATGGATGATACATTGGTTCTTGAAACCAAACTTTCTGTGAGTTACTTAGACTGAAACTAAGTGCTTTTACATTCCAGTCTTATTGATGATAGTGGTTTTATATTTATCACCCTGTCATTTCAGTTGACTGTATCAGGCTCTTCAGTGCAGGAATATGGACACTAATGGAGGTGTGTCCTTAGTGCTCTAAAGGGTCACAGATTCATTCCACTAACACGTTCACAGCCCTGTTATAAGCACAGAAATTGTTTTCCTGTTTTAAACAGTAATCCGCAGCTGTAGGTGTATGAGGCCTGTGAAAAACAGTTTCTTACTGGTCTTTTTAGACCATGCTGCCTGTTTGACACTGAATATGCTTCTTTCAACTTTCACTAATATAATGTTACTGTTTTGCAACCTGCCCTATAATAGTCAGAATTCTACCAGGGCCTTGGGAGTCCAGGATCAGATTGCAACATTTATTTATAAGAAATTCTGTCAAGAATCAATAATAGTCTTGGGTCTCAAGTTCCTTCTTTAATAATACTTTGATATGATTTGTCACAAGCTAGCCCACAGTATCCACCAGATTTTATTACTTAGCTTGCAGCACAGTCTCTCATCTTTGAGTCATGAGATCAGCCATGGGGAGACCTTTAAAAAGCTATATTCTTTACTGTTTGGTTATTACAGAAAGTCTATATTACTCAATAATATCTTTTATAAGGTGTGCTGTCACATCTTCACATAGATGTTTAACCTCGATGTAGATATACTGAATGCCTGGAGGCCATTTTAGTGACATGGACATTGTTTTTCATGATTGGATGCCAAATGTATCAACAAAAACAACAGAAGTTGGGCCTTATTTTCACAGCTTGGTAGTTCTGACTGAATCTCATACTAACTGTCGATAGCAACTAAGATTTTATTTAGAGTGTAGAGTGTAACATTTTTATTACTTGAAAGTAGTAGAAATTCTGTGGAAGCAATTTAGATTACTTTCCACTGTAATATCACTTCCTTAGGTTCTACTGTGTATCTCAATAAACAAGATCCTACTGTGTCACTTGCATATTGTGGTTCTAAATATATAAGATTTAACTCAGACCTGAAATTCAGATAGTTGCAGTTGGCATTTACTTATACAAAATGAATTATATGAATTGTTGACTTAAGGCACCATATGCTTGATTCAATGAAATTTTCAGTAAAGTTTGTTTAGAAGTGCTTTGAGTGAATACAGTCTAATCAGCCTGTGAAATTCAGATCCTCCTCTTCCATTTTTGTGAAATTAAGAACTGAGGAATCATAGGGGAAGACAGAGGTTTGCTCTGTGTATCTTGTGTGTCATCAGAGCCATGCACACGAGTAGTACCAGTAAAACAAATAATAGAATAACATATTTTCATAAATCCTATTTTTTCCAAATACATATTCTGAAAAAATTGTAAGCATTTCATTTTAAATGTATTAATTCTTAGAGTTTTCCTGTTAATAATAGAAATAGGTTATTGTGTACTTCCCTGTATTTGCAGGTTCTTTCAGTTTGCTATGTAACCATGTTGTTAGCAGAGAAGGAAGCCGTTAATTAGGCTATTGTTGAAAATTGAGTTAAGTTTTTTGGGCCAGGCAATTTTTTTTCAAGACAGAAGCACGCATGTTTTTCAATGCTGCTCATAGTGAGTATCTTAGAAAGAAGTAGGTGTGGTGATTTAATTTTATGAGGTTATATCTCCCTGGTTTATCATTTTTTAAAGCCTGTCCCAGTAAAACTTGTAAAGCAGGTTGGGCTTTGTGAAAGCCAATCCTCATGTATAATAAAGTTACGTGGCCTGTTTTGGCTCAGAGCTAAGAATACAAAACTATTAATAGATCCATAGAGGGTTGTAATACACGTATTGCAAAACAAAACTAATTCTAAATTCTTTATTAAGATTGCATAGTAAATTTTGAATTACTGAAAGGCAATCTTGAATTGACTGTAGAAATTTCCAATGCTTTATTTTGGAAAAGTGACATTTTCATCGACCAAAATAATTCCAAGACTAAAAATGCACGTTGGCTAGACAAAGATTTTTATCCATGAAAAGTTAGAAAGATTCTTCCCTTAATGAGAATTTAATTGATAACTGGAGATATTTCCTTCAAAGACTTCGCAAGTTATCCTGAAACAAAGAGTTTAGTACTAGATGCGTTCTAAAATATAGTAATTCCATAATATCTGAAACACTGTATTAATTACACAAATTATTTTAATTTCTGGCAAGAGCCTTGGGAAGGAAGTCCTCAGGAAACATAGCAATGTGCAGTATTCAGTTGTAGTGTTCATTTTCAGGCACCCTAGTCAATTAATTTTGAAACATTTAAAAGATTGTTGTCTAATTACATCTCTGATGTTTGATTTATATTGAAAGGTGAACTAGAAAGATGAAAAACATCTTTTCCACTGGATATTTTGGAAAAGTTAATATATCTGATACCACCAGGGAGTTCATATATACAGGCACACACACACACATGCATACACACACACATATGAACATGAATATGCATATATAATTAACTAATGAAGCAATTTTATTTACCTTTTTTAAAAAAATTATTTTAAAATATTTTTTAAAATAGTTTTAGAGCCATATGTAACATAGTCTAACTTTCAAGTATCTGAATAATCTACCTGCAGGTAGTGTTGACTTCAGAAAAGATATAAAAAATAAGACATTGAAAAAGAAGCCTGGAGCAGCCTATGGTAAAAAAGAAATGGTATAAATTAGATCTGGACTTGAATAATTCCTATGTAAAATAAAAGAGGAAAAAAATCAGGAAAGCTGTAGAGCTTATCAAAGAAAAAAAAGTGTTAGAAGGGGGCATTTCAACATTAAAATTAGAAACAGAGAGGTAGTGGAAAACTGGCTTCCTGCCTAAATTTCATAAACTAACCTGTGCTCTAAATTTATGAGAAACATGCTAGCCCTAGACCTGTCTTTTCTAGCTTGACCTCAAGCCCATGGGTTGAATCTGTCTCATCAGAACAATTCATTCAGCCTGTGCCCTGCTCTTTTCTTTAGAGCTGTTATTGCCCTCCCTGAGGAATGTAAGGAAATATGCCCATCACCTGACCAAAATGCAGATGTGGCCTATCAAACGACCTGATTCATATCTGCCACATCCCTGCTTAGCCAGTATTTGGCTTTTTCAATAGCCTCGTCTGTACACATGTCGAGAGAAAGGCCATTTAGCTGGCCTTTAGTGCCTGTAGAAAAGCATGTGTTATTAGATGCATCTAGAAAGCTTCCCCTTCCCAACAGAAAAAGATTGTTCTTTTCCAACAGGTCTATCGGCTCTGCCAAACTTGGTTTTCATCGTGCTCAAGTTTCCTGCAGTGTATGGACTACCCCTCCAACAAAAGCATGGCACATGCTCTTTTTTTGCATATTTTTAGATAGTGCACTAATAAGCAAGAAGAAATAGAATAAAGAATGCACCAGTTTTAGCATTTTAGTAGTAGAAAGGTATAGTGGGTATGCACACACTTCTTAGAACTAGTAGCAGAGTCAGTCTTTTCAAGATCCGTCATTGTTAGTGGTTCTGGAGACTCTTACCAAGGTACTCACTCTAATGCACAAACCCGATCAGACTAATTCAGATTCTTTGTGCCTTTTTCCCTTGAACCTTGTGATTTAGCAGGCAATCCTGACAAGCCATTGGCTGTTTCCATAGTCAGTTAGCTCTAACTTAACAACAGGTTCTGTAGAATCCCTCAAAATTCAAAGCAAAACAACATGCATGGATACTAATAGGATGAGCTTGATGACTCTGTGAAATTTATTGTTTACAGGCATCATTAGTTTTATTGGTAGCAGGCCAACTGTGGCGGAGGTCTATTTAGCGTGTGATAGGGAGGCAAAGGAAAGTGTTAACTTGGGTTTTGATCTTAGCAGCTTCAATCACTTCCATAAATCTGTGTTCTAGAAATGCATCTAAGTTTGTCCTAACTTTCCTGGGAAGCCCATATTTCCCTCTAGTCCCATCAAAGTTCACTTTATTAACCCAGGAGTTATAGGTTTCAGCAGAAATAAATTCTTTTAGCAGCAACAAAATGTACTTGTCGGGCTTTCCACCAGATTCTCTGAAAATCTCATTCTTTTGTGTAGGAGCCACATTTTGTATGCTTACCTCTGGCAGCTGCTCTTCTGTAGTACATTTGCCATCTCCTGCACCCACATCCAGACTGGTAATACTCATGTATTCGTCAGCTTAGGTTTGTATTCATATCACCTCACTTGGGCGTATAATTCACAGAGGCCAAAAGAAATGGTTGCCATTTTTTTGAACAGAACTAGGACACAAAAAAAAGAGCAGGGGAAAAGACAGGTTTTATACTCCCGAGCATTTGCAAGAATACTGAACGGTGAGGGAGAAAATAAAACTGGATTTACCATTGAAGAAGAAGCCTAAATCCTGCACACTCATCCTTGGCTTTTAATTGAGCAGAATAAACAATCATAGTTTAGATAAAGGCTTGTTTGCAGTTCTGTTCCAGTTATGCCTCGTGGAAGTATTTGAGTTCTCTTGCTTAGAAGTAGAAAAATGTCTTTGAAAGGGTGATCCTCCTGAACAATCTTTTGATTTGCTTCTTTAGCAAATTTACCTGAATTTGCCAGATCTGTTGACTGATCTTTTTGATGTTTTATTAGGAATCTGGATGTTGCCTATGTTATGTTTACAGACGTTGCATGTATATCTCTGTAGTTGTTGTACGGCTTCTAAAGGGCCACTTCAGAGTTACATCAGCTGTTCTGGCCTTAGATCTGAAGAACAGCATCAGTTAACAGGTTTTGACACTCTTGGTAACAGGCAATGGCTCATAGTTTTTGCATATTTGCTTTCTCTAATCTGAACCTGGGAACTGCTTGATCACGAGATGAGAGTTTGGCCAGGATTGCAGGGAGACACTTTCAAATTAAGAATTTGAAAGGAATTAGAAGATAATCCTCTGCTGAACATCTGCTCCCCAATAGAACAACGTGGGTGGAGAAAAGACACCAAAACAAGGAAACCTCCTTTGAGCTGTTTAGTCTCCTGAAGCTAAGTGTAGATATATCTTTAGTCTTCTTTTATTTTTAGCCTTTTTTTTTTTCCTGCTGTGATATTCCTGTAAATAATTCCATTTCTCCCCCCAAACATCGTGACATCATGATGGTCACAGAGGGAATGGACGGGCACATCTACACTGCACTGTGCTGTAGAAAGCAATATAGCTACAGCACCATGGAGCTGTATACTTACAGGGCTGGATTCCCTCCAGAATGTGAGAGAGCTCATTTAAATTTAGCTCAGATCTATATATTACTTGAGACTGTTCTATGACAGATGATAAGCCTAGCACAACTTGCTGGGATTAACACGGTTGATAATCAGGCATTTCTGTAACATTATCAACTCAATCTGAAAGTTTTATTGTAGGAACTAGAAGATTTGTGAGTTCAAGCTGGGAAGAGGAGAGACTGGGAAGAACTGAAAAGGACATCTTCATCTCTGAGCCAGAACTGTGAGTACTCGGGAAGTGAATTCAACGCTCCGAGTTTGACCTGAAATGAAGATTATCCTTGTGCTTACTGGGATTCTACTGCGTGATGCTTTTGCATTAGGTTGTTCACCATACAGAGAAACATGGCAATTCTTAACTCCTGTTGAAAGGAAATTACTGCATTGGGATGCTAGGAGCACAGCGCTGGAATGTGCGCTTCCCGTAACTCATTCATTAGCACTGAACATCCAGAGGAGGAACATGCTCACTGCACGCCGACAAATTCAGACCATTTGGCAGGTTCCAAGGCTTTTGGCAGGTTGGCATTGTGACACGGGCTGAGCTTTTAACCTTCCCCACAACATTCATATTATTTAAATTGAAAGAATACATACTCCAGGCAGGGCATGTTCCCAAGTTTGTGCCAAGATCTAAGCCATGCTGTACCTCAGGACTCTGAGCACTGGAGTGCTTATTAATTTTTCCCTGTAATTCTTAATAAAATTGTATTGCAGCATGCAAGCAACAAGGGCCTCTTTGATAATTTACCCTCTGCAAGTTCAAATCCGTGTTGGTGAAGGGAACTGTCTGCCTTGTATTTCAAAAGTAATGAATTCAAATTCCGTTGGGATTGTAATTTTATTAGAAATTCTGTATATCTTCTCTTGTTATTATTTCTGGGTCAAATGTATCATTATATTGATTGATCAACACTTAATTTGTTATTATCCATAAGTACTCAGCAAATAATAAAAATACCCTGTCACTTTGTTAAAGAATGAACAAAAGAGACAGTATTAGGTTACTTTTTTAATTAATTTTTTGCATACATGTAGATCAAGCTTGTATATCACTGGAGCTTTGGCTGGCCACTCAAACACCTGGCAGGAAAAGCCGAGTAGTAAAATAACATATATATATGGTAAAGCCTGTATTTTTACCTGCATTCACTGTAAAAATAAACAACACACAGGGCAGTAGGGTTTATGATAATTTTGTAAGTAAATGATCTTGAGCAGAGCAATAAACTTCTGATGTTGCCATACTAATCGGACATTTCTGTAGCATAATCAGATCAATCTAAAAATCAAAAATCGTGCAGCTCCATTCTAGGAACTAGAAGGTCTGTACTTTCTAGCCGAAAAGAGGAGAAACTGGGGATTTAGTTATATTTATTTGTGTATATTTAGTGATTTATGGTACTTCCTTTTTTAAAGTTACAACTGATTCTCCTGGATTTTTAAGCACATTTTCTCATAACTTCCACTAACTGACATCCCAGACAATGCGGAAGAGAGAGAAGCACTGAAACACAGCATTCAGCATATGGAATGTAAGTGTACATGTATATTATACCCTTAGTTACAAGTCTTGAGGGAAAGACACTGGACCTTATTTTCAAACATTCTTAGTGCATAAAAATCAAATCGAAGCTTATAAAAGCTGAAAAAAATCATGTTTCTGAAAACTGGGACCATTTTTCCCAGTGTGAGTAACCAGCATCTACCTTTAAAAAAACCTATAAATTAATTGTTCTGTGGCTCATCTTGCTATCTAAAGTAGGAATACTCTTGCCATGATACAAAACAGAACTGACAAGAAAAAGATAATATTTTTTCTGTCACAGTCATCTTACATGGACCAGAGTTTGGGACATTATAGATTAAAATTATTTTTATATATATATTTTATCGATAATGCAGTAAGTGTAAGGTATATCAGTGCATATCATGTATTTTTTTTTACTGAGCAGGTCTAGGAGTATGCTCAAACTATACCACGAGTTGTTCATGAACAGGAGCACCAATAAATGTAGTGGTTTTGCCCATTGTATCCCAATTAGCTATACCTCAGCACCAAAACAACTCGCTGCTCCTCTCGGAGTATATTCCATGATGTGCTTGCACGTGGAACTTTTAATTACTTCATATGTCTCATAAATCCCTCCAGTGTCCTCGACTAATTACAAGTGGGCAAGCTAATGTATTGTGGTTGGCGCTGAACTACCCGTGGACTGGCCAGCTGAGAGGCCAACAGTCAACAGGACTGTTAAATTCTCAGCTGAAACCTTTCTTCCATGGAAGCACTAAGTTGGCTCTTTCTTTGCTATCCAGGTGCCAGGTTTCATGAAACTTATGGCACTTTATATCCTTACAGTTTCTACCATTTTGCCCCCTCCTTAAAGGAGGGGAACTGACAGATGGACGAACGAGCAATCAGTGAAATGTTATGTATTTTCTCCTTTGAAAACCAGGCTATAACAATATATAAAACTTCACTCACAAAGTTATGAAATATCAAACAACACTCACAAAGTTATGTGACAAACACCACTCACAAAGTTATGAAATACCTTATAAATATGAAATATCTTATAAATATAAAAGGTGGAACTCTGATTTATGCCAATAATCTCTTCAAGCACTAATGTTTATCTAATGGATTCAGCTACCAAAAATTATTGCATATACTACAGAAAGCATTAGAATTTGGGATTCACCTGTGCCATTATATCAAAGCTAAAATTATTCCATGAGACTTTGGAACGTTCCATGTTGCTTGATACTATGTGCTTTTAACTAAAAGCTTCTCCTTTCACTTTACATCAACAGAAGTGGAACAATTAATGCTTCAAAATACAAGAGAGGCTTTTGTTCTTGTTTAAATTTTTGTACCTTAGCTTGAAAGGCACCTTGAGCTCCTTTGAAGTTTTCCTTTAATATACTGCACCCAAACCACTTCTTTATAAGAGCCTCATTTAACTTTTACATTTTAAAGATCCTTCAATGCAAGCCCAAATGTAACAAAGGAAAGTGATAATTGTTGAAACAGGCAGAGTTGTTGAATAGTGTAGACGCTGAATCTTATGGAAGCCACATCCTGGAAGCATCTTGTGCAACTCTGGTTCTGGTGTGTAGCTGGCAGGTAGGTCACATCACATAGAATTTGCTTCATGCTCTAGACTAATGTTTTCTTGAATTATTAATCAAGTTTAATAATTCACAGAGACCCCAGTTCCACGGAGCTTGTGTGGCCCCTTGCAGAGAGCCCCACTTGCTGCCAGTGGCGTTCCCTCAGAGGTCTGCTTGTGCAATTCTCAGATGCAGGCCTAAATGCCAATTCTCTGGGAAGTCAGCGGTTAGACTTCCATAGATTTCACTGGGCATTGGACTGGACTGTATATTCTTTGATAAAGGATTGAGTTTTCTCCTCTCTGCATTTGAAAATATCTCCCACCCAGCTGATAGTAACAAGAACTGAAATGCTGATTTCAGATTTCAAGGAAGCCATTTAGGACTGCAGGCAGAAGGTCAAGACAAACAACACTGAAGAGTGCAGGGTTGTTTGCAATTAATCCCAATACTGCCCTGGCACTCCCAGTGACTATACAGTGGTATTCCTGCCCAACAGCCGAGTAGAGTATTTAGTAGAGCCTGTAGAAGTTGTGAATCTTTACATTCCCTGAATTCCTTGTGAGTAATTCCTGGTAGTCAGTGTACAATGTATTTAATTTACTGTATTAGAAATTTGCCATTTCAGATTTCTGATGACTGCCTGGCTTTGAGGCTCTGATGCTGTTATCAGAGTCCATCATGAGTGAGCAATGTTGCTGTCGTACTGTGGTTTATGAGCCACAAGCTAAATTCATGCCTATATTTCTGCTTATTTTTGTGCTTCTACCAGTGTTGTGGGAACTCAGATGCCATTTCAGACCCTTGAAAGTAATTCTCATGCACCATACTTTTTTTTCTTTCTGAACTGGGGCAGATGTCCCTTTCTGTAATAATTTAATTAACACTTTGGAATAATGATGCATTAATTAATGCCAGATTACAATGGAAATGCTATAGAATTACACTTTATATCAACAGTAATGCAAAATGAGTTCCTCCTGGATAATATTTCTTACAGAGAATACAAAAAGAGATAATACTAATTAGGCCATCAATTTAAATTTACCATAATTTCAATCCATGTCACTTATCTGTTCTCTAGCACAAAACCTTCTGTTCTACCATACACTTTTTGCTGCATTGATATCAGTATGGCAGCCAGACTGGGAGTTACTTCCTAATGTGCATTCTTATACATTATAGTACATTCCTGTACTATAATCCTGGGTTTGGTGCCTGTGTTGTGAAGGATTGAGCTTTAAAAATTGGGTATAGGCTTAATAATGTTCTGACATAGATCTTCTGTGGGTAGAAAAACTTCACTGGCAAAAAATACCCTCACCAGAGGCAGAGGATTCTGTATTGTGTATGGCACATGATCAGACTGTAGCACACAGTTCAGGTTATTCTAATTCTTCTTGGCATGGCCCAGATTTGCTGCTGCAAATGCAACATCTGCAAAGTCATTCTTTTGTGAGCATTATTACTTTAACTGCTTCATACCAGAATGTGAGACAAATAAGAAACCAAGCTTTCTGTTCCCATGTAGCTTCAGTCTCCGTAGTATATTCCCACTTCCAAGAATAAAATGGTTTATTTAAAGCACGTCTGATCTCACCTGCACTCTGGTGCTTTTTTCTTTATATGGTCATCACCTAGATGCTGCCTCTTGGGCAGGCAAGAAAAGAGGATTAAAAAGATAATTCTGAAATTCAAAGCATGAAAAAAATTTAGCAGAGATGATTCAATTTCAATGAACATCCAACAAAGCTTTGCCTTCCTCTCCATCTCCCCTCCTGACTCTCTGGCAGTTTGTGTGGAACCTGCTGGGTCACCAGAATTTCAGGCTCCTTGCTCTTCAGCAACCTGTGTCGAAGACCAACAGAGTGTCAAGTCAATAGAGGCCAGTCAGGCTGACTTGCAAGCTCTGATGTTCATTTGGAATTCCCAAGGTGTACAGGGAGTTGCACTTCAATCCAAAATATGTAATGAAAAATAGTCAGGGACGTGGAAGTCTTGGCTGTACCAGCACACTAGGAGTTTGAGAGTATTTCACTCGCCATGAAGAACTTTGGAAATTATCAAAGGAATTTTTTTTATTTTCCAGAATGCAAATTTTCAGAATTTGCTGCATGATAAATTTTAATGTATTTGGGGCTTTTTATTCCGAATACAAACAACACTAAATTTAGAAAATCCCTGTGAAACAGACTCTCTGCACAGCTCTAGTTGCTTTCTTCAAACACTGAAATATCCTTCTTTATAGAAGATTTTGCTCATTAGATTTTAATTGTATGCTTTTATACTAGCCATTTGTATTAATTTTATTGTATAAAATTGAATCATTTAGTTCAACACAGAAAATGCTAATGCCATCGTAGAATGTTTTCGCCAGCAAGGGCATTGCAGGAAGCGTTGGCCACTCAGCAGAATAGATTAGATCAGGAGACAGTAGCTGTGAGAAAGTACGTAGTGAGAGAGTTCAGAGAAAACAAAACCCCACATTGATGGTCCTGCTTTATGGAAAAATGTTTCAGCCTGGATAATAGCTCAGGAAATTCTTTTGCTGGCACAATGTATATCTTCTGGAGAGGGACATTCTTTTTTTATAGACATTTTGAGTGAAACGTATGTCGGGTAAAGAACAGCAACTTGTATCCAGTTCAATGGCATTAGCCATAAACCAGGAGTTGTGCAGGATTTGACCATCACAAATCTACTGGGTATTCTGCACCAGAATGAATTTCACACATTGTAATTTGGCTTCAGCATACTGCTTTCTCTGGAGAGTACCATTATGGTCTCTTTACCACATGGGCAAATTGAGTTAATGCAATAGCTCTTCTGCTTTGCAGAATTTAGAAAAGGTCAGATATGTAAATCTGTGTGATTTGTTTTATGAACTTACCTCTTTATTTGGGACAGTTCACTATAACTGGCCATGACTGCCCAGGACTGTTAGAAGAATATGTAGTTAGGAGAAATAAAGTGAGCAGATTTTTGAAAATATGAAGAAAAGTTCTTTTCCGAGGAGGTATCTTAGATAGTGGAACAGACTTTTTGGAGAACTACAGTAAGCCCTCATCATTATATGGGTTTATAACTTAGTGCAGAGCAAGCAATATACTAGAAAAAGTACAATAACTACATGGACTGAACTGACGTTGATCCCAAAGTTCTGGAATTAAGAAATCTCACAAATGTTTTCTATCTCTAACTTCTGTGAGGACTGGCAAAGAAGGGCTTTTGTAGATCAGGACTCCAACAAATATAGTAAAACAGCCTTGTATTTGGAAAAATTTGCTCTGTGCCAATCTACACTGTGCTTTCCCATCTCAAGTGCTATTAATCCCTTACTTTCACAAGCAATGAAGTATGTTCAGAAAAACATGAAGAAAAAAAAGTGAAGATTCTTTTTAGATTTTATATGTAACATCAACAAGAAACTAATTGGATTAAGTATTTTTGTACAAAAATAGCACTCTTTTCCAGAATTCTTGTTTAGCTTGCCAGTTTTAAATATGTGTTTTTCTCTGTTTAAGTCTTCATAGTGTATTTTTTTCTCATTAAGTTATATGATCTCAAAATGAAGAACTTTTAATCTTAATTTTTTAGATTATCTTAACCCTTCATTGCTAGGAATGGTATCATGAAGGTACAAAAAAAAATATTTTAGCTGGACAGCTATCTGATGGTTCTGTGTTTAGCTGAAACTACAAATTAGTATCTACAGAGGACGGAAATAGGGTCAGATGCCTCCCTTGAAGATGTTGTCTTTATGAAACTAAAAAAATCTAAATGTGTGGATTTCAGAGTTAAGTTCAAGTATTTTAGTAGCCACATATTTAAGTACTGTTTTGTTGTTTGTTTGTTTGTTTGTTTTCTGGCACATTTCCAACCTTAAATCAGATGTGGAATACTTCTAAGGTGGTGGCTGATAGAGGATTTCAACAACCTTTCGATTTTAACTTTATGTTTAAGGCTTCTGCAGGACATCCTTCTTCTACGACAGCACCAATACATTGGTAACACCTGCCTCTGTCCAGTTGATCACACCTGTTGACACTTACATGCATTAACAAATCAACTAATAACCTTCCTCTGCTTCTCTTTTTCATCCCCATTAGTACTGGTAGCTCTGTGCATAGAGAATTATGATATACAATGTATTCCTTGTTTAAATGGATTTTATTGAGTGCCAAGCCTAGTTCTGGTCATACTGCTTAATGATACCTCTAACTCAGAAAGGGTAATTCTAAGAAAAGAAAGCCTTTTCACAGATATATGTAACTTTTGAATAATTCCATCCCTGGACTGTCCTATGAGCTATACGTACTTAAATTTTGTCCCAGAGCAGTACAACAGTTCATGTTTATGTTCAATTCTCTGTATTTATGTCTATGAAAGAGAAAAGCCCAAAATGAGCTGACTTTGAAGGTTCTGCTGGTAGCCAGAAAATGTGGTACCCCTTCCACAGTGCTGCATGTCGGAGCACAACACCACAACACCAAGCTGATTCCAGAGGGGATAATACAGGGAGTGGGGCAGCACCATAAGAGGGTACCAGCTTGGATTCTGGAAACAAGAGAGCCACATTAGCACCTGAGCTAATATATCCTCCATCTTGATGGTGGTAATTAATGAGGGACAGCACCGCACTGACGATGCTGTGCTGTCTCAAGTTCTGTTGCATCGGTACATCGAAGTGTGGTTGCAACTAGTTCAGAAACCATTGCACAGATGTTTGTCAAAGCCAGGAAAAATATTAATATCATGAGACTTACATGCTCAGATTTTTCTGGTGAAAATTTTAAAAATCACTACTCAGGCACATTAGTCAGTGCTATACTACATAGAGTGGCTAGTGACTATTGAACATTTGAAATATGTAAGTTCAAAAGCAGTAAGCAAAAACTAACAATTGGAGAGTGTTGAATAAATTCAGAGAAACCATGATCAGCTCATGGATATTTAGTAAACAATAGTTTTCTAAGTTACTTGCTATGCATTGTCTATTCACTTCTAGGTACTATCATACGATATAAATGGTATTTTTATTTCAGCTCCTAGGACATAAAAAAATTTTTAGAAGCTAGCTGAGAGTTTTGCAAGCGTATCTGAATGGCGAATCAACTGAGGTAAGTTGGAGTTTATGTCCCTGAACATATTGTATGATCAGTGGATAAGGCAGGGTTTAAATGTAGATTAATTATAGAAAAACAGAATATAGATTATAGAAAACCACAGGGTATTAAGTATCTAGGAATATTTTACCTTATGGAGTTGAAGTCTACAACTAAACTTTACAAATATGTAATGTGGAATACAGTGAAAAAAATAATCGCTGGGTGGTCTCTGCCACATACTGTATCGTGTGGTGGAAAAGGCTGAGAGCCATAAGAAAGATATTGGTACCATACCTGACATACTGTATACATTAAACATCTTACTATTTACCTTCTGAGAAAAGTTCTTTAAGGAACTCGTGGCTTTGTTCACAAAAACTTTATGGCATTATAGGAAGCCCAAAATCTGGGATAAAAATGCTAGTGTTAGCCAAACCTCTAGGTGGAACAAATTTTCCAGAGTTACAAAAATATTGGGTTTTTGTGAAGCCAAGGAATGGATACCATGTAAGTGGATCTCAGCCCATTTGGACAGCCTTTGAAAAAGCACAAACATTACTTTTTCATTTGTTCTCATTAACAATGGTGAAGTGAAAAGAGCTGAGTGCAGTACTGAAAGCCATGGCTAAGTAGATTTTGAATCATAAAGAAAATGCAGGGGTAAATGCACAGGAAAATACAAAATGAAAAGAAGGGAAGTCTTATGAAACAAAATGAGTGCAATTTTTGTTGGCTTTCTTGATTTTTTATCCTTAAGTGTCAGGGCCCTGAGGGCACCACTGGACCCCCTCGGGGCCCCCTCAGCCCTGCCCCAGCAGCACCACAGTAGGGCCCGCCTCCCCACTGCCCTGCCCTGCCCTGCCGGGCCGTGGGCCCCCCTGCAGCCAGGCCCACCCACAGGCCCACTTCCTAGCCCAGCCTTGGCCCATCCCTCTCTCCAGGGAGATGCCTGATGCCTGGGGCTGGGGCTGCCCCCGGTAGCCCTGACCTGCCCCTCTCCTGGCTGGGGATGAGATGGGCCCTGGCTGCCAGGCCCTGCCCTGCCATCCCCTGGGGCCTCCCAGCCCCATGGAGGCCTCGGCCTGTGCAGGGCCCCGGTGTTAAACACTAAAGCAGGAGGGCTGCGTGTTGTAGCGTTAACAGAATACCTCAGACCCACGGAATGGTGTCTGTTTCTTTCTCGTCTCCTTGTAAAACTGTATAGGCTCAGAGCGGGACTTCAAACGCAGACAGTGGGAGAAGTACTGTGGAAACCTCCCTGCTTCTCCACGAGGACTAATACAGAGGCAATGTGAGTAAAACATAGACTTCTGCTAAGTTCTAAGGGATTCGAGTCAAGCCCCTTAATTGTATACATTACGTTCTCCCCTCCTCTCTGCTCAGTTTCCTCAACATTGCCACTCATAGGTTCACAAATAAGCACTATAGCCTTAAATGCTTAAGGGAGGCAATGGAGGAAGATTACAGAGTGAATGCAAGGAAGGAGTTCCAGTGTGCTGCCTTATTCCTGCTGCTTTACTTTTGATTAATGGAACAATAAACACCAATGAGAACTGCTAGGGATAGCTCGAGATGTGGGCAGATGCTTGTCTTGTGGCTCTTCAAAGGGCATTTACTACCTTAAATATTCTATGATTGTAATTTTGGTTGAGGGTTGGTGGCTCTCTTCCATTTGTATGGGTATCCAATTACAACTCAAATATTTGCGCTTGACAGCAGTTTTAGACTACATAGTTAAATGAAAAATGAACCAAATGCAGTACATACTTTAATAACAATCAGTCTTAAGAGAATTTTTTGAAGAACAACTTCTGACCCACCAGGATTATTAAACATCCCGTAGCATTTTTTGTAAGATTAGTCACAGTGTCTTTTCTGAAACTCAATTTATATTATTACATTCTGCTTCCATAAATCGCCCTACGGTATCAACTGAATATAGTATTCTTCTGTCACATATTGTTGTAGAAAGTTAAAAAGCTGTCATGTTCCACCTCAGAAATGGATCCACTTTGCTAAAATGTAATGCAGTTCTATTACAAGATTTGGATTTTTTTGTTATTTTACAATCCAGTACATTTACAAGAGAATCCATTATTTTTTCAGTGCTTCTTAGTGTCCTCATCTGCATCAATGAATACAGAAATCATAAGTATTAGTCTTTTGCAAAGGCACTAATTTCCAGAGATTGTCCCCTGGGACTGTCCACAAAAGATGGAAAACCATAAATTTCCATTTGCATATGTGTCTAAGTGCATGCACCAGCAAAGAACCAAGTTTCTAATTTTTCAAAACCTCTCTTTATTTCACAAGCAATGACTACATTCTAGATAAAGGTCCCAAAAACCGTGATTGTTTACTTAATACATTTTGTTTCTTGGCAAGTCTTGCAGGTGATGCAATAAATGTTACTCCTTCCTTTAACTCAATATCAAGCAAGCAGATCATTCTCCTTCTTTAAATCTTATCTTTTGACTGAGAGGAGACCCAGTAGCCCTGCTCCTCTTGATTATTATGTACCTTGTTATATGTTTGCCAGAATGGGGATATAAACCTAGTGCTGTATCCAGATTCAAGTGTGAATAATTACATTCTGCCTACCTAAATCCCAGTGCAATTTCATTTGGGTACAGTATATTTCTTCATTTCCTGCTCTCGGGTCTGTTCTGGCATCTATGGAAGTTAATGGAAAGTTCTCAAGGACTTTGGTGAAGGAAAATGTCCATAAACTATGGTGTGATTCTGTTGTGGTATTAAAAAACTTGAGTTGACATGAGTCTGTATCTTATTATAAATTGCTTGCACTGTGTATATCTTTACCACTTTGGAAAACTCTTCACATCTCATCAACATTATATATGTATATTCAAGATATAATGAATGGCAATTACCATTTTATATACGCATTCTGTTGGAGACGTATCTCTTAAATTTACAGATATATACGGTTGATCTGATATGGTCACTGAACTTCATGAAGATCTTTCTTTTTACTTTAGTGGGGATGTCTAGGTAATACCTTAAGAGCAGTAGGGCATAGTAGCCTTCTGAGGCATGGAAATTCAGTTCTCTGTCTTTTGTGGATGTGTGCAGGAAAAAATTGAAATAAGTTGTTCAAAAATTGAATTCAAGTCTTTTGAACCCCAGATCAATACCCAAACTACAATACTCCGTGACACTTCATCAGCACCGTTACAAGTAGCTGGTGCTCTGTGCTTTCTTAGCAAACTTTCGAATTTTTGCAAAATATGGTTTTGCTTTACTAACTTTTCTAGAGCTAAAAAGTGCAGGTTTTGAACCCTTCTCGCTTGTATCTAAGAAGTTCCTTGGAGGCGACAAAGAGAACATGTCTCAGTGAGCAACTCAAAGCAAAGGCAGACCAAATTGTAAAGTCAGACCTGAGTTTTCCTAATGTTTTGGGAGTATTCAGGACCATCTTTAACCAGAAATTATTTTATTTAGTATTTTAATAAAGTAAGGATCACCATCTAATGAAACTAGATGACTCCGGGCTGGAATATATTTGGTACTCTTGTTTCCACCTTTGTTTCTCTTGATGGTTATGTTTTATAAGTTATTCCATCCACGCTCATTCTTACGACTTTTGATCACATTCTCATGAGCCAGACCCAGGCTGGGGCAGGACGCAGGCCATCTCTTTTTTCCTCCAAAGTCTGTGTCATGTACTTTTAACCCTGGCCCGAGCTATTGGCATGGAAATTGCTGGTATCCTAAATATACAACATTCCTTTTTTGGCCTTAGACAAAACCAGGAGTAGGGCTGGTATAAAAGTCTGTGATGACAGCTTCATAACATTTCTCAGAAACCAGCAAAGGAATTCTGCAGTGAAGCTACAGCAGTGGAGAGAATCTCAACAATTTAATTCTGTGATTCTTACTGTGGCAGTGGGAGGTCATTTTAATTCAAGAGCAAAACCAGCAGAGTCTTGCAGTATCACATACAGCATTTCTAATAAGTTAAAAATCCTCTAAATCAGAAGTGTGGTACAGGTAAGCAAGCTGGTAAAAACCCTCCTGACAAGAAAGATGGTTTTATTTTATTTAATTTTTAAATGTTTCTGCAGCTTGCTAGATTCATAACCTAGGGCAAGTTTAATTAAAGTCAATGAAGCAGTTTAAAGTGAAGAAAAAATCAGCATTAGAAAAAGTGTTGACTGCTTTCTAATTATGCTGTGGACTTTTTCTGTAATGGATTCTTGCCTTTTTAACTCTAGATAAAGCCACTGATATATGCCAATGTAAACAGGAGACCTGGGAAATTCCTTCATAAAATTTCCTTCCCAGTCGCTTCTCCAGATATCTTAGCACCCTTGTGACATGATCCATTTCATTGCTTTTTGTCAACAGTTAGACAAGGTGGATTTTATTTTCTGAAGATTGTAACAACAGCATACCATGCAGGAAAGTTTTGCATGTATAGTTTGGAAACCTTTTGTTTTACAAATCCTTTATTCAGAGGGTATACCTGTATGATACCATTTAAGCTCCCAGATTCAGCCTGAATTGAGGTATACCAGTGAATATGGAGATTAATAATTGTTGTGAATGCTGCACTGAACCCATAGATTGTCTCAGTAGGATTTTGTTTTGATGTGGCTGGGGAGCTTGCCTACAATACAAATGGCATTCCCCTTACCCTTAATGGATGAGGATCTGCCAGTTGCATGTTGCGTCCAGTCATTCCTTCCAAACATTTCCTGACTTGATACAGGCAATGGGCAGTCCGTGTTCCTGCCAGCTGATCATCAGCCAGGTTTGTGATCTGACAGTGATTTGCTCTAGTAGAACCATTCATCTCTTTTGGAACGGTAGATGGAACTACTTTCTGGAGTTCATCCTGAGGTACCAGTGAAGCTCAGAAGGGACAATGATAGGATACTTGAGTGTCCCAAGGTAACAACATCCCAGGACAACATATACAGAATCATAGAATCATTTAGGTTGGAAAAGACCCTTGAGATCATCAAGTCCAGCCATTAGCCTAGCACTGTCAAGTCCACCACTAAACCATGACACTAAGCACAACAGCTGCACAGCTTTTAAATACCTCCAGGGATGGGTACTCAACCACTTCCCTGGGCAGACCATTCCAATGCTTGACAACCCTTTCGGTGAGAATTTTTTCCTAACATCTTACTGTCCCTTCTGTTAAATGCAGCATCTCATGCTGTGGCCTTTCTGACACATCCCAGTTCATCCCATCTAACCTACCAGAGGAAGGTATGAAAAGAGCAATTTGTGCAGTAGCCATCTGATCCAGAAATTTACCTTGAGGTTTTATATTTTCAAATCCATCTGCATATCAATAAGTATTCCCACTGAGTTGTTACAAAAGAGCATGTGCTGTGTTATACCGGCTATGCTCTAAAAGAAAAATCAGCTTTTATAGCCTGCTGTAAGTCCCCCTTGTTCAGGACTACACATTAAATAAAGTATGTATTATAACTTTTGATACACTTGCTCCTTTGTTTTATTTTAGACGATTTATTCAGTCTTCAAAATCCTTCCATCAAGATTTTGGCCTGATGACTGTCCAGAGGCCTCCTTAAATTAGAGCAGGTACATTAGGTTCTGCACTTGTGAAATTCTGAATTGTCCCATCATTCTTCATCACTGTTTTAATGGGTGTATTTCTGGTCCTGAAGAAGAACGAGTCTGCTTGGCAAGATGCAGTAAACTAAGCATGAGCTTTGAGTGGGCTTGTTGATAGAGTTCACTAGAGGAATGTAACATTTACAGAGGAATTGAAATGCTCCTAGCAGTGCTTTTTTCCTGTGAGAAACTCACTAAATGCTCACAGAATCGAAGGCTACAAACAAAATCTTTTGCATCTCTCTAGAGAAGCAATGAAAGCATTTCACATTTGTTTTGCAAACAATGAACTTGATAATCAGGTTATTTTTGTAGGAATGGTAACTTGTTTGTAACTGTGTATTGAAAAACACATTGCAAGTCATTTAGGTTGCAAGATCAAGTACTCCCAATTTTAGAGAATGGCCCTAGAACCCTAAGTCAGCTTTCCTCAGGTGTGTGTTACGATAGCATCCTTATTTACAAATCACGTATTGCTTTTGCCTCATTTTGCGCACCAGAGCAATGATTTGCAGGGAATAAGGAAGGTGTTGAATAGTTCTTTTTAATTTCATTGTCTAGTCTGTAGTCTTAGGCCTTATTTACTGTCCACTGTGCCAGCTAATATAATCCAAACCTGCACTGCATTTGGAATTATTAATTTATTTTTACTGTTTTCAATGGCATTCTTCATTATAGAACTATCTGAATACTTCCCCGATGTTTTTCTGTAGGGGGTGAGCCAAGAATATTGTCCCCATTTTATAGCTGGGTAAGTGTAAATTAGCTGATCAGTAGTAAGAAGTCAACATGACTAAAACTCATCCTGGCACTGCTTTTAAATTTATATCCTCTCAGTGACATTGTGTGTCCTTATGTTCCTGTATTATGTGTAAGGGTAAATAGGAATTTTGGCTTCTTGTCTTTCTGTCATTCATTATGTGGCCTCTGTCTATTACACCATTCTTTATTTGGGCAGTCTCTGTCTTTTTAATCTTTGCACATTGGGATTTCCCTTTAGGCCCCCATCATTTTCACTGCTCATATCTAGACATTTCCGCTTTAGAGACAATAAGATCAAAATTCTGTTTAATTGTCCACTATAAAAAAAACCCTTGGAATATTTTTATCTGAAAGATGTCTTTTTAAAGCAAAACAGATTTCACAAAATGACTACAACATGAACAGTATCAGTACTGACTTACTTAGTCCTAGGACTGAGTAAACCCTTTCAGGGACAATGAAAGTGTATGCCATTAGCCAAGTCTGACAGAGGATGCTGGTTAACATTAATTTTGTTGCTGGTGGTTTTATGAAACAAAATTCTGTCTGCTGAAAATTAGACTAAGCAAATTGAGCTTAGTTTGGACAGACCACTGCAGGGTATGAAATGGTCCTTCGCAATGAATGGGGCTTGATTTAAACAGTCATGCATCAGCATACAGAGTGCATGTTCCATATCTAAGCCACTCAGTGACTTGTATTTATTATTCAAACTGGCATGCACTTATGTGAAAACTCTATGTATTTAGATTGGAAACAATTTTAAATAATTAACATAAATATATCAACTCCAGCAACAGGCATATCATATTAAGTAACACAAGATGTAGATTTGGGAGTGCTACCAATAAGGCGGATCAGCATGCTCCTGCAGCGTGGGACAAGCACGCTGTTGACAGCGATTAGAAAATGCTCTTCACAACTGTGAAAATTAAACGCAGGGCCTTACCATTCGGGGTTATCTAGAGGGAGCTAAGTCCTTCAGCAACTGTGGAATTTTCAATGATGTGCCCTGCTGCGATTTTTCTCTGGTGTAATTTTGGTTGCTTGCAATGACTATTTTTCTTTTCCAAAACAGTACAGATTTGGACACTGAATCATGCTTTGGTGTCCTGTCACCATGCATCGCTGTGATCGCACGGTAGCTAATGGTGCATGGTCTGAGTGCAACATCACTGTTCCAAAACAGATCAACTACTAAACTGATAGGCAGTATAATGAGAAACTCCTGCTGACAGCAGTTGAATTCCCAATGGGAAAGAACTTGATGCTGTCTGAGCATAGGTTACCAAATGTACCACCATAAAATAATTGATTTTGTGATATATCAAGTAGGGACATAGTTGAGACTATTGAACTTTTCACTTAGGGCCTCAGGGTGAACTTGAACCAAGCTCCCAAAGGTGAAGAACCAGTGCTTGACATGTGCGGGGTTTTGCACTCTTAACAGCCTCTTTAACTTTCATTTTCTCCTATTAATCTACTTTCACGAAGATCTAGATGTGCACAGAGTCTCATTAAGATGGTTGAGTTGTCATTGGAGATAATCACCAAAGGAATGTGTTATAAAAGGAGAAAAAAAGTATGTCTAGAAAGTCTGAATAATTTTTTTATGCTGTTGTTTTAGTGAAGAGGCTTTGGATGCTGATAGGAAAGTTACTATAGCTATAGGGCACATTTAATTGCATTTTAGAAACTTCTTTTAATCCTGTAATAACAAAAAATTAAATCAGTGCTGACATTTTTTTGTTGCCAGAAGAAGGTAGTAAAAGGGTAAAGAAATAATTGTTAGTTCTGAGAATATAATTAGCAACTTTAATGCTTTAATCTAAAAAATGCATATTTTGAGCCTGGGTGAATGATTAAAGAACAGATATTGAAAGCCTTTGAAATTTCTAACTGTTTGTTTTTAATTGTAAATTATGATCACTATAATTAGCTCATTTAGTACATTTATAATGTAAACAAATATGAATATACAGAATTTTGGTGATATATTTCAGGGCATATAAGAGCAACATTGTGACCCAACATTAAGCCTTTCTTGTAGCGTTTGGCACTGCTTCATTCTTTCATACTGGGTTTTTTTTTCCCCTTTTTTTCCGGAAGATAAAAGAAAGACGTACATAATACTTGCAGGTCTCTGCTGAGGTCTTAATGCATCTGGAACTACACCGAAGAAAATACAGATAGAAATCTGGTCCTTTTGGGGCTCCATTTAACCCTCACTCTGAAGCTTTCTTACAGCTAGACTGTTTGGCATGCTAAAAAATAAATCCTACGTGTTTTCTTAAACACCAGGTTGTTCATACTGAGCAATTAGATCAGCTGAAAGTGATACTGTGTTTCAGGTAGACTTACCTATTTCCCTAGCTAGCTATCTGCAGAAATGCAGTGTGTCTGATACTGGCTGTTCCGTTTCCTGGTGATGCACTTTATGCAGCATCCTGGGACTGCATTTCAGAAATCTGCTCCTTTCCTGATACACGTGCTGCCCTACACATCACTCAGTAACACAAACAAGAGCTGCCCGGCTAAGACTCCCTGCATGCTGATGGAAACACTTAATGAGTAACAGGATGTTGTTCTCCCACCAAGTTCAAAGATTAAAAATTGGGGTTTAGTCTCACCATTATTTTTATAAAAAAGGCATCTTTTGTTACATTTCCAGAGCTCAGTTATCATGCTTCGACACACTGCATCCAGTTCCGATAAGTCATGGAAAGTTACGATTAGTTAAGCTCCTTATGAATAGAGAAGACTTCCCTGAAGGTTGAAACCGGCTTCTAACTTGAGATTTTAAATCATTGCTGAAGTGTTTTGACTAGGCTGCCTTTGTGTACGCTAAACAGTTTAAGGTTACTTTTTAATCCAGTGGCGCCTGTTTTATGATGTACACTTGCTGCGGATTGAATGTTGTTCTGTTCATCACTGCCAGCTGTCTCCTTGGGATCCTCTAGTAACTAAGTTATTTTATCTCAGAGGAATGAATTGTCAATAACAAGCAAATAATAACTTTTCTGCTGAATTCTCAAGATTTTTTAAAAAAACCTCTTCTTTTGTCATTCTTCCCCTACAATGTAAAATGTATTGTGAGGGTTAGTTGCTCTATTCTTGCACTGTGAGCCTTCAGGAGTTAAAATGTTTATAGCACGAAACAAAGGTAGAAGAGGTACATATTGCTGCGGTGTATTCACCATATTCCGTGGATATTTTTTAGCTGAAGGAAGCAAGCCCTGGTTATTACAGCTGTCATGCTGACATCCGATATTTCAGTATCAGAGATTGCCTCACCCACCACATGACCCTGATCACTACTGCGATTCTCTGTCCACTATTAAACTGTGAAAGGTCTTGGCCCTCCAGATGCTGCTTCAAGTCTGAAATAGCAACTTGTCTGTCATACTCTCTCTGCCTAACTTAATGTTTAAGGAGCCAGCAAAAATGTTTTATGTAGACAGGGTCTCGTACAACAACAAAGCAAAGAACACATCTTACGTCTGTTTTCATGGCTGATGCAGAACAAGGGCCCTAAGTATGCATCGGTTATTAAAAATGAGTAAACTTTGAAGTGACTTGGTGCTTTAAATCTCAACAATTACATTCATTGCATTTCATTTCTAGTTTTGGGGAACACATTTGCCTCTTGAAAGTCCTGAGAGGTATCTTGAGATTTCCCACGGGAATGGGGGCATATAATAGCATGATAATCTTCATGAGTCAAAACTGAAGAATTCCAAAATATTGTCTTACAAAATTTCAGATCCAAAGCAGATCGTTACTGAATTTTTGGTTATCTTTCCACAGCAGGGAAAAACAAGCAAACAAGCAAAAATTGTTCATAGAAATCTGGTTTAAAAAACTGAAGCTATAATGCAAACTCCAAAATTGTGTGCTTGAAATGAATAGAACTTCCCATGATGCGCATTTTTCCCTCCTTAGTAAGTACCTTACTTGTGGTAAGATTAAAAGTTGCTTAACATAGGCAACATGAAAGACTTAGACAGTAGACTTTTCTATGCAAATAGATAAGGCCTATCAAGCCTACCTAATTTTTAGGAATAAGGCATTGGAAAAGATTCTGTACTTAAGATAACAGAGCTGGCCTAACTGGCTATTGCTCTGTACATTGTACAAGCTTTGACACAGTGGTTGTCAGACGTTTCCAGCCCTGAATGCTTATCTTTTTTAGCCCTGTACTGTTGTTAAATTCATGTAATTCATGTATGTGGGGCTTGACAGCCAAGAACCAGGGTTTGTATATTGAAATTCAGCTGCATCTGGATTGTACCAGAAATTGAGTAGATGTAATGCCAGAGTAATAAAGAGGCTGGATAACCAGCTTCTGTGTTTTTTTGAAGTGATTTTAGGTTCTTAAATGTAGTTTTACAAAAATAATTTTTTTGCTTTGATGGACATGCTTGTGAGCATCTGACCTGCAATTCCTCCTCTAATGCAGAGGGAAAGGTACTTTTGTGCAGAGTGCTTCTGGTCACCTTTGCTGAGGTAGTGCTGAGTTTCTTGCAGTGACCCCCATGAACAGGATCTCTAACAAACACAGCTGCAGCATGTTATATTGGAAAATGTTTTTCTTTGAAATAGAACTATCCACGCTTTCATACCCTTTGCGGTTTATTCTGGATTGCAGTTGCAAATACCATTTGTTATGGCACAAAAGGTCCTCTTCATGTTTTGTCAGAAGCATCTCTCTGTTTGTAACGATATTGATAGATAATACGTATATATGCATACATAGCATATATTGAATATATATAAAAAGCCAAATGTGTGCCTTCAGATCTCATGTTAAGAAAAGGCCATCCTGTAAAAATAAAGCCTTACAAAATTTTATATAGTTTTAAATTAAAGTTACGAAGTTATATATGTGAAGTTAAAAGATTATAAATTCAGTTCTGCTTATCTTAGTGGAAAACCAGATCAGAAATTGTCAGCAGAGTACTGTCGTGACTCTGAAGATGGAAAGCAGGATAGACAAGGATTTAGAGCTAATATGAAGAGGTAAAGAGAGAAGGGAGGGCATGTGTTCCTGAGAGAAAACCTTAAAAACAAATATAAAAAGTGAGAAAATTAAGGTGTGTCTACTCTGAGCACACATTTGACATTAACTTGTAACAGATAGGGTTTTGCTGTCTGTTAAATGAAAATCTACAACTCTATTGAATAAGGGACACAGACCAAGCTGACTGGATTGGAAAAAAACTTGTTGCCCTTCTGTGGAATATCTGTAACGGCTGAATGCTCTCCATGCACCTATGATCCATTTCATGTCTGGATCTGCAATGCTTTTTATATACAATATTTACTGTAATCAGAGAAGTTGCACAACAAGAACTTTTTGGGTCTAGAGATGGGATTATGTGGTTTTTCAAAGAGAAAAAATCACTGTTTTATATTTATTTTCTTTTCTAAACAAAAATAGTTGCTAAAATTTGTCAGTCATTTGTCTGTGGACAAACAGTGGATTTGATGCTGCCATTGGCAGTTTAGGGATGAAAGGCTTTGGGTGTCGTGCTCTCTGGAGTATAACTCTGTGCTTGTTCATTTTCTCTTATGAGATTTGGATGTGCTGTTGCAAAGCCTTGGTCTTCACTGTGCTCATAAGTTTTCCACAGTGATTATGACTAGGGTCCTTTAATGATACTGTAATTACCATTATTCATAGTAATGGCTTATTAGTAATAATTACTAATAATCTTGATAATCCCCTAAGGAAAAATACTGTAGGTGGAAAGCCACAGATGGAGTCATTATAACAAAGAGAGGCTCGTTCCTTGTGCCCATCTTGTAACAAAATAATTAATTCCCAGCTTTTTTCAAGGATGATGAAGAGATTTCTGGAGAGACTTCTCTCATACCGACCCTCTCTGCCCCCCTGAAAGGCCCCAAAAATTAAAAAGTGGAAGAATGAGCAGGCCTCTGCCCTGATTCCTGTGAATAATTCAGGCAGTAAATATAACTTATTTCCATCCAGCCTTCTGTGTCTTCTCCACTTCATCTTAATTTTCATGGCCTTTTGTGTTTTCATAAGCCCATAGAATGTGTGGTAGACAAAAAGTACAGTATTCATAGCTTGGTAAACAATGTATTACCAGAATTGTTTCAGAAGACCTCTTTCTCACAGGATATGTTGCCAAATATGTATTGTTTTTATATCCTTAAATTCACTTTTAAAAATGCACACACAGCTCTGGCTGTGTTTATCTACAGCTTTGAAAGAACAACAATCAAAACGAACAGCATTCCATGATCATTTAGTCTTCAGACCCAATAATAAAATCCTTATTCACTTCTACAAGTACATCTCTGTCCAGTGGTTTGTCCCATACACAGAATGTGCCTGCAGCTCTTGGCACCATGGAGGGTGGCGAAAGAAATCTTTCTCATTGGCTGGGAAGGCTTCGTGCAGATGAAATAATGTAATCCTGAATGGTGCACTCAGATTTTTTCAATAAATGTTTTTCGTCACTACAGAGCTTTATATAAAAGCAGTAAAGGCAAGAAAGGAAATTAGAAACACAGCTGAGACTGCATCTCATACTTCATAATGGCCTAAAATTCTTAGTGTTTATTAAAACTAACACCCCTTGTCAGGGTGTTGATCAAAAATTCTCTGCAGTCTTTTTTCTTTGATCTTTTCATTTTACAAACCACAGATATTTGTTGCCATTTCTTTATTTAGTTTTATGTCTAAAACATTGAAACTCAGAACTGCTTTCCAATAGCGTTGCATGATAAGGAGTAATCCTGAATTCATTGAGCCAGCAAAGTCATCACTAAACAAATTTGTCCACTCCCAAAGAAAGGAGAACTCTGGTGTTACTCAAACAGAAATGGTCAAAGGTGGCACCAGAAAGGATGCTTTCAAAAACCTGTCATGTCTGTGCACCTCATGCTTCTACTGCTGTCCAGTCGGAATATGGGCATACCCTATTCTAATACACACATTTACCTTTTGTTTCAGCAGCTCCCTGGCTCCTGCACATGCAAACATTTGAATTTCCTGTTGGCTCAGAGGTGAGATTTATAACATTTATTAAAGTTGCTTTTCACAGTGAGTTTACTGGGCAGAAAGCCTAAGAGGGCTTTTTTTTTTAAGGGGGTTTAATTGCTTGAATTTACCAGAGGGGTGAACATTATGCTTTCTTTGTAGCACCACTATCCACTAAGATTGCCAGGTGTTGAATTTCCCTAGAGGTTCCCTATTTATTGAAGGAATTCATGAAATATCCATCTATCCAGAGCTGGGGCTCCTAGCATCCCTTTCCCATGCATCGTCTTGACTTTGTTTCCTTCATGGCTGCTTTTGAATTTCGTGATTGATCCTGTTCATTTCTGTCCATTTCTCTCCATAAGTGTCCTCCCTCCTCTCTGCTTGAGCACCTCGGCCATTAAAAATGGGCCAGACTAGCTTCAAAATTGAATGCACCTGAAAGCCTTTTGCTGTGATGCGGCTGCTGGTGCAGAGAGACAGTTCAATGTTGGAAGTATACCAGTGCTAAAAGCAGGGTGGAAAGAAACAGAGGGCAGAAAATACAGAATAAGTGGAGGGAAAGGTGGTTTGCAATGTTTAAAATAAAAACTTATAAATAGCCCTTTAAAATCTATGAATGGACTTCTCAACAGATGGCAGCCCTACTGTCAAGTGAGCCCAAGGCAGGCAGACCATAATTGTTAGCAAGTGTATTGTTAAGGGAATTTACTAATTTACTGATGCAGCAGCCACTTCAATTGAAGAATAAATTGGAATATTTTGGTGCATTTCCTTTAAAAAGTCATCCACTTTTAAGTCTATGTATTAAAATGACAAAGTCTTAAATGGGGGTCTCCTTCGCTAAACAAAAGATATGCAAATTACATTTCAAGATTTATATTATGATAAAAACCGAAACACAAAAGAGACATTATCTTGCAAAAATGTAAAAGTACATTGCTTCATGAGTCTATAATGATATAATGTGATGTTGATGTAGTTAAAGATGTCAGAAGGGAGACAATGACCTTAAAAGTTTAAGGCAGACACATTAATATTGATTGATTTTTAAGAGATTGAACAGCAAGAATATATCTATATATAGCCTGGATATTGGATTGTTTGAAAATTTGAGATGAGATACAGAACATTTCGGTCTTGTAATGCCTTAGACCTAATAGCAAGAACATGCTTTAAATGCAGCCATTTTTACTACAAGAAACTGGATGATGATTTGCCTTGAATTTAGCAGACTGTAAACCTATTTCTCATAAAAATCAGTGGTGTTTGACAAAGCTGGATGATCATTTCTGGCTTAACCACAAATGCAGGTCTGTCATATGAGATGTCACAAAAGTCTTAATGTTGGGGGGGTTGTTTTGTTTTTTATACCCTGTTCTATACTTATGTAGATCTGTATGTAATCTTATAACTATTTTGTACACACACACACTACACATTTATATAGCGTATGGAGCACTGTAAAACCTCAGCACTTTCTGGTCTTGAACTAGATAATGTGACTGCAC
Organism: Gorsachius magnificus; assembly: GCA_034008185.1. NCBI lineage: Eukaryota > Metazoa > Chordata > Aves > Pelecaniformes > Ardeidae > Gorsachius > Gorsachius magnificus. Next base: position 73,841,219 of record CM067085.1, on the reverse strand, counting down.
ATCTATTGTGTCATTTTTTCTTCCTACTTTTCCCCAAGCTGGGAGAAGGTGGTCAATAACACTTCTTGTTTAAGTAAGTTTAGGCTCATCTTATATCGTTTTTATGCCAGCAGTGTCATAAAGAAATGTGCCTCGCATTGAGGCTCAAGGTGCTAAATATTGTAGTGGTTTTTTATTCCCTTGGGGCAGTTCATTTTATCATCTCAGCTTGATGAAATTTTCATCTCTTTCACAAATGAGCTTTATTCAATGTAGAGACTTCCACTGGTCAGAGAAATGGAGATGTTGGTCATGGTTGGCCTTTTAGAATTTTGGGGACCATGGTCCATGGTGCCATGGACACAGGGACTAAGAATTTAACTTGCAAAAAAATCTGCTGGCAGCAGAGAACAAGTCTGACCTGTATAAGATGGATTGTCTTGCTAGGAAGAGATCCTGGAGTTCTCTGGTTGAGATTTTCAGCTCTTCCTGAAGCTGGAGATTTTCATTCAGAATCAGACCTCGTGAAACACGAGGCAGATAAACATAAGGCATAGACCACATTTATAAAAAGGGGTTTTTTAATACCACTTTCCAACGAATCATTAGTCTTTTACCTTCTTCTCCCCACATATGAAGTGATAGAAAATCAATATCTGAAGGAAAGAGGACAGCTGGGTACATGGAGTTCAGTGTAGACATTTTGCATAATAGAGAATTCTTGTTTTAAAGAAGAAAAGACAAGAAAAATTGTCATGTAGCCACTTTGCCTCCAGATTCAATTTTTTAAATGTATAATGAGGAATAGAAAAAAAAGGGATACTTTTTGGGAGAACTATCATACAGCAAGGTAAAACCCACTTTGACCCCCCAGTATAAGAAAATAACCCTAGTAGTCTGTTTAGTAAACCAGAGAAAGCCCAGTGTCTCCAAAGGGCCTGGCCTGAGTGAGCATCCAGAATCCCAGAAAGTCAAAAAATTTGAAGGGAGTCAGACTTGATTTAATTCTTTTTTACTACAAATCTCATTTCAGGGAATGATTAATGGGAAAAGAGACATAAATGGTAAAGTCTTGATCAAGGGAGCTGCTGTCAGGGTACCATCTAGATAAATTAGGAAAAGAATGCTCAGGTTTCTGTGAAAGAAGACTAATGACATTAAGTCAAGATGAAATAGAAAGGAGCAGCATTGCAGGCTGAAAATCATAAAAGACCAGCCTGCCCTGACAAGAAACCATGAGAAATTTCCTGAACTGAAAAGTAACTGGAAATGCTAAGGAATTACTTTCTGTAAGTGCCAGGTCTTGAAGTTACTCAGGACTGGAGATGACCCAGGCACCAAATTTGCTTTTTTGGACCTGTCAAGACAAGTGAAGGAATGTTTTGGAAGCATCTGAAACAGCAGCTGTTAGTAACAGCTCTACATGCTGCAGGTGTTCTGCATCTCACATGCTTACTCTACTCAATGGGGATCAGTCCCTTCACTTAAATCTGAAACAGTCCCTTCTGGAGGCAAGCAGATAGTGGGTAAAAGGAGAGTGTGAAATCTGCAGTTAGTTGATGTTTATGTAATTCAGACAACCTGTTTGCAGGAATGGCAGTCTCCTGGAAGGAGTGGCTGCCCTAGCTGAAATCACAGGGAAACTTTACAAGCGAGCTGAATGCATTTGTACAAAGAGAGATTTCTCAGAAGGTAAGATTTGGTTTTAGGTCTACCAAAAAGGATTTTAAAAAAGTAAATTAAAAAACCCCCAAAATCCAAACCCACACGTCAGTGATTAAAGGTGTACTTCTGGAAATCTAGAGTGTTTAAATGAAAACAAAATGCCCCCTTTCTCAGGAAATGTTCAATTGTGGTTTAAGTATTGGCTTAGTCTTCTTAGAAACACTAGTCTTCCTAACTAAAGGCGCAGGTCTTCCATCGTAAGTCTCCTGCCTTCAGATTTAGATTATAATATAGAGTAGCATTTCTGCAGCCAAGCACTTAGTGTGATCGGTACTAAAACTGTATGAGATTAGCTAATGTACTTTTCTGTGATGTGCAAAGTGAATGCCAGGACACAGCATTGTACCTGACTGCAGTAGCATGAAGTTATGCGTCAAGAGCGTTCCATTGTAATGTAGGATTTTGAAGGCAGGGAAGCAGTCTCTGGAGTGTTGCACATCAGCAATAAATTATTTTTGAAAGTAGAAAATAAAGAGTTTGAACTGATGTTTAGAACAAATAAATGGGAGCAGCAAAACTTTCAGTATTAGTATTACACCCAGCCATATAACAATAACTAAATGAAGCATGTAGTTAAAATTTGGTGAGAAGCTTTTGTACATTTTAGTTCTGTTTGGCTCAGCGGGTGTGCTACACTTTAGACTTCAGTCTCCAGGGCTGTCAATCCAACAACTTTCACAAGCACTATATTCACTTAAAAGCTGAAAGAGAAAAACAGAAGGGAATGATGTTAATAGCACTTAGCACTTATATAGCTTTTTTTCTTCCTGAAAATACAGTGCAAACATGAGGTAATTAACAAGTACTTTGTCTTGGAGATGCAGATGTGTGTCTAAACAACCTTTAAGCAAAAGGAATACAGACATGTAAGACCAACCTGTGCCCAATTGCACATTTTCAAGGTTAAACATTACAAAGTGGCACTTATGGTATCATTTATCCCTGTAGTATGTCAGTGAGTCCAGCTTCTGGAAACCAACACGGTGTATTTCTGCATGCAGGGCTCCTTCTTCATTGTGTGAAAAACTTACTGTAATAATTTCAGGTTTTATTTGGTGAAGTGCCTGCTATAGGAAACCATTGGCAAGTTATACAAGGGGGTGTGTTGTTTGAGTAGAGTCAAAATACGTAGTTAGGTTTGTGCAGACGCACCAGTTATTCGAAGTGTCAGCAGCCTCTGTAGCAATTCTGCTGTGCCTGCTTCTCTCCATCAGCTCCAGCAAATACCCACCTTGTATTAGCTATTCTGAATATGGCCCACAAAGCCTTGTACTCTTGGACAGGTAGATATCCATCTAATCCCCTTGCTTAGAAAATTCGAAGTCTTACAAGGAGAGAACCAGAAAAGAGAGGTTCAGCTGGCACTGGGAGGAAAGAAGTCCTTTTGAGAAGAAGACCCAATAATAATAAATAGACTGTAAGGATAAAACTACAAGTGTCAGACTTAACATTTCTCTAGAAATGAGGAAGAAAAGTGTTGGCAGCTATGATGTGTTTTCAGTGTGCTTTTTTGTGGTTAAAATAAAAGTTCAGTGGTGTTTGCAAAGCTGGAAGTAGACTCATAAGTCAATTTGATAATTAAAGAGTTCTTCCGAGCCCTTGAACTATCAAGGGCTATCAGTGCAGATCAGCCAGGATGCAGAGCAAAGTCTACTGGGGGAATTGGCTATTTCATTCTCCTCTTAGGCCATTATGACTTTAGGATGGCAAATCTGTCAATTTTGCAATTTCCTCTAGTGATAGAGTTTTGGCAGAAGCTAACGCCTATGCTGTATTGTACTCATGCACAGTTAGGTAACCAATGCATGCTCCATTTAAGAGAGGCACAGAAAGCTTCTCAAAGTTACTGCATTATAGTCTGTCTCTCTGTGCTGAGCTCAGCTGCTGAGAGCAGAGGAGGTGTGAAAAGGCTTGTTAATAAAAGTCTGTTTAGATTTCATTACTGTGAGCAGCCAAATCAAGAAAATACAGATCTTGCCAACCCTCTGAGAGTTTCAGTCCTCTCTGGACTGGATACCTTTCCCAGTTGAACCTTTATGCAGTGTGATCAGAGCTCTCCTCTGCTGCCTTTGAAGAATAGAGAGAACATGGACTCCCAACTTTAGAGAATGGAGTGGGAAAGAGGAAGGAAGGAGTAGGACAGGTCTTCTTTCTCCTACTCACACACACTGAAGAAAAAGCATCCAGCTCAGCCTTCTGTTTTTCCTCACTTTGTTTTTAAGAGTAGGAAGGGGAACTACTTTGAGTTGCAGGAGGAACAAAGGTGACTGGCCTGGAGGATGGACTAGATGTGGCAATCTGGCAGGCTGTTGTGGCAGAAATGATGAAAGCATTGGGAAAGGGCATAACTGAGTGAGTGGTGCATGTGATAGGCAATTACAGATTACATTCCGTTCATAGTTGGGGTTTAGGGAAGCTATGTCTTACCAAGCTCTAGCACAGCTTTTGCATAGTGCCAAAAGCATATTATTGACTAGATCTAGACAAGTCTTCTACCAAGACTAACTGGAAGAGAAGCATGCAGTGCTCCACAAAGAACTTACAAAAATATTCATTTCTTCTTCAGAATGTCTCTGTCCTCTGAGCAGTGAAATAAAACTGAGGATTTCTGAAAGAAAGCTGTAGCTACAGAGGTATCTTTGGCTGCATGACCAGCCCTAGTCTTTAACCAATTTGAGGACTTCAGTGATGTTTTTCAGATCACTAGGAAAGAAAAATCCTAACCTGTGGCAGACTTGGCATGTGATGTGGACAGGACATTATTTCCCCAGAAGATTAAACCTCTCCACTTTCATCACTGTGATTTCCTTTGTTGTGGTCTTTTTAATGTTCTGAGAGTTTTACTTGGTTATTTAGTAAAGTTTTTTAATGGTTAAGTCTTGATGAAAGCGCATATGGGTGCTGCTCCTCCTCTCTGTATCGGCATAAACAATCACCTAAATATACTGAATATATATACATATACAGATGTCAAAACCCAGGTAGTAATGAACGGCATGAAATGGGAAGCTGGGTCAATCCTGTTCACCATATATTCCACTGTGTTACACTTTCATTATAAATTCAAAGTAAATTACAAAGGTTAGTAAAATCTTATTTCAATTTTTTCACTTGTCCACTTGTATTTTCTAAATAAGTCTCAAATTTTACGTGATTAATGGCTTAACTTAATCAAAAGGAAAACTCTTTGGAGAACACATTTTAAATAGCACATTTCCATACACATATTTTGCATCTTTACTGAGTGATAACATAATACAGTTAATGAGTACCTTTCTCCCTAGTATAACTTCTTTGTCATTAGGAGTAGAATTTAGTCATTTCATCTTGTGTTATGTCATGGCTTTTGGTGTTACATTCAGTGCTCGCAGTACCTAGGCCCATCAGGAGATTCAGAGGGGGATATTTCATTTATTCCATCACTGCAATCTTTGCTGTAGAAGCTTTTGCTTAACAAAACCATTTTATTATATGAAGAGTTTAGTGGTGTAGTCATTGAAGTCAATATGACTTTCACAATTGATTTCAATCGGAAGAGGACTGTGTTGACTGTGACTGTCAAAGATGAACACTGTGCCCTTTTAAGTAATGTATTGCACCTATGTTTTTAAGAGATTACTTGTAAAAAAAAAAAAAAAAAAGCCTTGCAAAGAGAGGGGAAGAGAGATGTTCCTGTTAGTGCAAAACTTACCTTCTGAATTCTGTTCCTGCTTGCAAGAGAAAAACGCAGAATGTAAGGTGTGTGCTGTATATTAATATTTATTCAAACTGTGTTTGATACATTGCCTTTCTGATGCTACATGGTGTTCTCCTGCACTATGTCCCAGCACAATGGCTAATGTCCTGCTCTGAAAATTATCCATTAAAATTTTATCAATTTTGTGTTTTGGTGAGACAGTATGAGGAAATGCCATCGGAAAATTAGATTCCTCTTTGACATCAGGCGCCCAGTCAGCGATCCAATCCCATGTGTTTCTACTGAGACATTAGGATTTGATATAATTTTGGGCAGAAAACATTTTAAAATGAAACAATTGAATTTTCTAGATGGTCTTGGGGACCACTTAGCTTAAGAGTATACACTTCCAAATCAAAAGCCTTTCAATCATTCTAAATATTATTTGGATGATATTTGCTTTATGTGTAGTAGCAGTTTGAATTTGTATTGAATGTTTGACTGGCTCGTGCTCGCATAGATGATGTATGAAATTATTATTTCATATTTTTCTAGTGTTTGCATTGCAAGTGACATCTGGCTGACAGGAAATTGGAGAAATGGGATACGAAGTGAATGCTGCAGTTACCACAGCATCATATTTATCAAAAGGCTTAAGGTTGGTCTGTCTTTGTTTAACACATGAAACTCATGGCAATGAGTAAGAAACAGCGCTTCTTTTTTTTTTAACTGAGCTGCTTAGAAAATGAAGATAGATGGGGAAAAAATGTTAATGGTATTCTGTTCATTGAATTAATTTATGTAGAAAATCATGCATATTGGCTGAAAGAGTTCTCAACTTGTTTGGAGGGGGGTTTTTTGCTATTATACCTTTAAATTTTGGTTAATGCTATGTAATTCATAGACACTATATCACAGAGATAGGGAAGTCTGGCATAAGCTACTGTAGCAGACTGGCACAGTTCTTTTTAAACTTTTAAGTGTTCAGCTACACAAGTCTAAGGGTGGGTTTAATTCTAATTGCATTGGCCAAGAAGGCCAACAGTACCCTGGCTTGTATCAGGAATGGTGTGGCCAGCAGGAGCAGGGCAGTCATCGTGGGCATTGCTGAGGTTGCCCCTCGAATGCTGGGTTCAGTGTTGGGCCCCTCACTCCCAGAAGGTCATGGAGGGGCTGGAGCATGTCCAGAGAAGGCCAATGGAGCTGGTGAGGGGTCTGGAGCCCAAGACTGATGGGGAGTGCCTGGGGGAGCTGGGGGTGTTCAGCCTGGAGAAGAGGAGGCTGAGGGGAGACCTTATTGCTCCCTGCAACTGCCTGACAGGAGGGGGAAGCTGGGGAGGGGGTGTGTGTTTGTCTCTTCTCGCGAGTGATGGGACAAGAGGAAATGGCCTCAAGTTTTGCCAGGGGTGGTTCAGGTTGGATACTAGGAAAAATTTCTTCACCAAAGTGTTGTCAAGCACTGGAAGGGGCTGCCCAGGGTAGTGGTTGAGTCCCCATCCCTGGAGCTATTTAAAAGCAGTGTAGCTGTGGTCATGTAGTCATGGTTTAGTGGTGGACTTGGCAGTGCTAGGCTAACGGTTGAACTCGATGATCTTAAAAGTCTTTTCGAACCTAAACGATTCTATGATCCTATGGTAACTTTGAAATATACCTGCTGAAATATTGTCTTCAACTAAACTCTTATCCTAACAGTTTTTCATTAAGCTCTTGATATGTCACTTGCCTAATGGTAAATTGTGTCTTGATAGAATATACTACAGGTTTTAAAAATGATAATATTATTTTACAGTTCAAAATGTGGTATGAAAATTTATGATTTTCTTTAGAAATATGACTTCAGCCTTTAAAAAAGGCATTTTCAAAATGCATGCTCTTCGGGAGGAAGCTCTGCTGCAGTGTTACAGAACAATGACAAAAGTGATACAGTGAAGTGTCCAGCTCCTGGCCATGCCCTGCCAGGGGAGAGGAATTGGCTGTATTACTCTGACTAGAAGTGTGTCTTGGACTCTCTTTGTCACTGTCTTAATCATCATTCACTCATACTGGTTATCAAGACTGTGGACTCTGTGTGAAGAAACCCTACCCTTATAGAACTCCCCCATTATTTCCCACCTGTCCTGGGAAGGAAGGAACCTGGGGGCTGTTACACTTATGGGTGTGGAGTTCAGAATAGAAAAGCAGGAGGTTGCATGGAGATGGTAAGGTAGGTAGAACAGACTGGGAGGGAAAAAGTCTGCCTAAGAGAGACAGAGAGATGTCAGCCTAAGTAGTTAAAAAATAATTGCATCTGTACTGCTGGCAAGTGATTTTCTGATCTCCGAAGTTATCAAGCTGAGAGCACTCAGCATCTTCCAGGACTTGGACCCTTCCTTTTAAACAAATAGAAACTCCAGCTTTGTGATCCAATTCACAGGAAGAAAGAACTAACAGTGATTTTTCTTTAGGTCTGGAATTGCGAGGTCTAGTTGGAAAATTTAACAAAAAAAACCCCTCAAGACCCAAATCAAAACAAAAAAAATAGTGGGGCAAGAAAGACAAAGAAAACAGTTCACAATTGTTCAAAGAGGAAAATTCTGTTTCTCTGGGTGAACCTCAAGAGGAGCCCATCTATTTACTGATGATATAGAGAATTTGCCTGTCCTCCTTTGTTAGACATCGGCAGTGTGATTGCCCTCCACTCTGCTTTTCTCCCGGCTTTTGCAAACACCTCCAGTCAATAAAAGGACTTATCCATTGCCATAGTTGTGCCAATGTCACAAACTTTCATTTTTCTTATAGGGGAAAATCACTGCAGACTGGCAAAGGAGAGTATCAAATCAGAGCATTCAGAGCAATATGTGTTCTGTGCATAGCAATAACAGGAACAGAACTGATCAGAAAAGTGAAAGAGCTAATACTGTAGCACAGTCTACCATTGAGGCTCGTTTCCTAAGCATTGCATAGTAGTTCTTTTCAGCAGTTCTTTACCCATGCAGAATGCTGTATGTGATTCATTAGAATATGCTTTGCACTTTCAGATGAAGATCACAAAGTATTTACTGTGTGTTGGCTTAGGATGTTGTGGCAAAGAACGTGTCGTGCAGGAAACACTAGGTACCTTATCACCAAAAAAAAAAGTAGGTGCTTTTGGAGTGCTCTGATGGTTTGTTATAGATGGAGTATTATAGAACATAGTCCACTTACCTGTTTTCCATGTTGTCATTTACACTTTTGAGCATGACACCTTTTCCTGGGATCCTCTAAAGCTCAAGAGACCTGATATCAGTCTTCCTAAAATATATTCCTTCTGCAGTGAATGTCTCCAAACTCTCCTTGTCTCTTCCAGTTGGGGTGGGCCAGTCCCCGTGTCTCAAAATTTTATTCAGTGTTTCATTTCTTACTAAGAGAATGATTCATATATAAGGTATCTTAAACTACTTTTAAACAAGTCTGCAAGTGCTACTGCCTCCTGTTAAGCTAAAATCACCGAAGTCCTCAATTTATTTTTTTCACATCCATTCAGCTCCATGTGTTGTGTTTTGCTACATGGTACTTCTGTCTCTACTTTGCGATATATGAAATGAAGCTGTCCTACTTTCTTAGCCAATGTTATTTATGCTCTGTGATAATGTATATTACACTTGTATTTGTCTACTTCTCTGTCTACCTAGCCACATATCCAGATTTTATCAGCTTCTGGTTAAGATTGCTAGACTTCCTGTATGCCAACACAAACAAAAAGCAAGGAAATAAGTGGTTAAGTCATTCAACACCCCATTTACACTACTGTCATCGGCTCTCTTTCTCAGTCTCAACTACCTCACTTCCAACATCCACAGTCCCCACATTTCCAACTTCATCCTGATTACATTAGTTTTCTTTTGTTTACTATTCAAGGCAGTATTTCTTTGTCCTGCTGCACGATTTTACACTTTCTATCTTGAGTATTTGCACCCCAAACTAAGACTTCATCATTAATTCAAAATTTAAAGTCTGTAGATCATGGTTATTTGTTACATTGCAGGCTCTAAGGCTGAAGAAAACCTACCTAGCTGTAGAACTGACAGTGATAAGGCTGAAGTTATATGATATACATTCTTTGTATTGAGATATTTTGGTAGAAAGCTTTGGGATAAAATTTTCAAAAGTGCTGATAGATCAGATTTTCAAAGCTATTTAGGGGCTAAAAAGTCTAGTGGGCTATTTCTAATTTTTGTAATCCTTTTATTTCATACTTCGTATTATACATACATATTATTTCATCATTAGAAATCTGTCTCTAAACTTACACATGATATTCTCCATTGTACTTACTGCTTTCTGTCTGGGTTTAATCTTTCAGACCTTTTTTAGCATTCTGATAATACTATACTCTAGTCCAACCAGCCAGTGTCTTGCTCCACCTTCAGTTAAGATTTTAGCTTCTCTTTACAAATTTAATATGGTCATTTAGGCTTGGTGTAGTACTGGAATTTCTATCAAAGCGATGGATCATCTTTTTAAGAGTCAAGGGTCTGGGAAACATGTCATTGCATTCTTTAATATTGTCCTTTGTGTGTTGAGTAGTGAAGCCATGCTGCTTCTTAATAGTTTGCATTTACAGTCTGTTTCACAGAACAAGGATAGGTCAGACTTCCTCTATTGCTCTGTTGAACCTTCCTCAGCCTGTGGGGAAAGTCAGATTGGTCAAAGGTCTGATCCCTTTGAAAGTTGGATCTTGGCACTTTCTTCTGTGTGGGTGAAGATGAAAGTGAATGAATGACACTCAATATAAACAAAGTTTCCTTTTCAAGGGAAGACTAGTAGCACCTACACATACAGATACTCTACAGGAACTGAGTCCTCTAGATGCTGTTAATGTCAGTGGAAGTACTTGCAAGTGAATTTTGAGGCATTTTTTAGGAGTGATGTATGTATACATAATGAGAGCCAGAGAAAAAGTATTCACTTTTTATTTAAAGACTAAAATTAGTATTAGCTGTGATAGACTGATGAACTGCCTGAGACATTTCAATACAACAGCAGACACTGAATATATTTTTTTAAAGTTTGGTTGGCAGAAGGCAGCAGGAAGAGGGGGAAAAAGCATATGGGCGTAAGCACACAGACAAAGCCACGAACCTGAGATTTTCCCCTCCTCCCTTTTCTTCTCCCTTTTATTCCCAGTTCTTGCCTCTAGAAGAGTCTTCAGATAAACAGGGATCCTGAGGTATGGTATGACAAAACCACTCCAAAGAGTGTGGAATGGAAAAGAAAGGGAGGTCCCATAAGGCGGCTCATACAGTGCTGATAAAGTCATATTTTGTAGTTCACACTTTGTGTTCTCACATTCGTAAAAAGTATAATTGAGACCAATTCCGTAACTGACAAGAGTCCATTTAAAGTTGAATTATATGAATTCATATGAATATGAAAATGAAACATTTTAAAGAAATCTAGTAATTTGTTATTAACTTTGTTTTCTGTGTTATGCCAAAGGCAGTACAAAGATGTAGAAAGAGAGGGAAAGAAGAAAAAATGACTCTCAGCACCAGGAAAAAAAAATGTTATTCATTCTGCCAAATGAGGACCCCAAAGTTCAGGCACTGAGAATAATTTGAGACAGAATATTTGGGGTTTTCCCCTTGCATTCCATTTGTTTTCTGTCACTTTCTTCCCCCTTTCTCTTGCCATGCTGTCTCACATCGGACACTCGGGACCCAGTTCTCAAACCAGTTGAAACTGTAGTTGTAGCATTCATTTTCCTTCAGTTCACCTTCACAAAGTTTCAGGGTAGTTTAGAAAAGAATGTTTCCTGCTTGAAACATTGCTTTCCCTAATGGCAACACACTAGTGTATTGGAAGATATTTGTCCTCCTAGATTAGAAGAGTTTCAGTTCTTGTCTGTGGATATCCCAGGCTGGATAAACAAAGTATGAAGAGACTTCAGAAAGCTGTTTATACCCCTCTGTTGTGGCTAAATGCTTTTATAACTTATCTGAGATCTTTCTGGTGACTGATTTTGGCCTAGTCTGTTTAACATTTTGGTAAAATATTTGCTTTTTTCCTCTCTATATTAACTTTCTAAAATTTGAGTTCTATGTTCTAATCGTTGTGGTCCTTTTTTTTTTTCTTTAAATGTTTTTGGTCCATATTAATCAAATTGGACTTTATAGATTTTTGGCTAGAATAAACCCACCCTGCCTACTCTGCAGGTGATCACATGGCACTCAAACCAGAAAAACATAATGTGGAAAGCTGCCATAATTATGGTAATAATTATGTGAATTCTAGTGATACTTTTAGGGATGGAGAAAGTCCTGACTGTATGATTCTTCCAGTGTATGTGTAAGTGTCTGGTCCTTGTGTGTGGACCAATCCTTTTCCAAGTTCTCTGTACAGATAAAATTTGACTCAAAGCTCATCAATTTGAACAGACATTTAGGAAAAGCTATTTTGAAGTCTAAAATCCTTTAGAAACACTGTTTCATCATCCATGAAGTTGACTTTGTCTTGGTTAGTAGAGATCCTGACATCTCAGAGACATAGACATCCCATTTCATACCTAAAATAAAATGGGATTTAGATTGTTACGCCCTAACCATATCCATCTGGTTGGTGACTGCATTCACATAAGAATGTGTGTCTGCCTTCCTTCTGACAAACAACTCTCTCTTTCTACCAGCAATCATTTCAATATAATATATTTTCAAACTAATCTTTCCTTGATCAGCAAACTGCAGTATTTTATCATTTTGTAGGTTTTGTTTCCTTCATGGGTGAATACTTCCGCCAAATTGCATTTAATATCTATTAACTTGGATTTCTAAAAGATCAGATTGCTTCCGTATCTCATTATGTTGTTCCTCATCATTTGTTATTTCTTCCAATTTGATACCACTGCATACTTAGAACTTGATTACTGTTCTGCCATCCTATCCAAAAACAGGATCCTGACAAGAGGCCTACCTTATGAAATCGTGGACTTCTGGGGAGTGACTATTATGCCCCTCTTTCCTTGAAGGAGGCCTTTCTGTTGAATTTCTACTCTTCAGTTAGCTCTTTCCAGATACGCAGATCTCTTCTTGTTTACTTTGGGCATCTCTGTGTTCTCAGAACTGCTCTGATGATATGATGGGTTGGTTTTTTCAACTAGTTGAGCTTTTACATTCAGATCTATTCTTCCACTGTTCCACCTGCTCTTGGGTTCTCTTGGTGCTTTGTCAGAGGTCAATGTCGATGTTGAAATTTCAAAACAAAAATTGAAGTAAACAACACAACCCACACTTCTGCTACTTTTTTTCAAAGGGTCAGCTTCCCAAAGAAAGAATTGGATAGTTTTGCGAAGTTATGGAAGCAACAGAGGTGTTGCTCATATTCTGTTCTATTTCTTAAACTATGAAGTCTATCTTATATGAGACTTCATCGTAGAGATGTAACTGTGTTTGTGTTTGAAGATACCTAGAGTACTCTAGCTACAACTAGTCTGAAATTAAATATACTGTGCATTAGCATTTGAATATTCATGTCCAGAATGATTTTCTGTGTTGATACAGGTATTTTCTCATCTATATTATGCATAGTTACTGTAAAATACAAAATTTTAAAAAGACACAAAATAGGGAAGAGGGGAAAAACAGGAAAAAAAATTTGTTTTTTTTTAAATTGGACTAAATAGAAGTAAAAAAAAAAGTCTGAGAAGCCATTGGTTGTTGTATAAGTATTGTGGATAGATGTACTCCCAGTCAGGGATGGCTGGTGCATATACTTTATTTCCACTGAGGCAGCTTCAGGTTTATAACTGCTTGCATAGAAGACGTTAGAGCAATTTGTAGACTATGTGCAAATGCATGGTATAAATGTTCTGGCAGAGTTGTACAAACTTGAGTGTCTAGCATTAGGCATCAGATCCAAATATGTGTGTGTCCAGTCACAGTTTATAGGAGCTAAGATATTTTGTTGTGAACATCCAAGCAGGCTCCATTACTAGTTAGAGCACTTGGACACAAATGCTCCTGTGAGGACAGAACTGCCCTGTTAACCCTTTGCAAAAGTTTTAAGGTGTAACCTTACTATGCATAAATAAGAACGCTTTCTAGATATTTATTTAGTTTATTTTCTTGAGACTTCAGAACCGATATGTTCTACTCAGATGCACTTTAAGTTTCTTGTTGGTTAACCATCATGTTGTTGGTTATTAGGTTGGTGCTGCTGAATGGCAATTTGCAATACGATGCTTCAGACCATGAGAGGTTCAGATTAACTTTTATCTTAAATTCAATATTTTGCCTCTATTTCCCTTTGCAGTCTATTTTTGAAGCATCATACAGTAAAAACAATATATGCAAGTGTTATGTTTGTACATGCACAGATATGTACACATGTATTTATATATGTATACTGTAGTTTGGGGATGATGTATTTGTGAAAGAATCTGTATGGAAGAAAATCTGAAGCCTTCTATTTGCCCGTGCAATAGGACTACTAAGGAACTTCCAGGACACCTTTTTTCTTGCTGTCTTCCAAATACGCTCATTTTAGGTCTGGGTATGAGTGTGTAAATGTCTCTAGGGTGGCCACGCTGCAACAATTGACCCAAACCAGGACATTCATTTGCAAATACAGCTGAGTTTCTGAATTCTAACTGCTGTCTATTGTATTTGAGAAGTAATGAAGGTTCTGCCTAGACTGGAGGCACTGACCTAGAAAGATAAACAGGGAGCACATGTTCGGTGCTTGTGAACTACTGTTTGTGGTTTGCTTTGATAATTTTGGCCTTCATATAGAAGTAGTCACTTGTAGACAACTGGCAATTACTTTTGAGGCTGTGGGTATAATCCATTAATATCCCCTAATTTAATGCAACCATCCAAATCAAACATTCTTCTGTTTTTAAAAAAGCCTGAAGGTAATGGAAGCTTCAGAACATTCATATGTGTAGTGTTACGGTAGAGAAGTCTAAATTCTGTACTCAAAGACCTGGTAAAGTCCCAAGCTCATATTAATGCCACTTCAGGCTTCTAAGGGAATATTTTGACTGTTTGCCATTGGCCCTGTTGCTTATGGAAAAGCAAGGAACTAAATTGGTGCCTGCTGGCTTTTAATACTTTTTTTTAGGGGAGGTCAAATCTTGGGCCAAAGAAAATGGGGGACCCACCCCAGTGTCTGTGCCTAATGACATTAGCAGATGTGTCTAGAGAACAGAAAACTACATCTATGAAGTCCTACAAATATCCAACCTGTCTAGTTTACTGTGGTGGTACTGGTGGGAAGACTTTGTGTGCAAGTATTTCTGATTAACCTGATATGGTAAATGTTAGGTTTCCCTAATGAGGAAACAGGTCTTTTCATTCCTAACCTGACAGATTTTATGCTGTGAGACCTGGAGAATATTGAGTATGGATTTCTTGTGTTATATCAAAAAATCTGACCATCTTTCACTCAAAATGTAAAACACTGTTCTTTCATTAGTCTATTAGTTTCATTAATCCATATTAACAGAGTGTAAGAAATTTCATCAGCATATTGCCTTACAACTGGCAAATAGGTACAAAGGGAGCCTCAAATCCTTCTTTCTCATCTGGATGTCAGAGCCCTATAAAGCAAGCCCGTAAGGTGCCTTCCACTGTGATCACGCTCATACATACAGATCAAACCATGAATGACTTTGAAAAAGTCAGGCTGAGGAAATCAGTTTAACATGGGCTGAGGAGGCTTTAAACAGTTGCATTCTTCTCTCTGCTTTTGATTGCTTCTTTGTGCAGTCAGTCTGTTAATAATCTTTGTGTTGTTTATTATTTCTGAACCTTAGTTTACTTAGCCTGTCTATAAACTTTGTCTCCTTTTGGTACTGCTGCATTGTATTTATGAAGAATAAGATCTTATTGGTATGAGAGGAAGCAATATGGAGGATCTCACTTTTGTATTTTTCTAGGCTTAATGTTCCCCCCAATGACAAGAAGAAATCACTAATAAATTTGATAACCTTCAGAAAACCTTTTGCTGAACAGTCTTGATTTCTGATTTGTACTAGTTTAAGTAATTCCATTTGCATACAAAAATAATCTCTCTTTTTCCCATCTGTTATATTATTGATTTACATCTTTCAGGTAGTTATCTGCAGTGGTGCAAACAAACATTCATAGTTTAATATTGTCATTTTGAGCTGATTTCCTATAGCCTATTGATCATAAACCATGAAAAATTTAGGATACATTTCATCTTCTTGTAAAAGTTTATTACAAACTTTGGAAACCAATCCTAAGTGGGTTTTACAATAATGGATGCCTTTACGCTCTTTTTTGATGCTCCATACTTTTGTGACACTTGATAAATATCACTCTGTAGACCAATAAATAGTAATTTTGAACTAGCTTAGACCTTGTTTGCTTTGTTTGGATAACTGAGTGTGTGTAATCATGCACACAGGCACTCTGAGTCATAGCCAGCCAACTCAGATGACAATAATTGAAACTGCTTCTGCCTGATGGCTGGCTGTATCGTGCCACAAGTGAAATCAGTAGGTAGTTTTAGCACACTCCTGGTTGGCAAGTACCATCACAGATGGTGTTAACTAAGGCTCTTCACAATAGCCTCAGCTTGTGAACCAAATATTGACCTGCAGTCTTTGGGATGGCCTTCAGAAGACAATGATGCATTGGAAATAGACTGAGAGTATCACCTAAGCTTTGTAATGTCTGCTAAGTCATCTCACTGCAAGGTATTAGTATGCATTAGGTCTTCCACCAAAACTTGCCTACTCTGTGCAGATGGAACTCAAATTGTATGCAAAACTGGAGTTACAGCTGAAGCTAATAGAGCTAAGACAGAGTCCAGTGTGAGTTTGAATAGATGTTTGTCTCTAGTAAAATACTCTGAAAAACATGCTACCTGGCAATGATCAGTATGAGACAATCAAGTCAATACAGCTGAAGTCCAGCTTGCTTGTCTGTTCATCTGTGAAAATAGCCCCTTTTATTTGTTGGTGAATAAAACAGCATGCTTCCCCTCAAATACAGTACAGGGCAATGAAATGCATTAGCCTCACTTTCTAGATATTCAGTCCCTCCCACATCTCTGAGGAGCTGCTTCTTAAAAAATAGGTCTGGACACCATTATAGCCAAAGGTAGTCAACTATGTGGAAGGAGTTGAGAACACCAAGAAAAACTATTAAGAAGTTGGAATGATGCATATTCTATATGAGGAAAGAGTAAAAGAAATATAAGTAGGTTGGCTGTCTGACATATTCTGGCTGACTTTTTGGAGAAGCTTCATGGTAGTGACATCTGTTAGACTATAGGCATGACTTTCAATACTCAGGGAAATGGTCTCTTTAAAACTGTTGTCCATAAGCTTGGACTAGCTCTGGTCCTGGGTTACTCCACAGCAAAAGTACTCAGGTGACTTAAAGCCAGACAGATCACCAGGAGCTGAGATTTCATTTTACTATGCTGATGAACTGGTGAAGGCTTGAGGTCCTGTGGTTGCATCTGCCCTAAGTCCTTGCCTTTCCAGTTGGTTCTTCTAGTGAGAATGGGAGGAAGACCTCCTGTCATCCCTCTGCGATGCTGAAAAAGGCAGAGGACTTTATTTCACTGTAGTAGTGTCATCAACAGATGAGGAACTTCAGAAAAAGGTCTCTAAATGACTAGTGTTTGAAGGATTAAACCCATTAAATGGGAAGGAATAAGGTCTTTAGCTTGAGAACACAATTGAATAGCCCAGTATTAAAGGACTCAAAGATTACTGATCCCATATAGAGCTGACAGTGTATTTTGTGGCTTTTTATTCCTCCAGTAGGGGAAGGCTCTTGATCAGGAATTCTGAAGTGTTTTAGTAGCAAGGGAAACTGAGGCTTGAAATTGTACAGGTTTCCCTATGCTACAGCATAGAGAAAGGCAGGGCGGGGGCTTAGACCTGAAGGGGGAACAGCCACGCTTGCTGCTGGAGGGTAAGAATACTTTGCACTTTCCCTTTGGGAATGGTGGAAGCCCTATTAAAATGAGTCATTTTAAATTTAGACTGAATGAAGCACTTCAGTATTTACTATGGGGACCAATCCAGCATTGGCAAGAAAATGAACGTAATGACCTAATACTGTAAAGATTGTCTATCTCTGTTTCCTGTAGGTCTATGAAATGTCTGACTTTTGCAGGATTTGATTCCAATGTGACCACCAAGAAAACAGAATGAGGAAAGTTTTCTTATTCTTGGTATGGGTGTAATGTTCCCACATTTCTTTATGGCAGTCCTAATCTAAATGATCTGAAATCCTTGAGCACAAAGCCTTCAGGTTTAGCTGGGGCAGGCTGCAAACTGCTGAGCCCTGCTAAACATCCTCATAGCTGCAAAAGGCACAGGGTTCTTAAGCTTTTATTTGAAAAGGCTGTAGCTATTATTAAAATAACCTTCAAGTGTTGACTCAAAATCCCTTCACACTTTGCTAAAATTGTCCTGAAATTTCTGTCATTCTCACTAATATGTTTCATTTTCCGTCCCACATGCTGTACTTAGCATTGTGAGAATTTCTCCCTCTTCTACCTGCTGTATATTAAAAAAAATACTGGTGTCATTTTCCTAAAACAAATAAGTAAAGTGAAATTTTCCCTTTGATCATTTTCTCTGTTCTTATTAAAAAGTACATTGCATTTAAAGCTGCCTCTTGTCTATTGTTGTTTAAATGACAAGTCCAGATCAGGTGCTTTAAAAGTTTGCAGTTACAAATGGAAATGTCTTTAACTATTTATTTTTTAAATCTTCACATGTAGAAGCAAGGCAAGTGAGGCACAGAAGAGAGTGTCTTGCTAAAAAGTTAGTGTTTTTGTGAAAGGACACATTCTCATCAAGGACTGAGAAAGTCTCTTTTATTTTTCCTTTGGCATATGAAATATTTACTTGTTAGGCAGTATCAGGAATACCCATTTTCCAAGTGCTGTGCTAGCCCAGCCCATCAATGTGCTGGTTAATTAAGTGTGACCTAAACCAACTTGACTTGAGCTCTGCATTAAATGCACAAAACCCATTTGAGCTGACCAGCAGCAGAAGTGGTACTCAGAGAAATTGAAAAGGATTTCTCCCAAATGCTTTCTACTTACTTACAGCACTCAAGTAATGGCTGAAGATTAGCATATGACATGACAGATTACATTAAGTCATGTCTTTCCAGTGCTTTATGACAGCACTATCACATTAGCTTCTTAGCACTGGCACATCGAGGCATGCAAATGTTTTCAGACCCTCTTATTCAAATCTACAAGCTGACATGGCAGCCTTGATATGATTATTAGTCATTTGAGAGACTTTAATTCACGTCATCAGATAACAGGTTCTGCTAAAAGGTTAGAGAAACTGTCTGCTTTTAATGAAGCCCTCAAAAAAGACCCTCAAAAACCTCACTGCTCACAGAGAGCCTGATTTGACTTTATTGACAAGATCCCCCTAAGAATGAACTGGAGTTGAATAAGTAAGCAGGCATCTAGAGTGAAAAACACTGACTCCATTTAAAAATTAGACCAAACTGGGTTGAAATCCTATCTTTCCGCCTCCCATTTTCTCTTTCTGTTTTTATCCTAGCATTAAAGACATGGTGCTCTGTCTGGCAAATGTTTTTAGCTTTCAGCATATGATGGTGAATGAGAAAAGGTGGGGCAGGGACTGGTCTGATACCTTAGTGGCAGACTTTCTTTGTTACACTGAGGGGAGGGTCGCTGCAGCTTACCACAAAGGGTTAACTGATGGTATCTTGTCACAAGGCGCTGTACAGCGCAGTTACAGATCCAGTTTGCACTCTTTTAGTCTGCATCTATTAACATAGCTTCATATTCAGATATTATTTTATGTGAAATCATGGTGAATCTGCATTCCAATGGAAACATGTTGTAAATTAGTCACCCATAGATCAGTGGCAGTTGGCACGGACGTTGGTCCATTTGAGATGAAGGAGGGATGAGTGAAGTGAGAGGTGATGTTCATCCCGGGCAGTTAGAAAGGGAAGGAGGCCTCTACCATTAAAAGTGATTCTTGTTGCTACAGCAGTGATTTCTCTCTGCAGAAGGTGTGGGAAGACAGTGCTGTTCCCAGCCAGCATTGCCCCTGGGCCAAAGATACGTGTCACAAAATTGAAGATAAATGAATCCGAGTTCTTAAAATCCTTTTGGCATCAGTGTCGCAGTGGCCTCTGCATCAGTAGAGCCTATGTCAATATAGTACTGCCCAGACTACACCAGGCTTCCGGAAAGATACTGGTGTCTCTATACCTGGAGCTCATTGCAAGCTTTTGTTTCCTGATCCCTTATCCTTGCCTAAGGAGGAGGCTGGAGCTTGTTTGTAGACTTTGTAAAGTGCTTAGTTTAGAGATCGCTTTGCTTATGCTTCAGACTTTCTCCAGAGCCTTGCTTGGTTTGCCTCTCAGCAATATGCTAACTTGGAAAGTGGTAGAGAAATGTGCTTGGGTTCACAGACATAGTGTATTTAAGCTAATTGTTGCAGTTAACTTTAGTTTTTGTCCCAGTCCTTTGAAAAGCCAATTCAGAGTCCCTACTATAGGACTCATACTTTGGTTATTAGGACGTGCATAGTCTGAGTTCAAGACAAGCGATTGACTGCAGCCAATTGACCTTGGTGTAAGAGACCTGGTTTGTATCACCTTTATGTTGCCTCTCAATGTCACCTCTATAGCACACATGCTCCAGTAACTCTGTGTTTGTTCCTTCTGAATATAAATGTGCCAGGTGCAAAGCAGCTATGTCCTCTATACCATCTCACTAAATCCTCCTGTCTTCATTTGCCTTTGCTACTCCTGCAGCTTTGGTCTCAGTGGCCCTCTCAGATCCAATCAACCTACCCTGCTGCTTTTCCCATGTCTTCCAGCTCTTTTTTTATCTGAGCAAAATTGACTGCTGTAAATACTACCGGTCTAATCTGTCTGTACTTCATCCCATTTCCTAGGGGTAAATTGACAGGATGAGCAACAAGGCAGTGGAGCACCAACTCCTTTCTTAAATCCCCATCCTCTTTCTCAAGAGCTTTTCTGTCCTTAACCACAGTTCCTTGTCACAAGACTCTCCTGTGCTTTGCCAGCATGGACCAACCTTCTTTTGTGTCTTCTTCACTGATTCTCCATCTCCTCTCTCATCCATCTTAAAATGCCTCTTTCAGCCCTGCTTATGCTTGTTAATTTCTCTCTCTCATTGGATTTATGATCAATTACTTTAATTTATTAATCATACAATGTCTTTGTAACTGCGTTATGTAATTTAAACCATTATTTTATATAACTTTGTACAGTGGTTTGGGCTACAGTTTGTATGAAGGCTACTATACAACGTAGTTACTGTGCTGTATTCTAACCAGATTTTGCATGTTTTTTCTCTGAAACAGTAATAGAAAATCTTCAATTATGAATCATAGAATGTTTTGGGTTAGAAGGGACCCCTAGAGGTCATCTAGTCCAACCCCCCTGCAGGGAGCAGGGACACCGCTAACCAGATCAGGTTGCTCAGAGCCCCGTCCAACCTGGCCTTGAAGGTTTCCAGGGATGGGGCCTCATTGCTTATAAATTAATTTACAAGACTAAAATGGAATATTTAGATTTCAATCTACCAAACTCTTCCACATGAGTTCTCCCGCTGATCTTGAAGGAGATTGAAAAGATTCAGGCCTGTTTATGGGGCACTCTGGCAACTGGCAATATAGGCAAATGGAAACAGAGGGGTTTAGAGCAGCTTTCTCAGGTGCACCACTGAAGTTTCCTGCCTATGGCAAGAATAATGGGATACAAAATTATGATAAAGTACAGGACATAACTGTAGCAATAGTTTTTCCTCATCACAGAATAAACGTATGGGCTCTCTTACCACAGGTTATCCTTGACGCTGTAAGCCAGATTAGGTAAAACAAATGTACAAAAAGGGTCAATATCTGTATGTATGTATGTCAATAGTGTGTATTACTAAAAAGATACAAATTCATAATTGCTGTGAGTCCTCATAAAATAGGGGAAAATCACTCCCAGAAGTGAGCCTTATGGGATTTGGCATGACCAAGCTTGGATGAAGGCTGTTTCTTTTAAGTCATCCGTCATCTCACTATGGCTGGGTTCTTGCTGTGAAAAGGAAGTTCTGTACATCTTTCTCCTGCAGCTCTACTGGCAGCAGAAACTTGAAGCAGTCTGTTACTGCACTGCGTGGCACTGAGTGTTGAGAACCCATCCCTTGGATCCAGCACCACCATCCCTCTCTCAGTGAATGTGTTGGTGCTGGTGCAAGCTTCGAGTCCTCAGTCTGCGCAGTCTGGCACAATCCCAAACCCAAAATGGCTCTATGCTGCTTTATGGGTTGATGTCGGTAGCAGAGGGGAATAGCGGGAAATGGCTTCTAAACTGGGGGTTCCAGTTGCTGTCCCTTCAGCTCCAGTCCCAGGAGGGTTTAATGTAGTTGCTGACCATATTTGGACACGTCTGACCAGCTTGCATTTCTTCTGTACAACCATTCCTTCTCCTCATTTGCCTTTTCTGAAACCCATCAAGTAGAAGACTAGGATTAGAGAAACACAAATTATTTTAAAAGCCCTGCTGAGTCTCTGAAATTTTGCAGATAGTTCTGTAGTTGCAGTTATTTCCATCATATTCTTTAATACAAGCTAGAAAATCCATACTGCTTTGCTCCCCTCTGTCTATTTCTTCTGCAAGGAATACATGTTAATCAATGAAGAATCTATCCCCCCCCTTTTCATTACTTCTAGTCTCCTGTCATACTCATATTCTCTTATACACAGGTTATGAACAATTCCACTATCTCAAAATTATTTTAAATGTAATTTAGGCTAGAATGCTGGAGAGTGACAAATGCCAGTGAGTTGAGAGGGTTTGTTCACCAGAGGCTGCAATCTCTTGCGACAGCTAACTACAGCTCTAATCTTCATTTGCACTCTCCCAGTCCTGTAACAGATTGCATTTCTCTCACCCTTTCTCTCTCTCTGTGTTATTAATTCTTCACCTTTAAAAAGATTAATACCTTTCAAGAAATGGACTTGTGTGCTGATTCAACTATTCTGAGTGCTAATATATGGAGCCCACAGCACTGAGAACAGCAGTTTGATATCCACCACCTGATGGACCTTGATGTACAGCCACTGTTATCTCAAGTTTTCATGGTTTGTGAGGCTTAACACTTACTGTACTTGTGTACAAAGGTGCTGCTAGTGGGAACGAAGCAATTGCTTTAGGAGTTAAGAGAACTACAGGATAGTTTTAGATTAATCCTACCTGCTAGTCGTACGTTTCAATGTTGAAGGACTGACCTCAGTACCTGGATTTCTTGTCAATAAAAAAGCTTTCAGTGACCTACCTGGGGATCAACACAAATATAAGGTGTGATAAAAGAGAATGGCTGAGGTAAGTGACAGAAATAGCAGGAATCACTTACATTTGGCCTCTACCAGAACAGATGATGATGTTGACTTCACAAGTTATCAGCTCTCTCTCATTACATTATGCTATTGCTGATATAGAAGTGTTTCAAGTTGTCTGCCACTGCAGTCTTCCAAGTATGAAGTTTAAAAAACCCCTCATATTTCAAAGCTGGCATTCAAATATCCTTTATCAATCTAGCAGTCATGAAAGTAATAATTCTTATTATTCCTGGTACCTAAATTTGTATTAAATGATGTTTTTGTTAAAGAACAACTTTGTACTCTTTTTATACTCATTTTCATGCCTTGACTGGTTTTGTGTTCTTCAGACATTTTATTTTCTAATTATTTAATAATTCTAGAAGTTTAAAAAGTTATGCAACTAAAATTTGAAATGAGCAGCTGGCATTTCAGGAAACAGCTTACTAGCACAGGGCAGTTCCAGGAGCGTTTTAAGGGAATAGGAGAGCCCAAACTAATGCAACTACTGAGTGATTATCTTTTCTCCTTTGGTGTGTTCAATCTCTTCACTGTCCTGGACTGTCTTATACATGCATCTTTCTCTCATTTTAGTCTAACTGTCCTTCATACATCAGTTCTGAGGCCTTGTCTGAATTAGGACGGATTACTTTCAACTCCATCCCACCAGATATGAACAGAAGTATTTTAACTAGTTGACCTTAACAAAATGTGTATTTCTATACCACACAGTTCCATGCTTTGTAAAGTTATCTGAGCTTTAAACAAGCTTCTCTGAGCATATTGGACTTGCTGACTGCTGGACAATTGTGGGTTATATATTTCTGACACAGAACTCTTTCAGATATCCCAACAAACATTGCGTTCTGAAGTACAAACATACTACATACTTCCGATTGCATCAGTCTTATTTTAAACATGAATTAGGTGGTGGATGTGGTGCCTAAACTGCTCTTTATCTGTCCCTTTAAAATGTATATTTAAATCCTAGTCTGTGTATGACTGAATTTGATTTAGTACTTGGTCTTAAACCACAGTTCATTTTTAAAGTGAGCCAGTAATTGGGTTTTCCTCACGGTGACAGAGGATCTCAGGATGAAGTTGCTTTGACAAATATTGTGGGCATTATATTTTTATAGCGTGAAACCTTACCCTGTTGTCACTGAAGTCAAGGGTATCCATTGATTTTACTGAAGAGTGGAAGCAGCCCCACAGCCAACAGGGCTTTAAGACACAGCTTAGCAGAAATAATTCCTTGGGCAGGTGGCATTGTCCAAAATACTCTTGGCAAAAGGAGCTGATTTAGAAAGCAGCTCAACACTTTTTCTTGGTGATGCAGTATGACATATTTGATAAATGGGTGTGCTATTAGATGAAGCTTATATGACCCAGAGTTGAAATTAGCTATAGACCTTAGAAATAAACCAATATTGATACATCTCTAGAGAGAAAATAATGCCATATTAATAGTTGGCATGCATCTTTTGCATTTCTATGCATATATCAGTGCATGCATATACCCATACAGTGTGTGTAACCACACACATGTACGTGCTGTACTTCTAGTCTGTTGGGAAGATATCATCTTAAGGTCAGTAGAGGGGGTACTTACCTTTACAAGGCACTTGTCCATGCCTGTACTTTACGTCTTCTAGTACCTCTTGAAAGCTCTCGTCTTCAACACTCTGCCTTACCGCGCTGCCTGTGTGGTAAAGATTTCAAAAGAAATTACTGTGTGATGGTAGGAACTGCGTTCTGCTCTATGTGGGTCTTTGTATGGAAACACAGGAGAAAGTTTACCTGAGGCAGGCAGATCTGTTTTATAGGATATGCTTTTGCTTGGCGTACCTCTGAAGCCAGCAGGCACAAAAGGCTCTTGGTAATACCTTCCTGCAGTTGTAAAAGAGCCTGAGCAGTAGTGCTGGCAATGAGGATGCCTGGGCCTCACCATCCCTGCATGTGCTATGGCTGAGCACATTTAATGGCACTTAACAGCCTCTCTTCTATCACATAAACTGAAAATATTAAAAAAAAAACAAACCCAAAACTCTTCCCAGGGTTGTTTGGGGTTTTTTTTGTTTGTGTAACAAACGTTGCTTAGTTGCTCTGCTTTATTAAGCCTTATTTTGGGATTTTTATGTAATAGCATAAATGTAGGGTTTTAAAGGAAAGTGTTTGATAAAGAAAAAAAAAATTTTTATTTATTCTCAAGATTGTGTAAAAGATGTGCAGTTTAAAAAGAACCTGGAATTCTGAGTGATGCTTCCTGACTGAAGGTGATCCGTTAGAGCAGAACAGGCTGTCGCTGCGGGAAATCCCTGTCACATGATGCTACAATTTTAAAAAAGTTCAAAAACAATGGGGAAGATCAGAATCAGGGGGAATCCATCAAGAGTTATTGTATACAGCGCTAGTGCTGAGGCCTCTGCTGGGCAAGTGTTCTGGAGAAATGTCACTACATTCTTACCTCTATTCATGTGCTTTTCAGTGTCTGCTGGATGTTGTTAGAGTCATTGATACTTGACTAGACGGATCTTTTATCTGATGTGGTTCTATTCTTAAATACTGCAAAAAGAAAGAAGCCCAGAGAAATAACCTTATTTTACTAACATATTTAATGACTTCTTTATTCTTGTCCTCAACACCAGAATGACGGCAAGATAGACTCTCCTATCTGCTAGGCTATGTCTGTCCACAGGGTTCTTTGAAAATCTAGATGATGATTGTATTAGAAATGTGACTTTTTGAATTGATATATTGTATTCAGGCCCTAAGAAAGAAGGTGTTGCTGGTATGGGTGATATATTGCTTTATTTCAATAGCAACCATAAGCCAGAGAGCTATTAGAGGATAAGGATAAAGGATAGCATTTCCTTTTAAAACTAAGCAGAAGGTAGTAGTGTGGTCATCTAACGACAGGGCCACTTGCTCACATCTAAGGAACTGCTGGTTTAACTCCATCCCATTCCCTTCCAGGCACGATGTATTGGTGAAATTCTAAGGAAACACCCACTGTAACTGCTGGGACGGGAAGAAGAAATAAGGGTTAATCCTCTACTGCTCAGAGAGAGTCCTACATGCAGTTGTACAACAGTAGTGGTAACAAACCAAACAGCATCCTGTCAGGTAGGTGCACCTCTCGATTAGACCAAATGGTCTAAAGGAGTCATGGATCTCCTGTCCGCTTTCTTAAGACAGAAGATACCTCCCACGACCTTCAGCTATAGATTCTTCTCATGTTTGTAGGCCAAAGGAAGGACAGATATTAGAAAAACAAACTCATGGGGAACTAGCAAATGGCTGTAATATGGATTGTAAAGAAAGAGTGCTATAGAAGAGAGGGAGAAGGACTTGCTGCTGGGAAAGGCCAAAATAACCAAAATACACCACTAAACATGATTCAGGGGCCAAAGCAGAAGGGAACCCCTTTCTTCCCATTTTAGCAATTCCCAAGTGTTTAGTAGTAGTTCATTCACTTCATGATAAAAATCAGGAGATTTGAGGTGACACATTTTACAAGGCTTGTTAAAACTTGGCAAAAAAAAAAGTTGGCCTCTAGCACAGCATGTGAAAGAAACAAGAGAGTAAGATGGGAATTAGAGCTCCTTGGAGAGGAGAATCTCAAGGGTTTTACAGATACCAGGTCTCAGTTGAGAAGGACCATGGAGAGACAAAAAGAGATTCTGTGATAGCTATGAACCAGGTGCTCTGGGA
This sequence comes from Gorsachius magnificus, assembly GCA_034008185.1. NCBI lineage: Eukaryota > Metazoa > Chordata > Aves > Pelecaniformes > Ardeidae > Gorsachius > Gorsachius magnificus. Next base: position 73,814,778 of record CM067085.1, on the reverse strand, counting down.
GGATGAAAGTCTGAAGGACATGCTGATGCCTGCAAGGGCTGGCTAGAGGACACAGTCAGTCAGCATGGCTGATAGTAGATGCCTGCTGAGATAAAAAGTATGGAGAAAATGAGATTAAAAGCATATTTCAAATCTGCTGTGTAACAGTTAGCATATTTTAATACCTGTTTTTTAAACCACAGGCAGACTTTAAACTGAGCTTGTTCGTACTGGGTTTTGTCATTTTTTGCATGGTTGTTAGAAGTTTGCACTGGCACCCTCTAAATTGTAGCTGGATTCTGGATAAACAAAATGCTTCTGTTTCTAAGCCTGCTAAACCCTCTAACTTCATAAATATTAGCATTCTTCTTGCTGCTTCTCCTCCTGCTCCCACTAGTCTGTGTTTGCATATGTGTAAGCACCACACACTCACCAAAATATACTACCTTAAAAAGTGATTCAGCCCAATAATTGTGCCCTGAGCCATACAGCTGAACATCCACCTCAGAAAAATGAACAATTCTAGTGAGCTCGTGTGTATCATACACAATCAATGCTCTTCAGAAGACTTAACGCACTTAGAGCAAAACATTACCCTGCTTTGTTGAGACTCAGTGTATGTTTATAAAAGTATCTGAGTAATGGTTTTGAGAGGTCCTTTAACATAATCATTGGAAAAAAAGGAAATATTTTTGGGGAAATGGAGTTGCGTTTCCATATATGCAAATGAAAAGAATTCTGAAGATTTGAAGTTTTAAAAAAACTATAAACTATTCAACCCATTTCACTCATGAGTATGTACAGTTATGTGAGCGATGTATGATATATATGAGAAACCTAGCTGTAACAGTGCTGGTGGTTTTTCATAAGGCGGCTTCTTTAGAGTGCTCGTTTGAGACTGAAGACAAACCTCTGGGTTAAGAAACGGATTAAGTTTCTAGTAGGTAGTTCTTTAGAAATTCTGTCCATTCGGAATACACAGTATATAGCATAACACTCAAGTTTGGCTTACGGCTCCATACAATCTACTAAACAAATAAAGTTTGACCATAAATGTTATGGTAGTTTTATAGTTCTGGTTTTTTAGGAACATTAACTTGCCAATCTGTTCTATACATGCATCTGCACCCATAGGTGTAGTTCACTTATAAATGTATATGGAATCAACTCTATATGTGCGAGCTGCTTGCAAGGTGTTTTTATTCAATAGGAATCAAAGGTTTTTACGAAGGAAGTTAAGTATGATCATTGTCTCTACTTTGCAGGTGAGGAACTGAAACTAAGGAGGGCTTTGTAGATTTGTAGAAGACCTAAAAGTAGTTCTCAACACTGAGTGGTGGTTTTCTGAAAAGCTTTAGACAGTATATGAAAAACCATATCCGCTGAACATTTGTGCTCTGGTCTCACCAAAACTTTGTTAAAAGTGTGCTATTACCCCAGAAAACTTCTATCTACATATGAACAGATCTGTAAAAGTGTTAGCTGGATTGATGTTATTTTGTTGAAGTTCAGTTGGAGGTTTTGTAACCGAAGTTATGGGTGGAAGGCAAACTCCTGCTTTTTATGTAGAGATGTTTACGTCAATCCATAGCAGAGGAGAGGCAACTGGTAATGATAAAATAATTTTTAAAAAAAATGGTTTTAGATTCTGGACTTACTGTAAACCTTCTGCAAAAATGAAAACCCTGCGCTGTAGTTTCCTTGCTTGCTGAACAATGTGTATGTTGCCCAAGATACATATAGACCAGAAGTGTGTATATATATGCATATAGATGCAAGTGTGTGCATAAAATATACACATGCACATACTTTGTATTTTATGATCCATCATTTCCTTTCTCTCTTTGTAGCAAATCATAATCCACAATTTCCCCTTCTTTTCTTGGGCTTCAGTTTTCAAGCAACCTTTGTGGCCATCATTTTTGCTTTTGCAGCATTTTCTATAGTGCCAACTGCAGTTAAGTGTTTATTTGAAAAGCTTAATTGAGACTAGCAAAAAAATGCTCATTACTTTTCAGAAATAACTATCACTTTTTATTATTTAAGTGTGGTGAGTATGGAACTATTGAACCTGCAGCCTCTGTGGTGGTAAGATTAAGAAACTGCAGATTTTGTCTGCCCTTCAGAACAGTTGCAGCTTGTTCTGACGAGATCCCATCCAGGAGTTACCAGTTAGTTTAGTCTTGTTTGTGAGTAGCCAGTAGCTGTCACACAGATCTGTATAGCTGATGGGCTGGACTGCTAAACTAGGTCCCAAGGCAGCATCTGCAAGATAGGTGGAAACGACTGCTCTAAGTTGCCTTTTCTGGCCTGTCTTGAAGTTGAATTGCATCTATTTGAATCGTTACTTATTAAGCTAACATCAGCAGGTAAAATGGTCTTCATGGAAAAGGTTCTGCCAGCTGGTGATTTCTGGAATACAACCCTTGCCCTGATTCACAGCCCTGAAGAATGTAAGAGGTCGGTTTAGAGGTAATTAAAGCTTCAAACTCTTGGCTGTGGTGGGGAAATTTCCGTTTCCCACTGTGGCAGTTTTCTAGCTACTCTGTGTTGCTCAAGCCAGCTGAAAAACAGCGTGCAATATTGTATATTAGAGTACATTACGCTCTTGAGAAAGTTATCTTCTAGCTGAAATCCAACACAAAGGGACATTCTAAAATATAGTCATGAAGTAGTGTACCAGGTTTATGTGTACAAACCTTCATAACTAACAGCAAATGGGGAAATTAGTCATAAAATTCCAATTTACCAATAACAGAGTTTGTGCCTGTAAATACTTGAGCACCACTTTGAAAATGGCCACTGTAATAAAAAAGGAATAATCAGATTGGATGGAAGCATTGGTAATCAGTTTTTCTAGTAAGCTTTGGTAAGGAATATTTGTGCTCATGTTCAGTGTATAATAGGACATTGCGGTATTGGTACAGTCCCATTCCCAGCTACACTCTGCTGGGTCTGGTTCCTCTGTGTCTTCATTCAAAAAAAATGTAGAAAGCAGAACAAGAGCATTACAGTGAAGCAAAGCATGAGGACATTTCATAATTCTGGCAGATCATCTTTAGTAATTGATTGCAATTATAGCCTTTTTTGCTTAATTTCTTCTAAGCTTCTGGCTGCCTTGCCATCCTTTCACGAGCTCCACGGGTGAAGACTGTGTGCTAGGCAGGCTGGGTACAGGTAAAGAAAAGACAGAGGGTGTTCCCTGTGGATGAGTGTTTTCTGTGGAAATGTTTATTTTATTTAATGTTACTTATTTTAATATCAAGGATTTGTTAATGTGGTTCTGAGGATAATCAGTTTGGGCAGAAGTTAGTAGGGGAAAAAAAAGTAGATTTTAAATGTCAAGTTATATTTATAGAAATTGCAGCTTAGATTACATGTAATTGACAGTGTCCTTTAGATTGACAAGTGAGATAGGATCATCTTATTTTCAATAATCTTTTATGTTTAAGGCGTTTCTTTAATGGTTTGGATTGCAGTTTAAAAATAGAAAGCCTGTGCATGTGCTTCTGCTTGCTAGGGTACGGCAAACTTGATTTCTGAGGTTGCTGACAGCTTCTGAAAGATTTAGGAACTGTCAGCAGGAAACATTCCCATAGAATCTGTACTGTGAACTTTTTCTGGAAAAACAGCATCATTTAGCAGGTAATACATCTGCAATAAAAATACAGTTATGCAATAATGGCTCATTAATATGGTAAATCATAACATGGTCTTTTCTATTCAATTTGAAAAGGAACTTGTGGAAAGAAATAAGTTCCTACTCAGCTAGTTGGTGAACTTGGCTATTTCTGTACATTGTTGGTGTTTAAACTTCGAAATAGCTATTTGATTTGTGTGGAAGAGAGCATTTAGTCATGACATTTTATTTCTGCATAAACAGATTTCCATTTCGGTTTAGATTAGTACAATAGGATTTTTTCCTTTTTTCTTTTTTCTTTTTTTTCTTTCCTTTTTGAAAATGCTAGGAACTGCTGAAGTACTTTGTTTGGTATGTAGCTGCTAATTTATCCTTTATGTCTTTACAATCTTGTCAGTGCCTCATGTCTTCCATAGTTTTTCTAATCTAAAATAATCCCAGTGAAATCCTTTGATTGTCTGTTTGGACCTGATCCACTTCTAAAGCAGGAATGTAATGGGCTTTATGGCACTTACTTGGAAGTAATTTATCCAACAGAGTGAATATAGATACTTGTTTTAATAAGAATATGCTTTATGGTAAGTGGGGATGGCTATTTAATTAGCCAAAGGGAATGTAGTTCATGATACAATCTGTTCCAATCATCTTGGACATTAAACAAAAAGTCAGACAAAGTTATTTATGTACATGCACTTTATTTGCAGTTGTTTTGTGTAACTTCTTGGTAGAACTTTACAGCATTATCTGGATAAAAAAAAGTGGATGTGTATTTCTTAAAAAAAAAATGTAAACAGGAGTTTCACTTATTGCTGTCAGTGCTTCAAGTGCATATATATTAAAGCAGTTGACAGTGGCAGCAGTGCTCAGTTTATCCTGGATAATACGCTCTTTTGACATTTGGTGGTTTACATCTTTCTGGTATGAAGGCTGATACAGGATGCTATAAAAGCATTACACTCTTCTTTCTAATGTGGATTTTTTCTATCGCCTTGAGCTGCCTACTGCATGGATAAATAAGATGTATTTCTGGGAGCATAAGGATTCCCATGCAGTGCTGTAGAAGCTGTTAGTATTTTAAGAGGGATTAGAGCAGCATTTGGAAACTAAATGGGGACATGCTTCCTCCAGTTCTCCTGATTGTATTGAGTACTGGACATTTACATGATTCTTTGTGTTGTAATTTGCTATTAGTAGGAAATGTAGTCATAAACCTATAAGCAGCAAAGCAAAGAAGGAACAGTGTCCAGACTTCAAAGCGTTCTGTTATTCATGAGTATGAAATACTTAGTTGTCAAAATGTACCAACTACAATGCTTCGTTTTCCTGCAAAATTGTCTTTAAGGGACTAATCCAAAGCCTAATTGATTTGATTTAAAAACTCCTATGGATGCCAGAGGTCTTTGGATCATGCCTCAAGTTGGAGCTATTGCAAACACAGGGCACTGTTGAAAGGTCTCTCTGAATGGGCTCGAGCTGCTCACCTTAACATTATCAGTGGCCATAACAGATATTTTCAATTGGTAATTTCTCTTCCCTGACCACCATTTTGTCTGTAGAAAATCTTCCAAGATCTTTTCACTCAAGCGGATCACCAGGATGTCCCGAATAACTGATTTCATATGCAATTTGTCAGTTCACAGGAGCCTATCCAGCATTTTGTGTAGTAAAGTCTTCATTGTGCTGAACAGCCACAGTATTTTCTCAGCATTGTGATAACAGGCACAGATATCAAACATACTCATTCAAGAGGAATGCCTGTGGCAATAGGAGTGAAGTCCGAGGGCTAAGTTTATTTAGTGCAAAGAAAAATATCAAGTTCCAGTTTCCAACCTCATTTACAGTAAGTTGGAAGAGTTTTTGATATAAGACAGCGGGTAGTGTGTGCTGATAGTTTCCCTCCTCCTCACAAAAACTGTATCACCAGCTGGTTTATGTGACCCTGCTTGTTCCCATGAAGTTAATGGTAAAACTGGGATATTAAGCAAATATGGCCCATGTACAAACACAAGTCATGACATAGCCTGGAAGCTACTTAAAGCCAACAGACTCATGGCTTCCTCCTTGTCACTGCAAGAAGTCAGAGGTGAGCAACTATTGGAAGTTGTGTGGGTGTATCAAACAGATCATTTTAGTCAGCCACATGATTCCAACAAAAGCATCATGGTAAAGGGGAGAGATGTTTTATTCGGGTCACGTTATAATGCATTTCCATATTAAATCAATTTAGCAACTCAGTTCTGGCAAATCACCAGTAGGTTACTCACCAGTATCGAAGACTTTTTGCTGTGTCCAGTCCTAGCATGATACCAAATGCTAATAGACAGCTCAAGCTCCGTTCAAAATTACATTTTAAAATGAAAGCAAAAAATTAAACCGGCTATTTATTATATACAAATAGGAACTGCCCCAAAACCCAGAGGAAAACCTGTCTGAATTTCCTAGACCTGACTGTCTAAGACCCATTTTCTGGAAGGTGCTAATTGCCTCCTAAGGGATGCCAAATGCTCTCAAATCCCATTGAATTCAATGAACTCCAATTGATGTATTTCAGTGAATTCCTGATGAAGTCAGCCCTCTGAGCACTACAGACTCAAGGGCTCTCAGCAGTGTTCAGGATCATGTCCTACATGGACAAACAAAGCAATGTTAGTACAGTGTCCTGGATGACAACCAGGGAGGTTAATAAATCAAGAACATCAATTAGGAATTGTGTAGCTGTACTGCTCATTTATGCCTTCATTCTTTGGAGACAGATGCATCTTTAACTTTGGGCACTGTGAGTAGTCCCATTGATTTAGATATAGGGACCTATTCAGTGTCTACAACTGAATATGCACCTAATTCCTTGCAGGGCTAATATCCGAGGGGTTTAATCCCAGCAGGTTTAAGAGCAGGGATGAGACAGTTGACAAGCTGTCTGCCTTGGGGCCCATTTTGTGGGCTCCGATGGTCCAGGTGCTGCTGCGGAGGCAGCTCAGGTGTGTGTGCAGGAGTCAGAGCACGTAAGTGTGCCTGTGATAACAGCAATGGTAACCCCAGGGTTAAAAGTGCTGTCTCTTCGCAGAGTTCTGAGGTGGTACAGTGTTTCCAGGGTAGATGTGGACCCTTAAAAAAAAAATACAGCAAACACTTCTTAGCACCTTTCTGGAGCTTTTGGGACTTAAAACCAGTTACCCTATATTGGCAAATTTAGCTTTTCAACCTCCTGGTGAAGTTGATTGTTACATCATATTGGCAGCACTTATCTATTACTCACATGCAACCATCTCCACTATGAAATGCAGTAGCCATTTCAAAGTGACTTTGTAACACTCATGAGAAATGACCGGCATACTTTAATGACCACAAATCGTCAGATCCTTAGATTTAGATCTTGCACAAAAGACCTTCAGATCTCCTAACACCTGGATCCAATACTGAATCAGAAGGAAGAACATTATCTATGGCATCACTGAGCTGTTCCTGTAGTGGTAAGCTTGCTTGGAGGTCTCCCTTCCAAATACTAACCAGCCCAACCCATTAAGATCACAGCACAAGGTGGTATGGCTGCAGGCCATAACTCTAATAAAAACCTGGTACAGTGGGTAGATTGTTCCTGGATCTCATTATAGGCAATTGTTCCACTACTTCTGCTGTTTTTAATTCCTAAACCTAATATTTACCTCTGAGCATTCAAAGTTATTTTGAATTTTATCTTGACAAATCACTAAGGGGTCTATTCTTCTTTCAATGCATGCATTTAACTCTCATTAATGTTCATATGAGTTATGTGCAGAGCTCGGCTCCAGCAGGTTTTTCCAGCAGGGCCTGAGTCTCAGCCCTTATATGGTGTTTCAAAGTTTCTTATGCTTCTGAACAAACATAAAATTCTTCTGCCCGAATGGAGCAGAACAGTGCTTCCTCCCACCCTCCGCCGTGACCTTCTGGTCTGTTACACAGATCAGGCCCGCAACGCAGAGCTAAAGAGTCTGCCCCCTTTGCTTTCCCCATTTCCAGCCGGGCTTACATATGCGTACCGGGAATCCTGAGGGCCTGATTTAGCAAAGATCTCATTCAGGCTCAGCGTTACAGAAGTCTTGTGCAAGCTTTTACTGTAGGGAAACTGTGGGTGTATTTTGTACTGAATCAGGCTCTAAATTATGCCTAGCGTTCAGTTAACTGGAAAGGAAAACAAGCCTGGGCATGTTGTACACCATTTTGACGTTCTGTGAGCTCGCTGGCAGTCTTTCAGTTATAGTTCCTGAAGATGCTTTTGCTTTTTTCTTCATATTCTTGACAAAGTGTTATGTATCCTATCTAGAAACAAACAAACCCTAAAGGAATTAATTTTTAGACACGGGAACCCAAAGGTTTAAGAGGACGAGTGTTGTTCATACTGTATTAGCTACTGTAGCACGAGTTGAGAGACTTAGCATAAAGGTTTTGGAAAATTATGATTTCCTGGGGCTTCTGCATCAACACTTTGATACAGTGCAGGTTACTTTATCAAGCACTGACTGAAGCAATCTCAAAGAAAATGCTGGGAATAGAAGGGCCTATTTCGAAACTTTAAAATGCCTCTGCAGGGCAAGGTGCATTCTCCTCTGCCTGGTGAAAGGAAAATAAATCTCCTCCTAATAGAGAAGAGCTGTAGAAAACAGACCTTGAAATACCAATGTCTGCATTACAGGGAACTCTGGATGCTGTCATGAAATAGCCAAATACATCGCTTCTAGTAGCACAGGTAGAGCTGGCTGGAAAACCAAATTTCCACTCTGCCATAGATTTTAATGTTTTCTTTGAGGTTGGAGGAAGGAAGAGGGGAGAATTATCCCCCATTTTTGACAAAAGCCAAAACCACAGGAAACATGGTATATCCGAAATGAACTGTACTGCAGGGAACACTGAGCTGACGGATGGAGTCTGACATAATTTTGGTCAGTTTTAGTGCTGTGAGTTGCAGAGAAGAGTCAAAGTGGAGGGAATTCTGTTGATTCCAGGGCTTCCAGGGCCAACAGTCCATCGTACAGTCTGTCCTGAGAGCAAGGACCCAAGATTTGTAGACCGCTTGGCTCCCAACTTGTGCAGCAGTATGGGAGCCAGGGCAGCCTGCACAGATACCAGAACTGGGAATCCAAAAGCTTTGGGATTCCATATGATGACAGATGTCATCCTGCAGACACCCACAAGCTACAGACCCTGAAAGCCATTTTCAGGCATGTGGCAAGGGTCCTTGATCCCAAAAGCTCTGGTTTGACTGAGGTTGGCAAGGCTTCCAGACAGATAAGAATCCAGTTCTGAGAACTTCAGTAGAAGGACATACAAGCAGTCTGGGAAACTGGACTTCCCAACAGCTCAGCAGACGGGCTGGCAGGAAGCCAGATGTGCCAAGACCTGCCTGACAGACAGGATGTTCATCAGATGTTGGCTGAAATAGAGACTTTGGAGAAAATATATAGATTTTGATGAACCAGCATCTTCAGCAAGCAAGTTTCACTGAAGAATTCCCAATGAGCTCTAGTTTCCAACAGTTTGAGATGGTTCAGATGTTGTTGGTTTTATAAAATGCAAACAAATGGCAATTACTAAGTGCAAAACTATGATGTAGTAAAAGTTATCTGCTTGGGGGCATGGGTTACTAACAGAAAGCTAGTTCCTAAATAAATGCTACATGTGTTCTGTAGAGAAGACCAAGAGTTCTAGGAATCTGCCTCCCTTCCACTTCCTAGCTGGAGCTGCCTGTCTGGTCAGACAGTAAAGGGGTGGGGGGGAGAAAATAGCTGCAGCCTGGAAGGGAAAAGTGCTCCTTGATGTTGTGATTTCTACTACTTCTTAGAGGAAAGAACTAAAAACTTCATGATCAGTTATAGGGTCTCAATCAAGACTGCCTCTCATGCACCCTTAGGAACTAAACATGCTACATAGCCCACGTGTGTACCTCTTGTGGAAATTTCAGTTTGTCATGTGAACTGTGTCTCTAACTCATCTTCTCATTCTCTTTAGTTTGGGGACAAAAATGGCTGTGACAGAGCCTGCCACTCATTTCTGCCCTAGCTTTTTTACTGGGGTTTCTTTTTGGGCTTGTTTCAACCTGGTAATATTTCAGCATCTCTTTCCTGCTGTCCCCCCACTGTTTCCTCCTTTCTGTCCAAGTTCCTCTCTCAAGGTGCTTTCTGTCCTAAACCCTTGTGCTGGTTCCCCGAGGGTTTCCCTACATCCTGCATGTCTCGCCAAATTGTGCAGTGATGCAATGTGGTCATCATGTTCCTACTGGTTCCAGCAACAGCCTTTTTCTTAACCACAGACTAACTTTCACTGTTGCATGAGAAAGGTGGTGTTGATGTGTGTGACATTGTATCAGAAATTACCATATTTTTCCATGTCCTGGTATCTAATGTTAAACTAATGCACTAATCCTAAACCTCATGCCTTGCAGACAGGCAGTCCAATATAAGTCACGCATTTACAAGCTTTCATCCTTAAGAAAATTAAATAGAAGAGTAAGAGCTAACAACTGCATCTGGATAGTAGCCATCATAATGTTATTTTTAATATACTATTTCTTTTTATTTTTCCATCCTGTGGATGATTTTTTTACAGAGATGGTACAGTGAACTGTGCTTTCACCAATGATGAGAGAGGGTTTGATGCTCTCAAATGACAGTTAGTTTTACCTTAGAAGGGACAATAACCAAGCCTCTGTTTTCACTAGTTGGTGGCACCGGCAGGCTCTACAGTTATTGAAATATCTTTGTTTTAAAATAGTGAGCTCATTAGAGGTGGTGGACTCTGCTTCCATCGGAGTGGTTAACAAGCTCCAACCCAGAACATTTCTACATGCCTTTCCACCCCCTCAGAGACTGCCTTAGTCATCTGCACGGTTACAGCCTGTAAGAAAGACAGATTGTTTGCTGAAATGTGAAGGAATTTTACCATTCTGTGGTATTGGAATTAACATATTATTATTATTGGATTCCAGGCCTTTATTGCTTTGAAGTCTCTATTTTGACTACAGTTCTTAAAAAAGCAGATCTGTGAAAGAACTTCTGGCTTAATACACAAACATAAAACATATTTAAGGGCAGTATGGTGGAAACATGCATGATTGAGAGCTGTGGGTATTAATATAACTAATTGAAGCTAAACTTACTTCAGTACCCTGTATTTACTGAAGCAACTTGAGCTAAGCAATGATAATATTATCTTATACTGGAAGGGAAAAAATTGTCCATTGTATATCTCTTTTAGTGTCAAATAAGCGTTAGGTTGCTGGACATATGCAGTTTCATTCTGCCGCTCTGAAATAGCACTGAGCTGCTGTGTTTACAGCAATGCTGGGGACTAAGGGACAGCAGTGGAAAGAAGATCTGATATCAGTAGTATTGTCTTTCACAACTTACAAGCTCTGATGGCAGTCATGAGAAAAAGCAGCAGATTCACACATGTTATTAGCAACATGGCAGAAACAATTTAGAATTCAGCCCATCCCCTGGTGAAGTGCTGGGAGCCCCTCATGCCCCAGGCCAGGACATTAGAGGGTCAGCTGAGTCTTTCAGGTAGCTTGATGTAGGCCCATCACCTTCTGCATCCAGTCTTGCAAAGGCAAGTGCTTAGCTCTGTGCCTAGTCTGAGTCCAGATGACCAGATATCCCTCTAAAGTTGAGTTTGACCACAGGGACAACCATTGGGTTTGAAATAAGACCCCAGAGCTTCTCATTTCAAGACTGTTGTCCTCAAGGCTGGCAGGAGGAGGAGGTCTTGCTTAAATTTTCCTGATTAAGACAGCAGTAGATGACACTGGCAGCTGAAAAGGTTGTCAGGTGTCAATAACTGTAAAACCCAAATAACAGACTACCCAATAATCTCCTGAAGAGAAGTCTTGAGAGCTAATTTATGGGAATTCTGAAGGATTAACTGGCTAACATCAGTCATGCACTCTGGGTATAAAATCTGCTGTATTCAACAAGTGCCATGAGCAATTGCATTTGCACATCTCAAAGATGTCTTGGATACCTGGTCAGAGATATAAAAAACATGGTTAGAAACTTCACCTTTCCAAAGAGTAGAGTTACTGACGCCTGGCTCAAGCGATTAAGAGAAAACTGTGCTCAGAACTCCATTTAGTTACGGGGCTATCACCCAGGCTGTTCCCCCTTCTCCTGCATATTAGTTCTGTTTTAGCTGAGCGTAGTCTGCTATGTTGGGGTTTTTTTTGGATTGTTTGCTACCCATTGTATGAATGGTGATCTATAGACGCTAATTCTGTGGGTTTGTAGACCTAGTTCTTTTCCTGGATTCAGAATGGGAGAAAAGGTGACTTTCTGAAATATTTTCCTTCTATGCCAACATGTGCCCCAGTGGCAACAGAAAGGATTTGCATTACTTGCCTGATGTTTGCTGTTCCCCACCTTGAAAGAAAAAGGAAGGTAGCATGGTCTGTGTCCTCTGCAATCACAGCATTTTCTAAATGCTTTGGTATGTTATTGTAACTTGCCTTTTTCCCCTCTTAAAAGTCACTTCTGTACTACATTATAAATACCAATAAAATGTTAGTAGAAAAAAACCACATAAAATGCATGTTATTTGTTTTAGAAGTCTATGAGATACAGTGAGTGTAGGAGGCTGGAATTTTTTACAAGGGGGAGTATTATTTTCACTTTTTAATTTCACATTGACCAATATTTTTACTTTGGGTAAAATAAAAACATACATTTTCCTGAGCCTTTACCAAGATAAATTTTCTGAACGTTAGGCATTCCAGGATATACAGCCAACTCCTCCTGAGAGGCCAACGGATAGATCCATTTGCTTTGGGATATGGTTTTCTCCCTCTCTCATCTGTCAGCTCTTGCCTGTGGCAGCAATGGCAAGTATCATGGACAAAGGAAATCAAAGCTTTAAAATGGACTGGTCCCCACCACCTTCTCATCTCTCCTGTCCTGTCATGGTTTAGGTCAAGAATTGTGGCCAAGTGGGAAGACTGATCTTTTTCCTCTTCATATGCTGGGAGAAAGGCGAGCAAAACGAGTGTTTGGGGTGCAGTTGTTGCACGTGCCCTAGGGTGGCAGAGATGACAAGACACTGTGATGGGGTAAGGAACGCCAGAGTGGAAAGTCAGGCAATCAGCTTGGTCACCTCTTTCCATTCCTGGCAATGAGTCACTGTAACCATGTTGTTAAATGAAGTCATCTGCTACCTCTCCTCCAAGCCATATTATTAATACGTCTCATAACCAGCCAGTCACTGCTCGTTATTCCCCAATGTTCTCAGATGCTTCTCTTTTATTTTGCCAGAGTATCTGAGCAATTCACAGAGCACTGGGGATGCCTAGCAGCCTGATTGCCTTGCAAAGATGGTGGCTGGTGTGCCTTCTGAGTCCCAGTGCAATCTTTGAACAGTTCATTTATGAATGGAATATATTCCTGTATATTTAAAAGAAAAAAAATACTTCAATTCGTACTTTGGCTTATATATTTAAAAGTTATAAATACATGTATTTTTGTATATTACTGTGCACTGGTTGGATGACACTGTAGGGGAAAACTGTATCCCCTCTCTTGGAATTTTGAAGGCATTAGTATTGCTTAGCCCTGCAGTTTTCACACTTAAAGATGCAAACCAGAAAAATCCTTTTCCCCAAACAGATTTTTATTGCTATTAACACACAGGTATACCGTATGCATAGGTAGAGCCCTTTGCCCAAGGACCTCTCGGTGCTTTAGAAAAACATGTCCCAGTGAGTTGGTAGGCAATTCCACTCTAAGATGTGTAAGTCCTTATGCTCCTTTTATAGAAGTTTGCACAGCAAAATTGTATAAAAATTAATTTCATCAGTCTGAATAAAGACTACGGTAGGAGCTGAGCCATTTGATTTTCATTGTAGCCTCTTACACAACAAGGACATGTGCAAATAATCTGTAAACTTTCCACAGATAATCTGCCACTGGCAGCATGAAGGACTCTTCCAATTCTTCCTTCCTTTACTGATAGCAGTAGACAAGTTTTTCCCCTTACAGATGAGCAGCTTTAATCTTTGTTTAAACTTCTACTGAAAAGCGGAATTTTGCTCTACTAAGGAAGCAATGATTTAAGCATCTTATTCATTTTGCCAGAATTCATTATAACCTTTTCTTACTTGTTCATAAAAATGAGGCCTTTGTAGAATACTTTGTGACTGCCATTGCATTTGGGTTGTGCAACTTGCTGGTATTATTGAAACTTGTTTGTAGTGTCGAACAGTGCATACCTTGTCTAATTGCAAGCTGCTGTGGAAAAGTACTTTGACTTGCTGTTGTAACTGCATTTCACAACCTGTTCAAAGATTGAGTCCCTGCAACCCAGCCCCAGTGTGTTGGTTAAGATGTGCCTGTCTTAGCCTTCCGTATCCTGTATAGCCAGGCTTTCACACGTTTCTCCCATTTGGAAAATTTTTGTAGATTTTAGTTCCTCACCTTTGCTATGTAGTCTAGTGAATTAGTTACAGATGCTAATATTGAATATATCATGGTTGCTTTCAGATTTTGTCCATTTTAAGATAAGCAGGACAGTTTATATTTTGAGCTATTTTTTTTCAGGCTCCTTCCAAACTCAAGCAAATCTGCCTTTGTTTCACTTGTTTTCTAGTATGTTTTTTTTTCCTTTGAAATTCTATAGACTATGGGCTTATTCATTTCTAATAAATGTGAGATTCTAGAGTGTGAATGAAAGGCCCAGATGTCCTCTCCACATGGACTGCAGCAGATTTTTGGATTCTCCTTTACAAACTTTGACATTAGAGTATAAGGAATTTTTATAGTAATTTTATAGAAAAGATTACTACTTTGGCAACTATTTTTCTGTTACGAATGTTGAAAAATATTATTTGGGAAATTACAGTGAAAAGCGTGTTTTGAAATATTGTGGCACTCATTTTTATATTCTTGTAGTTGAGGTCCTAAGGTGACCATCAGCTTTTGTACCAGATCAAGTCAAGTCTGTGGTGCAAGTGCAAGCGTTGAGTTCTTCTGTATGATATGGCTAGGCTAGGCTTTATGTGTGTGAGAACTGGAGTCTTCATGATTAGCTTAAGTATAAGCATCTGCAGCCTTTGGACTCTTTCTCACAGCCAAAAGAGTACAAAGGAGGGTCTGAATTATAGTCCACATAGGAAAATAACCACCTTCTCCATTGTGAACATTGTTGAGTATATCATTATTTAGTGACAGCAGATAGTTTAACGTCCACCTGCTATTAGTTGGTTACTGATTCTGCCGTGTTGACCTGCCTGCTTGGTAATTGAAATAAATACAATCAAAACAAAGAAATGGAGCTGTTTGCACTCTGGAAAGGACTTTGGATTTGTCTCTGACAGTGATCCATGGCAGACACTTGAGATGAGATAACAAGTGTCTACATTTGTCCTACATTAGGAAGGTGTGGGATGACTTTTCTCCCTTACGATATTCAATGTCTTGATAATACATTATATTCTAAGATTGATTTAAATTTGGAAGGAAGGACTTGGTATTTCTGCCACAGGGTGTGCAAAACTCAGTTCTGATAACTCTGGCTTTTTTTTCTTTTTTTTCCTCTGTAGAAGTGTCAGGTTTGTATCTTGAGAAGTTTTTTGTCTCATTTATTTGCAGTGGCTATAAATGGTAAGAAATGCTTTGAATTCCCCAACTTTTAACTTCATTGAGGGTTTTTTGATTCTTGATCGTGATAGAAAAAACATGATTTACCTTCTCTGTGCCATTCATTAGCCTGTTTCCAACATGTCCCCTTCCTGTTCATCTCCTTTCTAGGGTAAATAATCTTAGTCTTTTCAGAACATTCAAACAGTCTAATTGTTATTCACTATATCTCATTCATCACCTAACACTTTTTTCCCCCTTTTTTCTGGCAGTTGCAGCTTTTGCTGGAGTTTCATTGGGTTCCTTAGGTTCTAAACATTAGGTCCTAAACATAAAAAAATATTTTCATGTACATTACTTGACAATCATCAACAATTCATTTCTTGTCCATTCGCGTAGTTGCTGGTGATGTCTCAGCATATCGTCATGGCCGTCCGTTGTCCTAAATACATGAGGATATTGAACCCTTACGTACCCTGTAGATGCTGCCATCTTGCCTCTCCTGGATCTCCCAAAACATTAATAGACAATGAAATAATCAGAGGTGTGGGATGGAACATGAGGCCTTCAATAGTTAGCCTTTTGCTATACAGAAACTTGACCTGAATGCTATATTCAGCTTTCTGCTACACAAATTTTTACCCCAGCAGCACATGCCTTCCTAACCACTTGGCGTCCTCAGTAGCTTCTCATGAAGAAGCTTGTCACAGGCCATTTCTAACTGGAGTTACCTTCTGTCGAGCAGCTCTCCTTACCTGCTGTGATACTGACATAGACATGATGAATCACAGGAGATTGAAGCATAGTTTCCTATTACCTGAAGTAGTTTACCAAATTGAGATGGTCAGACATATGACCGATGATACAAGACTCTAATTCCTTCATCGTTCTGAGATGTGTCTTATGCACTGGACAACATTCACTTGGCCCGACTCTTTGGAACAGTACCTTTCTCAAGTAAGAGCTTGCCTTCTGCCAGCAGCCTAGCCAATTTATGCTTAAGACCTTCTGAACTCTTGGTGTAATGTCATCATCTGTACCTGATGACTCATTGTTTTTATAATTATCAGTTTGCTCAAGAACCCTTTCCCCTGACACCTCAATTTCCCAAAGTATATCATCTTTATTAGCAAAGAGGATGGAGCTTGGATACTGGTTCCCACCTACAAAGTTCTATGAAATGCCTGGGAACATTGGCGTTAAAGCATGCCCTGAAGGTCATGGTATTTTCTGATGAAACCAGATTTAGAGATCTGAAAATCCACCACAAAGTAGCATTACTTTTCCCTTCAAACTCTGTAGTTGGTCCTTTTTGTCACCTTAGTGAAAGTAGAGCAGTATGTCTAGTCTTTTTTCCTAACCTTTTCTCAATTTTCCAATTTATATGGTAAATAAATTGGTAACTGGACCAAAAAAAAATTTATGGATAGGTCCTAGATTTACTCTCATTTGTCACTCAAGAGGATGCTAAATTTTTGGTTGAAAAATCACAGCATTCCCACCTAAAATGTTCTGTTGAAATAACAGAGAGTTTGCCTTTCACTCCATTTTCATCCCACGCTCCCTTGAAATTCTTCCTTTTGTGTTTAACTTGCTTCTTATGTATGTGTTGACTATTTATTTAACTATTTTGCCACCTGTGAAATTCTTTGCAGGAATTTTAAAAAAATAAAGTGAAAAAACCCCTAGTGACTGGGATTTGAAAAGTGCCAAGCTTACAGTCCAGGTAGGCCAGTGCATGGCACCATTAAGGATAACAAGAAGAAGAATTCTCTGATGGGGACTCTAATAAATGTAGTCGCGTGCTGTAATAAAGAGCACATGAAAATGGATGTGGTATAACAAAATTATTCATAAAGAGAAATGCAAAAGGTTGTCATGCTGAGTGGTTACATGCAGTTATATGGAGCACTAACAAGGTTATCACTAGAAGCTGAGTGCTGGGGTGCTTGCAGATGTTTTCTAACTAGCACAGAGAGGAAACTGGTTTTATCTCGGAGGATATAGACAAGGCTGTAGTTGAAGGGGTGCTAAATCTTTCTACTGATTTTTAATAATTCAGAGCCAAATGGCAATAACAGCTCATGTAGGTCAGCGTACCAAACAAAGCAACTTCACTTCAAGATGTTTGATGGAGGGTTTTCAGGCTAAATGCTTTACTGCTGCTGTCTTCTGGATTCTTTTTGATACAATATTATCATATTCTCACCCTGTGCTTTATAAATAACCAACAAAATGTGTGCGTGCCTGTGTGTGCATGCGCACACGAGCATTAATACAATAATATAGCAAACAAACTGAAACACTCATCCAAAAGGTTTGCTGTGGAAGCAAGGAGCTCTTGCGAAGCAGCTACTGTAACGTTAGAAAACCAGAGGCTGAAACTCTGCTCACATTCCACAAGTACAAAATTTCTAGGAAGCGCAGTAATTCAGAGGGCTGGCTAAGCGCTGTTCCAGCGACTCACGGAGCTAAAACATCATTTACCTGCAACATCAATATGATCTGAGTTTTATACTATTATTCAAACAGCAACAGATGTACAGCGTAGACTCAAGATATGGCTGTAACTAAGACTGTAACAAAATCGATAGACAAATGTTTTAGCAAAGGGCAGTTGCTGCTGTTTTCACTGCTGCGTGTTTGTGTGCATAGCACAGTCACACCAATGTGTTTTAAATTCTGCTCATAGGAAGGAGTTTTAAGCTCAGGGATTTAAAGCATTCAGACTTCTTCAGACCAAAATCATATCAAGACACAGCTAGGAGTATCGGTGGCCATGTCTAGAGCCAATAAAAATCTGTGGAAGTGTTTTTCTACTGAAATTGGCCTTTGGGGATTTTCCTTTAAGATTACATTTTAATTGAAGTAGTGAGCCAGTTCTGCATGTGGTGGAAGTAAGAAGGCCACGAACGTTAGAGTTCCTCGCAGAGCCCTGCAGATTTTCCCATATTAGTTAAGACATTTCTATTGGATTTAGCCTTCAAGCCGTGGAATGATGAAATACTCTGTACTGTTTCATCAGTGCCTCTCATCTTCAGAAGTTGATTTTAGGCAAGCTATTAGTGGTCGTGGTGCTCAGCTGGGATAGTAGCTATTTGCTTTCACATTTCAAGTATTTACATCAATCATCATAAGCATTTTGTCACCTCATAACACCCTGCATTTAAAAACACATACATAGAAACAGGAAGAAAGGTGAAAGCTGAAAGGACGGACAGAGTCTCCGTGGCTTGCAGCAGAAAAAGGTCTGTGTAAATATCAAGCATGAAAATTCTAAGTTGGAGCATTTACCTCCAGAAGTTACAACGTGCTGAATACCTTTGATCCACACACCTCAATCATTAAAGTTACTAAATAGGTTTTTCTTCATATATATGCCTTTTACCCTGCATTTATGGGCTTCCAGTACCAACCTAGAAATAAAGACTTACATTGATTTTTATTTTTAAATTAACATAAGCTCTAGTACTCAAAGCCTATTTCGTGAGAGATAGGTTGTCTTTTCCTTTTATTTTTTCCCCAGATTAGCTGTCCAGAAGCAGAGTCGGAAATAGAAATCATTAAGTAAACGTAAGAATTATTTTTTTTTCCCCTCACCTTAACACAGAATTGCAAAGAACAGTTGTATGAAATAGGAGGTAAATTAATTTGATTTGCTTCTCAGCGGAGAGTGTCTCTGCACGCAGTTTGAGAGGAGCAGACAACACCAGGAAGGTGATTTAAGCTGATGTATTTTAGTCTATGTTTAGGACTGGCTGAAGGCACACACGTGATCTGTTTCTGTTGTTCAGCTGGCAAGTAGTAACTTGTTAAGTTATGGGAGCACAATCACTTTTAAGTGTGAGCCTATATCCCAAGATACTAATCTGAGGCCCTCTTCTAATTGCCAACAGTAATACGTTTGTTCACGTGGTAAAGGTACCACTTGCTGGTGTTGGACAAAAAGGTTAATGAATAAGCAATGCCAAAAAACAAACCCACGTGTTGTGTTCGGAAACGTTTCCGCAATAGTGTGTCATTGTTAGGGTGAGGAAATGTCACGTGCAGCTTCAGACTATTTATACTGCCTAAAATCAATTTTGAAAAATGTAAGCCCTGGCCGCAGTGGGGCCCTAGCAAGGATTTGAAATAAACCTCCCAGGAGGAGGATGTAATTATTTTCTCTTAATATCTAAAATATCAGGTTTAAAGGGAGAAGGTAAAAGCATTCATTCAGCACAAGTGCCTCGGTGTGTTTATTGAATGGAATCACACAGCCTGGAGGCCAGCCCTGCGCTGCCTCGCATGCCTGCTGTCCCACTAATTTTGCTGGGATTAGAGGAGGTGTAAATGAGCGCAGAATTTCGCCACGGGATTCTAAATCCACTTTGGCTGAGAAACCACACATGGGCATGCATTACACCTACATGCACAGACACACACGGCCCGCCTCGCGCCCCTGCAGGTGGAGGTTGCTGTGGTATGCTTGTGGGGTGGGGTCCCTATGGCAGGAATGCCAAAAATCTTTTAAATCTTATTCACCTCACAGAAGTTATAGCCAGCCTTGACAGTGGCATTTTTTTTTGTCTTTGGAATGGTTTGCTGTTTTAAAAACTAGCCGAATGCACTTAGTTTAAGAAAGCTGTACTGCCCTGGTACTTTTCATTGCATTTGTGAGCTTCCACCTGCCAGCCAGCTCGATCGCGTTCAGATGAGACGCTCGCATACCAGCTTCTTTGAGCAGCAGCCTGTGAGCATGGGGAGCTGAACAGGAAGAACCTGTAAGCTCTTTGCAGCGCTGAAAGGCAGCGACGTGTCTTTCATTCAGGAAAATACCCTGCCAGAGACTGCTATTGATAAGAGAATCTTCCTTCCAGCTAGAGAGATGGCTGCGGAGCTGAACCCTTGGCATTCAGGTGTGAAACCAAAGTGAAAGTCCCAACCAGAGAGGTTCTTCGGCTGCTCTGGAGCTCTGTGAGGGCTAAAGGCAGAAGGTCAGGGGGACACCTCCCATTTTAAGAGGTATCATAGTGTCTTATCTCATAGTGATACGTACTTGGTCTTGCAAAGTAGTGAAAATTTCTTGAAAATTACCTCCATTGCTCTTTGCCATCATCAGTAAAGAATTTGTATTCCCCAGCTCTCAGGGGAATCGGCAAGCAGAGGGTCTGGGCATCTGTGTGACATTTGGGTCATGTACAAAGTTAGAGCCTGAATTCAAATTTCAGACATGTCCAGGTGACTGGAATTCAGACGCCATGTTTTCCTCTGGGCCCATCTCTGATTTTTACTCAGATACAGTAGGAGCGGAACAAAACAAGCCAGGTCTGTTCAAGAGAGGAGATTTAAAAGCAAAGATGTGAGATCTACAGGAAGGATTGCTGCTATCTCTGGGCCATATTGTGTCATTGATTTTTAGGCTGATCTCTTAACTGATTCCAATTGGGACTTAGGCTTAAAAATTGATGATACAGTATGGCCCGACGTGGTGAAGAGTAACGGCTCAGGTTTGCTCGCAGCTCCGGCAACGTAAATCCTGAGTCACTCCGCTCAGCCGGAGTTAGGTCATGAGCTGGAAGAACTTGGAGCCAGTTACTGTGGGGTAAAGAAGGGTTTGGGCCCTCAGGGCATCAGCTGCTTGGGAGGCTCGGCCTGTCTGCCCCCTCTCTCCCCTCAGCTAATCAGATAATTCAAGGCGGCTTACCTCTCTATGAAAGAAAGATAAACAACCTTGAAGTAACCACAGGATAAAAGCATGCACACAGGCAATTACCAGAGAGCAGCTGATGCACTGTAAGTTCACACCCTGTGTTACCCTGTGGTAACTTGTTTGTAGGCTGGTTCTCTCTGAACGCGGTACTGGAGAGCCGGCTGCAGCCCTTCACATCGCCCTAATGACTGCTACTCAAAAAATATCTGCAGCCTGTTAGGCTCTTTCAAGAAAAAAGAAAAGGGATGGGCTAAAAAACCGAAGTCTTCCTTTTGGGGATATTTTCCTTATGTTTTGAAGTAAGGCCAGCCTGACAGTTCCTACTAGTTAGTATCTAATACTGCTTAAATGTAGTCCAGTTGCTACCCTTAAGATTTCAGTTTCTATCTGCTAGAATTTGTTACAGCTGTCAATAAGCAGATCACAGTAATAATTACATTGGTGCCTGCTGACACCTCTGTGGTTAACGTCTGTCATTAGTTTTAATATAAATCCACATTTATTAGGAATTGTAACTTGGGCAGAGAACCTGCTTTTTAAGATTAATTTACCCATATAATTATAAACTATTGCTTTTTTTAAATCCAGTTATTTTTACATTTACAAAATGCCAAAAAAATGAATGTTTTACAATGTAAGAAAGCTTTTTATTATTTTTATTTGATCATTTTAAAATCCTGTTGTTTGCCAGAATTCCACTCAGACCAACAGTGAAACAAGTTAACACCTCAGATGCTGGGATATAATAAACTACAAAATGGCTCCAAACATATGTTCTTTCCAGGAGCCCACAAATCTTGACAAATGCATGGAAATATTGCTTGGGCACATATTGTGCTATTGGAGACACTGAAAGCCACAAAACAGAGAACTGCAGAAGCCTTCAAATATAACCCTGCAACTCGATTAACTGCATCCTGATTAATGCTGTAATTTGGCCCAGAAAATTCAGGGCAAAGGCTGAACCTATTGGTTAACACATAACTGCACGGAGCTGTTGCATGAGTCTCAACCCTCTTTTTTTGTCTTGCAAATCATTGGCCCTGATATACCTATTAAAGGCATAAATGGGTAATTTATAGATGAAGGGCCAAATTCACCAGTGCTGGGTCTGGAAGATATAAATAACACTTTCTTGTTTCAGCATGGCTCGTTGCACTCTGCCTTCCTTTGGTGTTTTCTGATGAAGGAAGGAGATTAATTTAATTTGTGGTTGGGATTTCATATGAGCCTTGCCGTTAGTGACTGCTGAATCAGTGCATTCCTCTATTGCTCTGGCCATTTGCAGCTTGGCTGTCTAGCACACGTTTTGGTCAGCTGTGGTGCTTTCGTTCCCTTGCTGCCCTCGGTGAACAGGGCACTGGGCTTTGGCATAAATTGGTAGAAGCTGACATAATTTCGGTTCGAATTTGTTCTGGAATTTTAGCTTAAAGTTAAATTTGTTCCCTCTGATCAGTACCTCTGAGTGACTGACTGCCAGTCTGCTTCTTCTAATCAAAACATCGTAACATTGCTTTAACACGTATATTTGTTTGGATTAATAATAAAGCACCAATTGTTGATCAGGAAAAAAAGTTTGCCCTAGGAACCAAAGCTATGTTTTGATTGGGGTATATTGGAATATTTCTGGAAAAATTCCTGTGACCAGAAAAATTATAATAAACTACCTGCTACATTAAACCCTAAAAAAATGGACCTGCTTTATGTTGCTTCCAAAAAAGCAGATCATAATCCAACAGTATCTGGTCAATGCTGATGGATAAACGGGCACTGTACTTAAAACACAGGGGAGCCTTGAGGCAGGAAATGATATTCGTTTATAGGTACTGGTGCTTCATTAGGAAATCATAGCTGTGAACCAAGATTTTACTAGTTCTTGTAATGTAAAAATCTGATTACTTTGATTCTGTTCATTGGCGAACTTTTCAACTAGAGGCTTTAGCAATAAATTTGGACAAAACAGAGACTGTACAATTTCAAAGCCACTCCAGGAAAAAAAATGCACCTCTGCTGGTGTTTTATATTAAAATTTATACCATCTATCATTCTAATAGATTTTCTCTATGATTTGTCCATCATATCATGAGAACAAAATGCTATCTTTTCTCCTTGATATTGCGCTTTTTAGAAAAGCAATCCCTTTTCTCGTTCTCTCCTTTGAAGTAGCTCATAGCGTGAGAGGTCCAGCATCAAGAGTAATTAGACTAAACCATGCAGAAATCCCAATGGAAGCCGGCAGGTAAGGATAGCATTGACTGCTTAAAAACTAAAAAACAAATCAAAATGTTTTAGAGGACAAGGAGGGTGAACGAATCCTTTTTACATATACAAAAGGAAATAGGATCATTTTTTGCATATCATGTACTCTGATATTCTTAATTAGCAAAAAAATTAGCATATTGGGATTAATTTTCTGGAACCCACGAAAACCTATCCTTAGAGGGAGTAAATGTAATAAGATTACTATAATAGTTGCCATGCTGCTGGGATGTAACAGAGGAGCAAGTTACATGCAGTTTCAGTATATGCATGGACATGT
The DNA here is from genome assembly GCA_034008185.1 of Gorsachius magnificus. Classification (NCBI taxonomy): domain Eukaryota; kingdom Metazoa; phylum Chordata; class Aves; order Pelecaniformes; family Ardeidae; genus Gorsachius; species Gorsachius magnificus. The sequence goes on along the minus strand of CM067085.1, from coordinate 73,791,337 downwards.
ATTTATGCAGACTTTTTCTCCACGTTAGGAAGAGACTTTATATCAGGATATGGTCCCTACCTTTCTGCAGGGGATTACTTTTTGGTGTTATGTGTAAACTTTTAATTGGCTTCAGAAATCAAATTTATAGAGTAATTTTTTGAGGTTCCTTTAAGTATGTTGCATGTAGCACTTTTTCTCAACCAGCGGTCTTTCAAAGAACGAGCAAATAACAAAGGAATGGGCCCTACTGCTAATCCATAAAGAGAGATGCTATATTTTTGTCAGCTCCATAAGGAGATGCCTGTGCCATGTTTCCAGTTACTTCACTACATTATAAAAAAAGTAGTAATATAAATATCTCTCCAGATTAATCCTGTACCTTAAAAACTGCTCTGTTTTGTCATGGATGAAAAGGAAGCTGCCCACAGTATGTTTTGCAGCATAAACTTAGGTATAGCACTTAAGAACCTTGAACTAACCTGTGAATGTATCCATCATTTCGAGTTGTTATATGGGCACAGCTTAACTCACTAAAATTAGGTACTCTCAACTGCACATTAGTAAGATGCCTGAAAATCCTAAATTGCATGCGAATAGCTCAGCTCGGGGCAACCCACAGAAAGAGGCTCTATCCAGGCTGTGAACTTGAACCTTTTGCTTATGTCTGACAGAGGATGCAGAGCTGTATATATTCTGGTCTCCATTTCAGAGGGATAGATATGCTAGCAGTAGCGTAACTACCTCGTGCAGTCTGTCTCCGTCACATTCTTTTTAGCCCCAGTATGTTGGTATTCATTATCCTAGATGAGAACAATAATTACATTTTAATGAAATTTGCAAAATAATGTGCCAGCCAGACTGGGACTATTTATCAGACCCACGTAGTTATATTTTAGAGGTTTTGTACTTGCAAATAATTCATAACAATGCCTTTTCTGTATTTCTATATGTGTGGTTTAATTTTCAAATAGAAGAAAAATAAAACAAAGAAAGTGAGAGCTGTAAGAATGATTAGACCTCTTGTAAAAAGGTTTCTTAGTGCTGCTGCTGACCTTCTCAGTCTGTTCAGCTTTGCTTTGGTATGTTTAACTGCCCCGGGAGGTCATTATCAGACAGTGGTGACTGTTTTGTCAGGTCTTATTGTTTAATTAGATCACAGTTTATGTCAAAATTCTAAAATTCTTTTGGCACATGCCAAAATTTTCACAGTTTTTAGTTTTTAAGTTGAAATATTTCTCAAACAATAAGCAGCAGCTACAAGGGAGTAGACAAATTTATTTAATATTTACAGTGTGCACTTAAAAATTTGTGCCTTGGGTTAAATTCATTGAAATGTGACATCTTATTTTCAAGAGTATCCTATGGGTAATCCCTCGAAACTTGTATTGACATTAATATAAGCCTTAAGAAATAGGCCTGCTGAGGCTCACATTATCTATAGGAGAGCTAATTTTTTCTACTGATCTTGCCTCCGTTCATCTGAAATGGTGTAAGATTGTGTAAACAAACCCTCATCTACAGAATTAGAAAATGATGGTTTTGATATGCCTTTCCTGCCCTTGAAATTATATGCCTGGAGTATGCAATCTGTGATGTACCATGTTCCACTAATGGTAAGATAATTGGTACAAATTTCTAGGCTAGAGGTAAATGCCAAACTGCCGTACCACAAATTTGTTGCTTGTATGATCTACTTGTTTCTGAAAAAAGCAACCTACCTATCTTTTTCTTTGCCATATTTAATTAGAACCTATTATAGAAATTAGTGGAAAAAGAGGTATATTACTCATTCCTCAGCATTCTATTGAAGAATAAATTTTTAGTTGTCATACTCTTATTCATCTTGTGCAGAGCCAAATCAATTAGTGCCTTTGGAAAGATGCAGTGCCCAAACTGAGCCAAGAGTGATGTTGTTCAAAGGATCAAAACGTTAATGACCTCATGCAGGTCCCGTGTTCTGGAAAATGTAGCTGCTTTTCCCAGCTTTCTCATATGGCCTGATAAAGTGTATTACCTCTCTCAAGACACTTGGTGTCTCCCAGCAAAATAAACCCAAAAGCCCCAAATTTCTCTCACAATAGGCTGTTAGTAAGGCTATTTCGTGTCTTGATGCTTCAGTGTATGAGGCAGGAAATCATACAAGCTTTGGGGGGTAATTTATTTCTCTAGAGCTATCACCCTTAGATATCTCAGTATCGCTATTCTCCAAGCATCTCTCTGTTGAATATTTATGGTGAATGACCCCACTGCCAGGGATTGCCGTGAGCACTGTAGTATATCAGTGCCCGGGCATTTGATAGAGCAAGGTCTGTGCTACACCTTCAGAGCAAGCACTATCATCGCCCCTCCAGGTGTAACACAGGAAGCTGAATCACTCAGAGAGACAGATAAATGACAAATGGAGATCCCAGACAACAGCAAAGGGTAGAATATGTAAGGGAGGGCCTAATTACTGCATGCAGCTAGGACTAAAGCCCAGGAGTAGGGCAGATATAAAATGAGGCTGCCCCAAGCAGCCTGGAGCTGGTCTGGAGTGACTCCGGGGAAGGAGAATTGGCTTGAGAACCTTGATGTCTCCTATCTTGTGTTCCCTGAAAGGAAAATGGCAAAAAGTAGTGGCTCTTACACTGGGGAGAGGCCCAAAGGTGACCTGTGCTTTGGGATTGGGTTTGATGTTTCCAGCACTGAAAGCTGAGACACCTCATCGTGAAGGCAGCAAAGCAAACAGGGCTGCTACCAAGCACAGTCACGAGGGAACACTGTACAAAACAGGGAACCCGAAATGTGTTGTAGCCATCTTAAACATGGCATATTCTCAATCACAAATAAAGCCTAAACCTAACTGAGGTCCAAAGGGAGAATCAGCCCAGGTGTGAAGCTGGCTCCATTTCCCCCCTAGATTTGGCCAGTGCAAGGGGCATGCGGGCAAGCCAAACCTCCCCTGCAAGCAGCCAAGGTTCAGTTGCTCACTGGACTTGCTCAATGCCTGTCCATGTCACTCATTTGCTGGCAAATTGCTCCCAAATATCTGCCTACCTTGACTAATGCTGTCCTGCTTATCAGGAACGGGCTGGTTTCTAGCCTGGTGCTAAGCCTAGCCTCTCCACACAGTCATGCACAGGCTCAGCCCTGCCTCCTGTCACTTTTAACCTTCCCCATGCTGGAGAAATTTTGCAGCCCTCTACTGTCTGGATAGAGACTTGCAGATAAAGAAGTTTTATCAACTAATCTCTGTGGGTCTGCATTCAGCATTTTTTCAGCCTGGCCATTTATCATAAGCCCTTCTCTATTATCTGACACCCGGTGGCAGCTTTTTGTAACTACCCCAGTGGCAGGCCTTTCCTCAAGTGCCTTTCTAAGAGGCGTATCAAGCATTTCATTTCACCAACATGTTTGTGGTCTCTAGTGTATGCTCCTATTGACAAATTCCCTAATTGCCTGGTTTCTATGCAGCGCATAAAAGCCATCTCAGAAGGTATCCTTGGTTTACTAGGCTGACTTGTAGAGGCTAGAGAGAAAGCAGAGAGAAGCCTTTCACCCTCATAGCTCTACAGAGAAGATCATCGTGTTAAGTCTGCATAGTTGGGGATAGGGCCAACTCTCTGAGATTAAGCATGCCCCATGCTTTCCCATGCCTCAAAGCATGAGGAAAACCAGATCCACTCCGTATGTGAAAAGGGTATTTGAAAAAACCATTCAAGAGTGTGTACCGTTTCTGCAGGATCTTTGCTATAATAACTAATATTAGTGTCTCATTCACAGAGGGAAGGATAATGCCCTTCAACACCACATCTTACAGGGCTGGGAGAAAATTCAGCTCAACTTTGAGCCCAGTTCTTGGCTCATAAAGAACTGTATTTGTTTCACATCTGATTAATCTGCCTTTATTCCCCTTCTAGACTGTTTTGCTGAGCTCATGTTAAGGTTTTCTGTTTCTGCTATTAGTTTATTATGAATATTATGTGAGGGATAAATATGTACATTGTGTTGCATGTGTGTAACATAAGGCAATCTCTGCCCTGAGGTACTGGCAGTCTAATACAGAAACAGCTACTGTAGAATGTGAGGAATCTGATTTTTTTTAGATAAAAACAAATGTGGTTAATAAGGCATCTTGCTCGATTTTTGAAAAACTTAAATTGCCAAATTTATTTTGACAGAGTTTTAAAAACGAAATTGATAAAATGATGCTACGTGACAACATTTATACTCGGAATCAATATGCGTAGTAGTATGTTTCAGGGTGAGTTCATGAGGCTGCAACTACTTTGTAGCAGATACTACAGTGCCACATGGCTGCTACACTGATTTCTCTCCTAAAGAGCAGCATGGACAAGAAAACGGATGCTGTTTGTAGTATTAAAAGAGCATATTGTGTACAGATATTTGTAAACAAAGTACGCTATTAAATTATTGCTTAGTATTTATTCAGTTATTAAATACCTCTCAATTAGCATTTACTATTGGAACTTCAGTGCTGAAATGCTGTTTTGGATAGGAGCAACATGCAATTATGGTTCCCTCATAGTTGTCCGTAAGCTCTTTTCAGAGTATTAGCTCCCTGCAGCTCTCCCCGCCAGCAACCGATTCCCTGAATGTCTGTGGATTCACTGGGTCTACCACACAACCTCTCCTTGCCCTTTCTAGGCACTAATAACACCCTTCCAAAGCATTATTATGAAGTTCCAGACCTGCTTATGGTATTTTGAGCCTTCCTAAACAGTCATATTTTAAAGCTCCCTTTTAGCATGTTTTCTGGCACTGTAGTTGGAAAGGGGTTCAGGCATTAGCATAGTGGCTTGCTGATGTGGACGTGCCCACAGTGCTCACACTGGAGTGATAGCATGTCACAGCACCACTTCTGCTTTGAAGACGACTGCTGTGCCCGCTTTTATGGACAGCAGATTGCTTTCCGACGGAGCGTAATGGGAACCCCTGCCCCAGGTAGAAGCAAGATGCATCCAAACCTGCACTTGGAGAGACTCTCCAGAGCCTCTGCGTGGGCAGCTACTGACTCCCACATGGTAGGCCAGGATCCTTCTGAGAAAACCGTGTTGAACTGTGTTGAATTTGAACTGGTTTGGCCTGCATGTGGAGTGAGAAAGGACTTCTTTGGTTATTTCTAAAATGTGCTGCAATGTATGATATGTATGCATATCTCCAGCAGGTAGGAGGCTGTTTAAGCTGATGGTAAGTGGGCAGAAAAGGTGCTGTACCATCTTCCTCTCTAACTTTGAGTCTCATCAGGTTTTGTTCTCCACTGCCTAGATAGTGGCTTGGTGACGAAGCAGTTGTCTTAGATATATATAAAGGAAATTCTCTCCTATTTAATTGTCAAAATGCTGTCAATATGTCCTTAAAGTTTCTTCTATTTAAGTAGCCTGTGATGGCTTTCTGTGCTGTCTCTGCCTTCTGTTCCTACCTGTTCCACCTTTTCTCTACATGCTCTCTTGGCTCTTTGTAACCTGCAAACCTTAGTCATTTCTGTAGCTTTCTGGATTGTGGGCAATGGATTTGAATTAGGTACCTAGCCCACACAAACCTCATCCTGCTGATGAAGCATCTTCTTAAAGCCTTGACTTTGATGTCACTACTCATCAGCACTTGGCTTTTGGTTAGATTTCTGGTTTTCAAATGTGGGGATCAAAACAGATATTCAGGCTTGGTGAGAGCCATTTGAATGGCTTCAGGCTGTGCTGGGATGGAGCCAATGGGCAAACACAGCATTTTGTTAGGAAAATAAGAAGCTTTTAATTTTCTTCGAACAGGTTAGGAATTTAATACAACCTGTTCATATCATCGTCCATCACTAGTGCAATATCAAAGATAGGTTTATGGTAGTTATTACTGTAGGACTTGTACTGCTACTGAACAAACAAGCCCAGGTTTTTTTATACTGAATTGAGACAGTGAAATGGAAAGTTTGGACAAGCTATTGATAATACTGTCAGTGGGTGACTATTCCAACTGTGAATCCCAGATACAGTATTTTAGGGTGGTATTGTAGGTCTCTCAGATTCTGTGCATAGAAGTAGATCTCTCAGAAGCGTATATTCAGTCTCTGCTCCAATTAATGCTTGTGCAGAGGGACTGAAAATCAAGTTTCCTATCTCACAGGTGAGAGCTCTGACAACTAAGCTGTGGGCATGCTTGCTCTGTTCCTTCTCCTGCTGATCACACTTTGCAGATTGGATTCCATTAGAAGGGATTCCAGGACAAGATGAACAAGGGAGTTTCCTCCCCTTCATCATAACTTGTGGCATGGTGGTTACAGGGAAGATGAGTACAAGGTAATACTCAGTACCTCCTAAGGGAGAGTTGGAAGAGAACCTGGGTAGAGCTCTATTAGTTGTCCTAAATGGAAAAAAAAAAAAGAAAAAAAAAAGGAGAAATGACTTCCTGTACTAATTGCAGGTGTCTGGTGTTTGGATCTTATCGAGAATCCTCATTGGAAATAGGAGTCTTCATGTATCCTAATACAATGCTTAAGTAGTGGTTATCGTAGTTTTAATTTACATCTTCTGCCCCAGCCAGTTTGGAGCACAGAGAGTCTTAGATCTCTCTCCACCTTGTCATATGGATACACCCTTTATCTGTAGTATCTAGAATTTAGTATTTCGAGGGAGACTAGATTCTTGCAGTTGGGATAAGAAGTGTTGCCCTCAAAACTTAAAGACTCTGACATATAAAATGTGAAATTACAGTTGTTAATTGAAAATTGCAGAAAACTGAAGGGATTAATCTTGTATTTCTCTTATGGAAGGCTTAGAGAGGTTAGACTGTCAAAGGTGAGGGGTCTGGAGCCCAAGGCTGATGGGGAGTGGTTGGGGGAGCTAGGGGTGCTCAGCCTGGAGAAGAGGAGACTGAGGGGAGACCTTATCGCTCTGGAACGGGGTGATAGGATGAGGGGAAATGGCTTCAAGGTGTGCCAGCGGAGGTTTAGATTGGACATCAGGAAAAAATTCTTCACCAGAAGGTTTATCAGGAGCTAGAACAGGCTACCCAGGGAAGTGGTTGAGTTATTTAAAAGACAGGTGGATGAGGTTCTTAGAGACATGGGTTAGTAGTGGACAGGTACAGTTGGACTCGACCTTAAAGGGCTTTTCCAATCAAATGATTCTGTGATTCTATGATACTTCTTGCTTCTGTCAGAAAGAAAAGCAGGAGGAACAAAAACATAACTAAAAAAAGATCCCAACGTGCAGATTTGTTAGATATGTGATTGCAGGTCAAAGATGGTTGTTAGCACATCCCAAAGCTTTGGGAGACACTGGGTTACGAGGCCCTGTTGGAACCAGCTTTTGAAACATTGGAATCTGTTAAGCTCTGCAGGGTTGCTTGCACCATTTGCTACACTGGCATACCTCACATGCTAGCAAACCAGAAGATGATGACTGGAGCAGTGGCTTTTTTTTTAGCTTACAGTTTCTTTCTCTTTCCAGTTAGTTGCTTTTCTTTATTTACTTCTCTCTCCTGACCTCTTGGAATATGAGCTATACTAATTTGCACTTAGAATCTGTGCATCGTATTCAGAGGCAATATGGAAGTTACACAGTACTAAGTAGTTTGCCTAAGTAAGTAACTAAGTCTCAGTGCATATGTCTAAGTGAGTCTCAAGGGGGTCTAAATTGGTGTGATGTGCACAGCAAGGGGTCTGGAAGAAGAGGTAAGCTACCCCAATTTAGACTTCCTCCAGGCTTAATTGGCATTCTTCAATTTACTTAGACTCCCTTCAGTTGTTGGCCCAGCATCTTCTCATAAGTCAATTTCTATTTCACACTCTAGAAATAAAACACAGTAGAAGCACAGGATTTTGAATGTAATCAGACTTATTATCTGGTTTGATCATTATTTTGTAGAGATTTGATTGCTATTTATGATCTGTAATAGAGGTCATTATTTTATTACATGCTTTCTGGGTATGATTAAGTCACTTAAATGAAGGCTTTCTTTCAGTTTAAGTTAGTAAGAATAATGTATTTTTGATTTCTTGTAAATAAATCTGAATTTCCACAAATCTGCATGCATTGTACTATGAAAGCTTTTTTGTTAGAATATACAGATACAAGTAGATTAATAAAGTATAGAACTTTGTGCAAGCTGAAGATGTTATTTTTAAAGAAAAATTATTTGGGGGTTTAAATTTTATGCATATTAGCTCCAGTGCTGTGATCCCATTATTCATATGACAGGCTTTGAGGGTGAAAGATGTGGTTCCTTATTGGAGATGTAGCCCTTAACAGGAAAAGGAAACCAGTATGACTCAACAAAGTTGAGTGTTTTAAAAATAAATTTAACATTGTTAACATTTACTTTGTTAAAAGTTATTTGGTGACTGAGATGTGTAATTGTTCAACTTCATCGCAGATTTATGAATTTGATTTTATTCACAAGTGTGGTTCCCTCAGATATTTTTCCTCAGGTTTCTTAAGGGCCTATAATGGACTCTAGCAAGTCTTTAATGCTTCTGAGGAAAACTGAGGTCAGTATTACTCACTCTTGAGTGAACCTGTAAAAGAAGCCTAGTAGAGATATTTGCCACTCACCTTTTTAAATTGAGGACCTGGAAGAAAAAGAACAAGGTCGTGAATGAATCTCTTGCCAAGGAGGCAAGAGATGCATATGTCTTGAGAGATCACACAGAGCTGAAATGCCGTATAAGGAGCATTGCTGAAACTAAAACCAAGCCGGAGAATTAGGATGAGAGAGTACAGTCCTGAATGGAGAGACTGGACCTGAGAAAGGATGACATTGATTAGCGCTATGTGCTGTGCTGGATAGCTCGGTGTCTTCAAGTGCTGCTAACACTTGGTGCAACCAGACTGTCTGAGCCCAGAAATTCATCCTACATCTGTGCTATGGCTGCTAAAAAGCAGTTTAGCAACAGAAATATCTAAGTGATGGGACTTTTGGCCAAACTGTTTTAATGACGGCTCTCTATAAGACACTGAGACCCTTCCAACCCTCATATGGACTGGGGACTCCAAAACGCAGTATACAGAAATAGCTTTCTCACCCACACTCCTGAATTTGTTGTCCCAGTACATAAAAGAAAGGCTTCTTTGCCCATCAAGTCAGCACTGAGTTTTTTCTGCACTAGTACATAACTTCTGTTCTGTACTTATTTACATCAAAATTTTGCACCATTCTTATAATTTTTATTCTCAAATAAAATATTCACTATGGATGCCCATTACATGTGAAGCATGCAGGCCAAGCACAGCTGCGCTACAGATAATGTAAATGTTCACCTACACAGCAGGCAAAAATTTAATGGATTAGGGAAGACCGGTTAAATACAAATCACATCTAGAAACAAACAAACAAATCCATAACATCCTGCAGAACTTTTCAGAGTGCTGGGCTGGTTTGGCAGTAGCAAGCAAAGTGCACAACGTACCTCAGAAAAAACCTTGAAATATCATATGGAGCATGTTCACCATTGACCTGGTCCCATGCAGTGCTCCTGTGTGCCAACTCAGGGCTATACTAAAGGTGCTTCAGTAACATCCTGAACATCCCAACTCTCAGACCGAGCTCAGTCACACCCGTCTAGGGTTTAGACATCTTTCAGCCTCCCACTCAACAGCAAAAAGACTAATTTCTGAGGGGCGGCAGCCAGCATATGACTTTGTGAGCAATAGCAGTGGCATGAAGGCTCACCAAGCGTTACCAGAAAGAGTGAGAAGCAGAATAAGGGGAATGATCATGCTCCTTTTTTTGTGCTGAAAGCAGTTTTGGCAAGCTCTGTTTCTGACTGGTCTAGCCTCATGAACATCTTTTTATGCTGATGAACAAAATACAGATCACTTTCCCATGGCAGAAATAAAAAATGCCCTGCTTGGTTATGAACTCTAGGAGTAGAGAGAGAGGCAGCAGGAGACCCAGAACAAAAGAGTGTTTTCCATCTGTCACCCGAATACTGTAGGGTAATGCTGTTGTATTTAAATTACAGAGTTCACATACCTTTCTTGTGGTACTGTGTACCTCAGGAATCTCACCTTTAGTAGTAAATGTACTAGCTCTAAATTGTTTCTCAGTGGACCGGTAACAACCAGGCCTCACCAGTTTTCTGAATGCTTGCTGTTTGTGTCTGTGACTGAAGACTTGCTGGGAAACGTATATGTAGTTGTAGGAATTCAGCTATGTTACTGTGATATGCAAAAAGCTACTGTGTGGTTTATGAGGGAAACCAAGGCAGGACATGGCCATATGTTTGCTATCCTAGGTTCAAAATGTTGTCTCACTCTAGAGAAATAACATTTTTTTGGGAATCTTGTGATTCTACTGTTTGTTTTATTTTGTCTTTTTCTGACTGAAAGTGGTTGAGCTTGGAAATGTTTGGGTACCCTCTTCGCCTTTTCCCAACTTGCCTTTGACTGAAGATTGACCCATCATTTCTGTGCAGCTGACATAATCAGCTCTATATCTATACTTCAAGTGAGCTTAGCAGACTGTTTTTTCTTAGAACACCATCCTAATATAAAGAGTCAGTAACTCAACTGCTAATTGCATAAATAGTCTTTTTCAACAGAAAATGCCGCCTTATTATTCTGTGCAACATAACTTTCTCTCTACATGGTTTCTAGTCTCAGATTTTGACATCAGTCCCAGTTACACAGCAAAATAGGTGGCTGAACCAAAGAAACATTTTTCCTGGACCTGCCTCAGAAAACAGCATGCAAGTTGAAATTTCATTTTTAAATTTAACTTCTCCCTCTTGGAACAAATTCACTGAAGTCAACGTCTCGCTTTTTATAGCCTCAGTAACTGTTTCTGGATTTTCAAAGACAACTCAGCTCTAAGCTGAAGTAATTACGGCACATGCTATAAACCACAAGCACTGTAAACTCAGCATGGACTGCTATATCACCATCTTGAAAGTATATCAATCTCCTTTTACTCTAATTTGTTGTACACACTGTTTCTTTGGTTGCTTTTTCTTACTCTCACATTCATCTACTAAAAGAAATGAGAATGGGGCCTGTTCCCAGTTCATAAAAAGGTAGGCCACTTTTGGAACCATGAAACTTAGAATTAAAATGGCTTTAGAATAAAAATGAATAAATTGTACATTTTTCCCTTCTGTTGGAAAGCAGTATCCGATTAACTTAAGGCTATTATTAAATGAGGCTGTGTCTCCTGCTGTCAATGAGGATCAATTGGCTGCACTAATTATTGAAGCTGTACTACTAAATTCAAATTATTTCTGAATGCATAGAACCCATGCAGTATGGATAGCTTTTTTCGTACGTGGCATCTCTAAGAAGTAGGCGAGGAAACCTTGGATGTTTAAGGATTGGCAGATAATGAAAGAACAAACCACTTGCAGTGCCTCATACCTGAATGTTTCCTTGATGTTTATAAGATTGACAGAGAAATTCTTTTTCATTCTTTTTTTCTCATTTTTGCAGATGTGTGCTCATCCTGGTTTTGCCCAGGCCTGAATATGAAATGCCAGTCTACCACAAGAAAGCCTAGGCATCACAACACTTTTCCAGCTCAACCAGCAACTGAAAGTCTCATGAGACAGCTTGCAGATTTCCAGCTCAAACTTGTAGAGCCAAGATGTTTACATAATTTATATAAGGTGGGGCTACACATACGTGGGATGGTTAGCTATAATAATAGTCAAATTTTCAAAGTTGCTCAGCTCATGCAGCATTTGGGCCTTCAGACCCTTACAGACTGGTGATAAAATACTTGGTCCCAAATAACTGGGAGAAGGGAGAAATAAGGGTTTATTTCCTTTTTACTAGGTTCAAAAAATCTGTATTTCAGACCATAACAGAAACTGAAGCATAAGAGGTTTCAGTTGAATATGAGGAAGAACTTCTTTACTTTGAGAGTGACAGAGCACTGGCCCAGGCTGCCCAGGGGGGCTGTGGAGTCTCCTTCTCTGGAGATATTCAAAGCCCGCCTGGATGATGTCCTGTGCACCCTGCTCTGGGTGACCCTGCTTGAGCAGGGGGGTTGGACTGGATGATCTCCCAAGGTCCCTTCCAACCCCTGCCAGTCTGGGATTATGTGATAAGTGTCACTGCATATCATAATTATTACTACTTTATTTAGCATTTCTATGTGGTAGCCATTCAAGGCTTCAAAACAGCTAGCAATAGTTAGCTTCAGGGAGCACTCAAATATGGACATCAGAGTGTTTGAGTAACTCTAATGTGACATCTATAGGTGTGACACAGGAATAAAAACCTGACCCTCACCTTCGTAAGGAATGACGGAATTCTGGTTCCACTAGCATATAAACTGAGTCACTGACAGAAAATGAAGGAGTCCTTGACGGGTGCTACCTAAAGTTCCTCTGCTGTTAAACATTTATGGCTTATCATATGTCCTTTTAATTTCTATTTCAGGCGGTTCTGAACATGAAGAACAGCTTCGTAAAGCTCAGTAGCTTCAAAGAAAAAGGGTATCGACGCTAAAGATCTCCACACTGAAATATCTTTGATGACAGGAGAAAAAAGATAATATTGCCAGGGCCACTGTCCATAAGGAGGTAGGTGCAATAAGCACGCTGTTTGCACTTTGATCTTGAATGAAAGGTCATTAAAAAACTGTCACTGACTGTGGATAGCATACTCCAGGAGCAACAACATGTATTCCAGTCTTAAAATACTGCAAGATGGAACAAACTTAAGGGCTGCCACATATAATAGGGTGCTTCTTCAGGAAACTTAAAAAGATACAGGTCTTGGAAACCCAAAAGAAAACAATCAGGGAGCTTACAAAGGACACATTTTTTAAAGAAAAATCATATACCATTGTTTTCTAAAATACTTGCTGACCACAAACCAATGTGATTTCTTGTTACTCATCAATGTTACCTGTAAGAACCTATTCTTTCCCGTACTGAAATGTAGCAAAGCGCAAGAGGCATTTCTGAGACTGATTTCCCCACCGCAGCACCAGTATATTTTAAAAAGAGGCAAAGTGCACTTTATGAGGAAATGAGAGAGGGCCCAAAATGCCTTTTAATTTATTTTTATAATAAATACCATTAAACAGAATTTTTAAGCCATATATTTTTATTTTGTATGTAATGCTTACAATGTAAAAAAGAGCCATTTCATTAAATGGTTGAAATAAGCAGTTGCTAACAATGAAGTCACTATTTTATTGAAACCTGATAAACTTTCCTGTATAATTTGGGATTTTTTTAACAACATTTTTCAAGGCTGAAAAGAAAAAAAGGGAAACTTAAGTTTGGCAGAAATGAAAAATTACTTCTGTGGCAGCTTCATTTGGACATGGAAAACCTGTTTCAAACCATTTATGGCTCCACCTCTCACAAACTATTTATTATGTACTATAAATTACATATAACATGTAACATAAAAATTAAATAGAATTGTTCTGGAACCATAGATACAGATTGAGAGTTAATTAAATGAATGTGTATGGAAAAATCTGTGTGAGATACAGGACTAGGGGTTCCCTGCTGTACCTATTTAATGAAGTCTCATCCATCTGATGGCTCCTGGACCCACTCTTCAACACTTCCACAAAAATGTCACATTCTTTATGGGGGAAAAGTGTGGAATATGCCTTACCCACATCAAGTACACCATTTTACAATTCCAATCCAATTAATTAAGCCTCTATTCTTCATGCATGAGTGGCTGTCTCTCAGTTACACACCCAAGGCAAAGCTCCAAGGGGGCCAGCCAGCCAGCCAAAAAAAGAAGGTACATTCCCAGCTCTCATTTACTTAAATGCATGTTTTTGGTAGAAAAAAAATGTTTAAAATGACTTCAAATATAAGTGTGTATATTTCTCCAGGGCCAGAGCATCAATAACTTATGTCTCAGGAAAATGAGGTTTTATTATTTTTATTTTTGTTTTTAATGCAGAGTCATAATTAAAGCAGGGAGGATAGGACAGCCTCCTCTGTGAATGAGAAAATTAGACACAGTGTAGTGAGATGGGAGGGTAGAAGGAGAGTTCTGATGCGTGATTAAATGAGGAGGCAGTATGGTGAGGGCAGATGAGACACAGCACAGTGGGAGTATGGAAAGCATGGTGAAAGAAATAAACAGAAGACAAGATGTTAAAGTATCATAACCTGACTGCACTCCTGAAGAGTTAAAAATTAACTGATCATCTGTCAGGAAACCACACAAGAGGGGGGGAATCTGATTCCAGTCCCACCTCCCTGAGTATGTTGCTCTTATCTGATTGAGGGAGAAGAGTAACTATTTTCTTCTTACTGCACAGCATTGCACTGTTATTTTTAGCACTCGGTTTCTAAGTATGTTTCCTACAGATCATCTGTCATTTCAGTGTTAGAAACAACCATGCTATTTTTCTGTAATTATATAGAGTCTCTTCATTTATGCACCTGTTGGTTATTTTACTTATACTGATCAAAACCTCAATCAAATTCACTGTATTGTCTGGACACCAAGATCCAGCTCAGTCAAGCACATGCTCAGGTTCTCTCTTGTACTGCAACCTCACCCCAGAATAAAAGTGCACACTGCAAATAGCAACACGTATAAAAAGCTATGCCTGCCACTTCAGTATAACCCGTGTGGCAATGTGAGGTCAGAGACAGGGATGACCTCTTCCAAAATTAGCCGTAGTAGTAGAAAATGTTGCAGCTCGCTCTTGTTAGTGCCCGCCAAATGGTATTACTCTCTGTGGGAAGAATCATGTTAGTGCTGCCCAAAGGCAGTGGCTGTCATTGTGGATAGCCAATCATTTTAGTAAAAAAGCCCATCATAGCCATTCTTGGCTTGCCAGAAGAATTCGGGGTGGGGGTTGGAACTGGCAGGCCTTGCTGGTACTGTAGCATCAGCTCTCCCCTCCTTTCCCCAGTGATGGTTTCTGTGCCAGTATGTACAAAATGGCAGTGCAGGCATGTCCTTGACAGCTGCTCTTAGGCCAGAAGATTGTTTCACCTGTTGCAATTACACCTTGGAACTTTTTTACACTTTTCTGCAGAGGTGAGATTTCCCAAATGAAATTATATTTTCCAACAGGATGGCAAATTTGAGGCATTTCACCCATTTACGTATGCCTTCAATCTGTCATCATTGATGCTAGAAGGGAAAAATCTGAAACAGAAAGGGAAGGCTGACAAGTCCTAAAATTAAAAAGTTATTGATTAAGCCATTTGACTTGTTCTTTCATTCCAGTATTGTACTGTAGGAAACAAATGTTTAATTTATTTTGGATAAAGAGATTCAATTTGTGATAACGCCATGAAAATATAATATCCTTACAAACTCAGATTTCTCACAGGAAAATGTTAATGAGTCTTTTGTATTACACTAAAACCACTGTGTAACAGAGCTGGTTGAATATTGCCTAAACAATGTTTCTGAACATTTGTCAGAATTGTTGCTTGGTTCAAGAAAATTCATATCCCATTGTACTCACTGTTTGCCAACAATTACATGAACAGTTTTAGTTTAGGCGGAGGTTGGTTTGTTCCCTAAGGTGTATCAGTTCATTCCAAAACAGAGAACAGATACAGTGTCAAGTGATTAAATGGCCAACCACAATCACCATTGCTAATAATAAATGTTTTACTTTGCAAGCAGCCTGTAAGATCAAAATTGTTCATTAAAAATGCAAACATACTGGATATTATGCGAGGTCTAGTTTACGTATTATTCATCTGCAGAAAAAGGATCAATGCCTGATTGTCAAATGCAATTATTAAACATATTCCAGAATTCCGACTTGGTCCACAAATACTCATTAAAGGGAAAAAAATTCAAAACGTTATCACAATTCCTTCACTGCAATTGATTAAACAGCATGTACTGTTTAATAGCATCAAATATTTTTTTTTCTCACTCCAAATTGTTTTCTTTTAAAAATACAAGGAAATATAAAGAACTAAGTCTTTATCTTTGTTTTGATGCATCGGCAACATTACAGTCCTAATCAGAGTACTCAATCAGAACTGGGCCTTCTTTGCACACAGTGCTAGTAAAAGACATTCATTGCCACAAAGTAAATAACCTAAAGTTATTTCAACAAAATAAATGCCTTTGAAATTGTGAGAACATAGTTCATCAGCTCTTCCCTAAATTATACATTACAGTTCACCAGCAAGCACTGCGTTCTCTCTAAATATTAAAATTTGACATATTATAATTTCATAATTAGGGCTTTATTTGGGCTGGAGGAATCGCTTTTTTTTTTAAATTCTCATCACGTTCTTCAAAAAGATGTTTACTTTGTTTTTTAAAGAAAGTCATTGGTGCTGGGGGAGAAAAATGTGGTGTGAATGTTGCCAATGCAGTAAGTTCTACCCGAGTCTGTAAAGAGCCTGAAACAATGACATTGAAAGGTGGGATTTGCAAAATTTGTTGTAACATATTAGTTCAGATACCCCATGATAATATTCTGAAAAATTTAAATGACAGCTTTTGTAACTATTTTATTACCCCTAAAACTGATAAGACAGGAATGGGTCAGTAAAATATCAGTGGTCTCGGTACGTGTAATCTCATTCTACTCTGAAATGCCCTAGCTGAGTCACATGTAGCACAGCTCTAGCGAGCTCACTGTTTGTGATTGACTTTGGACTGGTCATTGTTCTCTGCCCAGGTTTGTCATAGCCACTCACCTGTTCATTTGCAACGAGGAGGCATAAAAACAATTCCTCTCCCATTTTGCTCTAGAAGGTGAAAGGAAAAAAGTATTTTCCATATCGCAGAAACTTCATTCTCAAGAGCAACAGACAAACCCAACTGTAGGAATGAATGAAAATTCTGGATTGAAAGAGCAATTTTGGGTGAAGTTGCAGCTAGGGGCCAATATAAACTCTATGATGGTTGCCCATGCAGTCAACTGAAATTCTAAATATAAACCACCTTGAACTCTGGGACAGTTCAACTTTGTTTTTCTGTCTTTCCAGTGAACCCAACACCAGTTTTAAGTTTCTCATGACTTGTAGATTTGGTTATAAACATTTTCGCTATTCTCCTCATGCATTATTTCATTTACTGTGAACTTAGTAATTAATTGTTGGGGGTTTTACTAACTGTGTTGGAGATTTCTCGTAAAGCTTTTTGGCTGTGTTTGGTTTTAGAGCCCATGAATCTTACTGTATTTTATAAGATAACGGATTACTAAGATAGTTAGTAATATGTTGAACTGTGTTGGTGTTTTGTTTTGCTTTATTTCTGAAAGAACTGTCATAAAGGCTGTAGGTGTTTAGTGATATTAATTAAGAAGCATAGTACTCAACAGATTAAACGAGTAGTTTCCTTTACCTACAATCATCCAAAACATACTCATTCCTTTCCTTCTTTCTCACTGATAGCCTCCTAATATTGTCAGGATTAATGTCATCATTTATCCACTTCAGAAGGATATATTCCCTGGAAACTAATTAGTTGAGGGGGAGAGTAGGGAGGGGAAGCCTGATCTATTTTAGTGATTTGTTTTTTTTTAAAAAAATAGTATTTTTCATAAAACAGTGGTTCCTAATACAGTATATTTCTTTATACTAGTAGTTTTCTCATTGTTGACTCGTCCTCCATCCATTCTCCCTCCTCCCTGTAGCAGAATAAGAAAAACAGATTACTGTAAATTTTGGCACAGAAAGATATTTGCATCATTTTCTTAGAAGTCACGTGCTTTGGATTTCCTCTTGTTTATGATATATTGAAATGTCTTCCAGATGTTTTTAATTATAAAAAGTTTTCAGGAAAGCAAAGTAATCCATAATAAAATTTCCTCTACATTTTTTAAAATAGCCAATAAATTAGTGTACTGTAGCTTATCAAACTGCCACATAATTCTACATTTGACCCCGGTGCAGCAAGGTCTGGCATTTCCTTAGACAGCTAGTTTGGTCAGAGGCAAAGCAGGCTTCCCCAGGCATACTTTCAGTTCCTCTTCCAAGGGAGAACGTTCCCTTCCTGGAGCCAAGCCGGCAGTGCGAGTGCTCATTGGTGCGAGTGGCTCTGACTTCCTACACAAACATAACCACCTCTGCTGCACCGGCTCGGAAGAAGCAGCTTTGTGACATGGGGTATGCCAAAGTTTGGATTCAGGACAGAGAGAAAGAGAAAATATTTTAGCTGCTGGTATGTGATGCTGATGCTGTGCTGCATGAGGAGATTTTCATTTATAAATTTTGGGTGGGTGCCCAGATTGCTGTGGTAAAATCTGGAAGAAAACACAATAAAAATAAGAAGATCAGTTCAATTTTCAGGGACATATGTATGGGTAGGGGAAGGCTTTAATCATAACAGGCATTTTCAAATGGTCAAATAACTAGACAAGGGACAATGGCTATGAATCCTTAAAACTTCCCTGAATCTACCCCCTGTATTCGTTCAGCTAACTGTTCATCCTAACGACAGACCTCACAAGGGTGCTTCCTCTAAGCCTGTATTTATATCAGGAGTTAAGGTATACAGGGTAATAGGAAATAGAAACCAACTTCGCTATTTCTGTGATTTTTCAAGCTGTGTGTGTATGGTGGGTTTTTTCGCTGAAATTTGTTACTAGAAAAAAATCAAGATCTGAAAGAAAGGTATAACTTAGCAAATGTCTTGGTGAAAGAGTTATTAGGCATTGAGTGAGACTTGCTGTTGGTTCATGGGTTTAGTGGCCTGCATGGATCTTTATTTGTCCTCCTAAAAGAACTCTCTCTGGGAAACGGGGACTTCAGCCCATGTCCTGAAAGACAGGAATATAAAAAAGTAAGCATGTGCATTTAGTACAAGCCAGGTATGGGGATTTTGTGGCATTCTGAGGTGAATTTGAGGCATTAGGTCAAACCGTATGATGTTAGGAACTGTAAAAGAGGGAACACATACAGGATCCTAATGGACTAGATCCCTCCTGCTTGTCAGAATCAGTTTGCTTCCAGAGCTGGGAAGGGAAGGAATCACACCAAAACCGAGCTTTGTATGAAATGTGGTTTTTTTCCAGAGTATCTAAAACCAGCAGAACTTGTAATAAAAGCAAATTACTGTTCATGTAGCTATCCCAAATTCTCAGGTGGTGTAAATGCTGTCTGAATGGTGAAAGTGAGCTCTGTGGGTTTGTACCACTCAAGACTTGCTTTTTCTCACTAATTTGCCTTGAGTACTATTTAATCAGCTAGATTTGCAAAGAACAACCATGCAAAACTCCAAGCCTTTTTTGCATTAAGAGGGTAAAAGCAAAGATTTCACCTTGCCATTGAATCTACTTGTATTTATTGCAAAAGCAGCACAGCACAGAATTTGGACCCAATTTTAGCAGAGAAAGAATGCTAAGAAACAGAAGTAAGACAAATGTCCCTTTTACACCTCTTAAAAACAGTAATGAAGGTAGTCTTGCCATGAAAATAGAAAATTATAATCAGTGGTAAACAAGCTGAATTTTTTAAAAAGCTTGTGGTAGTAAATTATATGTGATTTAAAGCTGATCTGAGTAAAGATGGTGGCAGGACATGAGAAGGAAACTGCTGTCCTCATTACAGTGGCCAGCATGCCTGAGAACTTTCACCAAATTTTGAAAGGGACATAAAATACTAATGCTGTCACTCCCTCAAAACTTTCCCCACAAAATCCCCCCAGGCTCTGAGATGTCAGAGTCTGTTGGTCCCCATTCTTGGAGTACTTTAAGAACTATAGACCCAGTTCTTTCTTGACAGGAGTTGTGCAGCACCACTGATGTTGGCTGGTCTTCTCTGCAGCCTGTGCTCCGTCAGTGCTGCTGTCCATACTCAGGCAAAGCTGCCACTGAGACCAGGGGAAGTTTAGGTTTGATGTAGGCTGAGAGGAAGGGTATTGCTTACCCAAGAACATCTCATCTGCTGCAGTAGGTTTCTGTGGTATTTGCCTTTATCTCATTTTTTAATATTAAGGTGGGAAAACCTCTTGCCCTTCTGATGCAGTGGTAAAGAGGACCCTTACAGACAGTGGTGAAGTGAGATGAACCACCTCTTTGGAAAATGATGTATTATTAA
This sequence comes from Gorsachius magnificus, assembly GCA_034008185.1. Taxonomy (NCBI): domain Eukaryota; kingdom Metazoa; phylum Chordata; class Aves; order Pelecaniformes; family Ardeidae; genus Gorsachius; species Gorsachius magnificus. The sequence continues at coordinate 73,771,413 of CM067085.1, read as the reverse complement.
ATATTTGACTGCAGTTGTTTATTCTTTGCTGGACGCTAGTAGTGCCTGTAGTGCTACAGAGACAGATGAGTTACTGGGGAGTCAATATAAACCCGAGTCTCTTCACTCCTAAATGTTTCCCATGCAGAGCATGAGTGGATTACAGTGCTATGGAGAATTTTCATGGCAGACAGAGCAAACCTCAGTGGTCAAAGTCTGATCACTGCTTTTGCTGTTACCAGCAGTGGTGGGCTGAGGAGAATGGAGCTAGGAAAAAACAACCAAAGCAGAGGATACACATGTTTCAACCAACCTTATAAAATTCTGTATCAACCAACCTTCTGTTAAATTAACCTGCAGTTACCTAATCTTATTTTACAATGAAAAGCTGCAGGCTGATGCAGTAGTGCCCAGTCCTTGTGTGTTCAAACCATTAGAGTAGCAGTGCTCATTTAAAAAGAGTGTGAGATTTTGCTTAGATTCCTTTTTATTCCACTACTCTTCTCTTGCCCTCGAGTCGAGCTTGGTCCCGCTCCCACAGGGGTGCCCTGCACCCACAGGCTGGCGCTGGCGGGAGGCTGCAGGCGCTGGCTTTGGGGCTGGGGTGGGCAGCGCTCTGCCAAGTGACAGTGGGTCCTTTTGAGTCTGTGAAGTGTCAGCTGCATTTTTCTTAAGCAGTGGCTGTCCTCTAGAGACAATTTCACAGGCAGAGACAGGCAGTTGTGCTCCATCTACGAGCATACAAACTCGTCCTTCCAGACTGCTGCGCTGGCGGCCCAAGGCCTCAGTCCCAAGCAGAGGACTGGTGTTTCACAGAGAAACCTGAGGAACTTATGAGAGAAAAGGTGAGCTACAGGTAACAAAGAAGGTGTAGCTTCCTCTGGAAAAAGGATTTAAAGTGCTTCTTGATATTTTTGTTGAGCTAAAACTGTACAAGACGTGCTGTAAATGTCAGGGAAGGAGACCAGGGGAGGATTACACAGCTCTTAAAATGGCGGCGGTTACTGACCTTCAGCACCTGCAAGGGGCTTACTGAGAGCAGTGAGGGGAGCAGAAGCAGTGCTGGTATCCCAGTCTCTGGAGGTATTATACTGGGTCTAAACCACCTGAGAACTGGCTTTTATTTTCGTTTGCTCTTCACAGCTGCAAAAGGCTTGAGAGCAGAGGAGAAATGGGCCCAAGGTCTTTGGGCAGTCGTGTTTGTGGGAGTGCAGTTAGGTGTCTGCTCCTCAGCCTACCTGTGGGAATAGGGCTGGGGAGGAACTTGTGGGATATTTGCTGGCTGGCTCATCCATCAGGGAATATTTATTTGTTCATTAATTTATTTTATGAAGATTGTACAGGCTACAGAGTGCAGTTCCTCACTGATCAGTCTTTGTTCAGAGTTTACAAACCATGACTTGATGAGAAGTGCAACACTCTAGTCCGCCTCCTGCTCTTGGAGCTAGTGGTGTGCGGCAGGATACTAGGGGAGAGACTCTAAAACCAAGCCACAATGCCATGCCTTTGTGGAGAATGTTATTCCACTTCTTTTTTTAATTTAAAAGTTTTTAAAGCATATAAACAGGACTGTGATACCCCATAGAACTGGACTAGAAAAGCAATTGCTTTAAGAATATCCACACAAAATTAGAAAATAGAATGCTGGCATAGCTTTCTGTTACATTAAATTTCTGTTAAATAAGAAGGAAGCAAGGAAGCGTACAAGAGGTGGAACAGGGTCAGGTCAACCCAGGAGGACTTCAGGGACACTGTCTGAGTGTGCAGGGATGGAATGAGGAAAGCCAAAGCCCTTGAGGAGTTGGACCTGGTAAAGGGTGACAGGAAAGGCTCCTGCAGGTACATCGGCAGCACAAGGAAGGCCAGGGAAAATGTAGGCCCGCTGCTGATGGGGGTAGTGAAGAATATAGAGCCAGACTCTTCTCAGAAGCACCCAGTCAAAGGACAAGTGGCAATGGGTGCAAATTGAAATGCAGAAAATTCCACTTAAACATAAGAAAAAATGTTTTTAATTGTAAGGGTGATCAAACACCAGAACAGATTGCCCAGAAAGGTGGTGGACTCTCTGTCCTTGGAGATACTCAAAACTGGACTGGACATGGCCCTGAGCAACCTGTTCTTGCTGACCCTGCTTTGAGCAGGGGTTTGGACTGGACAGTCCCAGAGGTGCCTTCTAGCCTCAACTGTTCTGTGATTCTGTGAAATTCTGTAATTTGCAATTTAAACCAATAGGAGTGCTAACAATCTGGACTAAATTAACCTCTCTGTAAATCAACTGAATATTCATTATCAAAACTCTGTCAATTTAACCTAAACCTAAGTGTTCTATAAAAGCTTTTATTGAATCGGAGGCCAACAGAAATGTGTGCAGCTTTTGATTCCGATGAAATCAACCTGTGTTTTTCTTAACAAATAAATAGTTTTTTCTGAAAGTGAAACTGGCTGGAAGCAAAAGTGAAACTTGCTTTATTGCTTTTCATTGTTCAAACTGAGAGGAACAGCAAAAGTAAATGGAGGTCATAGGTAGTGCTAAGTAAACTGAATTAAAAATATGAATTTGTTTATGATAGCAATGCCACTTTTAGTAATACAGTAAAGAAATTAGAGTGTCTACTGATACCCTTATTACATTGACAGAGCCCTTTTGATCTTTTGTTTGAGCTTTCTGTAGCTCTTCCTCTTTACATCAAATTTCTCTGAGCCAACTCAAGTGCTTTGTGGTTGTAAATACCTGGAAGATGCAGGTTGCTTTAATTTGTGTGTGACTGTAAGAGGTAGACTAGTGTAAATCACGCTAAGAAAGTTGAGTAATTTACTCTGGAATGAGTGCAGTCTGCTGCTGTCAGTGGCTCCAGGAGGAGGGATGCCCATTTGTGCTTGTGTGTGCCGAGAAAGGTGAAGGCTGAGTTAAAGCAGATCAGGCCTGCTTTATTTTACACCCTCATATTCTGTTTTGCTGATAATTCTGCCTGATCCTGAGGTCCATTTCTGTTCTTGGGATGCTAACTTGCACACATTTCTTTTGCCACTTACACCCACGAATAGCCACCATGTTACTGGCCTTACTGCATGCTGTCTGCAACTACAGCTGCTGACCGTAAGCTACATATGGTTGACTGTGGCTCCTGGGAACCAGTATACCTGTTTCGCCACCCCTTCATCTGGCTGGGCTCACTTTAAGTAGTACACTATGCAACGTGGATTAAATTAATGTATATTGCATAGACTAGTGGTACTACGTGGGGCTTAAAGTGAATACTGTCCACCAGGCATCTCCCTAGCTGGATATGGGTAGCTGATAGCATTTTTTTCACCACTCCTAAACAAAAATAGAAGAGGTCTGTGACCCCCTTTGTTCCTTAAGCAGTGTGCAGGAGTTTGTGGCTATTTAATTCCTTCTGTTGTAGGCTTTCTCCATTATGGTTATATATGATCTATAGATATTCCCTCATATACCCGCTACACGGACTCCCTCCTCCTTCCCTTGGCAGTAATGCTGATACTTGGCAGGAACAAGGACCTTTTCTTGCCCCTCTTATTATGAGTGAACTTCCAGTACATAAACAGATTCTTTTTTAACTAATTTAATATGCACAGTTTTATCTTATTTATTTTGTCTTTATTCCAGCTCCATCTTGAAATGGCTTGCTGTAAAAGATTTATTTAAATTTTTGAAGTTCTTTTTAATGCAAACTCTGATTCAGCCTCTAGCAGTGCAATATATTGTAACCCAATAATACGAAATTGTCTTTTTTTTAATTCTTAAATGTTGCCCTTCCTCCTTCCCTTGTGGAATAGGTGAGAAAAGCAATTGCCTCCACTGCTTAATGCGTCACAACTCAAAGACTCACTCCATCCATGTAATTTTGAATCCCAGCCCAGCTGGTGGTTCCTAGATTTCAGAACCTGAATATGAGTTCAGCACTTTTAAATGAATCACTCTGAACAGTACTTCTGTCAAAGAGGGTTTTTTCCCGCTGGAAGGTTTCCCTGGTTTTTCAGATGCGGACCCTAGAAAAATATTATCATAAATGTACCAAACACAGAGAAAAATACTAAAATTTTCTGGGTTTTTCTGTTTCTTTAAAGTGCTGCTTTTCTTTCTATTGTCTTTCAGTGCAACAAAGATGTGTGGGATATGGTACATTTGCATATAGCTGGCCTTGTTCTTACTTATTTGTGAAGTGATTCCATCAAGATTAAAATGGACGCTTTAGTGGTTTTGTCTCTTGAGGAGCAATTTTTACCTCGAATCATGAGGAGTTAGTGGGGTAAAGATCCTCTTTTTCACCTGCAGGTTGTGGACAGTTCTCTTCAAAAACAAGTTCATGGATAAAGTCCCAGGAAGTTTGGGGTTTAACAGTCTGCCTGCTTATGAAAACATATTATCTACTCCGAAAACAGGAACAATGAAAATGTATCATGAACTGGGATACATTTTCAGTTTTGATCAATAGCACACAGCCCTGGTCTTCATTCTTAGTTTCTTATTGATACTGGTTGGATTTACAAAGTAGGGTGTAAAGGAAATCCCATAGTTTTCTTTTCTAAGTTTTTCCCCAAGGATGTTTGTTGAGTGCCATGCTGCTTCCTTCCATAGAGGCAGACAGAGTCCCTAAGGTGCTGGTTTCTTTGCTGAATTCTGGATGGGAGACATGCTTTTCTGGTTGGTCTGGGAGAGGTTTGTTGCAATTTAACGCAGATAGTTAAACACAAAACTACCAAGGGAAGTTTCTGAAAAAATCTTGCCTACATTTATAATGATTACAAATAAATAATGTCAAAATAAATGTGGGAAGTATCGTAATCTACTTCTAATATTGTATTCATATTAGTATTCACATCTTATAAAGAGAAAAAATACAACGATTTTGCAGTCAGTTCAAGGTATCTCCTTCCTTGCATTGAGTTGGCTGAAAATGAGTATCATTTCAATGAAAATTCTTAACTTTAAATTGTTCATTTTGAAGCATATAGAAAAGCTTCTCTTTTTGAAAAACAGTGTACACCTTGAGATAAATTTGAGATATTAAAAATATTTTTGGAAAGAGTTCACTCTTTTCTTTTAAGACATAACCATTTTTTATAACCCTTTGGGTAATGTTTTCAGTAAAGTATTTAAATGAGCCACTGATTGACAGATATCTCACGTTAAATGTGAGGATTTTGTTTAGGTTTTTTGCAAAGCTGAACCTCCTGCAGAGAAAAAGGGTCTGACAAAGAAACAGTGAAAATGAAACCCAACAGGAACAAAAAAAGAACAATTTGAAAAATCATTAACCATCTTTATTCACAAACAGTGAGTTCCTGAGCCAGAGCTGTTTGATACTCCTCATTTCTGGAAGAGGAAGCGTGGAAAAGAAAGAGAGCCCTGTAGGCTGGCCTGCCTTTCCAGATGCTTCTTGCTTTCCTACTCCACTATGGCAACTGAGCTGCTCAGATGAAAACCCTTAACCTGGATTCCTCAAAAAGTGAACTGCACTATCTTAATTGATTTAAATAATGCTGTCATTGTAAGTAGGGTTCATTTTCACTAAAACAGGTGAGGGCATAGACAAGCAGTCTTAGCTAACAGATTTGAGATAGCCCCCAGGAATGAGGCAATGACAAGTTGCTGATGATAGTAGCCTTTTCAGCTAGCAGAGCTGTGAGTGAAGGACCATCTGTTGAACACACTGTACTTGCTCCACTATGAAAACCAAATGATTGAGGAGGGGCATAAGATGAGCCATGTTAGACCCCAAACCTCATCTAGCCCCATATCCTTGTCCCTTGTGTGGTCAAAAGTTGAAGAATGTAGATATTTCCCTCTGGGATACTCTTCCAAACACAAACAGGCTGTCCTGGCCTTGCTGAGCATGAAGAGGGGCCTTTCTACTTGACAGACCTTCATAAGTTTATTCTCCAAGAATCCAGTCACTTACTGAACTTGTGCGAACTTCTGCATGCACAGTGACATCCTTCTTCAAGGTGTTCCACAGCTTGACCATATATTGTGTTGAGTGTGGTATCTGCTTATGCTGTTTGCAGCAGTTTGAAGCAGTGAATGGATCCCCATTTACCCTTGCCACTCCACTTGTGATTTAATAGGTCTCTGTCACATCCTCCCTGTGGCATGTCTTCCATACTGGAGGATCCCAGTACATTTGGTTGTTTCCTGTCCCACAGTCATTCTGCAGCTTTTATTATCCTTGCCACTCTTCTCCAAGCCTTTTCTGTTTCCATTATATCCATTTTAGAAGTGGGATCAGAACCAGATACGAGGGCTCTGTGGATTTATGCACTGATACAATCATGCTATTTCTTTCACAGTGGTTCCTAAGATTTAATTTGCTGTTTGTTTCTGACAACTCTGTTCTTTGAGCCAAGATTTTCATTATCTGTTATACTATCTGTTTTACTTGTCCTTATCCTATGCTATCCAGATCTTCTTCTTGATGTAATAATGAGCTCAGAGCCCATAATTTTATATGTAAAGTCAGAATTGTTGATTCTGATGTGTGTCACTTTGCATTTACTTACATTAAATTTTATTGATCGTTTTGTCACCCAGCAATTCGTCTCATAAAATCCTTTCGCATTTCTTCACAGTCAGCTCTTGTCTTTCTTACCTTAGTCATCTTTCCAGCCTCTGGATGAAGCATCTGAATCACCAGCCTTGATTCTGGAGCCCCTTTAAAAGCAGACTTCCTAAAAGCTCGTGCTGGATGATGCTGACTAATGCTGAAAGTGTAAGTTCCGGGCAGCAGGGTAAAAAGAAGGTGTTGGAAGCAGGTACCCGAAGGTGGAAAGCTGATGTACTTATGCACTGTGCAGTTTTAATAATTGATAGAAGTGGTTAAAACAGAGCTCTTGAATGACTGTGCAGGGTGCTGAAGAATATTTTTCCCCAGTTGGGCCCCTCGCCATATGTACAGTATTATTACTGTAACTGTATTGTACCATATAAATGAATGATTTATGTAGTGATTTATCCACTCTACCATGACTGTGTGACCAATCTCTATTACTAGATCATATTCAAACCTTTACAATGGCAATATATGCAGCTTTGTATTCCGGAGCATTACCTGCTCTTTAAGCAATAAGACCCGATAGGGTGTACATTATTGGCCGCTAGAGCGTGCCTCCATGTGTTCATTAAGCACCAGTCTGGAGGCTGCAGTCTGGGGCTGCATCCACAGAAGAAGCAGGTTTCAAGCTGGCCATACAGTCCCAAAATTGTTTTCCTGGGATGAGAATGAATATTTGTAAATTTTATGTGAGACCAAATAGCAGTTTGTTTTGCTTTTACTCAAACTGTTTCTAGATAAAGAAAAATAGTAGAGGGTGGGAAGAGACATTCAAGTGACAGTCATTTCTCATCCAGATTTTAACTAATGGTTCAGATATTTTTGACTGGTGATGCTGTGGTGGGTTCTTCTGCCATTGTGGCAGGTGCTGCTGTGAAATTCTTTACTCTTTTCCTTTTGATTCTGAGTCAGTCGCTTTCCCTCTCAAGTTGACTTTCCTGACAAGTGAGCCACTTTGATCTTTTGTTTTATGAGAGAAGAGCTATGGGACAATAAGCAACGAATGGAAGTGGTGTTTTTAAATGATCACCAGACTAAAATTAAAGCTGCTGTTGTCTGTGACCTACCTGATGTCCCTGTGCCTTCGGAGGTGTAGTGGCATTGGACTATACAGACATGATCTTCCCCAGGAAGCTGCGTCTTGGGGCTTGGGCTTCATTATGGGATGATTTGAGGAAACTTGCCCTTAGGTGTCAAGAAGTAGGTACCTGCACTGTGACTGATAGAAAATCCATTCTGTCGGTTTGGCAATTCAACAATGAGTTCACACTGGGGAGGAAGAAGTAGATGAGTGTTTACTACTCCCAGTATATTCTTTTTCATAGAAAGCAAAAGATCAAAACAGCCCAGCTGCCAATGAAATGAGATAAAAGTAGTAATTCGTCTGACAGACTTCTAAATGTGTTCCTCCAGACTTTTTATTTCATCAGTGATTTAGCCCTGACTAACATTTATTTCCTATGCAGCTTTTCTGAGGGCTGGACTTTATTTTCTCATTCAGCCTCTTTTTCTCAAAAGAGGTCTCAGAAGCATAAGATCCAAAATGTCCAGCTGCCAGGAGAAGTCTGCTGGAAGAGCAGTTAGCCACAATGCCACATGTATAATGCCAGGGGAAAGTAAGTGGGAAAGGTTTGGAGCACAGTGAGTAGCCAGAGAGATACAAAGGTGGTCTGGGCAGTATAACAGAGCATCCTTCACAGGAATTACAACTTAAGTTACATTTCTGTTTGTACTCATTGTTCAAAATTGCATTAATGCTATGAAATAAAATATTATCCTCTATATCACAGAGTCCCTGACTCTGCTTCCCAAATGGAGGAGAAAAAATTCTGGCAGAGAGAAAACCTCCATCCTGTCCCGTGTTAGTAGGGAACAACTTTTCCAAGTTCCCCAAAAAACTCTTTTTAAACAGTTGCTTGCTCTGTGGTTTCAGTACATATAAATATATATATGGAGGGCCAAATACTCCTACATAGAATCTCTACAGATGCATATCCTGAAATTCTCACAGGTCCCTGAGGGCTGGACAGATCCTGCCTTAGAGCAGAAGAATTCTTAATTTTGGGTTTTTTTGTTGTTTTTTCCCCTTTTTTCTTGCCTCTGGAAGAATGGAATCACTTATCACTGCTGTGATAACTTCACGCTTCTGCAGCATATGATGCAACACTGCAAACTTGGCTTGCAAAGCAGTTGATTTAAAACAGTAGAAAGCATCCTAAGATTTGTTCCTCTAAATTTTGTTTATTACTGACATATGGATATGAAAGGACATAATTTTGGTAGCTAGATCTAATCAGCACTTTGTATATAAAGTGCATCAAAAACACACATCAATAGCAGTCCATCATAGTGCGTCTGCATTCCAGATCGTTGTTAGTAGAAGTTAACTGTTCCTTTCAGTTTTCCTGGAGCCCAGCTGGTCTTGCTTAATTTCACACTATTTTATATTCTGTTTATTACTGAGGCCAACAAATATTTTATTTTAGCTGTTTGTACATGTTAAACAAACATGGGATCCTGGTGGAATGTCTCTGGCAGAAACATGCTAATTCCTTATACCCTCAGAGTCCCTTCCACACTTGAAGGAGTGGGCTCAGCCAGTTAAATTAGGCACCCAAACAGGAAAACCACAGACACACGATTACAGTTTCAGCCAAAGCTAAATGGTGCAGCATGAAAGTCGTGGTGTTGTTTGGCTTTTTCACAGTGAGGCCTGCATGAACAGAGACAGCTGGCAATGGCTCTGTCAGAGCCTGCCCGCGGGAAGCAGGAGAAAGGGGATTCCTGCTTCATGGAGCTGGCAGAATTGGTATAGCTCTCCTCTGTGAAAAGAGCATCATAGGTACCCAGCAACAAACCATCTCATTTCGGTTTCCAGACAGTGTCTTAGGTGCCCAGAGACTGGAAAAATCTAAGGATTTTAGGCTTCATTTTTCTACAGATTTCTGCCCTGATTGAGGTCTCCAGGCCCTGAGCGCTACTCACAATGTTCATGAATCTCACAGACCTGCTGCTGAGGTTGGACTGTCAGGAGAGGTGTTGAGTGTCCCCTGTGCTGCCTGCCTGATGGCTTGGTGGTTAGAAAACACGTGCAGGAGATATTAATTTGGGCACTTGCAGGAATATCTCAAACCCAGCCTTCCACTTTCTTGCCAGTGCTCAAACCACTGTTGTGTTAGTTTTAAAAAGAAAGGGCGCTACCATAAAACTCCACTTAAAAAAAAGAGCAGGCCTGCTATTTTCATTGAAAGACTGTGGTGTGGATGATTCTGTGGTGTAACTCCAGAATAGCTAGAGACACTTTTTTCTTCGTCTATTCAGATGGCCAAGCATCTCACATTCAGGGAGGTAGAAATTTAGATTCAACCTATGTTCATGCCTCTTCTTGGATAGTTCTGTTGGTGCCTTCTGAGAGCTGTGCCCAGCTCTTACTGCCAGCACTACCTCTAGTTGTCATTCTTTGCTTAGGAAACTTAGGCATTAACACAAATCTTGTGTACCGCTTCAATGGCTGGATGGCCAAAAGTTAGGTGTACCAATGTAAAACTTGTACTACTTAACTTACCTATCCCTTAGCTACTAGGATGGTATGTACCTTAGAAACGCTTAAGGGAGGTAGAAATCTAAATATAGGCTGGTGGACCAGTCCTTTAGAGAGTGACAGTGAATGATCATTGTGACTGTGGTCTGTCATGATGAAGCACAACTGTGCTACTTTATTTATTACTCATAGAAACTGAGCTGTATATTGTGTTCTTATGCTGCCATTGCCAGACTATAGCTGGAGAGTGCTTGGGACTATGAACTCAGTAAAGCTGTCTGGTTTCACACTGTGTCCCTCATGGAGTATATTAGACTGTGAGCTGTGCTGACTTCTGGTTTGCTTCTGAGGAAAGCTCGAGTCGTGTTTTTTTAATTCTGAAACTGTAAGCAGTTTGGGCCTTGGCTACCTTAAAGACAAAGCTTCACTGCACGGGGTGCTGCAGCTATTTAGATTGGCTGCAGTAACCAAACTAGCAGTGCCCTCATTTAACTGGGAAAGAGCTCGGTTCTGTCTTCTTTTAAAATTCTTCAGATCTGAAAATTATTTTCCGGCCCTTTGGTCCAGAAGAGGCCAAGCTTCTTGATTTACGCCATGCATGTAATAGTAGCTATTTTATTTTCAAAAGGACTGAGCCAAGTTGCATGCAAGCGTTTTTTTGAATGATGGATCTTTTTTGTGATGGTTTGATGGTATTGTAGATACTGATTACAGTTTAGTATTGTTCCCGCAATAAAAACTGCTCAGGCATGGTATTTGTAGGGTAAAATAACTTCAGAGTGATCAAAGACGTAGGACTCCTGGTTTCTATGCGAACTGAAATTTTGTTAGTCTTTTCTCATGTTGGTGGGTGGAAAAGGCCAATGGATGGTTGTTTGCCTAATGAGGGCAGGATACAGCTGGGAGGAAGCTTGAAACTCTGTTGCAGGGCCTGCAAACAATCTAGTCACATCAAATAGATGCCCACTGTTTGCCAAAAATCAGTGAAATAGGGAGATAATGAGGGAGATTATGAGGATAATGAAATAAAGAAAGAGAGAGCAGTGCTGCTCTTTAATACAGGACCTTTTCTGAAATGTGTCATTTACACCAGCGTTCATATGAGTGTTGGCCCGTGTTGATTTTACAATGCTTCGTTGTGTGATGGCTTCTTACCAAAGCTGAAGCACCCTGTGGCTGGCCTCACTCTAGGTTTGATAAGCTGTTACAGTAATGGTGTAGTTAATGGTTTCTGGAAAGTTGATATCTATCTGCATTTGAACACATGCATTTGGGGCTAAATATTGAGAAATCACAGGTATGTAATGCAAATCCTGGGTGTGCCAGCCAAGCCTGTAGAAAAAAGCTCATTAGGATTAATCTCTAGCAGGGTGACTAATGCAAAGGGAATGAGGTGCTTTCCTCCCTGAGACAGCAGAGATTTGACATAGCTTTCAAAGGGGCTTCACTGGAATGCGGGCGGTTGCTTTGTGCAATAGGTATGCTTGCTTATTTAATTGAGAACTGCTTGCTTTAGACCAGAAAATCCTGTACTAAATTAAAAGAGATATATAGCAGCATACTCCACAAATAGATTTAAAACAAAATTTCTTACTCCGTTTGGAAGAAATGAGGTACATAATTTTCCAATGTACATTAGGAGCACTAAAGGCAGCAGCATATGAAAGCTGTCTTAACTCCTGCTCTGCTCTTTGAGCTTTGCCAGATTTTTATGTTTGAGGAACCATATTTATGAGTGATGAATTCGTTACATCCCATCTCTGCCTAGTTTTCACAGTGACTTCTACATGTAATATCAGGAAAATTAGTTGCAGCCCAAGATTACTAATGTGGTATTTTAGGAAGGAGTAGCTAAAGAAGACTCATTTTATTAACAGTTCTCCAAAGTCTTTCTAGGTGGATTATTACTTGCTGGTAACGTTTGTGTAAGACAACAGGATTTTTTCCTTGCAAGTGCTGTAGTCAGCTAATAGCAGTCAAATTCTTTTGAGTGGTATGTAATTGTTAGCCCCATAAAAAGAAAAATAAATTGCTGTTTTTATCAATACGGCTATACAGAGCCAAATACCAACACAAAGAAAATTTCAGTATAATTTACAGTGTTTAACCATGTTGCGCTGCATTCCCACATAACGCACTGGTATTTGTAGTTTCAGATTGAGAACTTTATATTTTGCCTCTGCATTTTTTCAAAATTTCATCTGTATTGCATGTTTCGTTCTGGATAACTTATCAGGCAGGGTGAGGATATTTGGAGATCCTTTCTAAAACTCTTAATCATTTTTCAAAGAAAGTTAACGGAAAGGGTAGATTTTCTTGATAATCCTTTCAAAATTAAAATATAACACAAAAACACTATGTTTAAGTGACATTAAGGGTCTTACTTAAACCAACTAAAGCTGGGAAAAGCAAAGTGAATAACTAATGCTCTCTTGTAAACTGCCCTCATGTATTACAGCCAACAGTGGGGAAACAGGTTCAGAGAGCAGTTCAGATAATAATCTTAAGCATTTGGATATTGCCTGAACCCCAGTAGTTGGGAGAGCAGGGTAGATGTCTTTCCAGATCATTCTTTCTCATGAGAGATATGGCATTTCCTTTGCATGGTCATGCTGAACATGGCTTTTCTTTGGCTGGTTTATGCTTCTTTCCTTGGTTCACAGCAAGGACTGAGTATCACACAAGTAGTTTCCAACAAACAGAGATCTAAAATTTGAATCTGAAGCCTGGACGATCCTGAACCCAGACTTTCTTTCTCTCCCATCTTTAGTTAAAAGAAACCCCAACTAGCCAGAACCTCCTTTGACTCTTTAAAAGTTTCAGAAGGATCCAGATTCCCCCCTGTTTTCATATGGGGTCCGGGCTGACCTTTTTTTTGTTGAAACCAGTTCAGTATTCTGTGTTTACACACTTTATTAGCCTCAGATTGCCAGTATATCAGATAAGCATTAGTTAGGCACAGCAGGACTTGTAGGGAGAATCTATTTGTAGAGCTCCCATAATTCATATGATTTATAGATCATTCTAGAAGTTTATTAAAATTCTCCAAATATTCTGACATATCTAAGAAAGGGGAGGTTTTATATGTCTTTAAGTGCTATTCCCTTAAGCTGAATGGCAGATTTTTGTGTAGAAAAAGGAATTTAATATTCTTGGGGTTTTTTTCAAAAAAGCTAAAACTGCAGTTAATTTGAGGCAGCAGAGAAACTTTGCCTTTCAGCCGCTAATGCTAAGGTTAGCCCATATATTACAGAACTCTTGCAAGCAGAGTCTGCAGTCTCTGATTCATGTCAGAATCCCCTTTCAGTTTTCCCTGAACACATGACTTTAAAATTTGCATAATTGTTTAAAGTTGCACATTTTGCTGATACTGCCCCTATTAAATGATATGAGAAAACACAACACAATGTTACATTACTGACAGGATCAAAACAGAAAGTGACACTTTTATGCAATTGTGTATTTTGTGAATCAGGGCCATAATTGGAACATATTAATGATTTCCTTGACTCCGCCTTATCCTGCTCCACCCCTGCTCCCCCTGAAAACATCCACGTAAACTCTGAGGATATTTAACACATTTTAAACTGTCCAGTTCTATATAGCTCCTTGTAAAGTAATTTGGAATGATGATTCCTACTTGGTGAGACGTGCTCGGACATAAACTCACACATACACGTAGCAGCACATAAAGCATGAACCTGTTAAGGATTTCACCTTTTAAGAAATGACAGAATAATTACAGGACAACACGTCCTTCATGAGTAAAAACAACTAAGCTAAAGTGCTTTCAAGGCTGGCATGGCCTACTTCTCTTCTAGCAAGCTGCATAAATCATAAACTGCTAAGGGATTGATTCATACACTGAGTGATAACTGGAGTCTATATAATGTTGTATATAAATGTGTGGATAAGATACACGTCCACTGAACTGAATTCAGTTCTTAGTCCAGCTAAGCAACAGAACTGAGTTGATATAGCCTGAACCCTGACTTTGTATACAGAAACAGAAAATGTAGAGGATGAGCCAAATGCTTCCTTAATGAAGGGTAAATAAGTTATTCCTTTTTCAGACTTCTTCAGGAGGGGATGGTAATAGTTGCTAAGTTGGCCTCAGGCTGAAACTCAGTGTGTTAGAAGTTCTCAGTCCTGGAATAAATGTTCCTGGCTTTAAAAAAGATGAAAAAAAGGGGACTATCATCTAATTTTACCTGTTTGGGGGTGAATAAAATAAAAGTGTTGACGTTTGCAGTATTTAAAAGAAAACATGCCTTAGCCAAAAGTAAAAGCAACCTCAAAACAGAAATGTCATTTGGCTTTTCAAGTTACCTCTTATCTGTTACGGTGTCTTTCTGGTGAATAAATTGTTAAACTTCCATGTATGTTTTTATGACCTGAAATATTTCAGATGCTGCGGATAATCTATATTAGTGGGATGATGTTTCTTTCTCTGAACACTTTAACTGGACAGATTGCACATATGCTCTAGCATTACCAAAGGCCAGGTGAATCCTGAAGAGCTGTAAGCAAGGGTAACTCAACCTCTGAAGGTTAACCAGAGATTTAAGCTACGTGAAAATTATACTTTTCGGAAATACCTACTCTTTACAGGCAGGGGTGCTTCTTTTTCCTGCACATAATTTAGGGCCACAGTTTCAAAGGTAGATTTAATAGACTTCTCTTTGTGTACGAGAAACCTTTGCCCCTTAATACACAGTGGCACACTGGTTGGTCTAGATAGCTAACATTTGCATGCATAGGCAGTAGATTCTGTCATTTATGCATGTAGATAATAGAATTTACATGCACAAAACTCATTTGGACTCGGCCTCAGAACAGATTGGGAGGACAGGTACTTAAGATTTGAGGGACAGATGCACAGTAGGGGACTGCTGGGGTAAATGATGGTTGAGTCTGGAATATTGAAATAGGGATACTAAAGAAAGGATGAAGACAGTGCTCATCTGCGTTTGAGTTGTGCTGAAAGCAAAAAGAGTTTAAATACAAAGAGGAAGGCAAGAATGATATCAAAGGTCACCTTTCATTGTGAAGAGAACTCTAACTTGAAACATGGAATTTTCTTTTCTGAAATATGTTTTTGCTCTGTGGTCTCTGTGCAGTGACGGCCTTTAATCCGGCTTTCATGAAATTTCAGCCAGAGCCTAGTACTTCATGTCACTGACACCACGTCATTTAGCAGAGATTGTAGATATTTAAGGGTCAGTCCTTCAGCTCAGGTGAGTTTTTTAGGCCCACTGAAGTAAATGCAGCAATGTTGGTTTTGCGCTAGCTGAGAAAATGCGCGTGAATATTTAGATTCTTTCAAAATTACTTCTATTTTTAGAGTATCCCTCTGTTTGATCTTGGTCAGCCAAGAGTAACATTCTGGTTCTGAAATTCAGGGACATCTTTTACAGTGTTAGAAGAAACTGGTATCCAGATCTAAATGTTGCCATTTGGGACCCCAATTAAACAAAGTGTGTCACCCACACCAGGGCCACAGCACACAGGAAGGTATTGTCTGGAATTGGACTATGAAAAAGTCTTTTACATTTTAATATCACAGTGGTCACTCGGCCTAGCCCCAAATCCACTTTTTGCTTAAATAAGATCTCACTGAAATTAATACGAGTTCCATTGCAATCAATAGGATCTTTTTCTGAGTGAGGACAAAATTCTTGTGGCCCTATTTCAGTGCACTGACTGCGTAATATCAAGGCCTCTGCAGCAATGCACTTAAACACAACTGGGTGAAATACAGAGAGAGCAGAAGTCTTAATTTCGAATTTCTCGTTTTTGTCAGATTATGTTATATAGTATCAGATTGTTCTGTGAAAGCTGAGGCCACAGGAGTCCCATTACACTTCCTGGGCTAGATCCTCGGGTGATGTAAATTGGTGTAGTGCTACTAGAGTAAGTGGAACTGTGTTGATTTCGCTAGCTCAGGATTTAGCCCACGAAGTCTGAGATAGCTATAAAACCTCACTGTGCACTTTGAAAGTTGTACCCCATAAATGCTTCAGCAGTGCAGTTTTTTATAGTGTCTATAGGAAACCCACTTTGTGGCTTAAAAACCCTAACTAACCAAGGTCAACCTTCTGTCGTTCTTGCACCATAACTGTTAATACTAATAAGTGGGGGTTTAAGTGTACTGTCTCTTAGCGTGTTTGATTTTTTTTTTTTGCTTTTTCGTTTTTCACTCTGAACTATTTGTGTCTTGGACCATTTTTACAAGTACACAAACATAAAGGGAATACCACTAGCAGGGACTATCTCAGTGCCTTTTGTAGCAGAGTATCCTTCTCTGTCAGTGCACGTGTGTACTCACACGTAAGTGCTAGATATGTATACACACACCCCCAAAATTAGTATACAGTAAGTGTCCTCAAGAACCCACATTCCTTTTTCACTTGGTAACTAATGAAATGACATTTTTGCAAGAAAGCGTTATGTCTCATAGTTCTAGCCATTCCAGTGTCTAGACTGAACTCCACTGCACTCCTTGACCGTGGCAGTGATTTGGCATTAAGAGTTGAGGTGGTTTTCCTGACAGTCATTTGAAAGTGTTCTGCAACAATTACCTTATAAGTAGATCTGTTTCTGCGAGGGGAAGAAAGTCATACTAAGTGAGGTATAGAAGCAGGCATCCATGTGCTTTTCCATCAGTATACGGCAGCCTGTATTTTACTAAACACAGTGATAATATAGGAGAATCTGTTTTTTCAGTTGCACAAACAGTTCAAAAGAGATTTGTAATCAAATGGCTTCTAGTAATCTTTATTTTAATATTTTGTGATCATCTTTGGGGGGAAACCCTCCCCAATTTCTTTCCCCTGTTACTCTTTTATTTGACATATGTCAAATAAAATGCACTAATGGTTCTGGATGTGAGACATGTCTCTAAAAAATATTAGATAAGTTTCAACTATACCTTTAAGATACCTAATGGCTTTCTGGATAGGGAGCTAAACAACTCATCTACATCTGTTTGCTTACTGAGTGTAGCTAGTGGATAGAGTGTATATTTTTCTTCATTAAGTGTCAAATTTCTGAACTTGTCCTTAGTAAGAATGAAGGGAAAGAAGAGAAATCATTAAAAGAATAAAAGAACTTCTTATTGAGGTGTGGACTGCATAGCAAGAGTGACCACAGTTGTTACCGCACTAATTCTTAATGTAAACTAGGATTCTGTAGATAATTGATTTTGCAGCACAGCAGCCAAACTGACAAAAGAAAAGAAGATCTGGTTCAGATTGGATTCACTTAAAAAACCACCTCACTTAAATGAAAGTACTGAAACCGTTTCATTTTCTCTGTGCAGAATTAACTATTTGATGTCAGGTGCTGGTAAAGGAAAGAAGTGGAGTTAAAGAGTAGGTTGATGAAGAGGAATAAATAAAGGTCCTGTGTTTAAAGTTCCCAGCTGAGAGGGGAAGGCCCTGAGTACAGGTCGCTGGTCTGTGTGTGTCCTGCTGCACAGGTCCTGTGGCTCTGAGGCCACTTGTCCTGCAGTGGTGAAACACTGGCTGCAGTCTCTGTGTGTGCCCCTGCCAGTACTGCTCGCTGGGACATGGCATTGCCATGAACCTCTAGGCACTGAAATGATCTCAGTTAAAGCTGACTGCTTTTACTGGGGTTGGAGTGAGGTGGCTTCTCTTTTTAGCCCAAATAATTCCTGTGACCTGGTTGACACTGCAGACCTGCAAAATGGAGAACAGGTACATGGGACTGTATCATTAATTAGTCCTCTTTCCATGGAGAATCTGCAAGAACAGGGATTCAAAGCACCTCCTGGGAGCAGGTTGTTATCAGGTGCATGGGACATTCCCTTGAGAGGCTGCAGGCTCTGGTTCAGATTTCAGCTACAACTTAGGCTGTGAGTAGATTTGAACTTGAGTGTCTTGAGAGAAACCAAGGAGAACAATAGCAGCTTCACACTATGTCATGCCTCAGCTCCAGTGAGTAATGCTAAATTGCTTGCATTGTCACAACCACGCGCTTCCCCTGGTGATCCTAATGGGTCCCTGCAGATCCGGTGGGAATCGCAACACTGGCTGCATATGTTTTTTAAGATTGTTTCAAGATAGCATGGAATGCATCCAGAAGCCAGAGTGATGTTTTCTTTGGGGCCCAAGACCATAGAATGTTTAATTACTGATGCCATTACTAAAAATAGCCATAGGAAAAGGCACAGTTTAATCTTTTAGAGAAATGTTTGGGGAATGGGGGTTAGGGCGACTTGTTTTAGAGCATAAATTTCCCTATAGGCTAGAATCTATATAATTATAGTAAAATTATAAAAACGGATTGCCTGCCCTTTTGTATTCAGACAGTGGGTACATTGTACCCTTATTAAACCAGCCTTGCTGTTCCTAACTTCTTGTATATTTTTTCTTAGCCCTAAGCCTAATTAACTCTATCCCAGCCAAAACCAGCACAGTTTCATACACTAATCTTCATGTAACTTGTAAAGTTTTGATTGGGTGTTTGATGCCAGTTTCAGAGGTGATGTATAATTTGGATTTCCTTGCATTTTCTCAGACATAATGAACCCAAATTATAGCTAGTAGGATTTGTAAGCATATTGCAAACTGGGTAAGAATCTAGGCCAATAAATGTAAGGGAGTCCAGAAGGTATCAGATCTTGAATGCAGTGTATACTGAGGGCATAATCTACATTACCTTTGACGACTCCTAGAATCTACTGAACTTTTGAGTTAATTAGAGTCACAATGACCACTAGTTTTTTATTCCTATTTCCTGCTGAAGCTCAAATATTAGTCTTGGGACACCTTTTCAAATTGGCTTGCCCATCTGTACCTTAAATTACACAGCTAGTAGCAATAATTAGATTTTTACATTCCTGAATATGGATGTGTGTGTCAGAAGACTCAAGAATGTCATACAGATGAATTTTCAAAATGAGCCAACAACTGAAGGAATGGAAGTAGCCCTAGTGACCCTGTAACATGTATCTGCATCTCTAAAAGTTTTTTGAGAACTTGGAAAATTCAAACTGCAACAGAAAAGCACTGTGTATCCCCAGGCAGCCTTAATTTGCATGATCAGCACTTACTCAGCAGAGTACCATAGGTATTGGAGACCTTGGTATATTAAATGGGTCACATTTAACTGTCCTTGAACAATTTCTCCTATGTATTAAACATAAACAAGCTTTTTGTCATATTTAGCATCACTGTTTCTCTTTCCTCCACATTTTCTTTGATACAGGGTAATTTTTCTGTAGGAAATTTTAGAGGGCTGCAATGAATATGTTATGCCACTTTCCTCCCACAGTCTTGTTTAAGAATTCTGCACTTTTCTTGTTTCATTTTCCTTGTTTTTTTCCTGAGAGTTGGGTAATTCCATCTGAGCAAAAATTAAAATTAAAAAAAGTTGGTTTCTATAGCTGAGGATTGCAGGACAAGTTACAGGATCTCTTTTAGTTTTCTAAATAGCCTTTGGAGACTGTTGTCTCTTGTCATGTAAATGCACTGTCATGTAAAT
This sequence comes from Gorsachius magnificus, assembly GCA_034008185.1. NCBI lineage: Eukaryota > Metazoa > Chordata > Aves > Pelecaniformes > Ardeidae > Gorsachius > Gorsachius magnificus. Next base: position 73,751,814 of record CM067085.1, on the reverse strand, counting down.
CCACTGCCCAGGGATCAAGCTGTCTGTTGGTAACCGGAAAGAAGATGCAAGAGACCACTGGTTTTCAGAAGCTACAGAAGGAAACTGGTAGCAGAGTTCAAATGTAAATAAAGATGGCAGGAAAATGTTCTTTTCTCTTTCACAATAAAATCCAAACACATCCTTCTTTAACATCCTTTGGTGTTTTCTTGTGATGTGCTAAATAAAAGGTTTTTCCTTTATGTTACGGGCGATACCTTTCTGCCCATTAAAATCCTCTGTTTTTAATAGCATCGAGAAAACCTTTCTTAAAAGTTAGCGAGTAGTTTTACACCCTGAATAGTTTTGAACAGAACCCCATGAAGTCACTGTATACTATGCCAAAATGTAAGATATGCCAAAATGTAAGACATGCCTTCAGTGCAGAGAAAGAGGAGGAAGAGAGTGGGGAAAAAACTTTTAACAGTTACTTTACACAAAGAAAGCCTCAAAAAGGGTTGGTTTTAAGCATGCTTCTAGCTTTGATGTAATTAGCTGCTGTTAAAACTATTGTACAATAATGTCTGAAAGAAAGGGACTGCAATTAAATTAAAAATTCTATTTGCTGTGCATCTCTATTTCACAGATTTGTAAATCTACAGTCCTGCATATGCAAAAATTCTCTATTTAGATCACCCATTTCCAAAATCCCATATATTGTGAAAGCTTGGAAATCAAAATTGAACAATACTTTCTGTGAAATATGGGATGATATGTCAGCAAAAGAACCATGTTTGTTCAGGATTATTTGAAATTGGGCTCATTCAATGTGAAAATCCAAACACATTAAAAGATTCAATCCTAGGACTCCTAATATATACAGGACCTAAACCCCTTGAATTTCAGTGGCTGAGTTTGAAATAGCACTTTTTTTAAAAAAAAAAAAAATATTCACTCTTACTATTAACAGTCTTTTTTTTCTTCTTTTTTTTTTTTTTTTTTGTATTTTTTAAAGAAAAGCCTTAGCAATATTCACATGCTTGAATAGAGGGTTCATGGGAAACTTTTACTGACAGATTGCCTTTGAGGACTCTTTTGAATATATTACCTCCACAGTGTTCCTAGATTTGACTGTCTTTAAACAGTCAAATAAGTTGGATAACTCCCTTCAATGTGTTTTCAATTGCAGATCATGGCACTTTCATCCAACAATTTTGAGGAGATAACTTTTAATTACAGTAATAAGAACCACATGGGCAATGATTGATGCAAACCTGATGTGTTCTCTTACTTTATTAATCTTTTTAATTAGAGGCAAAAGAATGCTTTATCTGTTGAGAAGGAGAAGAGATGAGTTGTGATGTTCTGCTGTACTTCTGGGAGTTAAAAAATTTGATTGCTCACCACAAGTGTGTGTTTACCTTGATACAAAAGGTGAGAGCAACTTGCACAGCGTTTTCTCCTCCAGCTTTGCTTACTTTTAGCTCTGTGTGGTGCCCATATGGCACCATACTGTTGAGGTTATGATACTCTTCTATTAATTTTACTTAAGTTCTACAAGCTCCTTTATAAGCATAGTTTACAAACTCAGAGGACAAGGAAAGGAGAGACAGTTTAACGCCAGCAGATGTCAGAACAGTTGCTTGCCAAAGGGTAGGTTGTATGAGATGTTGAGAAAGACCTATGAGATGTCTTGTTCTTTAATTCTCCTTAGCTTTAGGAGTTGAGAGAGCTTGGCATGTCTTGGGTCCACTGCTGCTATGGTTTGAAGCAGCTGCAGTTTAGGATGGTGCGAAAGACACACAAACAGGACAATGTTGATTCAGATGGTAACACAGGTCTTTGAAACAGATACCAGGAATATTTTATCTATCTGCACTGTTTGTAATGGATTCACTTGTCTTGAGCAGGTTAGTTTTAGTTCCCTCTGTGGCTGCGATACTTTGCAAACTTACAGGTAAGGCTTAGGTTTCACACGTTTGCCTGGAGTTTTTTGTCTTGCAAGCAGTCTGAGTAGGATTAATGACCATGGTGGAAAAACAGCACAGAGGCTTTTCCCACTTACTACTGTTGCGATTTATTCTTTCATCTTATATAGTGCCAACAGTGTACCAAGTGAGTTGGTAACAAGTAAAGGCGAGGTCCCTGCTCTAGAAGGTTCATATTCTAACTAAAAATATAGTATCTCAGGGCTTTATAGAGAGGCATGAAGGCAATGAAATTTCTGGGCAGTAAGGGAACACGGAAAAATTATGCACATAAGATGTCAAAGGCAAAGCCAGTTTGTGATACCTGGATTTTGTGGTTCAGATGAGAATCCTGTAAATTAACCTATATCAGCACAGGAGTTAGTGGAACTTCACAAAATGTTCTGCAAACTAACAAGGAAAGAACAGCACACGCTTTCAGAGACCTGAAGTTGTCTAAGCTTCCTGTACTGCTTTAGCAGCAGCATATAAATGACATGGATTCCAGCCAGTGTTGTGGCTCGGTAGCCTGTGCTAGCATGTTAAGATGCTGACTTTGGGCCTGATCCAAATGTCTTTGAAGTCAGTGGAAGACTTTCAATTTCAGCGAGTGAGCTGTGGAGGTGTTTTGAGGTGCTTTCTTGTGCCAGCCAATTTGGAAATATCAGTGGGAACAGAGGAGGGAAGAAGTTCAGTTTCCTGTGCCAACGGAAAGAAGGGAGAGGGAATTTTATTTTATTTTTATTTTTTAAGAAACATTTGCCAAATATTTTTATGTCTGTCACCACATGAGAAAATGGGCTGGGTTCAGGTTAGGGGATGGTAATGGAGAGAGAAGGGCAGTTTGTTGAGTGGCCTCGCTTTGTGACTCTTTATTTGTGTGGTAGAAGTGGGTGTGCAGCCCATCATTGATATAAATGTTTAGTCAGATATGGTCTGCTTTAAAGCCATTCCAGACAACCTTTAAGTAGACCTACTAGCACTCGGTGCCATTCAAACTGTGACCTTGTCTGCAAATTAGTTCCCTATGATTGCTTAAATGGTGATACTTGCAGCAACAGAACTGGAAAAGTTAGGCCTAAAAAAAAAATAAATAAATTGGGCTTGCATTACACTTATTGACAAAATGGTTGTTTTAGCCAAGCCCATTCATCCATCCCTAGGCCTGGACACAGTAACTCTCTAGAACCACACTCTAATGTAACGAGAGTGGCACAAGGGAGTTGAAGTGCTCAGAAAGCCTACATTTGTTTCAATCTGTCACACTCAGCATGAGAATATATGGTGAAAGCATGGAGGGGATATTGCATTTTGGGATTCCTAGAAGGGTGCCCTGGCATGTATTCCTACACACATGTTTGTCATATCTAAATTATTGAGCAATTGAATTTAGTAATAATGACCATGAATTAACCATCTGTCAAAGATAAGGAATGTCTACTTTAACCCTCAGGCTGCCACACATGCCTTTATATGGTGCCCACAACATTCCTTTGGTTGCCAAAGTGGAAGTGTGGCAGCAGACCAAAAGTTAACATGTGGGGGGGGGGGCATACATTCCCTTCCACTTTCTGAGAAATTATTATTCTTTTGCTCATTTGTTTCAGCCAAACTCTAGCAATATCGGAGTTGTTTCTTCAGATTGTTTTGATTTTGAGAAAGAATGACTGCTTTATGCTGCAAATACATTTCAGCTTTAAAGAAGCAGGATCTTTTTAAATTATCTTTAATGTTACCTGAGATGTACATTGCATAGAAGGGTTGGAACCGAAAACTATTGGATTTTCTACTTAAATTGTCCTCCATCCTCCACTTCAATCCATCATCTAAATGAGGCAATGTATATCTTTAAAAATGTAGTACAACTGTATCTTCAAAGAGTCCAGAGTAGCTCAGAGATCATTTGCCAAACTTGCTTCCTTGCTGTGTACTTCACCCATAAAAATGAGATTGAATCCTCAACATCTAGAGCAAAGCTTATACAGAAATACATGTAACAACTCATTTAGAAAGTTAGCAGGCTAACTGGTGGACATCTACATGGTAGGATTTTTTTGTTTTGTTTTTTTGTGCTTGGACTGAACTTCCCTCCTCACAGCTATTTTCTAAGACCTGTTCTTCCACAGATTACTAGCCTCTATTAGATTTTCTGTAAAGACTACTTAAAAATTGTCATGATATTCTCATTAATTCTGTTTTCAGCGCTGACTGAATCATATTATGTGGTTGTTACTACTAGACCTGTTTAAAAAAATACGTGGAAATGCTTTGGGGAAAAATCTTCAACAAAACCTCTCCATCTTTTTTCTGAGACTTTGTTGTGGCAGTCTTCACAAAGGCATTTGATTTCAGTAGTCTGGGAAGTGGGTGTCTGTAGCATGTTGAGAAATGCAGCTTGTCCCAGGACAGTTTGGTTTGGAGAAGCTTTGGGGTTTTAAAAAATTTTTTAAAGTGAGCTGCTTTCCATGCCCTCCCCCCCTCCTTTTCACTCTTTTCTGATTGTCTTAAGTTCTCCTAACTGGTCCACTTTGACCTTATAACTTGTAGAAACATCCATATGGAAAACATCAAGCTGCTTAATGACTTTCATGATTTCTTTGGGAGGGGAAGAGGGAGCAGGGGAAACAAAGTTCATTCATCGTACAGTAAGCTTATTGGTATACCTGAAGTGATCAGTCTTCTCACCTGTCTCTCACAGTAGCTGCATGTAGTCACAAAGGCTGCCTCTTTGCTGCTTGGGAGTTGGGAGCCAAGGGTACTGAGCAGAAAGATTCCTCGTCCTTTACTGTGGGCCGTGAAAAGCTGAGCAGCTAAATGGCTGCTAATAGCTTTACCATCTTGAGGAGTTCCTGTAAATCTCCTGCTCCATGCATCATCGTTGGAAGAATCATCCACTGTCTGGAGCAGTTTCAGGTCCCTTCTGCACAACCTGGGCTGAGGATCTGGCCCAAGCAGCTAGCAACAACTTATAGTATTTACTTGTCCCATGATGAGAGATTGTAAATGTGCTGTCATGTGCATCTTGCAGAGTCTTCTCAGTGGCTATGTAGAACTTTCCTCAGGTTCAGATCAGACTTTCTCTATTTCTACTTGGTAAGGCTGCTTTGCTGCCGGTCCCTGAAAAAAGTCCTGAAATGGAAAGAAATACAGGCAACCCCAAAAGAAATACAGCTGAAGTGATCACAGGGTATGGGGTATGTTTTTAAAAGATTTCTCTCATTTGTTTCCTGAAGAGTCCCATTCCATGAGTGGTTAATTTGGGCTGGACTGTGTCTTACATTTCAACAATGGTTTATGCTTTTGTCGTGCAAAATATTGTACGAATGCAGTCCCTTAAACAGTTTTTTATCTTGCAGTTTTAGCTTCCCCCCTGTACCCGCCCTTGAAACGTAGGTGGTCACCCAAAGTAAACAGAATTCCTTCTACTCCCTCCACATCTGCTATGTGTTATCTGGCACTCACCTCTGACCCTGATATTCATCATAAGAATAAGAATTGCATCCTATTCAGCTGGTTGCATGCACTTTAACTCCAGTGATCACTGGCTGTTGAAATAGCATGTGCTGGGAGCAGAAATTGCTGAGACAGCATCACGGTGTTCAAACTGGACTGTTCCACTTTCTTGTACACTTTTGGATAATTAAACAGAATTCTAGAGGTAAGCAGGTCAGCACAGTATACTTGGGGACAGACTTGGGTATAGCTTAGGATTATACTTCCTAGTGAATGCAATGAGACAAGTTTGATACTGACTCTTAATGAGAAGGATTTTTGAAAACAGTCTAGTTCTCTTCCCTAGCTGCTGTATCAAATGACATTATGCATCTGTACAGAGAAACAGTATCCTTCTGTATGGAAGCAGTAAGTTTGAAAGTATGTTTGTGTTGCAAACAGCAGTTAGTGATCCTCTTTCTTTGGTTCAATAACACCATCGTCCGTGACCTAGTGGTATCATTCAAGGCACTAAGAAATTTTTGTTGTGAGTAAGAGTTTTAAAATCTGACCCTAAATGTGAGGATCCATATGTTAGGACAAATACAGATCTGGTCTCTGTGACCCCGCTAAATAGAACCCATCTGAAATTTTCCTTTTTCACAAGGATGAACAGAATTACTTATTGGACACTGTGGAAGAAGAAATGAAACTGCCAATTTGCTCGCCAAGGGTGGATTGATTAAAACTTTGGGAACTTCCCAGTTGGAACTAGAATCTTCTTTGTTTACTGTAGGCTTTCTGCTACTTTCCTCTCTTCTTCATGGCAGAGGTGTGAGGGAGGAACCCTCTGCTAATCCCCTAATCTTTAAACTCACATCTTCAATTGAATTATGATCATAGGCATGCAGTGCTCTCAGTTAAATAATGTGGCTTCGGTCAGTCAGATAAACTGCAAAAATCCTATGGGTCTTTAGCTGCCAAGTTTATCTCCCTGTTACTCCCACCCACCCCACAGTCCCCAGTCCTTTTGTTCTTCAGAAAAAAGAGTTGAGAACCAACAATGTTGTGAGCCTGACGTGGTTTACTAGCTGTCGCTACTGCCCTTTAGTACTACAAGCTGCATGACTGATTACTGACAAACAAAACCAAGACCTCCTTGTACCAATGCTTTTAGGCGATCTCTGTCATCCCAGCAAAAGCTGTTCTTGCACGGTGGCATGGACACATGAGCATTTCTAGTCACAGGGCCTTCATGTGGATTACAAGCATCTAGTAATGCTCAGTGATACATACTGATTATCAGTATGTAAATAGATTTTTTTTTTTTTCCCCTTTAAATTGGTTATACTTCTTCACTTGCCAAGTTTGTTTCCTTGAGCATGTTTGTATTTATATTTAGCAAAATTAACAAGGGATGAAATAGGTGCTGAGGATGTTAATTATGTAGTTATATGAGCAAAGATGTATCATGTAATGGGCAGAGAAGAAAAATGACAAAGAGCTTACATGAAGAAATTAAATCCCATGTTAGGTTTTTGATTAAGGTCCTCATTTTTACCATGTTGCCAGTGGTCACTGGTGATCTCAAATGCAAAGGTGAAGGGTTTTATTTCTTTTTTGCATTTCTTTAAGTATGCACATGTGCATCTGATATATGTTCACATTAGTTATTCTTTTTTACCAGCAGATTAAAATATGGGAGGCAGGATTCTCATCCAGGAAATCATCTATTTGAAAAAGACTATAAAGTAAAATGAAAAGGATCGTATGAACTTTAGTGGTATCTAAGTGGTTTCAGTTTGCGCATTGTTAAAAATCATGCGGTGTCCTTTGGTGCCCTTTTCATCTTGTTTATTTTAATAAAGAAGACCAGTTAGTTTGAAAGGTAGTTCTCAGTATCAGAATTGACTTCTGATCACCCTATCACTTCACAATCCTTTATACATCAGGAACACTTGAAAGTATATGCACATGTTTGTGGGGATTTTTCTTTTCCTCCGGAGAGATTCAATTATTTATGCTAGAATTCTTCTTATTGTGAGTTATTTTTATAATTGAATCAAAACTGTGTAGGCTGATACAGCCCCAAGTTACCTTTGTGATCTGAAAAACCCTCAGAATGGCCAAATAGAATAACTTTGTCACTTGTTTGTCATACCAGTTTTGACAATGGGTCATTCCATAGATGTCTAAAATGATCTTTAGCCACATTTTATGAAGCCAGAACTGTAATCCAATAACAATTTTCTGGCTAAGTGCTTCTCAGTTGCCACTGGGGACTAACTGTATCACTGTTGCTGCTCTTAAAATGAGCTTAAGCTAAAAGGACACAAATTTCATATTTCTTTCCTTAATTTCTTGAGAGTAATCTAAGAAAATAATATTTTAAATAATTGCATTCTGGTTCCTGAGGGACATCAGCATAATTGCATTGAGGATACCTTTATTTTTTTATGTGTTTATTTATTAACAAAGAAGTACATTCCATCTGTAAACCAAATGATTGGTCCAGTGGCACAAAACAATAAAGCAATGAAGCCTCTAGTTCATTAAATTGGAATATAGGGATTGAATTACTAATTTATGTTGGTTTAAATGTCATGTTGTAAATAATAGGATTCTAAGTTGTAAGGAAAAAAATGTTCCCCATGATGCAGACTACCTACAGTTCTAGCCAGGAAGATTTATATAAGACTCATTGGAGATGAAGGAGAGGTACTGAGACTGGCATGGTTCATCCGGTACATTGGTGGGCATGTCACAGAAGGCACAACTAAAAAGAAAAACCTCCCAAAATAAACCAAAAAACCCCAAACCCTTATTTAAACTGAGGATACTCCTGGAGAGGTTACTTTTAAATATGGATAGTTTGAAATGCTGGTTTCTGAAACTCCACAACATGAAGGTCAGGTAACAGAAGAAATGAACAGTGTGAGAGAGATGCTTCATAAACCTTAAGTGGTTTCACTTCATTCCTATGTTCTCTCTCCTGTCATCCACCCTAGTGTTTTATTCAGTCTAATCTTGTATTCAAAACTTTCTTGTGAATTTCAATCTGCTGTTAAGTTCCCTCTATTCTGATCATTTTAGTTTGATTTCCGTGTTTAACAGTCTCTGGAGTTGGCTGTAGAAGCAAATATAAAAACCATATAAGACAATATGTTCTCTTCAGAGTGATTATGTTGACTGGATTCCTACTATTGGGACCTAGTCCTCTGATTTCATAGATGAAATCTTAACTGGCTCTTATTTCAGTCTTTGAGATCACAGGCAAGTCGCCTTTTGAGAACAGCGTGTGCCTCAGTGTTATACTTCTTCAAAAGTTGTGTTCATTTCCTTCTTGAGTAGCAGGAAGCATTTCACAAAGGCTGCCCTCAGATTTTCTGGAGAAATATTAGCTAGTCTTTCCCTTTCTTACATAAAACTGATAATTTATCTAAGCCACCTGTATGGCAATGTGTCATGAATGTTCAGGAATTGACGGTTGATTTAATGAATCTGAGATGATGTGCTGTTTCCAGTGTTTCTGCAATGGAACCACACTTATTATGAACTTAATCCATCTCCTCCCTTCATTTGAGCCTTCTCTTCATCCTCTGTGGGCTTCTGTTTGGAAACCAAATAAGCACAGCAGGGTATTTTAGTTTTGTCTCTATTCTGTGCCCACCTTTTACAGGGTTTCAAGGAAGCCACTAGTAGTTTAATGTATGTATGAAATAGCATGTGACATGCTTGTTTCACAGTCTTTCTCAGGTGGAAGATGCAGTTATGATGGGAGTACTTGCCTGCCAGAGGCATAGCCTTTCTTTATAGAAAACGTACTCAGTTATTTGATCTACTCATTAATGTACTTTGAACTCCATTAATTCAGATACACAAAATAAAAGATCAAGGTTCTTCCAGGTTAAAATTTGCACTTGTTTCATGGGAAGGGAGGTTTTGGTCTTTTCTGACCATTAGAGGTGGCCTGCTCCGCCTCACCTCAGAGTCAGGCAAAAGCCACGAGCCCTCAAGCAAGTCAGCAAGAGCTGAGGCACTTTGGTGAGGACCAGTGCTCTGCTCAAAGCAAGGCCAACTTAGATCAGGTTCCTCAGGGCTGGTCCTGTCAAGTTTTGAACATCTCCAACAGCAGGGATTGCACACACTCTCTGACCTACCTGTTAGTATTTTACTACCCTCATGGTGATTTTTTTTTTCCTTTTAACAATATTTAATTGCAATATTCCTTGTTGCAACTTTATTCATTTCATGTTCATTAGCTCTCATCCTGTTACTTGTGCACCTCTCAGAAGAGTCTGGCATACTCTCAATAGTTGAAGACTACTTCAGACTGTGTTTGAGACTGGCTGCAGTTGCCCTTGTTTTGGTGAACCTTCTCTCTCTTGCAGACCTGCAGAATTTTCAATAAATGGTGTTCTGCCTGTAGTAGTTCCTCGGACCTTATTTTTAGCATTTTGTTGAACCTCATCTACAGATGATTGAACAGGGGTAAACAAATTCTTATACTTTTGTGTAAGAATCAGGTTGTCTATTTTGAGGTCTGCAATGTGGGTGCATTTGGGATCTGTAAGGTGTATAATTTGGATTTGATAATCATATTCTCAAAAGCTGGTGTGTGAAGGACAGTCATGCCTCTGCAGGTCATACTTGTGCTACAAAAACTCACGACACTTTGAGTGCATTATCTCACCAAAGCTGAGTGTATTTCCCTTGAGGCAATGGCTAACCACCGTAAATCTTGATTGTTTCCAAAGGCTCAGAGAGGCCCAGGGGTCCTGAGCTCTAGTTTATGCTGATTGTCCGTAATGTATTTGAAGCTTATCTTTCCATACCTTATTGACTCAGAGTGTATAAGTGTTTGCATAATATGAAAACTGTAAATGGAAGAAAGGTGTCAATTATCAAATATGAACCAGATTTCAGGGTGATAAGACATTCATTTTTCATTACAGATCTAGCCTTGCTATTCCTTAGTCCTGCCAGGAGGATGATACTAGGAGGTTTTATGTATACTTGGCTGGACAAGATAATCTTTAAATACATTTAATTACTAACTGTCTCTTTTGTTGTTTGTGTGTTGGTTGTTTTTTTTTTCTAGTGTTCTCAAAAGGGAGATAATCTGACATGCAAAATATTTACAGCACAGGTAAGTCACAACTGATTATATTCAAATTTTTTTGACAAAAATATTGAATTTATTGATGTGAAATTGACAATCTGCAGATCAGGAAAATAAGGTCCAGGTAGTATTCTAGAAGTACTAGCAAAATGGCAGATACAGAGTTGGAGAATAGAGCACATAGCTGCAACTCATTCTAATGCTGACAGACCACTTCCAAGGCATAAAACCGTATTGGAGAAATAAGTTATTTTTCCGTATCAGTTCTCTCTTGAATCTCATTATTGAAAAACAAGCTTCCAGTTCCATAAATGATCCTCACATGCCAGAGAGAGTTCAACCTGTTTTTTCCTCAGCTGCACTTTTGTGTGTGAATTCCCTTCTCTCTTCTGTGGACATGTACACCCCTACCTTCTCCAGTCAGCTGTCTCCTGCCACAGAGAAGCGTAAAAGATGTTCTCCTCCTCTGCCTTCAGAACAAATAAAAGGGTGGATTTATTCTGTTATTTTAAAGGGGATGTTCCTCTAATTCGGGAGTAACAAAATGAATTATTTGAAAAGTAAAGGAAGGAGCTTGCATTTCTCTTTATTGTGTAATAGGTGCTATTTTTTGAAGTAATTACTGAATTGTATACTTCAGAGGTGTATCTGTGAAGAAATAATAGCTGATCATATTAGAAGTTTGAGTTTGTATGAAACAACATAAGTGAGTTGATAGAAAAATCTCAAGTCATGTTTGTCTCTAACTCTCACTGATTCTTGCCAGCTGCATATTATCACATTAGGAATATTTTGCCATCAGAATAAACTACTGAAAATTTGTGCTGGACCCTGTGCTCCAAGGAGCTTCTGCTAACATCGGTCAGATGCAGCCCACCTGGGAGGACACTTGCTAGCTGCTTATAATTATGTATATTAATCCTCTCATGAGTGTCGCATGCAAACCACAGCTCCCATTATCTTTTCCCTTTCCTCCCACCATCCTTCTTGTCCAACCACTTTCTGACTCCCTCTGTTGCTCCTTTGAAGTGGGTTTGCTTTTTTCAGCTCCAGCACAGGCATTTCTGCATATGCAGCTCCCAGCTGCATTCCACAGGCGTATATTCCAGATGCCTGTGAGGACCAAACAAAGCATTACTGTCTATAGCACAACATATATGGGAATACATCTGGAAGAAGGGAATATCAGCTGCCTGATAACAAGGAGGCCAATGTGGCTGAAGAACTATTGTAAGGAATTGTGGCAAGAGCATAAATAAACTGTCCATTTTAAGTTACTTTTTTTTTTTACTTTGCCATGCAAACTAGGAGTTTTAAGCCTACTACTGAGCCATTAGTTATTTCTTGTCTGAGGTATTGTATTTAGTATTGCGGACAGCTTGTGAAGGGGCTCAGTACTGTGGATTCAGTTTTGTAGCCACGTAAGTGGAATCTCCCTTCTCTCATATTTTGCTTTGGGATCTTTTGTTCTTTTGGAGTGGTCTGTCGGTGACAGGACAGAGTTCAGGTTTTGCAGATGAGATTCGGGATGGGACACTTTGTTTCTCAAGTGGATGAGATCTGTGTGCCTTTGCTGTCCCTTGGCCTGCCCGCGGGCTGTCTGCTCTTTCTCTGGGCTGCATACACAGTGTGAGCCCCCCAAATCTCTGGGGACTCTGGGGGACATGGGGTGTTTGTCTCTCAAACACTGTCATGGATAACATACCAGCTGTGTCTGATCTGTTAGGCTTCAGACTTCCATTATCCAGACAGGGTCCTCTTTTGATCCTCATATCACTTTGCATGGCAGGTTTCAGGGCATCAGAATTGTTACTCAGGTGACTGGAGTTGGCATCAAAATACAGGTGAAGCATATAAATTAAGAATACTGGCAGCTAAGAACAAAAAATGAAAGTATTGAGAGGATATTGCAAGCATTACTTTAGAATGAGGGTAAAATTGCTTTCCAGACTGAGTGGCCAATGTTAGGTTAAGAAGGTTTTAAAAGTTTGACTTGATATGTACACAGAAACAGTTCTTAAAAACTTAAAAGAACAAAGTAATTTCTGCCATAGCACACCTAAACCAGATTGTTTCAGCACACCTAAAACAGGTTGCGTCCTCTTTCATGTTGAGAGTAAAATCATAATATTCAGGATTTTTTTTTTTTTCCTGAGAATCTTAAACATAAAACACTGTTCTGCACACTTGGTTTTTATAAAGTCTGGATTTGGAAGGGATGTGGGGCACTGGATGTCCTTTTTTCTATGTTGCTGTTGGGGGAGTTGCAGTTCTAGTTTTAGCTTCAGCCCCTTATAAACCATACCAGTATAAAGTTGTTCAACCAAAAAGCAGCCATTGCATTTGTACTATTTAAGCACATTGGACAAATGGCAGTAAAGCAGCCAATAGCAGTTTTCTCTCATTCATATTTTTAAAAAACATGTTTGATAGCCTCAATGTTATATCCAGGAAAGGCAGCCCTCTGGTTCTATCATTTCTATTAAATGCCACTGCTTTAAACTAACTGGCAGTGTGCTTTTTTCTACTCGCCAAGCAGTTTACTAATTCAGATAACTCCTCAGTCATCAAAGGCTCCTTCTTTGGTCACACCACAATCATTGTGACAGTTCCAGGTAAGAGTATTTGGCAGGGATAGCTCAAGGGTTCATTCCTTTCAGAATGTTTACTTTACCTGACATATCTTTCCTGGGTGCCACAGTGATTAATCATCTGTATATTATTTAAGAGAAGCTAAGGAATACTATTCTCTCCATATAAGAAACAGCTAGGGGGAGTATAATAAAAATAAATAATAAAAACCCTCAGCTCTGAAGAAGACTTGCTAGGAGAGAATTAAAATAAATTGCACAGCAAGCAAAACAGTGTGTAGAACAGGGTGTGCATGTGTATTCTAGGTAGGGCAGAAAATATTGACTGCCATCAAGATTGCCTGAAAATTCTCACTATAAACTACTGTAAACAAGATTTTTAAATTTATTCTTAATCTTCACAGACTTTAACTGTTTGGGTTGATATTTTCCACGTTGTCCTTCCTCCTGGGGAAAAACATTTGGAATGACTATGATCAAAATGGTTTGGCTGTTTCTGGAAATTAAATGAATATGAATTGCTCTGTATAAAATTTTGAGTGCTTTTCCCTCCCATGAATTGCATCTTTCTTTTGTTACTTCAGAATACCATCAAAATTTGCTGTCAAGGTGTGATCTTCTGTCCTTGAAGTACTGGTTCCTGTTGAGAAAGATGCTATTGTTACTTTATTCCATGACCTGAAATGATAGAGGTCTGTACAGTGACTCTATATATTGCCAGTGATGCTAGCGAGCCATGGGCTCGTCAGTAGGATTCCATGCTATGGCATCTGTGGAGAGCTGGATAGCTCTGAATTTTTAGAAACTTGGTAATTTACAAATAAAAACTTGAGATTGCAAGTTGAGAGTTTAATATCAGGGTGAAATCTGGTGGATAAAGCATGGACAGCACTCACTTAATGAGCAGTTCAAATAATTCAAATCCAATATTTTATTTTTTCTCTTCTGTTAAGTGTGTGCCTTCAGGCCTTTTTTATTGCATGCTTTTCAAAACTTGCTCCGGAGACAGAATTATTAATTTCCTCCTAGATTTCTATATAGCACTCAACACTACAGTGCTTCGCAAACCATTAATGAAGTTATTTTCACAAAACCCCGGTGAAATGAGGAGAAATTATTGTCCTCATTTGACAGATGGAGCCTGGGACACAGTAATTCAAGGTTGAAAGTACCTACTAATTTGGGAACTCAGTCTGAGACATCCTGCTCCAATCTTTTTCAGACTATTTAACATTGGGTAGTAAGCTGAAAGCACAGCTCCCTTTAACTTCAGCTGCATCTGTGAGTGATCAGTACTTTGAGCAAGGTAGAGCCCAGGTTTCAAGTCAGGCACAGAGCTCATGAGGAACATACTATTGATAGATGACCTTGCGTGAAAAGCTGGGTTTTAAGAAACTTGTCCTGTATCTCATAGACTGTCTTGTGACAAAAGCAGGTGTAGACTCCAAACTCTTCAGGGAAACTTTTAAACTACCTTAAGTAGGAGACTGTCTTTTTTTTTTTTTTTTTCCCCCTCTCTTCCTGCATTCCTCACTCATTGCATAACTCTGAACCTTGGCATTGGCAATGCAATACCCAGGGCAGCCCTTCTCATCATCAGGCAGCAGCCTCCTGCCCTGCATTGATTCCTCCCACCGATGAGTCTATGCCATGCACTGTGTGAAACGGTAACCTTGTGGAAAACTCAGTTTGTGATTATCTACCTAAGTTGTATGATGATGTGTTTGCCAAATGCCAAACTCTCGTCCTGTCTTTGATTACAAACAACTAAAGTCTGAGGTGTATCAATGGAGAGAACTACAGAGGACTAATGAGATGGCGAGTATACTGGCATAAAAAGGCTCTGCATGTGTAGGCAGACATAGTTTGAACAGTAATGATTACTGCTTAACTGTACCAATTTCCTGCTGTTCCCATCTCTTGTCCCTTGTTTTATACCTAGACCCCAAATTTTGTACGGTAGGGACTACTGTTTCGCTTGTACAGAACTTAGTATAGTGTGGTCTTGATCAAAGGTCCTCAACTGCTCTGGTAGAGTGCCTCTTCATTTGCATTATTCATGTTATCATCTGAAAAAAATTAGTCTCTCAACTACTTAACTGACATATTGGCTATATAGACTGTCCTCTGTGGACCTCAGAGGTGATCGCTGACAGTTTGCTATGTGTATTGCCCACCTCGAATGTCATAGGGAGAACTGCAATTTGTTCAGTAACTTTTGTTTCTCTTAAGTGAATTTAATATGTTTTATACTTTTCAATTTACTAAAGTGCTAGTAGTTTATTAAAACAGAACATTAAATTGACCTGTATACCTGTATCACAGAACTGTTGTGAAGATTAATAATTAGATAATGTTTGTAAAGCACTTTTTATAAGTGAAAAGTGCTATAAAGTGCTAAGTATTATTATTGCAGCATGATAGAGATCACAAAACACAAGTGAATTAGCTCTAGGTTTAATCCTTATAAGGCAAAGCATACCAGGGGCAAAATAACATTACAGTTATTTTTCTTACATCCAGCACTTCATTAACTACCACATAGGGTTATATAACTCTGTGAGAGTCTAACTTAGTAAAGTTTATAATCATAGCAGGAAAAGTTCTCACGGGTTTTGCAGGCAAGACTTGTATGTACAGCCTTTAAGGTCACACAGAGTTCCTCCAGCTATGCAGCATTCGTGCCTCCAGTTGCATGTAGGGACATCACTGGCCACTTTGGCTCTCTCCAAGTTAACCCCTGTCGCAGGAATGCCTCTGTCTAGGTTAGGTAATACTGGCACTAAATACAGGTCTGCACTGCATGTAAAGTGGCATAATGCCATCGAATGAATAAAGACATCTGTATCTTCTCAGGGTTTTACTATGCTTTCTCTCACCATCTCTTTTCCACAAATACAGTCACTCCTTAATCTCTGCCTCTCCTCTAAATTTTTACTGAAGACATGAGAAAGACACCCCCCAACCAATCCATTGCTTGTTTCTGGCTCCAGTCAAGTCTTTAACAGCTTTGAGAAAGTCAGTCAGCACTTTCTTTCCTCTTTAATTCTCACTTATTGCTTATCTTGCTGCAGGTGGCCTATTGCTACTGCTGCAATCAGTGCTTTTCCTGAGGATGCCATAAACACAGAATATTTTCTCAAGTCCAACTCTGGTGCTGCCTGTTTTCTGCCCCATCCTCTGTAGAACAGTCTTGAGCCAAAATCCTGAAAGGAAGCATTAGTTACTGAGCGTTGTTACTTGCAGTCTTCTGAAATGAGGAATGTGGAGTAGCCTCCTCAAAGAAGTGGTTTGCCAAAACTTTGGAAGAGTGTCCATTTAGAAAAATTATGTGCCTCTTTCAGTTGGATTTAATTTCTCCTAGACAGCTTAATTTGTTGTTGTTTTTTTTTTCTTTTGTGGGGGCAGGGTGTTTCTTGTTTGTTTGTTTTCTCCCTTCCTCCTATAGGGACTGTCAGTAGAGATCCTCTTAAATCCTGGCTGCTGGTATGTGGACTGACTCTGCAATTCCCTCTTAATTTTACACTAGCCACCCTAGTCTGACTGAAGCATTCCTCCGTCCTATCTTTTAAAAAAAAAAAAAAAAAAAAACAACCCAAACCCCACAACCCAAAATGTGCATCAAGGCATCATGTCCCCCACTACAGTTCATATCCAGACTACTGTGGTAAGCTTAGTACATTTGTATGCTTCTGAAATGCGCAAAATGTGTGTTAAAATGTTGGGTCTTACATAGTGAGTGCTGAAGAGAAACCAGTTACCCTGAGCACCAGCTACGTGAGCTTCAGGGGAACAATTTCTGGACACCTCAGACAGGTGTCTGCCAGGATCTAGTTGCAGCTCATAGAGCAAATCTGCAAAGCACCTGTGCTGGGAGAGACCTGCAATTTACAGAGCTTACAAGATCATGGCTTCTTATCTTTAGACATCCTCAGCATACCCTGCTTCAGGCAGTCTCAGGAAGGTGACACTGGGATCCTCTGTAAGAAGGACTCCAGCTGCCTTCGTGTCCAGATGCTGACCATGGCACATACGGTTACCATGTGGGCTACAACAGATGAAGGCTGGAGAGAATCATAGCCCTGTGACCTGCCCTGGTCCCCAAGCACTTTCATATGTGCAAGCGGGGGGTAGCTGAGATTGCCCTGTGGCACTTGTCCCTGAGGTAGCCATGCTGGCCTTTCTATGGGAAGCGAGGTAAGCAGAGGTGAACTTGATCATAATCAAAGTCCCAGGGCCTCTTGGGCATACTAGTACTGGTAATTTTGGGAGGTAGATATGAGAAGTGCTAGAATTAAAATGTAGATGAACAGGCAAAAGATTTGATTTAGGGACCTACTGATGTATTTCTATTATACTTGTGGTTTTGTGCAGTGGTAGGATTTCTGTGTAGGTAACACAATGAGGAGAGGGAACTGTAACTCTGTAAAGGAAAGGGAAGCTCCACCTTACCCAAATTGGAACCAGCTGACTCCAAAAACCAACAGGGTGGGGAGGGGATTATTTATAGCCAAACCAGCAAGGGGAGGATTATTTATAGCCAAACCTGGAAGCAAGGTGACAGGTGGTGAGGAGCACTTGGGTCAGACAAAGACATCTGCTAGGAATGTCAGTAATACAAAGGTAACCCTGTATGCAGTAGTAAATGATAGGACAGAAATTACAGCTGACCTGGAGGAAGAAAGGTTGCAGAGGCATATTTGAAGGAAGTAACAATGTGTCAGACAAAGGAATTAACTAAAAGTAGGCATGCCGCCAAAAATTAAATCTGTATACCAATGAGAGACTTGAAGTCAAAAGCAGATGAACTAGGTGTCTGGGGATGGAAGAAGACTGACCTTCACAAAGTAAGTGCAGCTCAAATAGTTGATACAAATGCAATATTGTAGTACATAATTATTAGCTGGGGAGAATAGATCAGATGCTGGAGTATTTCAGTACGTGGCTATAAACAATGTAGAACAGACCAGCAGTGAGGATGGGGTGTAGCTTTTCTGCGATCCAACCATCTAATGTTTCTCAATGAAAAGGCAAACAGTGACTTGACAGGGAACTGCTGTTCTTCTAGTATAGTGTTTTTAAATATTTGAGGAATATCCTAAGCTTTGTGTAAGGCCTTTAGTGTGGAGTTATTTTTTCTGAATTTTCTTCTGATTTAAAAATAAGTTTATACTACTTGTTGCTTGCTCAATTAAATGATGTGGAAGACCTGATTCAGTTGATGTTTGGGAGGGGAAAGGGGATGACTTGATAAGCAAAAAATACAGAACTGGTCAAATGAAATTTCACGCTTCTCATAATTAGCATATAGAACTCATTGCCATAAGATATCATGGGAGCCGAGCACTTAAGAGGATTGAAAAAGATCAGACATTCGTATGCGTAATGAGAAAATCCAAATTACATTGAGTAGAATAAAAACATTAATAAATTAAGATGTAAAACTTCATGTTTGTGGGCAGGAGCCAAACACATGTGGATGGGGTTCCGAGGCAACTCCATGCTTGAAGTGATTATTCCATTATTTTCCCCTGGAGTTTTTTTTGCTTTCCTTTGTACCAGTAGGTACTGATGCAGTTGAGGATCTGCTGAGGAACTCTCTGTTCTCTTACGTTTATGCTTGTGTAGGAGGGGAGAAGAGGGTGCCACAAGAGTATGTTCCTGTTTCTCAAGAGGAAGTAAGTTTTAGACAATTCTAGAGAACACAAGCAAAGTAACCTTGCTGTAACTTGCATCAGGGCCCGGCTCCGTAGCTATAAGAAAGACCTGGTCAAGTTGTTGTTAGCTTTCAGCACCCCCAGCTGAGCCAGGAGTGTATTCTGTGCGACACAGAGTACTAGATAACTTTCTGCAAACCCATTGTGGTTTTGTCCCCATGTTCTCCTTCTAAGTAAATGTATCATTTGAAGTACATAAATATGTTATTCATACTCGAAAGCAATGGTTCCTCGCATGTCATCTGCCTCATACTGGCACTCTGCAGGTCATGGGTTGTGAGTGGTCTGTAAGTGGCAGTACATGTTAGCTCTGTTGCCTGAGGGTCTTGGTACAGCCCCTAGCCTGCAGGTGAGCCAGCACAGCAGATGTGTGTGTGTTCCACCCCTGCCCTCCATCAAATTGGGACTGCATCTAGCCACATGGTGGTCTGCTTCCCTGACCTCTGTTCTGCATAATGACATAGAAAACTTTGGGAGTCACTTTCCCAAACTGAAGTGAGACAACCTTACCAATTAAAAATGGCAGTAGATTGCCGCTAATGTTTTTGTCATTTCCAAAAGTAATGCGTATAATCCTGTCTTTTGCTGTTGCTTGACCCTATGGCTGCTTTGGCCACTTCAAGGCACTGAATTAATCTGAATGGAAATATGGGCAAAAAAGCACAGTAGCCACACATAATCCATAATATGAATTTGAGAAGGAAGAAGAAACTGCTTCAGCACTGCCTCCTCTTCATATCTCTAAAAGTAGCCAGTTAATTACATTCCATGGTTACTGCTATTGTAATATGTGCTTATTTGAAGTGCAAAGATAATCATTGATTGTACACTGTTGACTACACTATTGATGGTTTCAATACCCACATTGTGTTTACATTTTGCTTTATAACTCACACTTAACCATTGTGGTTTTAACATGTAGTAATTCAGTGAATACTGTCTTCATGTAATGCCCTTGCCATTTCATTCTGCGGTATTAAGTATTGTTTTTCTAGGAAGGTCTTGAAATGTGGGGCATTATGTATGAGTTATGCTAATTTGTTAGGGCAATGAATACATTAATTTCTCTAGTAAATGGCCTCAAAGCAATAATTACCAGTGTAGGTGTGTCAGAAATGATCATGTTCAGTTTTGCCAGTTAATTATTAAGATTTTGTTCTAAGGGACCCAGATTTGACATCCAGCTTCAGTTTAGCCATAAATAAAAGTCTGAAGTGTATCGGGCTGAAGAAATCTAGCCAAGAACTTGTTTTGCTCTTAGAAATATCTACATTTTGTCTAATTGTGACTGCCAGGAAGATGCCAAAATAATTAGCGTCAGTGATATGAGGTTTATACTATACCTCCCAAAAAGGCACATCATAATGAAAATAGCAATCGCACTTTTTCATTCCTCTCATCTCACCTTATGTTACAGAATGCTGAATTATTCAATGGTAGTATTACTTGGTAGCGCAGTATTAAATTTGAAATGGCTGCAGTTTATCATTAAAGCTGAAGGGTTTTTTTTATGGAGTTTACTTCTAATGGCCTAATTAGGTTTCTAAGTTATATCCATGCACTTCTTGAACTTTACATGGCTAACACTGTAAAGGAGACGAATGGAGGCACCTGTGCACCTGGATTACTTTCCATAGATGTGACCCTGTTTTTAATTACAGTGGACCTGTTGAGAGCATCTAATAAACCACTGTTCAGTAATAATATGCTTTTGGGCACCTTATAACTGTACTTTTTTTCCAAAGGAAACTTGGAAAATTGTGTACTTGAGCTGAGATACATTTCTCAATTATTAAAATGGTATCAAATAAGAATTCTCCAATGTTTCATTTTTGTGGGCTGCTTTGTAAAAGAGAGACGTGGAAAGAAGGACAGAGACCCTTTGTTCTCAGCACTGAAGTCACTTATGTTTCTTTCACAACATATTTTCTGTTTTAAACTGCAAGACGGAACTTTTCAGATCACTACAGAATAATGCTGGGAAAAATAGGACTGATAGCTGTTTACTGTCTCTTTTTAGTTACATCATCAAACATGCTGCACTACTCAGTTGTATCATAGGAAAATGTACCATATATGGAAGCAAAGGACATATAGGGCTCCCTACATTTCCCATCAGTGGATGTGGATAACAGCCAGTTGCAGCAGCTATTTTAGCTCTGAAGCACATTTTATGTTTAGTGCAGGACTCCAGCCAAGCTCTTCAGATTTAGAGCGGAGGCCATCATTAGTCCAGTCCAGTAAGTATATACTCTGCAGAATTTGCTCCTTGACCCTATTTCATAATCTCAAGCAGAGTCAGTGAATAATGACATTACATCCTGCTTCTTAGATTTACAGATACAAAGAGTAGGTGTCCAATTGTGGCTTTCTTCTTTTGCATGATTGATAACTTTCCATTAGTTAAGCTGATCTTCAATTTGCCTTGGGACAGATCAGTTGCATTTGCTTGTATCTCGCAGTAAGTTTTGCCATGTATCTGGGCAGCCTGGTTACTTTACTTTCTTTCTGGTCAAGCTCCTGAGAAACCTAACCATGCAAGGTAAAACAAGTATTGTGCTGTTACTACAGTAATTGCAGGCCAGCATACCCATTTCTCTTGCTGGATGACTTTTATCCTGGACTGGGTCTTTGCTGTTCCAGTATTTGTTTAGGGACTCGGAAGCCAAGGGAATGAGATCCTTTCTGTCTCAGATTATGCCCTTTTCCCAAGATAGTGGGAGGACAATGAGTCTTCCCTGTGTTTAGTAGGAACTAAGTGAAATGTATTGACGGTTAGTATTCAAGCAAATCTAGAGTGGCACAAATCTATCAGAGTAATTTAGGAATACTGTTCACCATAGAGATTCCAGAATAGCTAGCAAAATGTAGACAAAATCCCTTCTTAAATTTTATTCCCAAAAGATAAATGCCCTGGGAAATCAAGTTTTTTAAAAAGCTGTCAGTAGCAAAGAAATTTTTTTTTTTTCTTCTCCATGATCAAACATTCTAGTCTTTCAGGGAATAGGTTGCCAGCAAGTCTGTTACTTACCTGCGTGTTCTTATTTTTTGCCATTAGTATTAAGTTTAAACATTTAAGGATTGATTTAATATTTATGGCATAGTTTAATAAAAGTTTAGTGATGTAAGGGAGCTGGTTGCAAAGATGTGCTTTGCACATAAGCCCCACTAGAAGCTCATTTACTTACAGAATCAAATGCTAAGTAAAATAAACAGCTTGGCTTTCTACTGACATTTTATAGCCACCTTAAGGGAAAGGTGGGGAGGGGGTTTGTGTTGCCATGTGGGTTTAATTCATGAACTTCCATGCAGAGTGCTCAAAGGCAATACGGTAGTTGAGCCAACTTTCTCTGTTAAATCACAAAAAGAGAGATTTTTTTTTTTTTTTTAACCAAATACAGGGGATCAACTGCAGCTGCAAAGAGGAAATTTAGAATTATCATCATACCAGTATCAGAAGGTCCTTTATATTTATAGCTTCATAAAAGTTCACAGCTAGAGTATTTGCTGCCAAGTCATAAAAGAACTAATGAAAATTTCTGCAGATTTTTTTTTTTTTTGCGGACAGTGATTTCTTAATCCCCTAAATCCTGATGAATACTTATATTCAAAACATTTGTAAAACAGAAGGGAAGAGGACTTCTTGTTGCTTTAATAGGGTGGGTCCCACTTAAATGCGCTATGGGACAAACTGTGCTACAGTTTTACTTGGGCAATATTGCCATACTCCAAGTGTACCCATTAACACCAAGATGACTGTTTGTGACAGTATTATTCAATGTAAAAGGAAAAAAAGTGATAATATTATGTTGCCTTTGTGAAGGTAAATTGCTGTATTGATTGGATAAACTTTAAAAGTTGATTTATAATCATAACAGTGATTATTGCTTCAACATTAAAAAAAAAACCCTTGTAATTAAGCAGTAAGTTTCTTTCAGATAAGTAGTATTTGGCAATAATGAAAACCTTGTGTTTTAATGTACCTCAAAGGGTGGTGTTACTCAATAATTCACAGGTTCTCTGAACTTTTGTGACTAAAAGCAGAAAACTTCTTTTATTTACATTCCTAAAACTATGAAAATTATATCAATATTTTTATCTCCAGCTGCTATGGAAAACTGTTCCTGAATGAAAAGTTAGTGATAGTAATGAGCTAGGTGAATATTGATCAAATCTAAGGGTAATATGAGTTTTGGTGATTTTTCTAGTTACTGATCATCTACCCCCCCACCCCTTCCGGTTGTGTTTATAGTATCACGGCTGCTCTAAATTCATCATTTCCATGTTATTACTGTGTCCTTTCTTCCCTGAAACCTCATTTAGTTGGAGAGAGCCACTCCCCAGAATAGCGTATGTTTTTGAAGTTTCATACTTAAAAGTTAAACTTGGAAGTGTCTTTGAAATTACGTTGTGAGAAATGTTCTGGATTATAATAATAGAAGGGTGTCACTTGGTGCCACCGGAATAGAGAGGGCATGTTTCAAAACCAGAATGTTTCCAATCCTATTGCTGTAAAAGGATTTACTTCTTGGAAAGAGGAGCTTCCTTAATCAAAGGAGCTAAACTGGGGTCATAGCATCGCTCTAGTTTTATTTTTAAACATACATTCCTCTAGAAGTAAAGTGACTTGCATAGGTGTGGCACTGGTACCTAGGAGAAAATCACAATAGATTCTGAAGCTCTGTAAAGAGCAGAATATTTTAGGAACTGCCCTTTGTGGGTGGAATGAGGAAGGGAGAAGAGTTGGAATTGTTGGGCAAGAAGGCTCCATTATTTTCACTGTGCTGGTTCTTCAGCTTTCTGAGCTTGTGAATAAGGGCAGTGTCTGTGTTCTTTTCATCTGTGTAGTTGTGAAAACTTGTGAGAAAACTTGCTATTTTTTTCTGCAGAAGAGTAATAGTGCAGTGAAACGTGACCTTTTCTGTAGATCTGTCTGAGAGATGCACCTAACGGAGTGGAGTCATTCAGGCTGTCCTCTCAGCCCAAGCCGTTTTATCATTTTGCATGCAGTGTGCCTCAAGCTGTGAAACTATTTGTTGAACTAGGCCGTGTTACTGTTTGACTGAGAGGAAGACTAATGTTCCGTATTATCCTTAATTTCCATATAATTGTTTTAATCTTTGTTTTATAATAAATGTATAAAAGTGCCCTGAGGGTACCTTTCTGTTTGGTATTGTAGGTGTCTTATTTAGAGTTCAAGCAAGATGGAAAAATTCAGGTCTGTTTTTTTCTTCCTCTCATCTGAATGGTTCACAAGACGCACTCAAAAAAAAATTTTTTTCAGTCATTCTCACTGCAGAACTCTACCTCCACATGTGAAAGCATGTGAGCCTGCAGTTCCCATCCCTCTCATTCTGGATATGTTTGGCAAATCAGATTAGGACAAGTGACAGCTTTGGCTGGAGAGATGTGCTCCTGCCAACTCCACAAAACATTTAGCTATTGCTGGGGGATCGTATGTTCCAAGTTAAAAGGAACTGGGGAGTGAGAGAAGAAGGAATATCTTGCATGCAACTCACCACTGCTTCCTGTCTTGCATCTTGACTGCATGTTTATTCAAAGAGGCTGAACAAGTAGCCTTACGTAAAGAAAATGACAATTTCCAGAACTTCTGAAGGGTCAAGTTTTATGAGAAAATACACAGGAGTCTCGTATGGAGTCCTTTCAGTTTGGCACTCTACCTAGATGTTTTATGCCCAGTTAATGACAACTTGTCTCACTTGGTTCCCAATGGCCAGCTGTCTGCAGCCTTCACTCTCAGACTCCTTAATTCGTAGCGGCATTTTCAGCTGTGTCTTTGTTTGGGGGTGGCTACTTGCGGATGCTGCCATGTCTGTACACCTGAACTTCACTCAGACGGATCTGCTAAGATGAGGACTCCCTTGGGAGTACCGAGCCAAAAGCACGCTGTGAGACAATTCCTCCACACCAGTCTAATGGGAGGGAGTTAAGAGAATTAACTTAGGAGAGCAAAAGAAGGTCCTGGAGAGTTTTTCTGTTTGATTCTATAGAAGTTAGAATAATTGCAACCTATCTGCAGAGTTTAACGGAACATTATAATCCACTGTAAAACATCTGTGAGATGCCATAGGAAGCCTACAGAAAGTGCAGCATGGTATAATATATTTCCCTAAGGGTATTCTTGTTTGGTTTTGATGGGGGGTGGCACAGTTGCTGAAATTAGTGGGGTGGGAGGGTTGTCTGTGCATGCCTGACAGAACAGAGAAATATAGAAATTTCAGATAGTTCTTTCACAAGTTGTTTTCAAGCCTGAAATAGAGCCTAGTCTTCAGGGGGAAAACAAGCATCCTGATTTCACCAGATGTTAATGTTTAGTTCCATGGTCCCTTTAATAACAAGCCCAGTGAAAAGGGGAAAGTCATATGAATACATTTTTGACATTTTGTTTATTAGCATTTTATCTAGGCTAGTAGTAAATGAATAGACTTGTCAGCAGAAATCTCTTGGTGAAGCAAATAAAGAATCTTAATAGGCAGGGAAAACAGAACTAATAGCAAATTGCTCACAAAGAGCTCTAATTTATTGGTTTCTTTTCCATGAAGAGTTTGTTCTGGATTCTGGCTTTGCCAGAAGAAACAGCTGAATGATGACATGGATTCTCAGAAAGAAACTGTGCTGTCTGGTAGGAAAGGGGA
Organism: Gorsachius magnificus; assembly: GCA_034008185.1. NCBI lineage: Eukaryota > Metazoa > Chordata > Aves > Pelecaniformes > Ardeidae > Gorsachius > Gorsachius magnificus. The sequence goes on along the minus strand of CM067085.1, from coordinate 73,726,371 downwards.
AGACTTGAGGAAAGAGTCTATTTCTTTTAACGCTTTCTTCAAAATACTTCATACCAAACAGTGAAAAGTTTTCTTAGTTTGATTTGCTGGTTTCATTGAACTGACCAAGTCTGCATTTATAAAAGTGCTGTGATGCCTGATTTCTCTTGTAAGTGACTGACTGCAGTAAAAGAACAAGTGAGGGCTTCTATGGGTCTCTTGTGCAAATGGTGCAGAGCCATGGCTTCAGGATATGCAGCTTTGTGGAACTGCTTCTTCTGGCTTGCTTTGCACGCCTGTACCCACTGGTTCTACTGGCACACTGCTCTCGGGGTCAGTAGAGTTACTGGGAGGTGTGGCACTGCCTTGCTTCCTCCCCCCACCCTAGCTGGGCCAGCCTGTTCTCCCAAACAAGGGAAGAAGCTGCAAATTCCAGGGTGAAAATTATGACATTGTTTGGAATAGGCTTAGTAGTTACACCCTGGACATTTTATATTTTGTTACTGGCTGTGTAGTCAACAGCGATCACAAATGTAGAGCATACAACTGAATAAAGTTGTGGTAGAAATAAGTGTCATCTACACTGTGTTCCTCCAAAAGCATTGGTGCGATAGAGACTGTATCTGTAGGACTCTTCAGCCTGGTGGGCATGAGGAGCTGTCATTTGTCACAGTGCATTAGAAGTAGCTTAGGGCTCTTTCTCAACACAAGTCGTTATTTGCCAAGATTACTAGAACTTTTCTGACCCAACCCATTCAGCCTTCAGTTTTATGTTGGTGGTATCAGAGAAAGTGCTGTGTTTTCAAAAAAGTAATTGCTGAGTGACCTCACAGGGCAAGTTCATCCTCTTTTTCCTTCCCTTGCCTTGGAGAAGCAGATAGGCGCAGAATGTAATGATACATCCTTAAAAGTGCTTGAAGTCAAGACGGAAAAAGGTGGGGAGGTAGGGAATGAAGTAGAATAGGACAGGTCAAATGATTTTAGGGAAATAATTTGTTTCTTTGATTAATTAAATTTCCTTTTCCAGTGTTAAACTCATTCTCTGAGCCTCTGTCATTATCACCTGACCTTGTCAGAATGTCATTCTGAAGTATACCAATAAATAAATAAATAAACCCCAAAAATAACCCAAGGAAGAGAAAAAATGCTGAAACGTGGCAGTCTAGAATTTGTAATATTTTTAATTTTGTGATTTATTGCTATTTTAATTTATTGCTCTATTGGAAGCTCTTCTGGCTTTCAGGTGGAAGGGTGAAAGAACAGACTAAGCCATGTAAAGGTAGTAAGACAGTAGAACTGGTTTGATTGTATAGACTAATTGCATGCTGTTTGTTTTTCTTTCTTTTCTAACTGTATTCCTAAAATGAATTCCTTCCATAAATCCATTACAATAACTTCTGTTCCAATGAAAGCTTGTCAGGCTTTCTCTCCTGCTGGAGAAACAACCTTAGAAAACAAAACTGTTGTAGCAACTCAGGAAATGCACTTGTAGTTTCTCCTGCATTTCACATTTTCTTTGTCCCAGACCCTGATGGAAGAAAGACATGACTCCAAGAATGTGGTTTAACAAGGCTGTAACTTTACATAATATTTCAAGGAACTATTTGACAATAATTCATCTGGCACAGGTCATTCATCCTGTTGTAATCCACTTTGCAAAGGGCCTCTGTCAGCTCTCTACCCCATTAACCAGGCACAGCACCATTGCTGAGACTTCACCGCTCTGCCCGCATGCAAGGCAGGGGGAATTGACTCCTCACTGTTCAGGAGATTCAGAGCTCCAACCCATTCTTCACCATCTCCTTTTATTAGTAAGTGCTTTCCCCTATGCAACTGCAATTCTAGCTTTCTGAATGGACAAGAAGCCCTCTTGAAAAATGCTCCACAAAGAGGAATTTGCTGAATTGCAACTCTGCCTTTCTCATCCCCTGAGGAGGAAAGAAAAAGGATAAAATAAAATGTTGGTCACACTTGCTCCCCATGAAGAGGCTTCTTTTTTCAGGTCTACAGACACCAAGTGATGTGCATGGGAAGGTTCTGCAGTGCAGTAATTTCACTATGTTAAAGCTGCTGTAACTTCTTAAGAGTGAGTTTTCTGGATGGAAACTGGAGGCAAGAGGAAAAGTTTATGAAGTCTTGATTTTGTGGGGGCAGGCGGGAGAACGGGGAAGGGAAGGGAAAAAAGACTTAACATCTGCAACACTGTTTAGTCAGAATGTCCTGACACAAGCTCCTCTGTTGGGCCATAAGATGAGAACAGAGTGAGCTCTGGTACCTTATAGTACCAGTTTTGAAGGTGCCAAAGACTTTTCCAGCTCAGACAAAGCTTCTCCATCTCTCAGGCTGCCAGAAGTGGGTTCTAATTTACTAGAGGCCCTTGTATACAACTTCGAAGGCTGGATAGCTTACAAACACTATTTGGCTTTTTTTCTGAATGGGGCATTAGCTTTATGAAAGTTAATGTTAAAGGCAGCCTCATTTATCCACGTTAACGTCAAATTAATTTCATACTACTAAATGAATAGGGTGATGAAACATTTAGTTCCTTTCAACAAAATAATATCTAAAGATTTAATTAAAAATATACTTTTATACTCCCCCTTTTTCCTGGTTGCTCCTCTATGAAGGAAAAGAAAAATGTGATCAAAATATTCAAATCTTATAATTTTTTTGCCCGGACACTTGTGTTTTGGTGTGGAAATATAAAAAACTTACATTCAAGAAGTTGCTTTCTCAAACTACTTTTCATAACGTTACTTCATCAGATGATCTTAATTTTCTGCATGACATCCTTTCAAGCCGACATAAAACTGGGCTGTGATATTTGCATGTTTAAGATGGAACTGTATAGCTTAAGAGTGTTTCTGCTTGTGTATGGATTTTTAAATTTATTTATTTGTTACTATTTTTACTTAAGGGAATCTAAGAAACAAGTCCTTCCAAAAGGTTTTCCTTGGCTCTTCAGGCGATTTTGCACTCCTCATTTTAGCCAGGGGAGCTTTCACTGGACTGTCCTAAAATGTGCTGTAGTATTCTAATCAAGTCTGTCCACAGCAGTGGCCTCTTTGGGTCCCTGTTTTCACCTATGCCATGGTCAGATGCTCTGTTTTCTTGACTTTTGCCAAATTAACTGTAAAACTTGGAGGCAGTAGGTGGTGGGTGCTTCCATCTCCAGCAGCCTGAGACAATAAGCACAGTCCAAGAAACAGAGAAGCTTAAACACTTTTTTTATATATATATCAGTAACATTCTGTAATAGAAAATCCTATTGCTTGACTCTTTGTACTCTTTGAGTTTAATTTTTATAATCCTTAGGCACAAAGCTTGGGGGACTTGATTTTTACAGCATGCTGCAGGCCTGGCGTGTTTCACCAGTGTTTAGACCTGGGTGGGGAGTTGTGCTGATGCCTGTTGTAGGCAATGCTGGTGGCTGGGTCTGAGGTGACCCCATGCCTTGGTCTCACTGACAGTTACATTTCAATTCAGCAATTTTACCACACTCATCAGGTACTCAGAAATTGTATTTTTCTGTAAATGCTAAACACCTGATTGCAGCTACGCTACAAACTGTGTGCTATGCGTTGCTTTTTAGAGGACTGTTATTTCCACTTGATCTTCTATGTTGTGTTATGTTGTACAATGAAAGTCAGACTGTATTTTTTCCTATCTAAGCCAAAATGAAGTTTGCCACCCATTGCCTGTCTCTGGTTTGTGTGGGAAGTGTGCTTGTGCAGGACTATGGTCAGTAGTGCAGAGCTTTGGCAGCTCTGTGTAATGATGCCTCACAACATGGGAAAAACTACCTAATCTGGTGCTTTTCCTTGCCCTTAGGAGTCAGACTGTGAATAGGCACTTAAATAGTGAATGGGAAGTGGAAAGATGCCCTAATTTCTTAATTCTTCTATGTGAGTGATGTAGGTCACAAGTAAAATCTTTTTTTTGACCTGCAATATTGGGATTGTATCTATTTCAGAGCTCATTAAGTTTTGATAACTAAGGTGGTTTAATGACACAGTGTACTGTGGGGTTTTTTCTTCAGTATGTATGTATGTTTAACGTGATGATGTTTTACATGTGTAATTCAAATGGTAAATACTGGAAAGAAAAATTAACTATTTTCAAGCAAAGTGTTGGGCACTATTGTAGTTTTAAAGGCAGCTTTAAAATACTTTTTAATTGAGCCTCTGTTTTGTCTATAATACCTGCTCTCTAAAATCCTACCTTAAAAATGCAACGCTATTTTGTTTTCCATCCACTAACTTTATACTATGTAGTTTTTAGTTCAGACTCAATTAGTCATGTCAGTACAGTTTTCTGAACCCAAAATCCAAAAATCATATAGCTTACAATATGGCTGCGAATTAGGGTAGGAATTGCTATGCAGCACAAGGGTGGGTTTTTCAAAACCCTTTTGTTAAAGACTGTGATGAAATGTTTTATGCCTGTGCTGTTTGCAGTGAGGAGATGTGGAATTAAGGAGAGCTGTAAAACATAAAAACTCTAGACCTGTATATGATTATTCATACTAAATTGAAGTAAATTATATTGCTCAATGAGAGAGTTTTCCAGCTCTAAAGCAATATTTGTTGTTTTTCTCTCCCTCCTTTATTTTTACGTGTGAGATACTGGCTGTGGAGGGAAGCATGGAGCAGTACTCTGGCCTTTCATCTCTGGAGAGAGAGGGATTTGTAAATTGGATAAAGGTCAGTAGGGAATATTCGTTTAGTTGGTGATGTCAGACAAGTTCTTCTCTAGATCACACAACCACTGTGCAATTGGCAAAAGTATGGTAATAGGCTGTGGTCTGACAATTTAATGAGATATCGAGGGGGATCAGAAGGATCGAGAGAGGTTTTTAGTATCCACTGCAAAAATCTCTCACAGAAAAAGGGAGATGCTTTAATTCTAACCCCAGAAGGGAACCGTAGCTTATTCTGCAGAGCTCTGGTCTGAACTGAGGTCCACACTGGGCACTGTTTTGCGGTATCCAAACACAGGAGTTCATTCGGATCATTCCAGAGGGATCAGAATGTGCCTTTCTCATCACACCAACTTTCATCTGAGTGTGTCTTCACCTTGCGGGGAAAAACTAACAAAAAGCTTGCAGATGCAAGGTTGCCTGGTCAAGTTCAGAAGCCACTCTGGTGCATTCAGCGTGTTTGCACTATAGGTGAAGACTGCCATCCTGGGACTACAATGTCACTGCAAACTCTCCCCAGACAGAGGAAGAAAATGGGAAAATTGTAGAGCTCTGTTGGTTTACAGGCACTTTGTGTTTGCCTACTAATAAGCAGGTAGACGTAGCCTTTTTGTGACGATAATATCATGCACAGGGCTGTAAATTATTCACACAACTAACTAACGTATTTTGTATCTTCTTCGATTGTCCAACAGCTTTGTAACATCTGTGAAAATACTTATTGTTTGGAAATTGCACTGAGAGTAATTCCAAGAAAGTACTCTTGGTTTTAGACAGGTCCTTTGAAAATATTGATTTTATTTCACCACCCCCCCCCCAGAGTCTGAGAAGCATTTACACATTTTGTTTGTCGCTTAGATCATGCCGTATTTCTCCTGTCCCTGGCTATGCAAGGTTGATTCTTAGAGTGACTGTTTTATTTCAGGTGGAAATATCCCTTCCATCTGTTTTTCCTAATCACTAATTTGGTGAACATTTGTCACTGAATGCATTGCTTGTGTAGATTTTATGGAAAACTAAAATAAGTTGCAGATACAACCACAAAAAGTTAGAGGTTTTTTTTTTTTTGAGCAAAAGTTTATTTTAAAAGTTTTGAAATCTTAATTAAGATCACATTAGGCTATCAAATAATTATGCAGTGTATTGTGCGATAGCCTGGCTGCTGGTACTGTGCTCTGGATACATCTCTGTGTGCTGGTTATGGCCTCCTCTGCGGGCAGGTCACTGGATATGTTTGCAAGCCGACTGCCCACGCAAAACGTCACCATATTGCATCTTCCTGTTACTTATATTGAGTAGGGATTTGCACGTGCAATTACCTTTCATAGTGGACAATGCTGGCATACAAGGACCTAGGAACTGCAAATCTTCATCTCATTTCTCCTAAGGCTCTTTGGTGAGAGTTGTTCTTTTTTTTCTTGCAAAATGACTGCAAGTACAGAGAGGTTTGAGTGCTTTATCAGCATCATAACTATTCCTTGAGAAGGCTCCCCACATCTTGAAGTCTTATAGCTACGGAAAATAAATCCATATTTTGAATATCAATTTTTCTTTTAACCTATTTGTAAATGATTTATTGTAGTGGAAAGTCAGATGATGATAAGATAACACTGTTTAGAGGTCATTAAAGAGTTTTCAGGAAGTTTCTACAAAGGTACTGTTCTTATTGTCAGTACGATAAGAAAACTAACAATTTATGTCAAAGTTTGCAAAATGTGTTTGTCTGATAAACAGTCTGCTTAGGGGACATCAATCATACTTCCTTGCCAGACTATATTGTATTTTTCATGAAGTGAACTTCAGTGACTCTGCACATTCATGTGTTTGCTATTGCAGCATCTTCTCTGTTGTAGTGTCTGTAATGCAGCGTGTGGCTTGGTGCCACATGCTGTACCAGGCACTAATAACCAGAAGCCTTTGCTTCTGCAGAATTCAACGATTGTATGTTCTTCCTTAGCCAGGTGAGACTGTGACCTCAGAGTATGTTTCATCTCTAGAAGGAAAGATGTTTCTGTTACATAAAAAATTAGCGTGGAAGATGGTTAGAAGGGAGTTAACAACATGAGGCCGCTTTACAGAATACTATTCTGAAGAGGCTTTCTGCATCAGTATCATTGAGAAGCATATTTGCCTAAAACCAGCTAAAACATAGACTGTATAATCTACCTGCTCACTGTTTTTCTTAACGTGCATTTCAGCTTATTACAGTATAAATCACTTCTCAGTTGCCTTGAGCTGAAACAATGCATCTGAGCTTGGGTTAAAAGCCTGTAAGTGCTTCTTTACTTGAACAAAGTGAAATCAGGTTACATTAATAGAAGTATTAATTAATTTGCCCTCATTTATTCAGTAGAATTAGCATTATTGAAATGCCTTTACCATTTTTAAGTACGGTTAAAGTGTGTGCAGCTTTAGTGACAGAGTTTCATCTGTAACACCTAGTGATGTGTCAGATAGTGTAGAAAATTATTGTCCAATTTGGAAACCTGAGACATTACTGAGAAATGCTGTGGGGTGCGTTATAATGAAAATACCAATCCACATTAGCCATGGTTGCCATAAGCAAAAACCTTAATATCTTGGCCAAACCTACTTAAGGTTCATGTAATAAACTCACATTCCTAATTTTATTAGGGATGTGCCAAGTTAAGCACTTTGCTGGCCTTTGGACAGATTTATAGCTTGACTTCTGCTGAATTAGTGTTGACTGACAAGAGGGCATTGTTTTATAGGATGCTATTTAAATAAAAACCTGCAGGGTATTTCTGTAATGTTGTCACTTCAAGTCCAAACTGGAAAAAAGAAATGTGTATTAAGGAGGAATCTTCATTAGCTTTCACGAGTTTAATCTAAGGCTGTCAAAAGCTTCCTTATAAGGTAAGACATTGTAATGCACAGGGACAAGCCTCATCTTTGTTCCAGGTTTTAGTATGAAAGCAGTCTGTTGGACTTACTGGAAATTGGGGAGGAAAAAAAATTTTATTCACTTTTACTTGGCAGAGTTGTGTATAAAGAATAGAGTGTGATCCTCTTTCCCTGTGAATATCAGAATGGCAATTGATGATAGCCATTTTACTTTGTTATGTGTATATCACTTGTTCCTGGCAAAATGTGTCATCTTGTATTTATTCATTAGCTATCCTGGGCCAACAAACACGCTGACATTTTCATATGTAAAGCAGCCTGGTTGTAGATTAGAAAAACTGTCCTTGCTGTGGAAAAAATGTTGGTTGGTGGAACAGTCCTTCCCCTTAATAAATTAAATAAATAAAAATTAAAAATAAGGAAAAAAAAAAAAAAAAGGAAAAAAGTGCATCTTCTAGTTAAAATTAGACTGTGTGTAACTGTTGTGACTCAGAGCAAAATATTGACCCAAATGTCGATAAAATTAATCTGACCCTTCAGTCCTCCCTTGCCATATATTTTTAAGTTTATGGGAAGGACCATGCAGCCAGGACACCTGAATTACTATGAATAAAGTGCTTAGCGTCTTATCTGTGGTCACAAATTTGTATAGTGGAGTTGATCATTTGCAAAAGGAGGAGAGTTGTTCCTGCCTCACTGAGGGGTACAAGGAATGGATATGACTGAAGTATTTTGTAGAGCTTCAGAACTGTCATCTGACCAGTAGAAAGCCTTTCTTTTTACAATTAAATTATGGAATATTTGAAGGGAGTATAATTAGCACTGAAATGTCCTTATTTTGTGTGTAATAAAAAAAATATGATACAAGGAAACAGCTTCACTGGAGAGAATGACAAAAGGCAGGGATTGGTGTTATAATTTATCAAGAATACACAGAGTTACGTATGAAAGATTACACAATAGATTTGCTTTAGGGAAAGAGATATTGTACATACTGATTAAAGTCTACGTAAATCAAATATTGGAAACATGCCAGTCATACCTAGCAGTACCACTCGTGCAATGGATCGCAGCTACGTCTCGCTGATTTTCTTAAGCTTTTTGGTAGCTATTACATACTCTCATCCCATCAGCTGCTCAATCCAGCAAGAGTAAGGTGGAAGACTGAAATAATGAGAATTCAGCAACAAAATGGGGGTGTGAGTTCTGACTTGTAGAAGAGCAGCTGAGGAATAACTGGTGTCAATGTAGTTTAAATTCATGCAGAGAATTTATTGGACTGTGTCTCACTTGCTTAAATGTAAGTTTAATATAACAAAGAGTTTCCCTCACATGTTATTTGATCATCATTATGTATTACTTATAAAGCTCCATCATTGTGCATGGTACTTTACCAAGGTAGGTTAATTAAAAGGTTCTACTTGGAGTTGGTGAATGTGATAATGTAAGGTTTACAGAGCCTTATTCCACAAAAAGTTGGCATATGCCCTAGGGCGTTTGTGTGACTGCTGGTCACTGATGGAGCCCTTACAGCATTATATCAGTATTACAAGGTTGACATGGGAACATACCTAAACACCTTTTAATTAATGTAGTATTCAGAGCAGGGTTAAGAATCTGCTTAAAATTGTTCTTATTGATAATTGATCTTCTCTGTAAAGGCAAGCCACATATGTTTTTATCATCATTTGAACTGGAAAAAGTGATGGAGGAAGAGCATCTTAGATTTATTTATTTTATTTTATTTTTATGTTCATCAGCATAATTTAAGTATCAAACAAACCTACTGTTGAAGGCAGCAATTAATAGACAAGTTTGAACTGTGGGTCCTTATCCTACTCCTAGTTCAATCAATGGTAAAGTTTAATTGGGAGCAACATTGAGTGCTGATGTAAATATTTTCTTATCTTCCAATAATATGTTGGGAGGCTTGTCTGGATATGTGGTCAAGACTAAGTCTGAGCTTTGTGAGATAGCACCAGGTGTGTTCCTTGGTTTTGATGTTGAAAGGATCACAGATTATACGTAGCAGTTTTATGTTGATGGGGAAGCCACCCCTTCCTTCTGTACACCAGAGGATAGTGCGTACTACTTTTGTTTATGTGCCAGTTAATGTATTCCATTGGCAGAGGTACTTCACTCCGCAGGTCTATAGCTGCCAATTCTGCTCTAATTAATAACCATTAAACTAAACTCCCAACCTCACAAATCCTTCCCTGACGACTTAACGCCCTATTAAACACTAACTTTCTTGCACCTTAAAAATACTTCTTTCCACAATACAGTACTTTTCTTTATGGACATATGCATCGCTGTTAGTAGAGTCTACCATAAACCTTCTTAGTCTAAGAAATCTGGGTTTTCCCCTAAAAAGAATTCAGAAACGTTCAGTAGAGGCTTAAACTAAAACAGTAAAAGAATTATTATCCTTTAAATGTATGCACATGTGCCTGTATAACTGAAACCTGTGCACACAGTTGGGTACTTGCCACATAATTGTTTGGGTTTGCAACTTAAATGTGTATTTGCACATTGCTACCTTCACTGCTTCTAAAATGTTAACCTCTCTATATTTGTGTTCCATACTGCTATGCATTACTTCCTTTTCACATGAAGAAAGCTGCATCTCTTTTGTCAAATGTGAAATAGCACATATGTGATCCTACATTGAAATCTGGGCCGTAAAGGACAATTAGAAGCTGTGCAACAAGCAGATCCAAGCTCTGTTGGATATCATGTCATTCTTTCCATCAATTTCAGAAGAAGCTGTATCAGGCTTAGTGAGAGAGAGGAGACAGGGATCAAGGATGAAAAGGAGAGCTCTCCTCCAAAATGCTGCAGAAACCTGAGAGCAATTCAAAGTGCTTGCTGTTAAATACCACCAAACTCCAGGAGATTCCAAAAAATCGCTATAAATCAAATTTTGGAGTACAGGCTTCCATATGGGTTCAGAAGCTGCCAGCTCAAGGAAAATGTGTGGGAACCAGGTCCTGGGAGCAGACTCCATTCCTGTTCCCTGTGCGACTTCTACTTTTAGCTAGGGTCTCTAGATAAAAATACATCAACACCCTGGGAGTCGAGAACAGAAATTAATGGCCAGAACATCAGTCTGTGATTCCATGTGCATTTTCTATTTCTTCTTTTACATCCTTCTCTCTTTTACGCTGATCCTGCTTTGACAGAAGAACTAGAGCACAGCCATGTCCAGAATATCCTTGCATAGCCTGATGGTTAGGACACTGCCACGAGAGTCAAGAATTTTGGGGTTGCCCTAGAAGAAAAGGGCCAGCAACTGGAAGCCTCCCGTTTCCCATCTGTCTGGGTTTCATGAAAGAGGAGCTGGTCTCTGTTTCTTCTGTCCTTGAAAAGCAATGTGGTTTTTTTTATTCACTCAAACCTGGGAGATATATGAGGTCTGACTATGTTATTCTGAAGAGCTAAACCAAAATCCTGAATCCAAAATCCAAACTCACCAGCCTTCTTGCAAAAGAAAGTGATGGTAAAATCTTGCATTGATCCATGTTTTTATTTTAAAGGGACACTTTGAATCTGTCCTTAAGTTTTTTTAGGTTATATTAAATGTGGTTTTAATTTGGATTCAAACTTCAGTTCTTTTTGATAAACAGTGTCAGCCAGTCTTCCTTGCATGTTTCTTGCAGTGCTTTTGTTTCCCCAACAGGTATATGGCCTAGCTTTGCACAGTCTATTAGCCTCCCACTTCTTTAATCTGTCCCATTAAATTTGCCTTTTTTTCCCTGCAGTCTGAAGACACTCTTGCACAAGTGATGTCGTCTCTAATCCTATTTTTCATTTGTATCATGGATGTTGCTAACCACTCTTTAAATAAAAATACAACGTGATTCTAATATGCTAAGGAGCTCCACGGATAACCATATAATTTCAAAATGATACTGATTTTGTTTATATGCAACATAATCTTTTACAGTTCTTCGTCTTTATTTGAAGCATTGCAAAGTGGATTTTTATGAAAGGTATTATAAAGGACTCCTTGTTTTTTCATAACAGATTTGAACATTAACTGATCAGAGTTCAGATAAATAGTCTTTACTCTCCATTAAAATATTAAAAAGCCCTTCGTAGGAAACTGGCGTAAAGATCCTTCATTCTTGTTTAATGAACACTTGTTGGCAAGTATAACACTTTAATAGCTTTGCAGAATGAATTTTGTGTGAGCATCCTCCATTTCCCTGTCAGACACTTGTCCAGGTGCTGGGAATTTATTGGGGGAAGCATATTTTTACTCATTAGTTCTGTATTTGATTACAGAACAGTAAAATATGAACCACTAAGTCCCCGAGGCATAGCTGTGTACATTGAGATTAGTAATTGCATGTCATCGTGTTTTCCATTGGAATTTATATGGACAGATAGGATAGGTGCTTCTTAAGTAGGTTTAAAAGCAAAGCAAATTTGTATTTAATCTTTTTTGCAGGCATATTTTCCCTAATGGAGTAAAGGTTAGGCTAGATGATACATTTTAAATATGGTTTTAATTTATTTTTCTCTCTTTTTTTTTCTTCGCCTTTGAAGTATGAGGTTTTCTTTCTGACAGAGTAAAGGAAATATATCGTAGCTGAAAAATTTGACTCTGTATGTGCTAATATAAACAGAAGGAAAGAATTGTGTTGTTGTCAGCAATGGGTGTTTATGAATATATGCTTATACACAATATGTAGACAACATTTTTATTTTTAACCACCTTCTAATGCTGTAGGTATGAATGAAAATCATGTAGCATCTTTAAGGACAAATTTTATTCAAACTGAATAAAAGAATGCCATTTTTTAATGTCTTAAGTATGCCGATTCTTCAGGAACAGCTGAAAATGCATTTAAAATTTTGCACCTTAAGAAAAACCTCAAAATAAAAATGAAACTGATTTAAAAAAATTTAATATATTTGAAACATTAACTTCTTTTGGATCACGTTGAAGGGTTAAATAATGCCAAACATGCCACTCTCTCCTGTATAAAAGTGCTCATAAATGCGTTTTCCAAAACTGAATCTAATGAGGTACTTAATAGTCACAAAACTGGCACATTTGATAATTAATGTTCCTTACTGAATTTTTGCTGATGCAGTATAGTCTTAAACAAAGAGAAATGTTAACTCAACATGTACTTGAACCATCAGCTGTTTGGAAACTTCCCGTTTATTGATGTGCAATACCTGTGTATGAGTGCTTAACAAGAGGCCTTCGTTAGCACACCTTCCCCTTAGTGTGAGAACTTAAACTGTAAGAGTTTCTGGTTTATTGAGTACAGATGTCTGTGCAAGGCATGCAATATTGTGATTGTGTTTAATGGGGAGCCAATTATTGCGCCCCACTGGCAAATGCACAAATATTTCCTCTTCCAGTCATTGAATGAATCGGCCTTCAGCTGCTCTTCCGCACTGACATCGTGAGCAGCAGAAGTACGTTGTGTGCCACCTGAAAGGGAGACTGCAAAACAGGGCATGGAGTTACCGTGCCACCGCAGCGGTGGCTCTCGTGCCATAGCAGCTGACTGAACTTGCGTTGGCCCACGTTGTGCGCAGCCACTGCTGGTGCCATGTACTTGTTTGATCAAAATGGTTGAAGGATGATGAGAATAAGATGTAATTTGTGCAAAAGTAGAGATTTACAGGGTCTAAGATTTAGAAGTGTCTATTTAAAACTAGAACGAGAAGACTGTATCGTAAAAATGTAGGCAAAATGCAATGAAAATAGATATTTAAGTTTGAGAAATAAATGCTGAGAATGGGTAGTAAATGATTTCTTTTTCACAGCCATCTTCTATGGCAGTAGTGGCAGGCTATTTCTTTGCTGGTAAATTCCCACTGATTTCACAGTACACATATTGAATATACTACATGTTACAGAGCTGAGATTTGGAGGATTTTGAGGGAGAAAGAAATGTTGAAGGGTAATTGGAGCCACACAGGGAGAGTGGAGAGGGGATCAGGGTAGCAAAAGAAGGCTCAGAGAGGATTGCAGAGGCTCTGGGGAAGCTGAAAGTGGATCAAAACAGGACAAATGGAGGTAGAAAGGTTCAAAATGCCAGGGAGAAGGAAATAAGGAGAGCTGGAAGAGGTATTTGGATCCTAAGTATATGGAGGAGGAAGTAAAAGAGAAGCAGTGAAAGAATGGAACCAAAAAAAATATTGGAGCTGCATGAGGGATACAGTAGAAGTCAGGGTATCAGGAGAGCTGAGTGAGGATCAGAGAAGAATTACATGAAGTGCTATCAGGAAAGCCAGGAGTGGGTCAGAGAAGCTTAGAGAGATTTGGTCAGAGTGGCCAGAGGGGCAGAATGATGTGGCATGTTAGCCTGTTGCTCAGCATACCGCAGTGAGTTCAAAAGCCCTTATGGAGCAGCTCAAAGGGTAGAAGTACCAAGCACATTAGCATGTTGCTATATGGAAGATTTGATTTATTAGCAGAAACAAGGCTCTTACCTAATTTATCTCCTGTGAGGATTTGGCTTGTTGGATGTTGTCCTGGCTTTTGCTTCAGAATCCAGCAGTGATTTCTCAGGACAGCTGCAGTCATAAGGCACAAACTAAGGATTTTAGGCAGCTTTCCTTCTCAACATCCCAGGGCCTCAACGTTATTTTAGCAATTTATCTAAAAAATAAACTTGACATCCTGAAGCAGGCAGATCTCCTGTGGAAGTCTTTATACAGGTGAAGTTTACCTGAAGAACACTTTATAATAAATGCTTGCTATCATAGACTACAGTAGCATAGGGACTATACCCCCACCTTGGTATGGTGAATGTGCTTCTGCCTATCCTGGCCTCTATATGAGCCTTGTCACAAAGCCACAAAGGTGGTTCTTTTCATATTAATTTGCTATGGGAGAGCTAATTCTGGCAGCTGCCATGACTTGCCACTGCTGATGGTGTAGGTTTGCCACGCCTTGCAGCACGTAGCAAAGAACGTTTTTGAGAGGAAAGCATTCTGAGAACATGCATTCTCATTTTGTCCTATTCATCCCCACTCGAAACCAAACTGAATGGCATTAATTATCACTTCAGGTAGTAAATCAGTTTCTCATTTGCGAAAGGAATGCTTCGTCTTAAGTCCCTTTTTGTTTTGTATAGCCAGAGGGCTATTACAGATGGTATTGAACTCATAAGAATAATTTTAGCATTACTGCAGCACAAAGCATATTATAAATGGATAACCTTGTTTTCCTAAAAAGCCATGAATAACTGTGGCTTTAAATTCAATGATTATCCTCTGTCCTCCTCCCTCCAACTCTAAGAACCTGTATTCAGGATCTTACTCTAAAGTCAAGGCAATGTGTTGATTGACTGTACTGACATAATTGTGTTAATGACAAGACACTGAGACTACGTTGTTAGATATGTCGCTTATTATCACTATTTATTTGGCTCTGTTCTGCCAAGCTTGAGTTATACTTCTTGTACGTTGTGGTTTCAGTCAGTCACTTAAACTGCTTCAGTGTTGAAATAATGTTTTTTACAAGCTGTAGTTCAAGAGAAGTAACTCTTCCAGGGTTCAAAGTTTGTCCTTACCAAAAACCTCAAAGTTTGAGACTTAGAAAATTAATTCTTTGATCAATAAGATGGTTAGTGAAACTACTTTTCTTCTGTCTTTTTTTTTTTTTTAATAATGGATCCATTTTTCTCTCAAGTTGATGCCAATAATGCATTTTAATATACAAAATATCTCTTCTCTATGGTCATAGCTGAGCTCCTGCAGGTACCATCTCGAACTTTTGAAATGTCCTGTTTAATGGAAAAGAATGCAATGGGAAATGCAGACGTTTTTATGGTATGTTGCTTCTATGAGTCACCAAGGTTTTGGCTTATATTTCCTTTTAGGTTGTGTTTCACTGTGCAGTTGTGAAACTCCTTGTGGTCCTTTAGCGGATGCTTGATGTGAATGTAGTTCAACAAATAGTAACTTTTAAGCAATACTATGATCATGGGAGGTATCAACAAAGATTTAAATTAAACTTGGTATCATTCTTCCTAACTCATTCCAATGTAAGAGAAGCATCATCGTTAAAAGGTGAGCAGTAAATAAAATATGAACAGTTAGAAGTCATAAACAGGATTTACTTACTCAGAGATGGAAGCCATCTCAGGGTTGCAATTATTCCACATTGTGTGGGGACGTACTTCTTTCTGACTAGTGCTAATTGGGAAGCATAAAGCTCTTTCAGCCATCCTGATAAATTCAGCACTGAGGTGGTTTATTCAGCATAGGCTCATTTTGCTTGTTGCTTGTAAGCCAAAATAGCAGTTGAAAAAGTATCCTGAAAAAGAAAGTTTGGATTCAGACCTGCAGCTGTCAACATCCAGATATCTTCATTATAGCCCAGTTGTCCTTCCTTGGAGAGGGTTGTACCTCCTGTATTAGTGATGTGAAACTTGAAATAAAAAGATTGGGCAGACTTTGTCAAGACTTATTCATATCCTGAAAGGGCAATTTCAAAAGGGATCCATGATAACTATAATTTCCATGATGTTGCTGAAGAATCACAGAGATGGTGATCTGAGTATAATTAAATAACTTGTCAATTCAATGCAAATGTGAGCTTTCTTAGGTGTGACTGGGAAATTCTACCACATAATTCTTTCCAGGAACTGGGACTCCTACAGGCTACTTCAGTGGGAATAATTAATAATAATTGTTCTTATAGCAGACATGAATGTCTTGAATGTAGTGTCAAATAATACAAAAATATCCTAAAAACATTATGGGTCACTGCTATCATAATCAGGGAGAAAAATTTACATTTGTGATCGGACTGAGAGCAGTCAAAGTTCAGTTAAGCTGTCACTGCCTGTGAAGTAGCCACTTACGATGCAATGTGTATATGCATTTGGATTTGCAGTCTAACTTGTGAAGTCATTGTATTTGACTTGCATGAAATAAAGTATTAGTAATACTGACTCAATACATATGACTATCATATGACAATTTTATTTTCTTATTTTCATGGAACATTCTGACTGTAGGAATCAATAAGCTTGTCAAGTTCTGAAAAATTGCTAGGGTAATGAATCAGTCTAGTTATATTCTTTTTCTGTGGTAGCATTGAGAAATTATGAAATTATATATGCTTTCTCTATCTCTGTATACATACACACCTCAAATCTATAGCGTGCACACATACATAGAGATATTTATTTTTGTGTGTGATGGACCATACGCACATGCACGTACTTGTAATATTTGCTGTTTTGGCAAAGAAGTTACTCATCATGACCTGTCACAGTGTAGTGTTTTGAAAGGGTACAGTAATGCCTCCTTTGTTGTTTTGAGTAGCTGTTGGCCACCTTTACAAAGCTAAAATCCTGATTTGAACTTGGGCAGACACAGGGAAGTGTTATCTATAGTGTTGGTGCAGCCTGTTATATAGGTAGAAGTAGGCTGCGAAGTTCAAAATAGAATTTTAATTACTCCAAGCCATCAGGTGCATTGACCATGAGCAGTAAGTACAGGTTTAAGTGTGGATACTAACTTGAAGATACACTGCAGCCTCCCACCACATGGCATACCAAAGATTTGAAAGATCAGGACTTTGGGTTATCAGATCTTTGGTATAGTGAATGCATCTCAATACAATGCAGACCAATTTTCGTAGGTGTATAAGAATGTATATTTTAATATGTAGTCTGTTTTCAGATCACCATTTGAAATTTCAAATGTTAAAAATCTAGATCTATATTTTGAAGCCTGAAGCAGCCTGTTAACAGAGTGTAGGTGGGATGCAATTGCTTCTTTAAAGAAAGCTACACTGGTGGCCCTTCTGGCTTGTTTGTTTTAATTTGTGTAAATGCAGGCTTTGGTCCCAAAACCACAAGTGCCTACTTCTTTGCATACGTGTAGTTCCACTGAAGTCTGTGGGGCCACTGATAATCATTAAATTAGGTCTCTGGTAAGTGTTTCCAGGCTTAGAGACTTGGATGGGGAAAAAAGGCAGTAAGAGCAGATTCTCATTTTTGACTCTTCATTAAATCATCCTGTGTGATTTTTGCTCATCCTCACAACATAATTCTGTTTTTTCTCTTAATTTAGATGTATTGCTTTTGGTTTTGTTTGTTTTAAAGATGGAAGCTCTTTAAACCTTGGTAGTTATTTACTTTGGGTTCAATGTCCCTCATGCGGGAACCACAGATGTATTTTTCCCTTGGAAAAAAAAGAAGAATTAATTTTTCAATTTTGGACTAAGGGTTCATGTCAAAGATGAAAGAAAAAATAATTGTTTGTAAGCCATATTAAACATTGGCCATTAAAAAGGAAATTGGAACATGTCATGTCAAATATCTTTAGAGAGAGAGAGAGAAACGGAGGGAGGGAGTTGAGAGGCACATTCCTTGAAGTAACTAGAAAGAGTCTCCTGGTGAAATGGAGGCATCCTGGGGATCACCGACTTTAATTAAGTAGAAATGATCAAGGCACCAGGGTACTTCCGGGGGATTAATGACTGACTGGGAGACTTGATGGCCTCAGGCAAAGCTGTAGGCCATTAACCCCAGCCAATCCTTCGTTTTTCAGGAAATGCCCTGTGCCAAGGTCATTTTTGCTATTATAGCTAAGGATGAATCTTTTTCGTAGTCTCATGAGAGTCATGGAGTCCATGACTTTTGTGTTGTTTTTTTCCTCTTTTTAATATCTGACTTGTGACATATGGGGATATTTTCATTAGATTGCCTGTGCTGGAGTGAGAGAATAGCATGATACAGTTCTGGTCCGAATTTTATGAAGATTAGTACATGAACAGACCACTTGCATATTAGCCAAATGAACATCAAGGGATTAATCAATATGCCAAAAGCATGTTGGATTATTAAATTTGATCCCAAGAATAAAATTGCAGCCTTTAATGAAGTTATGTTAGTGAAAATGGTCTTGGAGCTGTGTGGATGACTTGTACTTCTAGCATCCTGTGGCAGCGTTTCAGAAGTTGTTGTATGGCTTTTAGCTTCCCTTTCACCACTTGTTTTTCCCAGAGTCTGAGGGGTTGGGGAATGTATCAAAACTGCCCTTCTCCCGAGCCATTTCATTCATTTGGGAGAAGGTGCAACCAAGTAATATGGGTTTTACTACCAACATCATCTGCCATTCATCCCCTCTCCATGGTTCTTGGATTCTTCACACCCAATAGCTACCCTGTCAAGGGCTTCCCATCTTAGCTCTCTACGCCATACACAGGGACATATAAAAGGAAAATGTTTCCAAGGATTGAAACCGAGCTTAGAAAAGCAAGGAAGCATTAATGTCAGGCTCACACTGAGCCCCACCACGTTGATAAAAATACATTAGGTTTTACTGGACATTGTTGCAGTTGGAGGAGAAAAAGATTTCTAGAAAATATGGCTACTGATGGAGGGTTCCCAAACTCCAGTGCCTTTATCTCATTTTTACATCGGCAGATTCTTACTGAGCTGGGGACTTTAAGGTTGTGCTCCTGGGAGGTGAGCCAGCTAGCTAACCAGACTCTCAACCTCCCCCTTCCCACCCACCCCCGTTTACTGGAAAAGCATCTTAGAAACAACTGCTAAAAATAGAATTGTTGATTAAAATAATTTAAACTAAAAAGCTTTTAAGCAATAGATCAAGCTCTTTAGCTTCATGAGCTAAAGGTAATTAGAAGCTGTCCACTTAATACTCTTGACACAGAATACTGTTGCAGCCATGTATAATTTTATTGCTTATCTACAGAGGTCAGAAGCAAGGAACAGACCCTGTGTCTCATTTAAACACTTCTGCTTCAGCCACTGTTCCTATTCCATCTTATCTTGAATAGCTCATGCTGAAATCAATTCATAATATTTTGCTTGTTACACTTAGAGACGTTATCACCTACGAAGCATGCCTTAATAGTAACTTGGAAGACTCTAGCCAGCTTTCTGTGCAATATACATTTGTCCTCGGCTCAGAAAGCAGCTTACCTGGAGAGGAGCCAGCAGGGCCAGCTCGGAGGCGGCTGCCAAAGTGGCAGACCGACAGATGCCTACTCTTACCTGCCTGGAGCAGCCCAGTGTCTGCGTGTCTCCCTGTCCCCTGTATTTGTCTTACCTTAACAGATGTGTTCGCTTTTGACATGTCAGGTGCCAGCCTGAAGGATTCACTGCAGTCTATTGTTGGTTTCTTACTCGCTTGTATAGGATGTCTGTTGGTCTTTCTACATATACATATATTTACCTATAATATCCGGCATGCTTCCATAAAAGCAAGTAAAAGCCTTTTTCTAGTGACTACATGAAGGATTCTGATATAATGATGGCAGGCCATAAGGCCTAATAGTTTAGTTATTTTGAAAATTAATGGTGACTTTCACAATTGGTTTCTATCCAAATCTCTCTGGTTAATTGGATAGATACACGCTGGACTTTAAATTATTATATGTAACTACTGGTGGGAGAGGAAGAATGATTAGCACTGTTGCCATGCCTGCCATTTTTTCTGGTTTCTAAGAGTAGAGAGGGAATCCCAGTCCTCTGTAAGTTTGGTTTATTTTGTTGGTTTGTGAAAGAGCAAAGGCAGCGAGTGCCTGTGCATTTCTTAAGACCCATATCCAAGACCCTGAGTGAGTTTTCATACTCTTCATCTGGAGAGCCTGCAAGGATGCTTATTGCCTTCCTTTGCCTGACTCCATGTCAGGTGAGTGGGATGCTTGATTTTCCAGGTCAGGGCTGTGGAAGGCAAAGGTAAGGTTTTCTTAAAGAGGTAATGGGTAAATAGATGCTTCCACTGCATTCAAGGGGTAGAATAAATATCTGTGTTATGGGGTGGGAAAAAAATAGTAAGATAAAGTAATGTACCAGTACAGTTATGTTTTTAAGGTACCTTTAGTCTAAGAAGGCCCAAAAATTCTTCATCTCATTTGCCTGCAATTGAAATGAAACTTTTTTGGACCAAAAGTTATGTTAGCAGCACCACTATATACAATGCTTTTTAAGAGGAAAAGTGAAGAATAAATTCTCCAGTTGAAACTGCAGGGGGAATTTTGGGTATGCAGGATGTAATTACCAGAACTGGAAGTTGGCCAGGTCACTGTGATTAATTTAACACCAGTATTCTTGTTAAAATTGCCATGAATTTTTTTTTTTAATGATCAAAAGTGGTTAGAGTGGACCTTGGCTTTGTGTTTCACCCACCAGAAGTAAATGCAAAATACCAAGGAAGTCAACTCTGTTATTTGACTTGTATTCCACCAGCCATTGATACGGGATTGGCTAATAAGCAATTCAAATAATAAACAATATATTTTGACCAGAATTTCATTTTTTTTTTAAATTCAAAACAAATTTTTGTGCTTTTTATGGAAGCAGGGTTGTTGTAAGCATTATACTAGGGAGACACTGCTCCCATGGGAAGTTTGTGGTTTTGTAGTTATGATTCCCCAATACCAATATGAAATCTAGTTGTAGTAACACGTGTGTGATCTGTGTTCCTAAATAGGAGTAGCATGTTTAACATAAGCTATGTTTCTGAGTCACCTTATTCTGATGCACTGCAAAATACTCCCCAAATCTCAGTATCAATAGTACTTTCTTTTTTATGTATTTCCTTATTGATAGCATTGATGAAAATAAGCATAATTTAGAGTTTCTCCACAATTGGCATCAGTCAAAATGAGTCCCTTCAGACTAATGCTATAGAAGCAGAGGACCGATGAAAGCTATCGAAATGGAGTTTTCTCCTCCCAGAGCAATTGACTTCCACTTTCCCAGGCAGACTGACCCCTGCCAGCATAACTGACACTTGAAATCCCACAGCTAAGTTTTATGGAACCAAAACTCTGACCCAGCAAGCAACATTTGAGCTTGAACTGGATGCCAAGGATCAGAGGTTTATTTAAGAGAGACGTCCATTAATCACCTGTACCACATACTCACTTTTGCAGTGTCTGCTCGAAAAGAGGCATCTGTAGAAATGCTCTGAAGCACATTTTGCAATTTAGAGCAGAAAGCAGAATATAGCTTTTTCTCCTTAATATTCCAATGAGATTTGGTAGCTTTACCAGTGATGTAGTACGAAAGCATTTATGGTTCATGTTATATTAATACTGTGGCCTGATTATCAAAAACCATTACTCTTGGTTATCTTGCACAGGCTGAACTGAGCTGCTATAAGTCAGACAGACTGCCTGTACACAGTATGTTCCATGTTTATGATAAGAGTCTTTTTAACGTAAAAGGGAATTTGTAAAATTATTTTCCTTTAACAATTGGATTTATTATAAATATGGGCACTCAGAACTGCTTTTCTGTGTGCAAGGGAAAAACATAAAGAAACTAGACACTCAAAATGTCACTAACCTTTCCTGACTCTGTTTTCTAATGGGCAGTTTTACTCCTGGTCAGATGTAGGGGTCTGAATTTTGAAACAGATGCAGTGTTTACTTCACCCTTGGCAGAGACACAATAAGCTGCTTGCTTTTCTTCTCTGTTTTGTTTTGATTTGTTTTCTCTTTTAGTGATGTGCCTCATGGCTCCTTTTTTTATTGTAATGATACTGTATTATATACCACAGCATTTCCCTATGGAGTAAAGTCATTGTTTCAAAGTTCTTTGTGGAGATGCATGCATTTAGGATTTTTTTCCAGCAATGATTGCATTTGTTGTAACCTCTAATGCTAATGCTATTGTGGTTGACTTTTTTAATTTAGTGCTCCCTTACTGTGATACTTTCACAGGGCTTGTTTGTATTTGTAGAAAGAGAGTAAAAGAAAGAGCTTCTAATAAAGTATGGGCTTGGTCCCAATACTAATTTTCCTGTCCTGGTTATCTGTTTTTATTACACACGCTAGTCCAATAGGGATATGACAAATGCCATGTGCCCTTACTATCCAAAGCACATGGGAATAGGTTAATTCATATCTTCCAATGCAGCTCTGTAATTCTCTTGCAGACACAAATGTAAGAAATACCTATATGGTGCCATCTCTCTTTCTTCTTATGCTGTCCTTATTTGAAGAATTTTCAAAAACCTTTGTTTCAGGCATTTAGCCTTTTTGGCATAAAGTCATTAGAAAAGTATTCCTGACAAATTGTTTGAAATATAGTTGCTCATGCTATGTTTTCCTCTTCTCTCTAGAGGAACTGTTTTGTATATGTAGCCCTTTACGTTTTAATTTGACAATCCTAAAAGTAGAGGCTGTGTTCTGAACACAAAACCCGGTCTGTTAAGGGGGCAGGTTTTCTGGAATTTTGCTCTCTTTTTTGTTATAATTTGCATGAGAAAAACCAGACCCCACATAATTGTTGCTTTGCTATTGTGTCACTGTACAAGTAGCTGTTTCCAATGTCAAAAATTATAATGTGAAAAGAAGTTTAGTAGCAGTGAGAGGGTGGGGAGGGGGGAGCCCACTGCCAGCCCATCAAAGTTTCATAGCAAACTCGCCATCATCTGATGGAGCAAAATGCACGCAGCAACTGGGCTCCCATAGAAGCCCCACAGAAATAGAGTCAGCAAGTAACTGGAGCTTCCACTCTATATGTTGAACATTATGCCATCTTGTTTGCTGTCTAATGAAGAATTAACATGTTTTATATATGATAGCAGCTAATTGCTTCATTATCCATGCAAATCAGAAAGGCAAACTGTGCCTTATCATAAAATCAGTAACTAGGCCATTTAAAAGCAAGGCTCTGAGTACCGTTATTGTGTCCATACTTCTTTTTTGGCTTGTGCATCCTTTTTTATGGCTTTGCACTAAGTTGTAGTGTTTTCTCCATGGTCGTTTGTTCCTTTAGATTAGTCTTAGGTTAAAATAAGCTTATCACTTAAAAATTCGGGGGAATTTTGTGGCTTCTGGAACTCAGTCAGTCCAGCTGGAGTAGAGATACCATTTCTGTTAGTGATAAGCGCAAATTGACTTGGGAACCAGGGGAGGTGGGAGAAAAGAAACAGAATAATAAAACTCTGGATCTGTTCTTCAGCCCATTCCCTTGCAAAGCCCGAGTCAGTCCCGGAATTGACGGTCACTGGGGGCCCAGGGCAAAAGGGGGTTTCTGGATGTGACAGCTCTCTGGCTACAGCACCCAGCGGCAGGGAGATGGGCTGCATGGGTGCTGGGTGGGTATCTATTCCTTTGTATCACAGTTGTTGCTGTGTGGTTCCTTCCAATAAGGAGAAGGCTTCAAGACTTTCTGTCCTTCAGACATCCCATCCCTATATTCTTCATTAAATGGGGGGGAGGTGAGGAGGGAGGAAGAACTGAAAACCTTTTCACGTTTCTCATCCCTTATCTTGCAACTGGTACCTGGAACTTTTTTTGACACTCATCTTCAAGACTGGTGTTTTTCTGCCAGTAGGACAGAAGACTGATAAATGGAGCTGGGGTTTAGCAGATAAATCAATAAAAATAGTCAAACATCTGCAAAAAGGAAGATGAAACCTAGAAAGAGAGGCAAAGGCATGAGTAAAATCCTGCAATGCAATTTTAATTAGTGTGCCAAATGCAGGTACTGCAGGTGTAGGAACTAGGAGACTGGGAAATATTTTACTGTAAACATACTTCCAGGCTAACTAGCAATGCTAATGTCAAGGTAACAAAGAAATTCTGCCTGCGCACTAATTTCTCACTGCAGCTGTTGGGGTGTTAGATTAGAAGTCTGTATACCTTTCCCAAGAATATTAAAGCAGACTGTCTAACCGCCTGTGTTTGTCCTAGTAGCCTCATTCTTGCTGCTAGCAGAGCATGTCCCAACTGTTGTCAATTTATCAATGTAACGTGCACTAGTGGGCACAGTTTGAGCAGCCATTAGGACAGGTGCCTCTATCCATCACAGCCAGTCACTTATTCCACCTTGTCAGGAAAACTAAATGGAGCTTTTGGAGAAATGTAAACAACTCTCTAATGGACAATCAAAGCACCACTTTCTGAAGCAAACAAGAGGAAGGAATCTGACAGACGTTCTTAGATTTTTAGTAGCAATTTAAGTGTTAAAAACCTTTTTAATATGTTGCAATTTAAAAACGGGAAAAGGGTAAAAACAACAAAGTCAAGTACGTACACTGAGGAAATTGGGATTATGGGCCATTAACATGCTGTGTGAAAAGAGCACCTCATACTTTAGAGAAATATACCTTAGTTTAATTCTGGGAGGCTGCCAACCTGAAAACAACGGCAAAATAGGGCACCCCAAAATAAATCAGCTCAGCATATCTGCCTGAGAGGGGCTTTTCTTGCAAGCTTTTCACCTTGATAAAAATACGTCCTCTCCAGCACACAATTAGGCAATTTCATTTACCAAAGAGCAACTTTGATCTCTGGCAGCTTTAAAAGGTACCGTAAAGTAATGATGTTGATACACATATATACAGCTTACGTAACAGTGAAAAATGATTCTCCAATGTAATCCCAAGGCCTTAGCAAGTGTATATGCACTATCCTGGCAACACTGGTTAGAGAGGTAAAGATGTGACGTGGGGTGACCTGAGCAAGTGCCCAGGCCTGACAAACGGTATGGTATGGAGCCGGTGACACTAGTAGACCGGCTGTGCTACGACAGCTGCATCATTTGCTCATGTCACTTTTTCCTATTAATTGGAGGTGGTAATGTTGCTTTTCTATAGAGAACTGATGATAAAATTAGACATCTTCTGTGAAGTGCCTCTGTCTTTGTTGCTGCAGTGACTTCCCCATCGCAGGGAGAGGCAGCAACCTGCGAGGAGCAGGGAGATTCCATCAATCTTGCACCGTGCTTGTGCTTCACGGGCTTTTTGCAAACCTAGTAATTAAATTTTGTCAAGCTCCATAAAAACATTAACAGGGTCCTGCTGGCCTCTGTATTTAAAGCAACATTATTACTTTTTAAATACAAGACACCCAGTTCCTTCAATGGAAAAAGATCTTGCCCCCATGGTTTCAGATGCAAAGTTACTGCAAGCACTGTAGCAGGAGCCCAGAGCTGGGGTTTTAGTGTATAGTTTATGGATTTAATTTCTTTTTGGAAATAAAAGATAACTTCCAAAGAAATGACATGAGTACAGAGCTTGTGTAATCTCCTTTTGCAGTGATTTTTCTTTGATTGATGTGCCATTAATACTTTAATTGGTAACAGGTGCAGCTGATTGTTGGTTCCTAAGCTGAAAAATCTGAAATTGAACATAAGGCTCTGATAAATTAATAAACTCCTCTTCTCCAAACAGTTGTTGCTGTGAAGGAACTAACTTTCCATGAAGCGCTGCTCCATCAAGCACACTGAATACTTTATGTTAAAAAGCAAAATGTTACTTAATGATAAATTAAAATTACACTAACAGGCAAAGATAGAACATAATAATGACACCCCCTTAAGGAAAAGAAATCGCTAGAAAGCACCGAGGAAGATATCTTGTGAAATTGTGTTGTTTCTGTTGGCGCATCAGGGTGGCCATTTGGATTCCCTATCACATTATTAAAGACATCTCCATTCATGAAATAAAAATACGTTAGGCGTATGGGGACAGAGTGGGAGGAGAAGAGGTTGTGTAACAGATATTACATGAAAAGTTTTTCTTCTTTTGGTGAAGCCATCCCAAAATGTGAATTAGACCTCAGCAGTAACTGTAAAAACAATTAATGTGAATCTTTAAAGCGCAGTGGGTAAAATTTACCTTTGGAAGACAAGCAGATGGCTTGTACACCTATGAAGCACACTTAGGCTTTGTTTTGGAGACACAGAAGTATGGTGTAATTTTAAGCAGCCCTTACCCATGAGTACATGTTGCTCCTCCTCCTTTGTCCCTTCCAGCCCCACAGCCTCCAAATGCTTGGGTTTGTTGCAGGGGTAGGCTTTGCTGTGAAGGGCACTGCAGTCTTCCCTTCTGTGTGTTGCCTCAGAGAGACTGAGGGCTATTATTGTAGATGAAATAACGTACAGTGCTCCTTTGTTAGTTGGATGCCAAAATCCTGGACATGCAGCTGTTCCTGGCAGACCGGTGACTCACAGCCCCGCCACAGCTGAGAGAGTGAAATAAGTTTTTCATTTGATGAAAAAATCTTTCCTCGCTGCTAAGATACTGATCATCTCCCCGTGCTCAGGACCTATATCGTAAACTAGTGTTTCTTTATCTGGTTCCATATACATTATAAATTAATGAAAATTTGTGGTAAAAATGGGTCAGTTTCTTAATACCTCCAGGGTCCAGGCTGTGGTGGGTGCCAGTGAAATCATTGGTGATTTGGCAAGTGATTTCATTGAGAGCAAAACCAAATGGTTTTTTGATGTCTTATGCCATATTGTGTGGTCCCTGGTTTTTATTGTGGATTTTGCAGACCACAGTAAAAATTGAACAAAGGTGTGCATTTACAAATTACTGTGCATAAAAGAAGAGAAGGAAAGAAGAGAAGTGATCGCCACTAATAAAAAACCTGAGCATAAATACATGGTGACACCTTTTTAAAGGGTTTTCACAGACCATGTTGAAAATGTTATGCTTGCTAGCAGAGCAGAGTAATGGAGGTACACTCTACAGATGGAGCTTCTAATCAGATTAGCAATAGAGCAGTTTGAAAAGTGCTTTGGAATAAAAGGCATTATATAAATGCAAGCCATTATCGCTATGGGGTATATTTTTCTCCTGATGTGTGTGCATAATTCCCTCTAGAGTTAATGGGAGATGCATGCATGCATTGAAGGGAGACTATACCTGGAAGTGTGCTTCTTTTCTGCTAAAATAACTAGGAAGATAAAATTTGTTAGAGGGCAGAAAATGGTAGATCAGCTGAATAAGGTATTCATTGAATACCAGTCAAACTGGTCTACTGAAAACTTTGCCACTGCATTTCAAAAGCTGTACATTGTATCGCAAAGAGATAATGGGGTGATGGCAGTTAAAGTGATTCAACTGGTAGAAGAAATGATGTAAAGTTGGCATATGCAGTGCCCACTTGCAATTCAGGGCCCTATTAGCAATTGATTGATTGATTTGCTGAATTTTTAAAATGCCCTCAATTAAATGCGTCAGGAATACACACTTTGTAGTAAACATTCTTTCTAAGGAGAAAGTCAACATTATCCAAATGAAAAGTGTGGTATCCTACCCAATTCCTGAATCTTTCTTCTAATATTTACATGAAATCCAGAAACAGGGATAGCTGTCATCTTTCAGGTTTCCAATGTATTTTAGTTGTCTTGCATTAGTTAAATGATCTCAAGTTGTTACTCAGCTAGTCAGTAAGTGAGATGATCTGAGCTATCCTGCAAAGCTAAAAAAAACCCCACAATCCAGCCCTTAGCAGAAAATACTTTCAGGGAAACTTATGGCATCTACTTAGATGACAAATATTCACTTCATTTATAATTGTTTTTATATGACTGGAAGCAACTACATGCTCAGTTCCCTCCCAATGTCATTCTTTTACTGCAATTCTGTCCTCATGCATTTGATTTTGAGCCGGACTCTGGCTCAGATGGTGAAGTTACCAGCTCTGTCTGTACCTCCTCACCCCAGCAGCCATCATTAGAATTACAGTTTAGAGCAGGATTCTGCTACACAAAATCCTTCTCTGAGTCAGCACCTATGGCCATTACAAGGCCTACAACAGCTGCAATAATACCTCAGTGAGTCATTTTAACCTTTTAGAATAGCTGCACAACTGCCATTTGCTTATACGCCACACTAACTCTAAATAGAACATATTATTTCTATAAACCCTATTAGTAAAATGATCAATTTATAGGGAAACCAGAAAGTATGTTGTCAAGAATGCCGGGCAGATTTAATGTCAGAGGTTGGGGAGGCTGAGAAAACTGAACAACTATAAGTTAAAAATACAGAGTACAATGGCATTTGAAGTAACACACATTTATTTTTATTCATTAAGTATTTTTCTGGCTAACTCATTAGAGACCCCACTTCATTTACTATCCATTTTTGTCAATGTAGACCTTAAAAAAAAAAAGTGATCTGTACAGATCCCCCAACATGTGTTTACCATATACCACGCATGATTGCAACCACTCACAACAAGGTAAACGGGGGAAACTATTCCACTGGAGTCAGTGAAGTCACACTAGGCTAAATATGGTAGTTTAAAAAAATCTGAATCAGATCCATTGTTTACAGAATAACTTATTAGTATCTGTATGTTAAGGTTTTGTCAGGTGTTTCATTATAAATCCTCATTTTGGAAAGTTTAAAACTCCAGGGTAGCATTGTTTTAAATTACAGGAGCATAGATTTGACATAACTATAATGCTATTTTTTTTTTTAATCCTATACCTAAAAAATATCTTTATTCGTTCAAATGAAGTTTGGCATGCAAGCAAGCCATAATGAAAAACAATTGCTTTGGGGGGGGGGGGGGGATAAATATATATTTTAATATAGAACAGTTATTTCATTTTTTAAACTGTTTACATATGCTTGGCAAACTGAACAGCCAGCATACTTACAAAAGCTGCCTTAGCAAGGAGCATGCCCAGTATCTGAATATAGTCTAAAACCTAAACAATAGTATGAATAATCATAAGGCAAGCTGGTTCCCTCCTTTCTGAATTTTAGCCCATGAAAAACCAATCTGCTTCTACCAGAAGCCATGGACAAGCATTTCCAATTGAGACTGACTTTGCAGAAGTCGTCTTGGCTCAGCCGCATGGAGGGTCCATTTTGAGTCACCCACCAGAGCTGCCACCTGCAGACTGCTGCGGCCTCTTCACATCTTGGCTGCAAAAATGTGCAAGATGCATGTTCAGCTCAGGCAAGTCTAAGCACTACATGGTAGACTGCTCTCTCGGGGAAGATAATGTGTGGCTACCAGCTGTCAAACCCCAAAGTGCTCCCAGCCAAATTTGGTTTGGAGATTAATATTTAGGTGCCAGATAATTACAGTCAAACTTTTAGGACTCCCCTTCTGTGGCCACTAGACTTCAGAGGTATACCTGTAGCTTTGTCTTGATTTTATCTGGTTTTGCTGTTCTCAACCATTTAACATTCCTTTCACGTTCACTTGGTGATTTTACTCAAATACCTGTGATAGTAAGATGTTCACATTGAATTTTTGTCTGATCGCCTGAAATTCAAATTCTGGTTTAAAAATATCATGAACAGATGTGAGTAGTTGCACTACTTTTTACTGATTTTGTAGGTAATAGCAGAGCATTGTACATAGGTAGTATTCTTCCAAGCCCCAGGATCCCAGACACGTACCCTGTATCCATGCATTGCACGCATTTCGGCGTGCCAAAAACATCAAGAGAAAAGCTGGCACGTAAACCTTCAAGGGGAAACGTGTCCATTGTGCAACTTTCCCTGTTTCATTAATCCCAACCAAATTGTTCCTCACCACTGGCAATTCTTGCTTTGCTTTGGTTAAGAAACTCTTTTCCGAGAAAGTTGTGCGTGAGGGCCTTATGCGGTGCACTGTAATAACCACTGGCTCAGTTTGCTTTGTAATGTTATTGCATGATTAAATTAGTTTAAATACAAAAAGTTCACATCGGTTGTCGACTTCAGGGAACTGACAGATGCAAGTACATTTTCTGAGTAACTATTTGTTACACAGTAATGGTTTAACTTTAGAAATAAAACTTTCAGACCCAAACTGAGCCCTGTTAGCAATACAGATTTTGTCTAACATACATAA
Organism: Gorsachius magnificus; assembly: GCA_034008185.1. Classification (NCBI taxonomy): domain Eukaryota; kingdom Metazoa; phylum Chordata; class Aves; order Pelecaniformes; family Ardeidae; genus Gorsachius; species Gorsachius magnificus. Next base: position 73,696,261 of record CM067085.1, on the reverse strand, counting down.
TGAAACCAGCAAATTAGGTCCCATGGCCATAAACCTCACAGAGGGAAAGCAAACAGAGCATGAATCAAAAAGCTTTAGAAGGCAGTAAACTATTGGTAACTTATAAATTAAGGCCAAAAAATCAAAGTATCAAACAAGTTTGGCTGTTAAAATCTGTGTGCATTTAGAAGAAAAAACAGAATTCAAAATAAAATATGGATGTGTAAGACTCCTAATTTAATGTAAAAGGTCCAGGTCAACATAAGCTGTGACAGAAACACAGTCATCAAAAGTTAGATCAAATCTTGTTTTAACTTTCCCACTTTATCCTTCACTGGTGCCATTCGTCAGGGCAGTACAGCACGTAGAGCATTGACACCTCCCATGCTGTGTTTGGCCCTCTGCAATTTTGAAGCATAATGTCAGCCTTCACTTTTAATTTCTTGACCTTGTCTGGTATAAACCTTAGCCTTTGCTCTGCTCAACTGCAGGTTTTCTATTTTGCCTTTTGTTATAAATATATAAATAAATCTTTAAAAATCTATGTTTTAAAATCCCCCAAATACCAGTTACTGACCTGATCATGTAAGTATAAGCTTTAAACACACATATTGACTGAATTAAGTTAAAACTTATTTAGGGAGTTTTAAAATGTATTTCATTGCATCACGGTCTGTAAGAACCTCATCATATCCATTCACATTTAGTTTGTTAAATACATGTTTATGCATTTTTAAGCAGCCATTGTATGACTCCTTTGCAATAAATGGGGCTATACCATCGACAAATTTGGCTTGTGGAGTTTCTGATCTAACAGATCACTAGAACTGAGTATTCTGCATGCTTAATAACCTTTATTCCATGGATTTAAATCACCATGAAACTTAACGTAGTAAAGAATAACAAGAGATAAAATAAAATAATTATATATATATATGTCATTGAGCTTATATTTCAGCCTTAAGTTATTGAGTGCTTTCAAAAAGCAACTACCAAAAGTATCCAAGTCCACTTAATAGACTGAGGTCCTGCAAATGCTTTTTATTTATAAGTGTACAAAACAAACTGCACAGCCAGTTCGTTATAGTTTGGGTGGGGGAGAGAGAGGGAACAGTGCCTTTTCAACTTAAAAACAACCAAAAGGATTTTGGTTTTGACAATTTGTAAAAAATATTTGCTCTTAGGCTGAAAGCTTACATGCCAAGTTTCAGCTTGGAACTCATTTTTACGACTGAATTATAAAGTCCCTGAAAACAGGGGTTTCAAGTGAGAATGCTGACACAGCCTTAAACACAGTGGCAAGAAAGGAGAGAAAGGAGCACTGTAATGCATATAACTTGTTTTTTCTCATTATTGCTTTAAAAGAAGCAGCTTGTTGCCTACCCTTAGGCATCAGACAATGTTTAAAGCGTGTCTTGTACAGTCTTACTACCAGGTGTGTGGAAAAGACCTCATACAGACCCTCATCTGAAATGAAACTGGTAACTCAGGTAGAGGATGCTGAATTATTTCCTGATTTTTAATGGGATTTTTTAATCTGAGACATACAGGCTCACGTGGTTTGGAGGAAATAGAAAGGCACATAGCTGATGTCTTAGCCGTTCTTTAAATCTTATTTTAGGCTACGGACTGCCAGTAAAACTGAAAAAAAAGTAATGATGAGCTGCTTGTGCAGATTTAAAGTACAATGCAAATTTCTAGGAGAAGATGATGTGTAAGAATCTATATTGTTTTTAGCTATATTTATATCCTGACTTTTTAAGGTGGTTTATTAAGTGGTTTGCAGTGAAAACAGCTTGCAACGTGTATTGCTGTTAAGTGCAAGACTTACCACATTCTTTCATTAAGAAAAGTATATGGTTTTTTCAGAGCCTTGAACCAAATAAAGTACAATCAGTTCAAAAAAGAAAATGCTTAAAAACATTTTCAAAAGTTTGCCAGAAGTTAACCAGTTAGGCAAACCAAATTCACTGAACAGAGAGACCTTAGGATGGCTACCTTCTTGTTGAACAAATCAGTTAAATACACACTATACTGAGTCTTTACAATAGATAATGTTGGTTTTGTGTTGAAGCAGCACTATGTAAGTGAAGAAATCCCTGGGAGGGTGCAGAGGCCAATCTAAGTTAAGAGTTTTTTAGAGCATCGGCAGCTACACTAAACAACAATTCAGAAAATGTGAGATGTTAAAGGGAAGGGAGGGACAGGGCTCCACTGTTTTCAGTGCTGCTCAGGCTTGGGTTTATTTCCACCTTAAAATCTTTACCTGGCCATGATCTGTTGTTCCATTACTGGAGGGCAAAAATGGGAGGAATTGTCTGGGCTAAATTGCAATTAGGCAGCCCTGAGAGAGGCTGGCACCAGTTAACTTGGGATATTGGAGTGAAAAGGCCCGTAATCAGCCTTCGGTCATGTAGAACAATGCATAAAATTAAATTGACATTAATGAATAATTGTGTAATGAAAATGGAAGAGGAGAGTTAATTGCATGTTACAGTGAGTGTAATGCCTAGATAACCTTGCATTTAATGCTATTCTTAGCCCTGCTGCCAAGACTTCTACAGAGCCTCTCTCTGCAGGAAGTCATTAAAGCTGTGAGTAGATAATGCAGGCTCAGTGAAACCTAAGTGGCAACAATATAACAAGAGTTTCTTTCAGACCTTAGTGTTTTCAGAAAAAAAGGGCATGTTGAGGTAATTTGTACACATCGGAATGAAAACAGGAAACTCGGAGCAATCTATTTGTAGTTTGTCCAGTTCCACAGAATTTTCAACTATTGTTGGAACCAAAGTCAATTCATATAATCAAAGACAAGACTAACCATCAGTGCTTGCAACACAGTAAGCATCCAGCTGTCTACAGCTAAAACTTTGTTTTGTTAATCACCTAGTACAGCAAAGAATACAAAACACTTGACCTTAGACATAAGACGACAGTGGGAAACGTCTTCAGCACTGTCCTATTGACACAGCTGGTTTGTGCTGATAAATAAAACCCCAGAAAAGCAGAATTAAAAAACTTGGTCCATTTTCTGTATCTTTGAAGATCACAGAGAATGACTGTTTATATGTGCGTGGATATTTCCCAAAACATTTAAACTGGCATTCTCCATAAAACAAACTTCCTTCTCCATGTTTCTCTTTGTAGGATTTTTTTAAAATCAGATTTCAGAATAAGGTTTTTGTTTGTTTGTTTGTTTTTAACCTTTTGAATGTCCTGGGAGAGTTTACTCCGACAGAGATACTTGTTTTTGCCTTAGGGACATTGGTTGCCATCATGATGATGTATTGATTACAGTGGGATTGTCCTTCAATGCTATGACCCTGCCTATAACGTAGACTTGCCAGTCAGGAAGTTAAAAGGACTAGAAGAAAGCTTGCCTCATGAAAACCAACCAACCTCAAAACAAACAATCAAAAATCCTGAGAAGCAAACATTTTCAATGTATATAATTTTGTAGTTGCTTAAACAATACATTTATGGTTCCATTATGAAAAACGGAATCATTTTCATAAAGTCAATGGTTTATCATTGCTGACATTACCTCTGCATTATGATTCTTTTTGTAAAGACAAGGATGAGTACTTAGTTCAGCAAAAGATGGCTTTTTGTTTAGAAAAATGATTGTATTCAGAAGGCTATTCTCTGCTTGTGAATGCTGCACAAACTCATCTACTTCAGCTATGTGTATTCTGTAGATAGTTTATGTGTTACAAAATGATATAAAGAGGAGCCTCCTGTTACATTTTGAGTCTTGACTCAGACTTGACTAACTCATCATTTAGATGAAATATATGAACATTTGGATTCAGTCTCTGTAGATAAAATGCCTGCAGGCCAGTAGCCTATCCACCAAAACTGCCTCCAAGGAAAACAAGGAGCAGAGTGCTACTTGCTTGGATGATCTTGCCTCTTGGGAAGGCTAAAAACTTGCTGTCTTAATTTCTGCAGTTCTGCCCTTATATTCTTTGGAAATGTTATGGGGAGTTCATGTTACTGCTAAGGGTGATATAAACCCATCATTGGCTGGGATCCTGACTCCATGGATGTGAACATGAGACTTGACAGAAACTGTAGTGAGGAATTTCATGGGCTGTGGCTACATCTGAACTGTGGCTGTAGACAGCCACTTTAAAAAAAAAAGCTGAGTTCACCAGTGGTGCCGTAGTCTCTACCTCTTCCACTCAGTTAGTTAACAGTGTTTCTCAGAAGCCTGTGGCTAAGAGGCAGGATGAACCGCAAAGCCTTTTGTAAACTGCAAACTGTTAATAAATATTAGGTGGCGGTGAGAATTGTCTTGAAAGAGAAAGGCAGCAATACACTTGCAAATGAAATGTTTTTTCCAGTGCATAACTGATCTGTGAACCTCACTGTAACAAGGTAATGTAGGTGAAGACTGCAACAGGTTTCAAAGAGGATTTAGGCATGAGTACAGGGCAATGAGAACCTGCACAATTAAAAGCAATAACATTACTAGAAGTTAAGAGAAACTTCCTATTTCAGAAGGCCCTTCTGCTGCTGCCTGCTCTTGGGCTTTGTGCAGCTTTCCCTGGAGTGGCTGGTACTGACCAGTACCAGCGGGGGCTCCTGGGCTAGCTGGAGCACTGCTTTATCTGGCACTGCCATTCCTTTCATCCTTCCCATAATACACGTCAGAAATACAGATGTATCACTGCATAGTGTGGCCGTCACTCTATGAAAATGCCCGTCACTGGGGCAGACCAGGCAATTTAAACTGCTGTGTACTTTCTCAGGCATTTTTATTGCAACAGTTGAGTTTTCACCCTACTTGTAAGGCTGAGGAGGCCTTCAGCACCTTCTTCATGTCCCCCGTAGCCAGTATGTTTGGCAGATACTCTCGCTTCTCTCTCTGGTTGGAAGCCACTCTTGTTCACATCTTAGTGGAACCTCTCCTTTTTTTGTGCAGTTACAATTACGTTTCCAGCAGGCCCAGGCAGGGTGATAGTAACTCAGCTTAGAATAAAACTTTTGATTATTTTCTGCTAAGCTTTTGTTCATGGCAGCAAAGATATTTTGTCTAGTGTGCTCAACAGTTTGTATATTTATGCTTCATACATTTCTTTCTAGTTACTGTGCTGTGTTCTGCACGTTATGGAAGTTGGCTTCTCATAAAATGTAGCCAAAGTTTTTGAACTGAAGTGTTCAAATGTGGTCGTGGATATAAGTAATCTGTTGATTATGAGAACAACTTTGAAAGCAATCCACTTACTGTTTCATGATTTCAGTGGACTATTCAGATTTTCTGGATATGCTCTGAGTCATGCAACGCCCTGTCGAGTGCATTTGCTATACTGGAATACAGGGATGCTTGCTATTAAGGATATCAATGTAGCACGGACGACATGGTTGATGATATACGCATACTACACAGGCGCCTGTGTGTAACAAGGATAAGTGCCAGTGGTAAATTAAAGCTTGTGTGAGCACTTATACTTGCAAAAGAACGAGTGTAAAATGTTGCCTTGGCGTGGAGCGAGTGTGAACAGGGATAGATGCGGACTCACCTAAATGGGGGCATCAGGTGATGTGGGCCCCTGCGCCACCCTAAACACCTCTCCCAGGGAACACAAAAGTCTTCTCTCCTTTCCTTGCTCCTGAAGCTGCTAGAACATCCATGCTCTGAGAGTGAAGCAATTAGGAATTCAGTTCAGCTGAATCCCATTTCAAACTTCAGTTGGGAATTAACTCCCAACTAGCCCTGCTACTGGATTGATACTTTGGTTGTGAACTCACATATCTTCTTTCAGTTTCTGATTATACTTCACCTGCTGCTTAGTGTGATGCATTGTATAAATGGCTTTTTTGTTAATTGCTCCGAGACATTTTTCCAACATGTGTCCCAGGCTCTATTCTTCATTTGTCTTTCCTATGGAATGAACAAGCTAGGAGAACTGTATTAATTTCATTCCTTAAGCTGCCTAGCATGTGTTTTAAGCTGTTGAAACAACTGAGCACAGAACTGTTGCATCAGATTCTTTGAGATTGAAAGAGAGTGGAGGAACAGCTACTTTTCCCCTTCCATGGTAACTACTGTAAGGAAAACGGGAAAATGAAGTCACTTTTAAGTCATTACCCTTTTTATCTCTTTAGGGGAGCATTAATTTTTTATTTTCATTTTCTGCATTCTTCTTTCCCAGATTCAAGGATTTTGTGTAGTTCGGTAAGGTGGAGCTCTTTGCTTTAAAATATGTGGATGTGAGTCTATATTTCCTGTTTGCTTTTTGCTAGTACCAGTACATTAGCCTCTGTGGATTTTGTTAATCCAGATTTACTTGTGTGAGAGTTGACTCTGACCCAGAACGTGCCTCATGCAGTGCGTTTTAAGGAATGGGAATGTGTTTTCATGAATTCTAGCTGAAGCTGAAATAGATGTTGAAGCTATAAAGACAATATGTGACTCCTCTAATAAAGCCCATAATTACATTGACTAGAATTCAGTGAAATAACTGAACAATATTCAGCAGGAATCTAACATTTGGCAACTTTCTGGGTGGCATAAATCAGTATATTTAGCAGATGTTTTCAGCATATTGTCGCCTTTGTATTTTATATTTGTATTATGGAATTGATCTGACAACTCGCAAACATAGGATTTTGCTGAAGTGCTCAAAATTATGAGTCGTCATGGTCTTTCCCTAATCCACATGTTATTCTGACCAGATGACTTCCCTGCTTCCTCTTGTGTTCAAGGCTTCTGGACTTCACTGAAGGTCAAAACAAAGGAAAAGAGCAGTCAAATGCAATTTGAGGAGTTGTATTAGCATAGGCTATAAAGTAGGGTGTGGATGGGACAATAGTGCTCCAAAGCATTGGAAAAGAGTTTAAGAGCATGGCAGGGATTTTCTGTTGACACATTGCCATCAGGAGTGCATGCTTTGCTGCAGAAGACTGACTTGTTCATTCCTGGTTTCATTAAAATGAAGAAAATTAGGAGAAATCCGCTTCCTTATATAACCCTGTTTGACAAGCATGTAAAGAGGGTAAGGATCATTTGGTCATAGTCTGTAAGCATCTACCATTGGGAAAGGAGTTTTGAGGAGAAGCTCTGTAAGACAAGCAAGACAAAGCATGAGATTGAAGTCATACAATCTCAAAGTCATCAGAAAGTTTAGATTTTTAAAAGTCAAGGTAACTGACCATCGCAACAGGTTAACAGCACTTGTGGTGGTTTCCTTCTCACTAGGAAGCATTTATTAATTGTAGAGGTTATTCTAAAAGTTATGTGCTAATTTTGGTAAAGGAGCTCTCAAAAGGTGACCACTGAGCCTGTGGCAGACAGTGCTGATGGCACTAGGAACGCTATTAGAAATGCAAACAGCTGTGGATGCACAGACGCTGCAGATTAAGAAGGTCCCCTATGCCAGTTCTGCCACTGATTCCTCTAGAAAAAAGAGCAGGGTCCTCATGAAAGAAATATATTCTGATAAGGAATATTTGCTGTCTAGCAAGTCATACTGTGCCTAGACCCTGGCAGTAATTTTTATTACATGTTCTCTCTTCTGATTGGATAATCCTTTCTGTTCTGCATGAACATACGTTTGGTGAAAAATATAATTAAGAAAGTAACTTTTGTCTGATGCCTAAAGAAAACTGAAGGAAAAGTGTTGTTATACTGATATTTTATTACAGTATTTATCTAACGTCATAGAAATGCAAGGAAATACACCTTTTGTTTCAGTTTTTCATAGCTTTTACATAAATATGTTGATTTCCCAGAACTGACTAATCAATTAAATTAAGTTTTCTGATCTTACTCATTTTTAATAGCTCTATTATTCACGGTATCAAAAAATCAAGAGGATGGTAAGATAATAATTTTCTCTTGAAACTATGCAAGTTTCTGAATTAATTTAAAAGACACTGAATCAAGACGCACATTGATATGATTGAGGAGCTAAAGCTGAATCTTTATTATTTGAGCTTGCTAAACTCAGTTCAGGGGGACAAATGAATTACAGCTCTAACTGGAACCAAAAGGATCATCAACTCATGTATAAGCGATTGGTTTCTCTGGACCTAAACACTGTGCATACCTTCCTATACTCAAATCAAGATCATAGTTAGATGAATAAATCATATAAGTAAATAAGAGTTCATATAGCTGAACAACTGATTAGGTTAAGGAAATTCAAACCTTTTCATTAGGATAGTTTTTTTTAGCTATATGAAAGCTAATAAAATACTATTTAAACAATGCTCACAATGACACTTCCTTTTTTCTGTCAAAATCTGTATATGCTTTAATCAATTTTTAAATACTTTGCACATCTTCTACATGATATTTGATTTACCTCACTACAAAAAAGTTAGGTATAGTATGTCATAATAGTAATGTCCTTTGAGACCAGATATATATTTTTTTTTCACCTTGTTAAAGCAAAACTTTTATGTTTTCTCATAGCTAGCTTATCAGAATAAGGAATATGTTATACATTGAACAAGGTTGGTTATCTTTTAGGCTCTATGTGCATGATGATAGAATCTTTATTTAATAATGAGAAAGGTTGGCTTTTCTGCTGTCGTGCAGTTCCTACAAACTTACACCAATGATTACTAGAGATTTTAATTGCAATGTTACAGGCAGCTGGAGAATGTTATTATCTCCTGAATCTGTAGCAATTATGTAGGATGCCACAGCAGTGGTAATTTAAGAATTCTTGTCATTATCTGCCTGGCTTGGTCAAAAAAAAGTGATGAGAATGGTAGTGTTTCATACTGAGAAAATGCCTGTGACTGGGTTGAGTGGACATAGCCGTCTCAGGTTTAACCACTAAAGCATGCTGATACCCTTCTTGCCTTGTCTTCTGTACCTGTTGAGATTGCTTGCATATTTGAATACACCCTAAGCCTGGCCAAATCTGTGTGTCTGTGTTTATGAAGTTGTTCTCAGATTTCCCTTTTGTGCGATGAAATGCTGATAAGGCACTTCAGAATCAGCATCACTCTGCTCCTCACTGCTATGGGTAATCCCTGGAGGGGACAGCTAATCTGTATTTGTTTAGATTTGAAAATGCGGTCAAATTTGTGTAAAGTACTTAACACCAAGAGAGGGAGGATTTTTCTTTTGTTCAACATTTTGCTCTATGTACTATTGGTAGCTTGACTGGTTGCTACTAATTTGAAGCTATTTTTGCCTGGACAGTGATTCAGGACAACAAAGGCAACTGCCACGGAGAGGGAGGCTCTGACACTTGCTCATATGTGGCTGTGCAGTTGCTCAGATTTTGACTCCACTTTCCCACTACCTCTGAAAACTACCAACTATTTTAATGCTGCCTTTTATTCTGTTGTCACTTTTTTTTTTTAAAATTTCTGTTTCTGTAACACATACATCTTAAATCACAGACCAAAAGATTATCGAAAATATTTAGATGGTTAACAAGGCAAATGCTTAGTGGAATTTTCAAAATCACTGAAGTTAAGTGCTTAAATCCCACTGATTGAAATGAAAGTCAGGATTGCAACTTCGTTAGGTACTTAGGAAAATCCTATCCAGAACAACTTGACACATATTCAATTTGCAACACTTTGCCTCTAAACAAACTTAATGAGTCCTGCTTTTGTATCATCTTAACATTACTATTCCACACACCATCACCCTCACTTTATTTCTTCCCTGCAAATATCCTGCAAGTAGGTTACTTCAGCTCATGCCCCAGGAGCAACAAGTCTGAGATGAACCAGAGATGCGTGTTAAGAAGGCCTTGCAGAGAAAGTGCCCTCTCAGTATGTCTCCATCTAAACAGGGATGTTTTGTCCTTAATCTCATTCAATATGTGAACTTGGAAAAACAAGCTCTTAAGTATCCAGCACCTCCAAAGGTTTAGAGCTTTGTCATTTTAGGCCAATAGTTTAATTGCATATATTCTTCTGTCCTTCCTACCTGTGAAATTGAGGAAATGAGATAAATCAAAGGAAACTTCATTCAACCCAAACATCTTATTAGTGTTTTCTTTCTCAAATGAACCAAACAGAAGCTCAAATGGCCATACCCCGATATTTTAGCTTGTTCATATTCCTTTTATAAAATTTTATTACTCTGAAGGGAATTAAACAATTACCGGTTTACAAAATCATTACTTTTTATTTTGTTATTTCATTTCTTGTGCATTGTCTTTTGCAAGCAAATTAAACAGATCTTTAGCTGGCAGTTGGCAAGATGACATAGGGATAGCAAGAGTATAATGAGAAAGGAGCTGCTGATTCAACTAGGTGGGGAAAGCTGGGATTGCACCATAAAACACATGATACTGCATAACACTATCAATTAAAGAGTAGTGTATCAGTTTAAAGCTATAACATTCTGGTATACTACTTTAAAAAAAAAAAAAAACAACAACAAACCACACTCAAAGCCATTTTTCAAAATTCTGGGAAAACTCTTAATAGTGTGAACTGTTGTGATCTGAACTACAGACAGAGAAATTCCTCTACTGATTAAAACCGTTGTTTACAAATGTTGTGATCTGTAGTCTTAAGAAAGAGCATATAAAGTAGAACATCCGAGCAGTACTCTTGGGAATAACCAACTGTGAACTGAAAAAGCTGCCTCGTAGCCAATGCTGGAAAGAGGATGCACTTTCTCTTAGAATTACTCCAGGATACATGTTACATCTTTTCTCATTCTCCACTTAAAAGTCCTTTTCATGTCCTGTGGCTCGTTTCCATGTTTGTGCACTCCTTTCGGAGCCAGCATGTAGCCCTCACCCTGACACAAGCTGCAGCATTTATGTCTCTCCACGTTCAGAACCTTCTTGAGAGTAACCTTGTCCCAGAGGAGTCTCTAGCCTGGAAGACTGTCCACAAAACGGGCAGTGGAGCGCTGGACTTGAGCTGCCCAGCAGCCTAAAGGAGTGGAGTGTATAAGCCATGTTTTCATCAGCTTCATGCACTGTCCGCACTTTTTCCTGTCATCTGGAAACCCTGATCTAGCCAATTAGAGGATGGAGGTGAACTGGTAGCAGATTATCAGAGAAAGCTGTAGAGAAAATTCCCCAAGAGAAGATAATATCAGAAAGTTTAAAGCTGTCCTCTCTCTCATTAAGTACCTTTTACCTGAGCTTAGCTGAGAACATCAATAGTGTGCTTATGAGGAACACTGGCACAATCATATATTACTTACACAGGGTGTATCTGTTTCCTGTCATATTTGTAGCTCATAAATACTTAACTCTATTGATATACCCCGCAGAATATAGCTAGGGATTAACACAAGGACTATACAACTGCCATGGTGCCCAGTGGAATCTATAACAACTTTATGTTAAGGAACATGTATACCTCGTTGTCTTCATATAAATGACAAATGCTTCCTGCTTTTTTTTTTCCCCATCTCTGCTGTGCTTTAGCTGTGTCAATACTGAAATGTTTGCTCTGCATAGAGATTGTTATTCCAGTTTGGAATTTTTATGAGACCTGGGCCCAGGCCTGACCTTTCTTACATGAATTCTGGCACTACCTCGCCATGAACGTTTCCTAATTGCTGATTACAGCTTATCATTACAAGAAGACACTTATAACCAGGGAATTGAACCAGTATGTTTGAATCTGTTCTGGGTCAGTTCCAGCTGTGATTGAAGCTGGTTTAGTTGAGCTCTGATTCTAAGCCAGTAACAGTTTATTGTTCAGTTCACAGACACTCAGCGCAGGCCTTTAACAAGGGGAAGTGTTAACCTCCATCGCCTCCCCCTCCATGAGCATCATTTTTAGTCCTGGACCTGTACTGCATTTTTTATTACCTTAAATTTAGCATAGGGGACCATGCTGCTAGTGAGGAAAAAAGTGATGCCAGGAATACAGGTGGGGCCAGCACTAGCCAGAGGAGTGGGAATGATTGAAGGGTCAGCTCATTGGCAGGTAAAGCCTCCTTGCTCTCCCTCGTAAAAACCCAAACCCATTACCAGTATATATCTCCCTGCCACTAGCTATAGTAGTGTAATTGCTGGAGGAAACTAAGGCTAGTGAACAACAGAGTTTTCCTCCACAAGAAACAGGAGTTAGAAGAAGCAGTTTACCTGTATCTCACCTTAGCGGGTCATCCCCAAGAGCAGCTGGTTCCAGGGAAGAAAGTTTGGGATCATCTGCTGGTGTGTAGTGTGGCAAGGACTGATGCAGGGCAGGTTGGTGGTTTTCAAAGGACTCTTAAAAGCAAGCTGTCCTCTTGTTGCACAGAACCTGCTAGGGGATGTTGCTTTTCAGCTGAACTGGTGTTCTGAGCTGGAAAGGTCTTTGTTTTGCTTCAGTTCCAGTCTGGGATCTGGGTTCAACAAAATTTTCAAAATAACAGCTTAAGTCTAGTTCCAGCTTTGGGAAACATTTTGAACCAGTTCATGGTTCAGGTTTAGTTTTACTTTTTCTCATAACAGAAGAGGGAGAAATATAACTTTTTTATTCAATCACTGACACTGATTTTAAACAAGAAACTGCAAAAATGTGTCAGATGTGCTCTATTCTTTGATAAGTTTTTATTTATAGTTAATAAAGTCAGCATCACGGATGATTTAATCATAGCAGAAGCCCCTGACATTGGCCTCAGTGCTCTGAGAGGACATTCACATGGTTCTTGGTACAAAAGCAAAGGCTTTGTGTCTTTTAGTTACTCTCTTGCCTCAGCCAAATTTCTGCTGGGGCAGCTTTGTTGTGAGGCATTCAGTTACATGCAAGAGGCTGGGTGCAGTGTGCTGCTGTCCCTGAGTGCAGATCCTGTTTGAAAGTCAAGCTCCTCTGTGTGCATCTGTGTGGTGTCCCAGGCCTGGCCTATGCTTCTGTTGTTTCAACTTGTCTTACTGAGTAACTTTTATCTCGCTGCTAATGGTGCTCATTCTCACCTGAGATCATGTGAGCATTGTCCTAACCCTGGGACTAATACAACCAATTTATGATTCTGCTTTGTTTTTTTTTCTACAGATGGCTGTAGAAGGGACCCTGGGAAATGCATGCCACTGACGCTGATTTCAATCCCTGGTAAAATGGACTGTAAGTCCATCTCGGAGAGAAAGGTCACTGAGCACATGGTGTCAGACATGATCTGTTGGGAGTCATCATGGCTTCTGCAGAGGGAAATGCTGCCACACTGCCCTGCTCTACAGCATGTAGTGTGCAGGTAAGAAAGAGCCAGTGGAGATACCAAACTCAACTTTTAAAAAGCCTGTGGCAGTTTTCCTCACCAAACACATCAGCACTGATTCTGGAAAAAAGTTCTTTTACAGATTGAAATCTGATAAAAGGATATTAATCAAAGGGTAAGGTATAACCAGGGCTTTTCAGGATGGGGAAAAGTTGGTGGTGTCATCTCCCAGGGATTGGTGCTGGGATATGTTCTGTTCAACGTTGTCATTAGTGACCTGGAAAAGGGAGTGAACAGTTAAATCTCCAGGTTTGCCATTACTGTACTCTCTTGGGTTGCTAAATGTTGTGCCGGTGGTGAGGAAGTCCACAAAGACATCAGAAAATTGAATAAATGGTTGAAAAGCTGGCAAAAGAGCTTCCATGTAGATAAATGTAAATGTAGAAAAATAATCTCAACTGCCTATGCAAAGCTGAGCTCAGAACTGACAGGTACAACACAGGAGAGAGATTTTAGCGTTGTCATTGACAGTTCTCTGAACTCATCAGCCTCATGAACTGTGACAGACAAAAAAGCCAGCAAAATCTTGGGCATCAGCAGGAATGTTGGTACAAGACAGAGGGTATAATTTTATCATTGTACAAAACTTCAGTGCGCCCACATCCTGGTGTAGAATTCTGGTCTCCACATCTCGAAAAGGACACAGTCAACTTAGAGAACTGTCTTATAAGGAGAGACTACTAAGTCTCCAGTTTAGAGAGGCGAAGGGGGGGTGGGTAGGGAATGATCAAGGAGGAAGGGAAATGATCAAAAATTTGCAAAACCATGAAGGCAGAGGATGAGCTGAAGTGCTATTCACCAAATCTCACAATGCTAGAACTAGAGGCACAGATCAAAAGCCAGGAGGATCATTTTACAATAGGTTAAAGGGGGTACTTCTTGTAAGACAAGTAGTGAACTTCTGAAACTTGCTGTCATATGTGAATGTGGATGATAGTTAGATTGCTGCTATCTTCTTCCTAAAGTCAGAGATGACATACTGCATGCTGCATACATTTCCTATTAGTTCTGTTGGAGTGCAGTATTTATGCCATGAGAGCAGAGAGACTGGCAGAAATGAGATATTTTTTTTTTTCTTGTTCCCTATAAGGACATGATGTTCAGCTGTTGAACACAGTTAACTCTATAGGGATATATACAGATATAGATACATATATATAGTTCCCTCTAGCTCTTCTGTTAGGGAAGTCCCCTGCCCTCCCACATAAATATACTAACTCTATAACTGCCTCCTCTCCACGGTTTCCACAAACCAAACACGAGCCGTCCTCTGGCTAATGAAATCTTAGGATTTGTGGCTGCCAGCAGGAGGAGGCTTATTGACATTTCACCAGTTTTTTGTTATATATGACATTGGGGTTTTAAGCTGTGGTTTTGCTTCCTCATGGAGTGCTTCTGGAGACAGAATCGTGGAACAGTTTGATAGCGTCAGCAGTCTGGCAAATCTGTACCTTCTCCACTTAGATGTACATCTAATCATTTCTCTCTGGGAGGCTATTTCCAAGTTCATTGTCGGGGAAAAAAATGATCAAATATTGTCTATTTTGGTTGCTTCCATGGGAGCAGTAAGAAAGCAAGGAAAGATGCACGTCATCTTCCCTGGTAGAATTTTACACTATATCTCAGGGTCTGGAATGGTCAAGGGAGAGCGAGCTGTGAGCTGTTACTGTGAACAGGAAAAGTGTCCTTCATGGCTGATCAGCCATCAGCTGGAAGGTTTTGAATCCCTTATTAACATTTGTTACTAGTAAGTGCTGCTTCCAAGGAAGGTAGGGTGCTTACCACCTGTGCTCATGGTGGCATCATCAGCTGGTACACAAGTAACTCCATCTCACGTTTGCTTATGCAGGCTTTTTCACCTTTTGCCACAGAGCTTTGTGATATTGGTGTGCTCTTTAACCCCAACAGCTTCTGGTCACAATAGTAACTCCTTCTGTGCTGAGCTAAGAGAGGTCTTGTTGGTGCTCACCTGCCCAAAATAGCCCTACATGCTGTCACTTCCAAGTCGCATTCCTGCATTGTACTCTGTACAAAACCACGTGGTCTGCCAGCGTGGTAGCACAGGCCAGTTTGAACACATTTTACCTCCACAGCTCTGGCTTCATATCTGGGTCTGGATGTGATTCAAGTTGTTGGATTTAATTAGAAAGTTGTGTCTATTTTGGGGCCTACTTAATCGACTTAGCAATAGTCCCTGTACCCAGACCCTGTCCTGCTGTCAGCATAGGTGTCTCCTGATAAATCTCAAAGTGCATTTTTGGTCACTGGAGAGCAGTTAAAATTAATATTTGATAGGTTGCATTATGTCATGCTACTGGCTGCTGCTGCTATAGGTACATTAAGAAGAGAGTAAGTAAAACAAGGTGTAGCAAGTCATCTAGTGTTAGCTGGGACTTCACGCCATGTAAGGCGTAGAAACGTGTCAAATAGATCTTTTCAAGTGCAGTTTATGCAGTTTTTTTTGCAGAATGTGTAAGAAATGGTCACTGCAAGCATTTTTTTTAGTATATGCCTCTCTAAAAGCAGGAATGCTTTGGAGTGAAAGGGACAGTTGCAGTAAGTTTTTCCAAGTGATGCAGTTGGCTGGGAACCAGAAGACAGCACCGTTCCTTGCTGCTCGACTGCCCTGCGGTGTCAGCTGGACCATGTGGCTTCACTTCTCCGAGTATAGTTTCTCCATCTGTAAAATGAGAGCACTGCAGAGCAATTAAAATCTGTGGGTGAAGGGACTCACGTAGGAGCTGCATGTTTTATGCTACCGTTAAGGTAATACAGGCAATTGTACTGTAAGACAGTCTGTGCATCTAGAAATTATCTTGCTGTCATTCACACCTACTTCACCTCTCAAAAAGGTATCAAACACTCTATTAACACAATTTTTAATTATCATCATCACAGGCAAAGATCTGTGTCACATAATTCTCTCTTTGTCAGGATATAGGTCACCTAGCCAATGAAATTGCTAAGAGTATGAAAAAAGAGCAGTTATCCTGGTTGGGTTTGGTTTTTTTTCTTTTCTTAAAAAATCAGCTGGGCTGTAATCATATTTCAGAAGATCTCAATGTCTGTAATTCTATCCAATAGCCAGAAGCTGGTCTACAGAAAGATATTGCTTTTTGCATACCTCTTGCACAGAACACCACTCAGTCTGCCTTAATCATCTCCTCTAGCTAAAAGATTTAAAGACAGTCTCCTGTCTTAAAAAAGCAGATATGTCAGAATGCCCCAACTTTCTTGTCTGCCTTGGTGGTGGGTTGGAAGGTTAGAGTTCCAGCTGACGCCACAGACACCTCTGTGTTACTGCTTTACATCAAAAAAAGGAAAAGAATTGCAGCTTTTGATACGTGTTGTCCTTGATGCTAGTGCTGGGCACAGTGGCCTGTCACAAACAAGTGAAAAGAAAGATTTCATATTTATTTTCTTTGACATTTTATTTGTGGGGGTAGGTTTCTTGAATGTTAAAGAAAATTAGATCATTGCTCAAGATTTCTTTTTTGATGTTTATTTTTACCTTAGCTTCTGTGGGACACAGCACAAGCCATTTGCAGAGCAGAAATCACAGTTCCCAACCAGCTCTCCCATACTTTGTGTCCAGCCTTCCTATTTGTCAGTGATGGTGAAAAGTTTAATGTTGAATCTTGTTACAGTAGTTTGCAAAAGTGGCTGTCCTCGAGAAAACTTATGTCATGCATTTTTCAATTTTTTCAGCTTTATTCTGACAAGTATAAGCATTTTATTTACAGCACTCTCCTAATATATAGCACAATAGTTGCTTTAAGAGTTTTGGGGCTTTTGCGTTAGTCTGCTTAATACAAAGTTCTGTAGATAAGTTATAATAAGTTAAAATGTGATCCTTTAGCAGTTATGGGTTATATTGATCTTTTTTGTACTAGTGTGTAAAATCTCCATTCCCGCAGCCAAAGAAACACAAAATTTGTTCTCAGTAATTCTGCTACGGAGACAACCTACCAGATAAGTAATAGAGTATGAAAGGGTGTTTTATAATTTTGTTTCATGTTAAAGTACTTGCAAAAATATATTAAGTTCAGCTACATGACAGGAAAAATTGTTCCTACTAATTTCAGTGTGACTCGTAGTGATCTGTACCCGAGAAGCTGCCTAGACAGGCAGACAGCTATGTGCAAGGCTTTCCACAGGTTCCTCGTCCTGCAGGTGTTAATCTATTGACAGTTCCTGTGTGGTGGGGGTTTTTGAATGGGGACTTGCAAACCCCCACTTTGATTTTCAGAGAAAACAAACACATAAAAATCAGATCAGATTTCATCTTTCTTGGGTGAATATGTAGTACCAAGTAGCTTCAAAATTTATGCTTGCTGTTTTTCACATCCCTTTTGTGTCCCAATATCTTGGTCTAACCATACCGTATCTAAATCAAGACTTAGAAAAAAGGGGTAATGGAAGGGGCGTGACAGATGCGCTCCCCCTGAGAGCCTAATACTGATCTGCACTGGTCAGGTTGCTCCACACAACATAAAGCAGAGGAAAGGACCAGGAGCCCATAGGCTTCAGGAGTACTTTGTCATTCAGAGATACCCTCTGCCCTGGGGGGCAAAACTGGCTGCTGTTGGTGAAGTCTCTTGTATGGAAGTAGAGAGAAAAAAATATGACGAAACTGATGCTACAACTCCACTGTGCACACAAGGTGACAAAAAGAAATGAGCAGCACCAGAAATCCATCCTCTGATGTGCACAGGCAAATAACATATTTCTTTTTTAAATGTTCATGATATCCATTGTCAAGACTTCCTTCTGGGAAAGGAAAATGAAACTGTAAAATGGAATCATTTTATGAAGTGAAACCCCAGAGGATATATTTTGGAATAGATCCTTTCAAGTAAAGGGGGCGGTGCCAGCTGAAGTGGCTGCCCCACACTGAAACCAAATCTCGGCAGCTGGCGCAATGCACAGGTCATTCACGGTGCCTTCTTTCCTAGCAGAGCTGCATTCTGATGGACTACTAGGGAAAGCAATTTCCAGTCCTGTGCGATCTCTTTTTGCGAATGTTCTGTCCTCAGAAATAGTGGAAGGTTTATGGAAATTACAGTGGATGCAACCAAATAGTTAGTGCATGCACAATAAAGCAGTGATTGCAGGTACCAAGGAAAATTAGGCTCTCTATAACTCATGTCACTCTTTGCAAGATAATTCCAACTGTTGTCCTTGACCAAATCTGTGCTGCTGAGCATTTGTCCAGCTGGCTGCTGCCTTAAACCCCAGTGCTGGCTCCATTCCAACGGGGAAGCGATTTCCATAAGCATATCATTTATAAAGTGCTTTGGAATCATTCAGGATGAAAGATGCTATGTAAATGTCATGCACTGTATTACATTTAAGACATTAATAACATTTTTTTCTGTTACTTCACCTATCAGATATACTGAGGATGGAGAGCATGTTATGCATTTTTGGGCCACGGCAGTTTTAAAAAAAAAAAAGTGTTATGTATTGTTCACAGAGCTAAGCTCTCCTTGACGCTGCTGATCAGGTGCTAAAGCAGCAAGTGCTTCCCCTCCCATTCACACGTCAGATCAAGATTTGTATTTGGCATCATGTACAAGGCAAGACAGCAGCTAACTCCATCCCCCCGGAATCTGTAGTTTAGAGGGAGATTTAATCCCCTCAGCCGCTCCTCTGGCTGGTACAAATGCTGCCATCAGCTGCAAGTCTTCGCAGGAGGCACAGACCTGTTTGAAGGAAGCAGCTGTGTGTTCTTTGCCGCATGTCCTATGCCCCCAGCAGCCCGCGCTGCTTGTTAGAACTGCTGCAGCGGCAGAAGCCCTGAGCAGGAGCCCCTTGCCAGCACAGAGCTTGGGCTTCGGGAAACTTGGCCCTTGAGTTGCAGGTAGTCTTGCTGCAAACCTCCCCAAAGTGAAAAATGAAGGATTCCAGCATTTTTGAATACTTTTTCTGTCTGTAGGATACTCTGAGAACCTCCTTTCTGGGTTATTTTTGGTTTAAAAGGAGAAATGTATAGATACACCAGAAAAATAAAACCACAGCCACGGAGTCATCCAAACAAGAGGAGTGGTTTCTCTGCTTTTTGTTGTTTGGGGTTTATTTTAACCTCAAGAAATGGTTGCCTGGGATTTTAAGTTTGGGATGGAAGTGTTGGTCAACTTTAATTCTCTGCAGTCTGCCTCCCTCCTCCCGAGCTGTAGAACATCAAACATTGGAGGGCAACGGGGACCTGTGTTGTTTTAATCTCAGACTAAACGGTTCTTTTGTTTTGTTTTAAAAATGAGCCCTTAACTTCTGTAAGCTCCATTCTTCTCCAGAGCTTTGCAAAAATAAAATACATTGAGAAGGAGGAGCCACAATATGACAAAAGTAGTGGTTTTATTGAAAGAGAGCTTTGTGGTATTTTGCTTTTGAAATGTGTTTAACACAGAGTTTAAGGATTGGCAATTTGTTTAAAGAAATGGGTAAAATATTTAAAACCGCCACTTTATTTAAACTATTGTGCCTCCTTCAGTAAACATTCAGTACATGACTGAACCCTGTATGAACTTGTGCTTGTTGCTGGTTAAATAGATTCTGAGCTTAAATGAAAAGGGGCTGCTATTGAGAACAGGACAAAAAAGTTGCATGTGCATTTTTTTTTTTATTTGCCCACACACAAGCTCTTACCCCCCAAAATACTGCATTCACAGGATCTTTTATTAAAACACCATTTTTTTTTTCCTAGGCCTCAAAGTACTAAACTGAAAGCAAGCTGTTAGCAGAAATGAGTAATTATTGAAGCTCTAACAGGCAGCTTTCATTGAAGTTGATTACAGCAGCCATATAATCACTTTTACGGATGCTGTAATCACAGTAGCAGGGAATGCTTGACTTGGTTCTTATTGTTTTCACTCAGGGTGGAGGTAGGGGGCCTGCAAGAAACCCGTTTTACCACCTCAGTACAATTTCTGCTGTAAAGGAAATCTACACAGCACTGAATGAAGCAGAGAATCATTTATTCTTTCTTTATTAGCATTTTCTCCTCCCTCACAGGAGAGTCTGTTGGAGTCAGGAAATTGCTGTTATTCAATATGCAAGCCAGAGGTTGTAATGACCATTTGGGAGGGTATGACCAACAATTACAGCCCTTAATGAATAGGAGTAATCTAGTTGAGACTAAACACTAGTAGCAACTCTGGTGTTGTCTCTGGTTAAATTAAAAGAACAGCAATGCAAAGGAAGTTAACAAGAATTAATTAGTTAGATCGAACTGAAAACCTACTCATTAGTGATGTTATAGGCAAAGTAAAAGCCTATCTTCAGTGCAATTAGGTAGACAAATGAATTGTACAACTGACTGATTCACACCTGCTAACAGCTAAGGGCTATAGCTGATATGTATGGGATCCACTTTTTACAGTTCATGCATACTTGCATAGTTTAATGGATCTTGCATTCCTGAATTAGCCTTCATTCCTTCACATTTCATTTGTGTATTCGATCCAAACATTAAAGTGTTGCTTATAGATTCTGACGTGATGTGGCTGTCTACAAGACAGCTTTCGGAAGGGTCCATAGAATCATAACGTCTGCTTAAACTGCACTGCCGTACGGAATGGGTCTTGGTTTGCAGACTTTTCTTGTTAATTTTTTTTTTTAACTATTTAAGGATTTGTGTACTTGACAAGCTCTTGGTAGCGTTGCAAGTGGACAGATGTACAGAGAAAGATCATGTCAGCTGTTAAAAAAATATCCCAGGATTCAGGATTTTGACACTAAGGTGAAGAAAAGAATTAGGAAGTCAAGGAAAAAGGCAAAATCCTCAGAGCTGTGGAGTAGCCATTAGGCACCTGCAGGTCTCACTGTCATCAGAAGATGCTGTGTTTGCAGAGCAGTCTTGGGGATTCATGAAATACAACCGTGATTGCGGTGATCAGAAGAGCACAAGAAGGTTTTTTTCCTCTCCTCATCCTACGTTTCCTTTTCCTGCTCGTGACATTAGTCCTAAGCTTAGGCAATGCCTGTGTGGGAACGGGGGAGCAGAACTAGACTGCAGTATCCGGCATACCCTCCCCTGTTCCTGCTGCCAAGTGGGTTGGGATTCAGAAGACACAGTGGTTAACTTGTACACTGTGTTTTTCAGGGGGCAAGCTGAGAAACCACACAGTGTACTCTGATCCCTCTTTCTGCTGGTATATTCTTCATTCCAGGGTCTTATCTTGGAATTTTCTACTTCCACAAGGACCCGCAGGTCTCTAATTCTCTGTGAGGATACCACAATTTCCAGTCCAACTCTATGTTAGGAAGAAATTAATTTACTTCATTGCCACGCACTCATG
This sequence comes from Gorsachius magnificus, assembly GCA_034008185.1. Lineage (NCBI taxonomy): Eukaryota > Metazoa > Chordata > Aves > Pelecaniformes > Ardeidae > Gorsachius > Gorsachius magnificus. The sequence goes on along the minus strand of CM067085.1, from coordinate 73,674,835 downwards.
TTGTGGACTTAACTCTTTTGGCCCTGTTTTGACACAGAATTTTGTTCTAAAGTGCTTTTATTTGTGAGCAAGATTGCTCAAAAGCAAGGCAGGCATAGTGGGAAGTGCATCTGAACCTCAGTTTTTTTGAACAAAGCCTCTTCTTTTTAATATGTCACGGTTTATTTTATTTTATTTATTTATTAGCCATCTATCTTAAGGAGAAAATTCCCATAAAGTGAGAGAGTTTGCACTACAGAATAAATAGCCTCTCTGGCTTGGCCAGTTTCAAACTCTTGTTTTCATTTTAAAGGGGGAGGTTTGAATATAAAGTACTTGATTTAAAGATTTTTTATTAGATCTTAACAAATGACATCTCTTATTTACACACAAGAGACTGACTCCCTAAAAAGCTGCCTGGATATGTAAATCTACCAGTCAGATATACACATAAAATGGATTTTTTGGACTGAAAACCCAAGTAAATGTACCTATTACAACAGAAAGACCCCTTTGAGTCCTCTAAAAGCTTTTTTGGTGTATGGCTTCAATGTATGTTTATGGGTTTTTTTTAAACAAATGGAGTCAAATCCAGGTTTAGTATAATTCTTTATATGTGTATATATATTTGTAACCCTAGCTTTCACCCCAAATTAGGGATAGACGCACTACCATTGTGCTAATGGGAACTGTATTGACAGAGGTCACTGTTGCTTTCCTACAGCTAGTTCCCTAGCAGGAGCAAAAGTCGCCTCTACTAGAAGGAGGCATCTGAAGATGTTTCGCTTCGCCGCAGACATTTCCTCTATCTTTTGACTTCAGGCTCCAGCTTGTGGGGGGCTGAGACTTGGCACAGGGCTGGGTCTCTGGGAAAATCTCACCTTCCAGCAGCCTTTCCAGGCTCCAGCTTCCCCTGGAAGGGCCCAGGGCATTTAAGTGATGAGGAGCTGCAGGAAGCCGAGGGCTTCCATCAGTGCCTTCCCTCCCCAAGTCTCGTGGGTGCAGCCAAGTCGAGCGAGGGGTTCGAGCAAAACTGTTCTAAAGATGCATGAGAACATTCGAACCCAGTATGTTTCTTATGTTGGGACAAGGCTGTAGTCGTTAAAAGTGGCCAAATGGATTTTTATCAAGGTTTGTTTTTAATAAAGTTATTTCCTTGCTGACAGGCAGGTTTTAACCTTCTCGAAAGAGGGGTTTGTAATAGAAATGTTGACACAACCTCCCTCTAGGGGTGCAGTTGCATTGCTGCAATAATAGTGTGTGGGCAATACAGTAATAGGGCACTGACCCATAACTGACAAGAAGCAAGGCTCCAACTGCATTATAAAGGTCATTCTCTTATTTGTGAAAATGAAGTATATTTTTTTTTTGCTCTACTCCCTGAGTTTTCTGTTCTCTCCTCTCTCTCACACCCCCACCCCAAATCCAAACACTTTCTATTTTTAATTCACTAGAGTGTTGAAATTTTTAAGGCTATTTTAAAAAACCTTAAGTACAGAGATTAACCCTGACTCTTTTACCAGCTAATCTGTGTTCAGCATAGGACACACAAAAAAAAACACCAAGAAAGGAAAGCCATTTTTGCAGTTTTTAGGAGGACACCAAAGTTAGCTAGGGTAGTCTCAAGGTTGCTCTAAACTACACCTGTCTGTGGCGGTCAAGGGGCATGCTGCGAGCCAGTGGGAAGGGAAAACGACTCTGAATCTCTTCCCCCCTGATCTCCGTTGTCATCTTCAATAGCATAGGGTAGGCCTGAAGCTATGAAAACCGCCAGCATAGGAACTAAACCCATTTGAACTCTGTATGTACAGCCTCTCTGAAGAAAAGCGACCTTCAGTGATTCTCTTGCCTTATAACCTTTTTCTTTCAAATGTTTAGGAAGGAGCACTACACACAGCAGAGACCAAATGAAGGGGCTATGTGCTGCAGTCTGCCTGCATGGCACCATCAAGGTGCCTTCTAGTATCTGAGAACAGTAACCACAATAGTTGATGTCATGAGACTGATTAAAACTAACTGCCCTGCCTGTGAGGTAGAACATTAATTGAAAATGTGCAATTTGTACAATAGGCAGTAGTTAATTATCTGCTTCTTTGAACTGCTTGGTGTTTGGGATGGCTCTGCCTATGGGGACCAGAGACATGAAACAAAGACGCCGGCAGTTCAAATAGGTAGTTGATACCATTTAAATGAGTAGGAGCTGTCTAAAAAAAAAAAGTCTGTTTAATTCTTAATGTAATTTTAGGTCTAGTTTATAGTAATACTAGTTGAGGTGCAATCGCCCTATATAGGGGTTGTTTTCACTTACACAAGATGGCCACCTTAATTTATTCTAAGCATCAGTATTAAAACCTGTTACTTGCTCTGTAAACAAATTCTTTTCAAGTGATCTAAAGAAAAATCATTTTCACTTAGTCACGGTATAGGCATTTAGAGTCAAAGATAAGCATTTCTGACTTAACCCAGTAGAGAGCAGTGGTGTGTATACACACCAGACACATTATGATAACATTCTTTTAATACATAGAGCCTTGGTTACTTCATTTGGGGGGCTTGAGGTTTTTTATCCTCCCCTGTTTCTTTTTGAGTATAACACGTAGTTTGCAGGCACAAACTCATACACACTGACGCATACAAATTTAGTAAAATGCTTTATTTATTGGAATTCATAACCAAATTCTTCTTTATTTTCATCTATCAATGACAACCACATGATTGCTGCTGAGTAAAATGTAAAATATCTATAAACTTTGTCATCATTAGATTCCAAGGATAAAAGCACAAATATTTGACTTAAACATTTATTTACTTCCTAATTCTATGGTAATTTTTTATGTGTATCTCTCTAACTGTATCTGCCTACACAATGAGTAAAGTGTTCATCCATTGTTATCGTTGTTAAGATCAGCACACAGTTAATCAATCACAGAAAATTGTTTTATATCGTATGCAAAAGATTATTAATGCCTTATTGTGTAAAAGCTTACCTAAGCTGATGTTCTCAAAACTGAAACATTTAATCACATTTGTCATATTTTGGGGGTTTTTGCTGAATATACAAGACTGTGTAACACTAATTAAAAGAGCGTGCAACAAAGAACACACTGGGAATATACTGATGAAGAAGACAGATGCACAGGGAGTGACTTCAGTGGAAATGATCTAAACAGTGATTTGGGGGTAAAGGAAGAAAGATCAGGCCAAAGCGGAACCTCTGTATCTAAGGTCATCAAAATGTCTTAGTAGTTTGAAGTCTATGTTGGATCCAAAACTGAACAGGAACTACTAATATACATCCAAAATCTCCCGAGATTTTGGCCCATGAAACAGCTGGTCTAAGGTGCTCAAATACAACAGTGATGAGTAATGTGTGAGCATGTGGGAAACTTGATGAGCCTCATGAAATTTCTGTTATGAAGGAAATCTTGAAATGACAACCTACGAGTGTTGTTAATTCTGCAGTTGAGCTCTACTCCTGCTCCACTGTCAAACCCTGCCTTAGGAGAGGACTGTGCTCTGTCAGTCCTGCTGCTCGGGTGCAGGAGTGGGGTACAGCAGTCACATCACACATCCTAGCTGCCTTCATCTGAAAGGTCGCCCCGCTCACTGTCTCTGTTGCTGTTGCTCCTTAGTGTTTCGTTCCCTGGGCTGGGTGGTGCTCGGTATGAAGCCAAGCCAAGCAGAGTTTGTGTTACCTGCTGGGGAAGGGTGATCCGAAAAAAAGCAGAGGTGATTTTTCCAGCTCCTTTCATTGAGTCACATACAAAGTTTTGAGGGTTTATTGGATCCTTGGATGTTTCTGTATTTGTTTTAATCTACAGCTGGCTGATATGGGGAGACTTGGTTGCTGGTCTCTGCTCCTTGAGGTGCCTGTTTCTGTTTGAGGAGTGTTTCTGAACTGCCTGTTCATGGAGGAGCAGGAGGCTGGGGCTTGCAGGGGAGCACCCTGCCGGCATGCTGCGCAGCATGGCCAGCTTCATTCGGTGCCTGGGGCGGGGTTATCAGCGGCAAAACAGCACCAGTGCTGGCCAGTGAGGTTCTGCCGCTCACCCTGCCTCTGCAGAGCCCTGGAGAGCTGAGCTTGCTGCTGGCCCCTGCCATACAGGGAGTCCCAGGATGTAGGGGGACAGCAGCTGCTAGTGGGGAGAAGGGAGACGGAGGGAGGCGGCTGTGAAGTAAATCACCCAACCCACCTTCCTTGCTCGGGTGGCACGATGGGGCTCAGCCCAGAGCAGGGCTTTCCCTACCAAGCGCCACTGACAAATCAGCAGCTCAAACCGCTCAGCCCTTCTGGGTGCACTCCGGGTGGGAAACAACGACAGGTCTGGCAGCAGGAGCTCGGCACAGACACGAAGGCAACGGCGTTCAGGCAGCCAGCATTGCCCTCGCTCCTCCGCTGCTCCCCCTCCTTCTGGCTGGTGTCGGGGCTCTCTTCCTTTCCCCCTGCGCTTCCTCTCTTCACAGCATTTTGGCAACTAAGTACCTAATTAGCAGGCTAAGGCTCTCGGACAGAAGAAACTGAATCACTGACTTTTTATTTCCACAACCGTTTGAGGCCATTACAGCAGTACTCGTTCCCAGCCCTCTGCTCTCCTCCACTGCTGGTACGGGTGTTGGTGCGCTGATCAGGGGAATGGTGCCAGCTAAAACTCTCCCAGGAAGAGAGTGTGCTTATTTTGAATGTAGAGTCACGGCTGCACAGGCAACGGTGCAGGAATGAGAATCAGCAGCCAGCAGGCGAGTGGTGGCTTGAGTTCATGGCACGGTGGCATTTGTAGGCTACCCCATTCAAATATAATGTGCCGTAGGGTCATTGAATGCAAAGTTACCTGGGAATGAGTAATACCATCTGTGTCTATGGAAAGGGCAACTGTGCTCAGGAAAACACCAATTCAGGAAAAGTTTTAGGCACTGATCCTGACCTCCAGGTGGCCAAAGTGGCTACTGCAGTCCTTATTTTAGAAACAGGGGAGCAGTGAGCAATACGGGGGAGATTTTACCTTTGTGCTCATTATTATGAGGCTGTGCTGGGAATCTGTGTTCAGCTTTGGTGTTCCTATTTTAATAAGGAGGTTAAGTGCAAAAATACACTACAAGTTGATTAAGGACTGCACAAAATGTTTTACAGTGAGTGGGCCTTCACAAACTCAGTATATCGGAAAGATGATTGAGAGATAACAGTGTACTGTATGTTCCAGGAAAAAAGCATTTCCAAGTGTTACACTGTATAAGCTAGTAGAGAAGGGCATAACAAGGACCGGTGGTTTCCCAGACAAAGCATGACAGTCTAATTACAAATAAGGCCCATACTTTTAACGATGAAAGTGATTAACCACTGGGAGAGGTTACAACAGAAAGGATTACACTCTGTAACCCTTGATTTCTTTTGCAGCCAATATCCAACACCTGGCAGGTAGTGCCATTTAAATGCAGTTAGCATTCCCCTGTGCTCACCTTGATCAGGGTCTGGCATCTGCATCTTCCATTTACCTGTTCAGAATTTCCTAAGCTGTTGCTGGAAAGTAGCGTGACGCTGCGGAAGAGCCTGAAATGCGTTACTAAAAGTTCCTGTGAGTTTTGCTAGTCTTAACTCCGTGCAGTTCTGGCAATTAACAACTCTGGAGGGCTAAAAGATTGGTTGCCTGTAAGGTTTCTGGTTAAAGGAACTTTAATTTCCACAGTGACATTTTGTTTCTTTGCAACTGGGACTTGCAATTTTATCCGCATGAAAATAGGAAAATCTTACAGATAATATGTGGAAACAAAACCTGCTGCGGAGTTACTGCCCTGCAAGATGAAGTTCCTGTTCTTTCTTTTATCAGTAGTTAATGTGATTATTAAAATGTTACATCAAAATTAGAGTAAACATTTCCTGGGAAAAGTCACATAACTTCAGTGTGAGAGTGGTCCTCTTTCAGGTTTTGTTATGAGCATTTGACTTTGCAAATAGTTTTCTAATTTTTTTTACCCCTTGGAACTGTCTGTGGGAGGTTTAGTTTGTTTTTTCTTCTCTGCTCTTCTGTTCCAAGTTGACATTTTTGCAACTCTACTCTGGTGCGGTATATTAGCTCCACTTCTCACTGCTCCAATATATTTTGCTTGGGATAGACATGCATATTTAATAACTAGGAGAAGGATTCTTTCTAGATGCCATAGAATTGGATTATCATCCCATTAGGCATGAGGCCTCATGTAACCAGGGACACTTAACTTTTGACCTTTGTGAGAAAGATCATTTAATTTAACCGCTCTTTGTATACAGCTGAACCAGGTGAATCTGGGAAATTCTCAACTCAGTTTTATGTTTGTTTAACAAATCAGGAAGGGCTTTTAGCTGGAACAGCTGTGATTTTCATCTCTTTTGATACTATCCTAATACATCCTCAAATCCCTGCCTAAGATTTATGTCCCGTATATGGGAAGAATTGCAAGGAGATAGACAGATAGATTAGATAGATAACACTCAACTATATGATATGCCTAGATGTTTATCAAAGCTCTGTAATGACCGTATAAACCTAGATGATAACACAGATTTGGCTATGGCTCAATCCTTAAATTTAAAATGAAAATGTCATTTAAAACCCAAATGAAAGAACACATTTAGCTACACTTTAACAGTACACAGCAGGTTTGGGGCATATGTGGGTGGTATGTGAGAGTTTCAGACCTCTCTATCTGTACAGCAAATGTACGGTGGGCTGTCCCAGCCCACTAAGCCTGTGTAAGTACAGGCAGCACAGATAAGCACATCCAGGCATGTGAATGGCCTTTGTACTTCCTGAAATGTGTCAATGATTGCCCAGTACAGCCTACAGGTTAGCTGACAAATTGCAAAATTTTGTTAACAGCAGTTATTTGAATCATTACTGGAAAGCAGCTAAGGACATGGCTAGGTTCATTCACGAGATCCAGATTTCCTTTGGGGCTATGGGGAAGAAAAGGGAAGAGACAAAGTGACAAGCAAATTTATTTTTACCATCTTGGTATGTTTGTTTGCAGGTTTACTGGAAGCACAAAGAGTCTTCTCAATGGTTTTCTCAATGTCTTAAGCACAAGTTTGTCTTTAATAAACAAATTATACGACTGTGGACATCAAAGTGGTCCAAAATCCCATATATTAATATAAAAATCTGTGTAGAACTTTGTGGAAGCAGTGACATTTCTTTGGAGTTTCCTTCAACTATTTAAAATGCATTCAATGCATTATGTATCTCAATGGAAAACATCATGTCCCTGAATTATTTACATCTATTTCCTAATGAGGAAATTGGGTTTTCTTCTCTGACTGCCAGCAGTAGCTTTCTGGTAGTGTGCTGTTTCATCCAGTAAAGTACCTAGGTACATTTTCTCTGGGATACCTAGCATAGTTCATAGCTTCATTTTTACACAAGCATCTGAACACTGAGTAAATGACAAATGCAATTCATATGGCCTATTATATTCTTTTTGCTCTTACGAAATGAGTGGGAGCCCCATATGCCAGATAATTATTTGTCCATTCTGCTTCCATCTTAGAAACTATTGAAAATTTCTTGCAAGATTTTCCAAGGGAGAGCTTCCTTATTCATGGATATGATGCTCTTCAATAATGAACTTCCCTGTGAAGTCTGGATACTTATACCTCAAAGTACTTGATTTCAAAGCTGGACCAAGCAGCGGAAGACATTTTATAAGTGGCTAAAAAAGGAAGTCTATCCATCTTTTTCAAGTGCCTTGAGAAAACATTTACTTACAATATTTCAAATTTTTTCTATGTGAATAATCACAATGTGAATTATTTTATCTCTTTTTCGTTTCCATAGATGCTTCACTTCGTGGTTACTCCCATTGTTACACATTTTCTTTCTGGCTTTTGAAAACCTAGCAACAAATGGGTAAAGATTTTACCATTCATCCAGCCTGTAGCCTCCAGTCCAAGACATTATTAAATGTTGTTCAAATGTTTTCAGGTGTGGGTAATTCAACTGAAATTAATCCCTAGAGAATAATTTGTCTAATGGGCTAAAAGCTGGTGGCAAAGTATTATTTTGTTTCTTTGGTATGTGAATTTTGTTTGATTGATTTCCTAAATATTGAAAACTCACATCCAGAGATTTTGGAAATCGTTCGACTTATTTATAACAAATGAAACTGAGTTTCAGTCTTCTATAACAATATCTCTCATAGTGCTACAGGACATACTATTTTAATAGGTAAGCCAATAAAAATATTGAGCTTCTAACTGCTTTACTGTCTCTTATTTTAAACACAAACTAAACTTTATGGCCTTGATGCTATGCTTATCTAACTTTTGGCAAACACATGTCTTTGCAGGATTGTAGCACGTGTTGGTAGAGAAATATAAATCTAGCTTACAAGGGGCAAGTAGTGGTCTGCATGTGTACACATTGTCTGTCTTTTGTTCTCACCAGGACCACCATAGCTTTAACTGAGAAGAAGTATGCTATATAGAAATCTGCCCTGTGTAATGGCAAGGATGTAAAAAAAATGTTTATGCCCCCCAAAAAGTGGTGGGATCTATAGCCCAGCTGAAGTGCATCTACACCAATGCACACAGCATGGGCAGCAAACAGGAGGAGCCATTGTGCAGCAGGAAAACTATGACATAGTTGCCATCACGGAAATACGGTGGGATGACTGGCACAACTGGAGTGCTGCAATGGATGGCTATACACTCTTCAGAAGGGATAGGCACGGAAGGAGAGGCAGTGGGGTAGCCCTGTATGTTAGGGAGTGTTTTGATTGTCTAGAGCTTAATGATGGTGTCAATAGGCTTGGGTGTTCATGGGTAAGAATCAGGGGGAAGGCCAACAAGGCAGATATCATGGTGGGAGTCTGTTATAGACCATGCAACCAGGATGAAGAGGCAAGTGCAATATTCTATAAGCAGCTGGCAGAAGTCTCATGATCGCTAGCCCTTGTTCTTGAGGGGGGCTTCAACTTGCTTAGAAGTCTGCTGGAAATACAATAGAGCAGAGAGGAAACAGTCTAGGAGGTTCCTGGATTGTGTGGAAGAGAACTTCCTGACACAGCTGGTGAGGGAGCCAACTAGGGAAGGCACCCGCTGGACCTGTTGTTTGCCAACAGAGCAGGACTGGTGGGTGATGTGACGGTTGGAGGCTGCCTTGGGCATAGCAATCACAAAATGATAGAGTTTTGCTTCTTGGAGAAGTAAGGAGGGGGGTCAGCAGAATGGCTACCTTGGACCTCTGGAGGGCAAACCTTGGCCTGTTTGGGAGCCTGGCTGACAGAGCTCTTTGGGAGGCAATCCTGAAGGACAAAGGAGTCCAGGAAAGCTGGACATTCTTCCAGAAGAAAATCTGAAAGGTGCAGGAGCAGGCCATCCCCATGTGCCCAGAGATGAGCCGGTGGGGAAGACAGCCAGCCTGGCTGACCAGAGAGCTTTAGCAGGAGATGATGTATGAAAAAGCTTCGCTGTCATTCTTTTGTCCAGACTCACTCTGTAAGTCAGCACGTATACTTGTATCAGGTGGAAGAATTACAAATGCAGCATAAACACAATACAACAACCATAAGCTGCTAGGAGCTGCCAGCATTATTTATTCAGAACTTCTGGCCGTCCTGCCTTGGATGACCCAGCATTATCACACTCTGAATTTAGGAGCATTGGTTTTGTAATTTGCCTGTGCTGGATCTGAGTTTTCACAACATGTAGTTTACACAACAATACTACTTATAGATCTTTCATTTTTCTACAGAAATTAATTGCCTGTACCACAATGATTTATAGTTAGACTGAACATGATTATTAATTTTCATGATGATTGTACCAGTGGGCGGCAACAAATCTACTCCTGATAGGACCAGCTTTGAAATGCTGTGAAAACTAAAATGTCCATAAGGTAATAACACTAATTTTTACCTTAATCAACTTACAGTTTAAAAGAATTTAATATAGGGCACTTGTGCCTTGTGGGGAAACTTGTTTGAAACCTACTGTAAGGTGCTGAGTTATTTATGAGAATAATTATACGTTTGTTACTTGAGTTTGTACTGGGAAATCAGGGTCTGAAATTAGACCAAAATACCATTAAAAATGAAGTCAGTGTTGTGTATGTTAGAAACTCCAGCACTGAGGTAAATAATGTTTAACAGAGAAAAGAACAGCAGTTATCAGGAAATCTTTAACAGAGAACAGAACAGTGGTTATTAGGGAATATTAAAGCTTGGCAAACTCAGCTCATATTTTCAGGCTTGTTTCTGCTTAGTGATGCCTTTGAGCTAGAGTAGGATCACCCCAGTGTTTCTTGGAGCAACCTGAATGTGGGGGGAAAGAGTGTGCGCACAGCTATCCCTCTGGACTGACAGGTTTCTGCATGGCAAGGGCTGCCTTCCCCTTCCAGACTGGTTCTTAGCTTTGCTGAGCCATAGTCTTGGACAGGCCTCTAGCCTGTCTCCCTGACCCAACACCCAAGCCTGCACGCCACTGAGCTGCAGGCACAGTGTTTCTACCTCCCCTGGGCAGGAGAGATGGAGCCGGTCTCGCCCCCCTCCAAAGAAACTTGCTGGATGATCGCAAAGGATCCAGCTTAATGGAAGGTGGGCAGTTCTGCACACAGCAGTCCAGGCCTGTGGAGCAGTCATGCACCAAGCACAAATTTTAATGGTCAGGGATAATTTCTTAAAGCCTGTTGAGATGCAGCCTGGTGTGGAGGCCAGCAGGGGATCCTGGCAACGCCACTTCTAGCACTGATTTGCGCTCTGACTTTGGGAAAGTCACTTCATATTTCTGGGCCTGAGCGTCCTTATCTGCAGAACAGTACTTTTTCCCTTGTAAACAACTTTGATGTAAGGATGAAAACGTCTGCCTAAGAGACAAGTGGTGACGTTACTCAGGATGGATGACAGAGGTGTGAATTTTGGTTGTAGATACTTACGCACATTGTGCACATGGTCTGTTTTTTCTCTTCCAGTTTGAACAAATAATGTGTGCAAAACACCATCCAGCCTGTAGGGGTTTGCAAGGCCTTGCAGTTGGACTGCTGTTTACACAGGATTTACAAAGAGTCTGAAAATTTACCTGTTGTTCCTCTTACAGAATACAGGAGTACAGAGCTTAGTTGTGCTTTAGCTTCTCTCTGGGAGAGCTTGAAGAAGAATCACAGTGCATATATGACACAGTGTGATCAAATGCCAGAAATATTTTGTTCTTTTTTTCTTCCCGTGATTAGTGGCATTATGCAGTTATGCAAATAATCTGTTATTTATATCTAGACACATTATGCAGTTATGCAAATATTCCATAAATAATTAATATTTCCCACAGTTATTTGGGGGGAAATATTCCCCCAAAGCATGTAACATCAGCTGTTTAATATGCTGCGTGTATTGTACACATTTCTAGTTGTGTCGTACCTCAGGTACCTAGCTCGGTGAGGCTCCCACACTCCAGTGCACGGGCCAGTAGCAGTCTTCAGATTCCAGCAGGGCTGTGGCTGATCATATGGAGTAGACTGTTGTCATGTATTAGTTTAGCTCCTCTTCTGCCTTCTTTCCATCTGCTTTGTTTCAGTGTAAGCAATAGCAGAAGGCACTGCAATCCTGGTGTTTGCTTCAGAGCACCAGGTAGGTGGTGAGCTCAAAGAGAATTATTCATACCAACTACTTTTAAACATCTCACTGAACTGCAATTCAGAATGGAGCACAGGAACCTGGGAGCTAAACTGCCCATGAAGAAGAGAGGCCTGGGTGCTTTCAGAGCACCTAGGTCACAAGCCTAGAACATAGAAGGGTGGAAAACATCCAGTATCTTTTTCTTCTGGACTAGGCTATAGGGATGCCTAGCTGGAGTGGGTGACAGGAGGCTACTGAATCATCTTTAGTCACATAGTAATGTTACAGGGACATATAGGGAAGGTTCTGAGGAATGTAGTAGTGGAAAAATAGTTGGAAGCAGAGAAAGATATGAGCCAAGCAAGTGAGGAGTTGACTGTGTTCTGCCTGATCAGATTCTAGTGTGGACCCTTCAGATGATGCAGTATTTGCTTGATTTTAACCAAACTGGAATGTTGCTGTCAAAGCCCAGAGGAAAGGTCTATTTCCTGCAAGAAAAAAAAAAAAAATAGAAAGAAAATAAAGTCTTTACTGATAACTTTGTTTGCTTTTATACTTTTAAAACCATTTTGAAAATGGTTACACAATGACAAAAAACTCCCACCGTTTCTTCCAAATCCAATCCTTCCCCTGAGAGACAGGACTATATAAGGAATATAAAGAGAGACGTCAAGTACAGAAGTAGGAAAGCAAAAAGTAACAAGGAAGTAGCAATGAGATAAATAAAGAGAATACCACACAGAGAAAAATAAATGAAGAGAGAAGGAGTTTGTGAAAAAGCAAAGGGAAAAAGAGGTTATGACTATCTGAAGAGAAGACCCCAATGAAGGATGGAAAAGGCATGGTCAGCGAAATAAATGAACAGGAACCAGTGTTTTGAAACAAGGGAGTAATTGTGACTGGAAAACACCTGAAGAAGGAAAACCAATGCCAAAATAGCTGGGGAGAAAGAAACTGAACAAAAGGAGAGTGGAAAATGCGATAGAATATGCATTTTATGATGTATAGGATTGTGTTAAGATTTAGTGTGATTTTGGGTCTTCCTAAATGCGACACTCTTTCATGTGGATTCGTATTGCCCAAAGTCTGTGTTGCCCACAACCCTCTTTGGCTGTATTGCCTTTAAAAGCAGGACTGATTTCTTGGCTTAGTTAAAGTCAGTGGAAGTTTTACCATTTATGGTAAATTTATGCGTCTATCCAGCAGCCCTCTCCCCCTTGTCCCTCCTCCTTCACCTAGTCCTTCATACTGGAGTACTGTACTAGATGAATAGGCACCATAAAGAGTAGGACTCACACAGCTCTCACATAAAATCCAGCTTCCCAGTGTTCACAGAAGGTTATCTATTCAGGCTCTGCATATCTCCTGCTATCTAATGCAGAGTGAACACTCTGTTTACATTTCTCATATATTTTCCAATCTGCATAAGTCGCAGTACAGATTAGTAGCCCTACAGAAGTTTGACCTTCCATTCATTTTGTGTTAAGCCTTCTGTCTGAGGGGACGCTTTGTATTTAGTGGAGTCAAAATTCTTCTGCCATCATTTCCCAGTCAGAAAAGCATAATCTGCATGCAACCCACTTTAGCAGCTGGCTTCCCCTATATCTCATCTATAGAATTAGGAGCAAAAATGGCACGAACCACTGAACTTGGCCCCAATGCCTCCTGAGTTTCATTGGGATGCATGCGTTTGAGCAAATCTTGCCTGATTTATGTTTCTGGGGGAAATCCAGATGAAATTTACTGGTTCTGATAAATACAAATTAAAACAGACAAATTGTCTGACTTAGCTTTGAATTTTGGGGTTGATTCAAAACCCAAAGTAATGCCACAGATGTATGAAGGGGAATGAAGCCCGTGTGAACAATAGAATACAGTATTTATTGTATTTTAATTGCACCCCATCCAAACCAAAGCTCTGTCACCAGCCATGAAGGAGGAGAAGGGTAGAGCATGGGCTTTACGCTCTGCTTTCCTCTTTAAAGCCAGTGTCACGTAGGCAGGGCAACACTGTGTGAGTGCCCCTGTGTAGGCAGGGGCCACCAGGCACCCAACCCACCAGTCATGGCTTTAAGTTCCCTCAGCACCCGTCCTTTGGGGAAGATGCCAATGGAGGGGGTGCACAGTGGCTGCCGCAGCCTGGCTTTACACCCTGCGTAAGGGGTGCTACGGACAGCTAGTTACACAGCTTCCACCACCTCAGGGCCAGGACTGCTGTGTGGGGATGGAGGGCACCAAGAATGTAGTTCCTGCTGTTGAGGATGTTGACAGCCCAGCCTGAAGGAGTCCAGTTGGTTTTTTTAATTTTAGCTCTAATATTTCTTGCCATGTAAACAATAGCCAGTGTCTTGAGGAGAAGAGTGTAAGAAGCAGCAAATCATTGTGTGGGAGTAATGGGAAGTTGGAGAACATTGAGTTTAGTGGGCACTGCTAAGCACAGCTGCAGGCACTGAAAACAACATGTTCTCTCCTAGTTAGGCTTGTAAAATAAAAGGGAGTGGTCTGTACGCACCACTGTGGCAAAAGTCCTAATGTCTCTGTAGCCAAATGTGTGTCTAACGTGCCTCAGGGTCCCTGGGACATTTAAAGCAGAATTGTGTCTTGCTTTGAAAAGCCCAGGACTAAGTGGGGAGGGACAGAAAGACCTTCCAGATGTTCTGGAAAGATGGTGTCTGGCTTTCCTAGGAAATGAGAGGAGAGCTCAGTCCTCAGGATCTCTCTGTGGCTAAGAAGAAAGGACCACCCTACAGAGGATCAGCTCTTGGTTGACGGCTGGACCAGGGGTTGCCATTCCTGGGGCTAAACTCATCTGGGCCAAAAGTGGCAGGATTTCTCCAAAGCCCATGAAAGCTATGCCAAATCTACCAAGTGAACCAGGGGTACTTTTCTAAGCTGTGCTTGTTGATTTGTACTTTGTTATCACTAGGGATTAATTTTTCAACGACTGAAGTTTGTCGGTTTGGTTTTGGTCATTTGTGGTTTGGATTTTGTTTGGTTTGGCTTTGTATGCTTTGGTGGGAAGAATTAATGGTAATGCTGTTGAATTTTATAATTACTTAAAATATAAAGGTCATACAGAATATTTACTGATTTACCGTCACAGGGGAAAGAAAAATTGTGCTGGGGAACAGCTGAATTTATCTGGAAGTTCTCTGCTATGTTTTGTGCTCATTTTCCTTTTTCTTGTACTCTTTGTTAGAGATCTGATTTCTAGAACAGCAGAGATTTCCTTGAAATGAAAATGTTCAAAGGAATCCACTAACCATTGTCCTTGTTAGTTGGAAATGAATGCTTATTGATCAGAAATATTGATCTAGCACTTTAGATTAAAACAATACTTTTGGTAGTGCAGTCAAAAGAGTTTAAAGACTAAAGTAAAAATGTAACTTCCACTGGCTACCAAGTGATCGATCGTAACTGATACCACTGCCTTGGAACATAAGTTTACTGTGACATCTCTTATCTGCACTGAAGAGTTTGCCCTCATTGCTTTGTGCATTATGTATAAATGATTGATGTCAGCTTTAACATTTTTTAGAAACAACTTTCATTGTCTCCTGTGCATTTGCAGCACTGAAAATTACTTATATTAAAGAATTTCTCAGCCAGAATGTAGTAATTAAGAATGAGAACACTCTTCAATAGCTCCAGCCTCCTTCTGCTATTACGTCTGTATAGCATAGCCCAGAAATAAACAGCCTGTGGTAACTCCTAGGTGGATGTAATAGGCCAAATTTTCTCCTCGGTTCCACCTTTACAACCTCATTCACTTCAGCAAAGGTGGGTAGGTGTGACCAGTCCCTGAACTTGCCTCATATCCCTTCTACCAGAGCAAATACTTGCTAGTGGAAAAAAAGGTCAGAAACATTATAAACAAACTCTGAAATATGATGAAGATTGGACGCAACACTTCTACTATTACTGTTACAGGAAAAGGATAAAAAAACATTATCTGGATAACGTAAGGAGCCTGGGAGCCTGTTGCCCATCAGAATTTATTGGGGACTTGATGCAAAAGTAGACAAATGAGGTTGTTAAGCGACCCCTTAACTGGAGGCCATAAGAGTTTGTGCAGCCGTGTGTCATGCCTGCCTCTAAAAAGCAATGTGAAATGCTCTGAACTAAAAAATCCTTGTGCCTGGCTTTCAGAGCAGCAGTCCTGCAGCTGTTAAGAAAAAATATGTGCCTGCTGGGACTGATAATAGCTGATCATCATCACCTATCCCATTGCAATGCTTCTCGGCACACTTTATTTTTTCAGCAAACGGAGAATGTATATTTTGCTTTTGCATGAGGCTAGATTACAAGAAATACTACGCTTATATAATAGTCTAGCATTCTTTTACTGCTAGCATATATGTCTGCTAACACACAATCAATGACAAATATCTATATCTCTATGTAGAAAAATACAAATATCAAATGAATTAATTCACTTGCTTTTTCCTTGTAAGCTAAATGTATCTTTCAATACTGGTACGTCATGCTAAGACCAGTAATGGAGACAGAGACACTTGATGATTCTCTTTAAACATGAAAAATCAGGAGGGAAGTTTATTCAGCACATGATGAGAACCTGAATATTTTCTCTGGAATGGAAGTAGGTTTGTATGCGAGTCTTGAGGCCCAAAGAACCCCAGGGCAAAATTAACTTAAAAATGGAACCTCATGTTCATCTTCAAAATCCTAAACCAAGGTATTTCTTCCCTTCCTCTGCTCCTAAGCAGCAGTCATCTCGTATACTGCTCTCTGTTATTTCATGGACTTTGCAATGGCTAAGAGAAGGCCCACAGAGGGTAGAGCGGCGATTCCCAAATCTCTTTACAAAAAGCAAACTGAATTTAGAGTGCTCCCTCATTTCATGGCAGCGGGAGCAACTCTGGTTTTCCAGGTTGTAAACAGAAGAAAAATGTAACCCACCGGGTCTGATTCTTCACACCAGGCATTTCCCAATGAAGTTGTATCATCAGCATATCGATATAAAAGCATGGAGAAGCAAATTCTTCAGATTTTGCAGTATTTGCAAAAAAGTAAGACGTGACTTACCAGTAAATACCTGTCTGTGTTTTCATTCTGGCTAAGAGTGATCTTTCCAGCTGTTCAGGCAGCACTGCCGATTCATATATTTCCTCATGTTTTGATTTTCATTTTAGGCCACCATTCCAGGCATTAATGTGTTAATTGTCAGGGCTGTATAAATTTTAGTAAAGCCATATTATTTTTGCATGGCAACTATTAAAAATATTTTTCCTCTTAATTTCACAAGGGATGCTGAGACTTTCAGAGTTTTTCCCTCTTGCAGAAGGGAATAATTTAGATTTTCTTCCATCCCTGTCAGAAGTTGAACAGACGAACAAAACAGATTCTTCAGAGACAATTTTACACAGAGTTACATCCATCCAATTCAATTATAAATTAAATTGACTAACGAACCATAGCTCATTATGGGAATCAATTACTCAGAACTGTCTTTGGACCAAAAATGTGGAAAATAAAAAATAATGGTCATACTTCAATATACCAGATTGTCAGTGTTTGAAAGCTCTGTTTTTCTCTAGCTTGGCATAGACCATCGCCAAAAAGAAATGATAATCGTTTGTTTTACTGCTTGTAGAGATGTTCCTGCTTTATGAAGACTAGTTAATTCTTGAGTTTGATCTCTTTGGGACCAGTACCTCGGGCTTTTTTGAGATGACAGGCCAACCCTGGAGTAATGTCATCACATGGGGATCTTTCAGATCAACTTATGCAAATGTGTTATTAAAAGAAGCCACATTTTAGCCTCTGGTGCAACCCAAACAATAGTAGTAGAAAATGCTATGAGGTAGCATCGGAGGCATTTTCTTAATAAAATCATTCTTGTGACATAGTTGTAGTTGGCACACCCCTCTGGAGTGTTTTTAGTTGAAATGTGTAGTAAAAGTAAACGTAATCCAGAGAAACAAACCCTGTTAGTTTAAGACTGGTGTGAAATGTTGATGAAGGATTTTTAAAGGCCAAGCCCTAGTACAGAGGAACGGAGGCATACAGAATAGCTGTTTAGTAAAGCTGGTAGTATCATTTGGATAAAATATGTTGGCCTGGGCAGTGTCAAGGGCAGCACACGCAGAAGCGCATGGTGGGTCGCTGCACCAGCACACAAGGACAGCTCCGGCACTCCTCGGAAGCATCAGCCTGCTGGGAAGCAAGGATAGAAGAGCCCCTCACAGGTTTGGCCAGTTCTCCTTCTGCCACAGCTTCCCGCCGGCTGGTGTGTGGAGAAAAGCAAGTCAAGTAAAACGCTTGTTATAGTTTGCATGTCAGACCCCCAGTCACTGAAATCTCTAACAGCTAAGCGTTTTGCTGATACAACTCAGTGTATGTAATTCAGCAGGATTAAAACAAAGTTTTTCACTGGTGTTTAGCTGTTACAAGGCTTTGCAAATGAGATAATCCTAATCTGCGTGAAGTATGCTTCATTGCTCAGTTCTTTCAAAAACATTTCTAACTGGCATGTTGTATAAAACCTTGTTGCGTATCTTCCCTTCCCTCCCCTTCCCTTCCCTCCCGCAGGCAGGGCGGGAGGGCTGCCTCTCTCATTAGGGCTGGCTGTGCTCTCGCAGAAGCCGTTTTCATGAATGGGAGCAGGTCTGATGGAAGGCAGGCTGGAAATCAGGCAGCCAGTCTTACCCTGAGTTTGCTTTAGACTGAACCGTTCAAAATGAGGTAAGCCTAGCTGGGAAGTCTAATAGTCAGGTTAATGACCTTGTGCCTTCCTCGCCACCATTATTTCTTGTAATCGATAAGAATTTTAAAAGCATATTTCTAATATGTGTCAAATGTTGAATATTAATGAGTTGCAGAAATATTTTGCATTAGGGACGTGCCCACTAGAATACCAGTGTTATCAGGCGGCCAAGACTTTTCCCCCCTGGTAATTCCTTTTCCCCGCCGTACCCTTTTTGCTCTGATCAGCAAAGAGTTTTAGGCTGCCAGTTTGAAACGAGAGCAGCGTTGCAGCCCGGCAGTTCTTGGCAAACTCCCTCCGCCGCCACTTTAATTTTAACCAATTAGAAGAGCCAATCTTCCTTAGTTCAGAACTGTATTAAAAGCTATCACATTCAAAGGCTGGATGTGCAGGCCATTAATTAGGGGTGTCCGGGAAGGGGCTGCCCTCAGCTGTCGCCAGGGCTATGGCGGGCGCCCCTGCCCACCTGTTGCAGGCGGAGGGGCTCGGCGGCGGCGGCGGCAGCAGCTCCTGCGCGAGGCCTCTCGGTGGCCCGTGGGGAATTTGCGCTAATTAGAATTAGTTGTCCCTCCGCAGTCCGGCTCCTGACACAAATTGCATTCTGCAGCTTTTTGTTCCACTTGAGTTCACAGACAAAATAGCCCGTGCCATGTTTGAAATGAAGCAAGGCAATATGAAAGGGTTTTATGTAATTGGTTAATATACTTTAACATTTTAACTAATATCTTTGGTGTTGGTTTCTCGAAAAGAAACGTGTTTGCTTTCTTCTTCTTTTGCTTAATAATTATTTATGATTGCACCGTGAGTAATTTTAATATGAGCTTCTTCAGGTGTCATTAAATCATTGTCGGGCTTGACTGCATGTGTAAGGAAACAAGTGACCTTTAAAGATGATAGTCTGAAACGGAAGCCGTGGTAATGGGGAGCTGCAGAAGTACACACTGCGGTGGCAAGAAGAAAGAGACCTTTCACACTTATCAAGAGAATAACTTTATTGAATCATACCAGCAATAAAGAGAAATTGTTTTTAAAAAAGTGGAAAGGGCAAGTAAAGGAGGTAAAGGGAACAGTCTGTTGATGAAAATATGGAGAAAGACAGATTGACAGCAAAAGTTGGGAAGTTTCACTCATAAGCCACTCATAGAAACGAGAAATCCTGCGCACCGTGGAGGCTGCCTGCATTGGAGCAGCTCAGCTGCCTGGTGGCACATCTGCCACCCCAGAGCCGGTGGTGACACCTTGAGGACCTGCCTGGGGAGGTGATGCGATGGGTAACAGGCCTCTCAACCAAGCACTGGGACTGACTGGGACTGGAACTGGGACTGGGACGAAAAGGATGATTAACCGTCCTTGTGGGAATTCAAAGAAAGTCACAAGAACTGCACCAGAGAGGCGGTGAATCATGAGCAGCCCTAAACCGCTCTTGGGTGTTGCTGGATGATGAATGGGGCATCTACCTCCACTCCTCCCTGGGATGGCAGAACACACAGGTCAGGCTGTCGGGGAGTCTGGGGGCTCACAGCATGCGGGCAGGGCACGGAGGGCAGTAAATGACATGCCTGCCATGAATACGTGTTTCTGGAGAAATGTGGCTGCAAGAAACGAATGCTTGCTCTCCAGATACACCTAAGGTTCCAGAGAAATGTGGGAGAGTACGGGGTTTGTTAGACTTGCTCATTGCAGAGTACTACTAAGAGATTTTCACTCATGCCAAAAAATCTTTATCTCAATATTGGTAGTGTTTAGGTTTCAGAAGCATAGTCAAGGCCTAGAATATTCTCTTTGCTGTCCAAGAAAAAGGGAAACAGTAGTAGAGCAGAAATGCCAATGAGTTGGCAAAGCTGGTAGAATTAGAGCAGGTGAAATCCACACAACTGGAATCTGGTCTGGGTTGGATTCCATATCCCTTGTCTGTACCTCGGTATTTTGTGGCTCTTCTATTGGTGGCAATACATATTTTTTGATAAAACTGTAGAAATGCACAGAAATGCTTTTCAAATGTTGGGGAACTAATGGGCAAGAGGATTACTATCAGCCCATCGATGAACCCAGATATTATACTTAATGGATTTTTTTAAACTTTTCTTCATGTGTATTTTCTTTTGCAAAAGAATATCCCAAGTGCCTGTGATTATTTTAACCCACGTAAATTAACAATAAACACTATTACATAAATATATTAAAGGTATAGGCTTTTAAATTACTAATTGTTGGCTGATCCTGATCTAATTAACATCAACAGTAAATTTCTGCTGTGTGTAGAGGAAGTGGAGTAACTAAGCAATAGGCCCTTCCCTCTGTCTCTATTCATTATCTATCTCTGAAGTTACAATTTTCTTCAAATTTATTCATTATTTGAATTTCATTTCTTATCTAGTATTTATAGACTTTACATTGCACATCCTGTTAATGCATCTAGATTCATTTATTAAGCTGTTGCTTAGTTATGATGATGGTATTTTGCCAAACCCATGCATTCAAAAAGCATGATTCAGAAACCCTAAAATTATGAAACCAGGGTAAATCACAAGGTTTGTATTAAGTGCATTTTGACTCTTTTTATCTCTTTGGTGTTTGTATACAGTGTGTATACACACAGTATACACAGAATACATGGGGCGGGTGGTGTGTATTCAGTCATTTTTTCAAACTTTCCTCTGTAACAAGGGCTAGAAATACATATTTTTTTTAATGGCAGCTGTACGTGTTATCTTGCCATGTGACTCTAGAAGCTCACCAAGTATCACAAGCCACATCAGTATTTCAGTAAAATCAAGCTCCCTGGTCCTTTTCTGGCTAGTCATGTGTCTCACCCTCTGGTCTTTTTTTTTTTTTTTTGTCTTCTACTCAAATCAAGCAAGCACACACAGTATAAATAGCCCTACATATGAACACCACATTCATTTCCGTGTGGCTTTGTGTAATTTTGAAACCCACCTCCTACAGACCCATACTGCAGAAATCCACCCCTGGGATGGCACAGTGATGAACTTTTTATTTCATTTTTGAAGATTTGATCCACTGTAATTTTAAACCAGGGAGAAAAGCTGGCTTTTAAGAAAGAATATCTTTCTCTATTTACTAATCCTTGTCCCACGGATATTACTCTATTGTCAATGAGTAAAAATAGATATGGTATTTAGAATTTTATGCCACTTCAGCCCACCACCCCTTTGTAATCTCTTGTCAAGGAGATTAGGCTGGGGTAGATGTCTGTGTAGTGAGTAAATTACTTTTGCTACAAGCAAACTAGGAGGTTAACCAAATGCTCAGTATTGGCACCAACTGCTGACCATGTTAGTCATTACCACTTAGGAAACACAGTGTGTGTTATACTATCGCAGCAGAGGTGCCAACTCCGTTAACTCCATCACTGCCATTCTATAAAGGGGAGGTATCAGCTGAAACAGTTTAGTGGTCCAGCTTTGCTTGCCTGTTCTCTCATTGCAAAATATGATCCTGACACTTCCGAAGAGTCAGCAGCAGCCCAGGAGTTTATGTACAGACAAGAAAGAAAGAATTCTACTCAGGAGCAATCAGACTCTGCAAATGCAAATCAGAGAGGCAGCCGGTGAGCGTACTAGGATCACATGTGGTTCGGCCCCTTTGTTCCCTGCTCCTTCCTTTTCCTAGTGGGAGATGCAACCCACGGAAAAGCCAGACCCATCTTAATGCAAGCAATTTTCCTATTAGTGCCACATGTCTTGTTTGCTGTTTGGTAAACCTCGTCCCAGCAAGAGAAACCTCAGTTTTGCTTGGACAATGCACTGTATTAAAAGCTCTGTCAGTCTTCCCCAGAGGTTGAGCTCTGCTGGGCAGAAAGGAGGAATTGCAGTGCTGAAGCAGCTGGCTCAAAAAGTATTTTAGTTAAGAATAGAAGTTGCTAAATGAAGCACAGAGCAGATGGTCTGATTCCAGCTTTAAAAGCATATGAAGAGCTCCCACTTGAATTCCTGCATTTTCAAAGATTTCTGGCCAAAACCACGTCTCATTTCCAAGTCACCTATTTGGGATATGGTAAAATTAAAACCAGTTCTGAGTCCCAGAGCACCACCGTGTCATGCTGCCTCTGTGTATCCTCCCTCTCCTCGTCACACAATAGAGAGAGAAAAGGGATAATTTTCAATGGGCAAAACACATTGCAGAATTTCATGGGTCACACTTAGCACATTTGTTCCCCATTGGCCACCTCTGGGTTAGTGACTACTATAAACCATTCAGGTTTTCTCTTCTTCCTTCTGCTCCTCCTCCTCTTCTCCTTCCTCTTCTTTTTCTTCCTTTTTTTTTTTTTTTTTTTTTTCATTTTTTTCCCCCACATCTCATAACGTTATCTAGGTATCCAAAGAACCTTACACAGGAGAGGAAAGAAACAAAATTTTGTATTTGGTCAAATGTGATGCTTGTTAGCTCCAGTATAGCTAATCTTCTGTGTGTGACCTTTCTAGCTTGGTTTTCAAGTAGATGGCCATATTTTTCTGAAAAGCTGTCTGTTGCAAAACATGCTGCTAAAAGGAGAATAAAATCATTTGTCAAAATTGTATGAATTTGTAATTCATAATAGGCAACAGCAATTTAAGGAAATAGTTTTCTGCTACTGACACTGCTGTCAAAATAAATGTGGGGAGGATAATTATAGTAATTAACAAAATAGTTAATTACACTTTGTCATAAGATAAGGTTTAGTTTGATTTCTGATTAGGAGTAGATCAATACCAAATGTCTCACTGTACATATCTCATTATTACTGCAGCCTAGACCAAAAGTCATGTATCAGTTTTCCAAATCATGCAAAGCAATGGGAAAATATTACCTCAACAGCCAGCTCTTCTGCAGTTCCCATCCTAGAATGCGCGTCTTCACCCACATAGCTCCGAAGTCTTACATCATATTCGCTCTGCGGGACTTGGCGTCCTGCTGCGTCTGGGATACTTTTAATGAGGACAAGGGATGCTAGAAAGCATAAACATCCTCATTGAAAAGTAGCACTCTTGGAGAAGTTGTATGGGAAATTGTAGCAAACCTGGGCAGTTTGGGCCTGTGTAATATCAAAGGAAAAAAGTCCCTGTATGAATGGGTGACTAAAAATGAGATTCAGATAAGCGTGAGGTGATAGGCTATCAACTGCACTTTTAGAAGTGGTCATGAGAGTCTAATATTCTTTGGGGACACCTATTCCAGAGAAGCGTGTATATGTATTTTTCCCCTCAGCCCTCTGCAATGTATGCTTGGCCTCAAAGGAAGGTTTCAACGCTGGGAAAGTGTCCCAGGAAACATCTGCATACACAAAGAAATTTCTTTTACCAATTTCTACGGCATCACTCAGAACTATAGCTCTAAGTCCAGGCAATTGGTCTACTTTCTTATCTTTTGCAGGCCAAAAAGGCTAAAAGTAAAGATGAAAGGCAAATGCTTTGATTGTGTTAGGTGACAAGAAGTTGATCTAATCTATTGCTTTGCCAACCACCTCCACCCTCTTCTATCAGCCCGTCCTCTGCATTCCACAGTTCAAAAAGGACAAGAAGAGGCAGTTAGTCTTTCTCCTTGATTTTATCAATGATCATAAAGAACAGGATCTAGCAAATCGTGTAATCTTTTGTATGAGAATCAACTCTCATAGCCTAGTAATTCTGTCTGTTCCATGTCTCGTAGAAAATAGATTGGGGAAATACAATTTCTCAAGGGCAAAATACAGACTCCTGAAAGCACCTCAGTGACTCTGAGGTCTGGATTCCATTGAAAACCAAAGACATTTATGGTCCTAATACTCTTACATTTGGGACTTTAAATTTCTAAGTCATGTGAGTGCTTTTGAAATGTATACTGCCATAAGCCCAATTTGACTGATGCAACCCATACAGACTCTTTACCTGATTAAAAATTGGTTCCAGTAAATTGAATTTGAAATGTGTCATTTTTACATTTGCTGACATTCCTGGGTCCACTAATGGTTGTATGTCATTGGCATTCCAGGCAACTGCCAGGAAATAGCCTGTAAATTGCTCTGGACAGCAGGGGAAGAGTGTTGACTCTCACTGTTACTTGCTCCACCTGACTCGGGGTGGCTGATCTAGGTCTTGTGCAGTGCTGGGTGTGTGAGCGCAGTACAGTCGGCAGCCAGGATATGGTACGAAGAACCTCAGGAGGGCAAGAAGAATATTCATGTAGTCTGTGCAGAGCATCCTAACTCAGGTATGTGATACCATATAGTAACTGACAGGTTCACTACAGTTCTGATGAAAAAAGAGGCGAGATTTTCCTTTACTTATCCCTCTTGTCCCCTTTTTAGACATTGCACTCTCAAAGCATTCCAATTCCTCAAAGCACAGCTCTCTCAGAGGCTGTGATCCTCGGTGTGACCTGATCTGAGGCTTAAATGGGGTCATCAAACCAGTAGGCAGCTGTCAAAAGGGGTGTTCTCTCCCACCCACAGCCCTGCCCTCCTGCTGCCTCCCCTGCATGGGTGCTGCAGCTCTTGTGGCTGCACAGCTGAGGCAGATGCAGCCACTGATCCTGCTGGAAACCAGCCCAGCAGAAAGATTTCTGTCCAGCCAGGTCAGTTCCCTGACCAGGCCAAAGCATGGTAAGGCGAGCACTTGGGCTAGCATCACCAAGGCAGGGAGGTACGGCCTCATGAGCATCACTGAGGTACAGCCAGGATCAAGGACAGGACTGCCTCAGCTTACACTGATTGATGGTCTATCCCCAGTGAACCCAAGGGGCTGGTAATACATTTTCACACTTTCCCAAACTTGAACTTTTGGGAAAACCCACTGTCATTAGAACAAAAGTTTTTGCTAATTTAATGCAAACTGAGCATATAGGTAAAGCAATGTTATGGGTGGAAACTCCCAGATAGTGGGAGTAACAGGAACAGAAATGTGTTTACATAGGGAAGATGTATGTACGCCTGGGTAGTTCTGAGTCAATTAAAATGCTTTCTTTTGAAATAAGTAGCAGGAGCATTGAATTCAGTGTGAGGGTCGACATTGACTTCAGTGGGAGATGGATCCGCGCAATTGATCCGGTGGAACAATAGGTAGTAGTCAAAGTTGGGGTTCTTTTAATGCGGTTCTGCAGCCACAGAATTACCACATAATCCACCAACTCCTATAAAATAGCAGGAAAAACAGTCTTTCATTTTCATGAAGTAAAATTTGGTTTGTGGTCTGCCTGATTTTCACAGATAGACTTCCAAACTAAAAACTCTTTCTGAATAGGTAAACACCGTGCAAGAACAATACACCCTTGTGGAGCATTAATCCTGGCGTCTAGAGGCAATGCAGAGCCACTCAGTGGGGACTAGAGTTTGTCAGTATTCTTAGCCTTCATTATCAGAGATTTTCAGCTGCAGATATCAGGGTGGGAAGCTGAAGGGTGACAGATGCTTGCTGTCAGAGTTTGCTGGTTCATAGATCCCCTCCACTGTTCCTGACATCAGGGAAGGAAGTTGTGTCCATTCTCCATTCCAAAATTTTCAACTGCTTCCCATGCCGTACTGGGTTTCTAAAAATCCATCATGTTGCCAGCAAGATATCCAAACTCCCTGGCTTGTCCAGTGTAGGTATGATTAAGTTAAAAAAAATTTAAAAAGTGTGACGAGTTTCTAACCAGGAATACGATGCGGTCATCCCAAAGCAATGAACCCCATGGAGCAGGAACGCTGCCACTGCTTTTAGGCCCAGCTGGCTGCAGAGCATAGGAGGCCTTAGTAACAGCACTGTGATGCTATTGCAGCATGCAGCAGGGCTTAAATGGTAAACGGAGAACAAGGAGAACTTCCTTTCCCCTTCTGTCCTCTCCCCAGATGTATGGTGTTAGGTTACTTAATTAATTTTAACAAGGGAATGACATTCCCCCTCCATTTGTGCCTTGTCTTGAAAGGATGCAATGTACAAATATCAGTTTCAGCACATGATCCCCCGCCAAAAAGAATGCTGGGCCAGATCCTGCCAAAATCAGTAGCAAAATCTCTTCTCCGAAAGAATTGGGATTGGTCTTTGGAAAGAAATAGCGTGGTTCTAGAGAACTCTTAATTAATCTGCGAGGTGCTCCGTGTCTGCAAAGTTGTTCTTAGAAGCTAAGAACTGGGCACCTTTGCTTGGAGGTGCTATTTATATCCTTGTATGCCTCTGCGTGCAATAAAAGCCAGCATAAAACCATATAATTAGAGCAGCTTCTAATTGGAATGGCAGGAATTAGGAGAGGAGGATAACAGCCAAAGTGAAAAACACATAGGGACAAAAGCAAAGTGCTCTGTAGTACCCCACAAAAAGAATGCTGGTGCTGGAGTAAACTCTTATGCTGAAGTGGCTACTTAAAACTGATGGCCAAACAAAGGACAATTGAGGTGGGTAAAAGAAAGGAGACCTTGCAAGCTACCACATACCAAAATAAAAAATCCTCTGCAAACTGTACTGCCTTTCGGGGAGGGTGAGGGGGCTGATAAGTTTATTTACACTTTTTAAAAGCGCTGCCAATCCCAATTTATCAGTTACTGTCTTGTGACAATTTATTCATTGTTCACCGTTAGAAGCTAGAAGTTACATAGGAAGCATGATTGGTGATAGCTTCTCTATTTCAATATGGTATAATAGAGATAACACAGTGCCCAAAAGCTCTACAGCTGCCTTTTTGTCTGCTTTGTCTCTTTTCATTACTCTATCAGAATCTTCATTTAATATAATCCAAAAAAGCAAGGTAATTGCTTCACTTATCAGTTATCATCGCACTCGCATATTATCATGTCAAAATTATTTATGTGGATGGCCAGGTTGATCTTGCTGCATTTAGAAGCTTAAAATTTGAATAACTGTTCTGCCAGTTAGGTTATCAAAATTGCAGCATAAGCAATGAGTTTCTTCTTTCTGGATCTTCAAGGGAGAATAGGGAGCATCTCATTGCAGGACTAGTTTACCCGTGGCTGAACACCGCTCCAAGGAGACTTACAGCAATTCCGTAGCCTGGCACTCAGAGTGCTGGGGACAGGCTTTATTTGCTAGATGAACAGTAAATAAAAATGGCATGATATAAATAGAGACAATAGAGAGAGACATAAAGGGGCATTGTCAAGGTTGTCATAGGTCCCAAATTAAAATGATAATTTACAGACCTGTGCAATTCTTTCTTGGTTTGTCCCTTCTTTTGAAACATGTTTCATAGCTCTTTTTCTGTATCGTTTTTATTTCTTTATGGTTTTGGTAGATGGTAACTCACCTGTTTGAAAACCCCAGAGGCTGAAATAAAACAAAGCATGCAAGTTCAGAAAGTCATTTTAACAACTTTTTTTTAATATAAAAGAAATTTCCTTCAGCCAAGCTCTTGGACACCTTCACAAAGGGTAACAGAGAAAAGCCTATCACAAACAGACACAAATAATATAAAAAGGAATGTGCAAACATTTTTTCCAACACAGGTGGTGAATTCATGGCATTGCTGTCCTTTCATCACATTACTCAGACAGCCAGGAACCTCTTCATGATAGCCCCTCACACACACATTGCAGACCACTGGATATTTTGGTATGAACGACTTCTCTGAACATTCGTTATTGAAGGTGGACAATTTGTTATTCACCACTTACCATTCTTCTAACAATGACTGTCCCAAAGGCTTTGGCTTTTCAATAAGTGAGCAGAATAAATCCCAAGTGACTGAGGAGGCCAATGACCCACCCTGGAGACTGCAGACTGGCCCATCATGAGAAGTTCAAGTGGGAGAGATCGTGAGCATTCCACAACACACAGAGTCCTACCTGTGTGAAAACTAGTTTGCATCGATATGAAAAAGAAGGGGAGGATTTAACACTGGAGAAGTCACTCTCCGTTTAGAAATCCTTTCCATACAGAGAATGGCTAAGTTCAATGAGGTTTTAATTATGTGATATTTTCTAACCTGTGTGTTCCTAGTCTGGTTGTGCTGCCTTGCTTCTTACAGTTGTGGCAGGTCATGCTACTGGCAATGGCCAACCATGGCACCGTGAGGAGGGAGAGGGGCAAACAGTGCTTAGCTCTGCATCAAGCCTTGCACCGCTTTTAACTGGCCTGCGTGTTACAGTTTGGGCATTTGTATTCTAGACAACCTGCTTGTCATATTCCTCAGTTTTTAAGAAACTGGTTGGATCTATCAAGAGACTGTAGATGTCCCAGCACGTGAACAAGCTCCTGAGTCACAGACAGAAAAGACAAATACAGCACTTCGGTGGCTATTGCTGTGATTTTTTGGCAGGGTATGAAACAATTCTCTATCACAACTCCCTTTGGCAATAATTACTACAGCCTCTGAGACTTAGTAAATCTCGGGTAAAAGTCACAGCAGAGAAAAGGGCAGAGTTTGAAATCCAAATAGTAATTTCTCAATAGGTTGCAAGAGCAAAATTATGTGGGCTAAACAGATCCTGTGCCCAGCTCAGCACTCAGGATACTTCTATGGCTTGTGTTTTAGGGCCTCAGTGATGTTTTGGCCCAGCTATTTTGTGGGTTTGGACTTCTGTGAATTTTATTTACCATACACCTTAGCAGCAGGCTTCACGTTCAACACGCATCTCATGTAATGATCACTCATTCAATTAGTGGCAAACAACAGAGAGTAATGTTTGTGATTTTTTTTTTTTTTTCCAATCTCTGTTCCCTGGGGGGTTCTAAAATATATTTTATAAGTGTATCCAGGCAGTCATTATCCAGATCGTGTTATGGGTTTTGTAACTTCGCAATGTATTTGATTGAAACATCATAACTCTTTCCAGGACAGAGGCTTGTAACATTATAGATGCAGGGAACAGAGAGGTCAGCAGTTGACAGCTGGTGGTTGGAGACACACAATCACAATATTCCCCAAGTTATTACAAAAATATTTAACTGAACAATGATGGAAGAAAGTAAAAAACCTAGTAAACATTAAAAGTAAACATAATTGTTGCAAATTTAATTAAATTCTCTGCTGTCTTTGATGTGATGGCTGATCTGTAAGTCTTTCAATTTCTTTGCTTTAATATCAGCATTTCCTCAGTCTAAACCTTTTTGAGACAGTAGCGTTTTATCTCAATTATTGCTTTTTCTCCATCAGTCTTTAAATATAATCTCATTTGCCTTTATGGATACTGTAACCCTTCTGAACAGCTTTTAACCTTTTTAAAAATCGCCTTGACCTAAGGATGCCCAAAGTTTTTTCTTCTTCCTCCTCTGATTTTTTTAATGCAATATTGAATAATAGAAATTGGACAGATGAGTGATTTCCTATCCAGAGACATGCGTGTATAGCTTAGGATACTAGAACAGTATTTTTGTTTGAATAATAATAATAAAAAAAATTAAAATGCCTCTATCTAGCTTTCTGCTAGCAAAGAACCTTCAGCTTTGGCCTCCGTTTCAGTGGCAGCATTGTAGCCTGTGCCACCACAATATTAGGTTTATCTTTTCAAAGGAAAAAAAAGCTTTCTTTGTACAGTAGCACATTAGCTTCAAAGAGCACTTACCTCAAGAGTCCAGCTTATCCTTCTGGTAAATTTAAGAAATACTCAGCTTAAGATTGTCTGTTTCAATCATGGATAACGTAGATAACTTTGTGTCTAAATGTTACAAAGCAAGCTTTGTGTCTGCTTTGTCTTTTCTCCCCACCCTTTCAGTTTTATTTTCTCATTTAGTATCTAACGAAGATGCAGGCTAATGGAAGAATGATACATGAGTACAACCAACCCTTCTGGAATTTGATTGTAAATGTAAAAGTTGCTATTCACCACGATTTGGTAGCTGTGTGTGCCTCAGATGGCGGGGGTGGGGGACGGATATCTCACACGCAGTACGACAGCTACAGAGTCAGCCGTGTTCTCTTTGCATCACCAACCTGGCTGAGCAAGTTCAGTGCTGGCCTGGCCATAGTCATGGTCCCTACATCTGCCTGCCCCGGGTCAGCTGGTGTTTCCTTTACTCGCTTACATGTGAGAAAGGTTTACACACTTTCTGAACCAGCTGGCAGGGTGCACGCCAAGCAGTAACACCCTGGAAGGCTTTTCCCCAGTGAAACCTGCCATCTATACTGCCAGCCTGTGATAAGTGTTGCCAGCTCAATGGCATAAGGGTTTGCTGGTACCCTCCCTTGAGCTATCATTGCAACAAGCATCCTCTCCTTCTCTTCCCTTCCTACATACACACACAGTTTGAGCATCAACATCCAGAAACTTGCTTTCTACTGTGATTGCAATTACCTATCCCAAGCAGCGATGCTTAAAATTGAACTGTGGTTCATGAGAGCAAAAGACTATACTTGTGAGCACCCTAATGTGTTAAATAACCATGCCAGGTAGCATTACATGTATCTAGCAGCAGCTACTTAGAAAGACCATCTGCCAAAAGAGGTTGGTTTCCTATTGTAAGTTCTCATACTTGTAGTTTTAAAGGAAAACTGTGAGTTTATAAGCTTGATGATTAGGTTCAACTACATCTCCCTAGACCCTGGCAGTAGCATTACTGCCCAAAGTAGAGCATGTTTAATAGAAAGGAGGGAAAGACTAGCTGCAGTGATCCTGCCCTGGATGAACACACACAGACACATGTGTACAGCTGAGGATTTACAAGGAAATGTCTTTATGCTGTTTGTGAATTATTTCACTTGAATTATGATTGCCTTGAATGATATATATTTTGAGAGTGTAACATTGCAAAAGTAAACTTTAACAAAAAGGGATATTTATTCTTCAGATTTAAAATTAATTTCCTGTATTCCTCTGGTTTTTTATCCTATCTAAGCTGTAACCTTATGAGAAGAAAAATGAGAAACTATTTCTTTACACCGAGACCGGTATCAGATGAAATATAAATGTAATGGTTTCTATAAATGTTAACCCACTGCAACACTCTATCCCAGAACTAAAGATCTGCAGACTGTTTTAGGTTAAGTCACTGCTCCTCTCCATGTTAGGTAATCCGATGTCATTTAAGTAAAATAAATTGGAACTACTCAAGGAATAAAAAGAGGTGAAAGTGCAAAATCTGGTTTGGATAAAAGTTTAATTCTTCAGTTCCAAGTGACATAGCCTTTACAGGAAGCAGAGCAAACTCAGACAGGAGTGGCCAAGTAATGAAGATGGATGCATCTTGTTATCAGCAAGCCATTTACTAGGGCTTGATGTAACCTTAAACATTGCAGATAGCTCAATGGCACTTGCCACTAAGCCTCTAATTAATGAATAGCAGGCCCTAAATTAACAATGTGCATTTACAGATGAATTCTGGGCACTCATTAAACGATGTTCAAATATCAAGCAGTAACTGTTAGGTTTATTCCTTCTGGATTACTGTATACAGTGTTTGTTTGCTGGGAGTTTTCACAGGAGGTTTTGTGTGCTCAAGTGCTGCGAGCCCAGGTGCACTTCAGGAAAGGGTATAGTTCACTGGAGGAGGGCAAGACGGAGTAGCTGTAAACCAGGCATGGTAACACCTGTGCAGTAATTTCAGGAGGATTAGAGTGATCTTCTATTCAGCCTTAACTGCAGTGGGAAAAAGGGCTTGATTGCTTGGAGCCGTTCTCAAACCTCCATTTTATATTACCCTCCTTTGCAATATCCACACTGGTGCCTTCCAGGGTGACCTGAAACAGTACCCAGGAGGGTTCAATGGTGGGATAGTGTGTAGTACATGATGAGCTCCTTCACTGCTCACGTGAGAGTATTGCTGGGGAAGTGGTCTTGCACCCAGTGTCCCAGCTCCTTGGTCAAAGAGACAAAGAGAAAAGGAGCTCAGGGTGAAATCCGTACCTTAACAAGTATGTGCCAATGAAATGGTATTTTAGAACAGCAATAGCACTAATTCTTTAGATTGCCCTATTGTACATGTTGTGCTTTAGGAGAAACAACAGTGCAGCTATACAAAATGTAGCAGAGCATGTTCCCACATCTGCTAAGTCATATCTATATCAAATCGGAAGAAGTTTAAATCATCTACTGTGCCGAACTATAATGCAAGCAAGAGAGACTGAGCCTTTCAGAAATATTGGTGTAAACTGGGTTTGAGGTCAAACAGGCAAAGCTGATTTAAGCAAAGTCAGAATTGAATCCAAGGTCCCTGAAAAATTAGACAGACTGTTCTCTGTAAATGGAAAGATAACTGTGATTTTCTGGGAAGAGATCCTTTCAGACCTGTAACTTCAGTATTCGGCAACGCGAGGTTTTCTGCGTTATGAATGTTCTCATTAGTGTGCCATCAGCTACTACCGCATGATAAGTTCAGTGAGGCTATCTGTAAAAAAATAAAAGGGGTGTGAGGCTGGAGAGTAAAGGGTGCTTTTCTGCAAGGCATCCTGCACATCATCTTATCCCGGGACTGCTCTCCATGTCAGAAAAAGTTTTAATGCAATAACAGGCTGCTTGATGTAAAATTACTAATATGATTGGCATTCTTGTAGCATTACATACAGAAGAGAAACATCCGCTCTGAGCAGAGCTCACTTTCAACTGCGCCTGCAAACATTTGGGGTTTGTGCACAGGCTGTGTAAGCAGGATCCCATGCACATTCCACATAATCCAATGCCATGCATCCAGTTCCATTTATGGACAAAATGAAACACAGGCACTTCTTGCTATGGATCGTTCCCACATCAGCCTTTTCAAAGTTTGATGTGGACAAATTTAGGAAAGGGACTCTCCCATAGCTTCATGCAAGCCATTCAAAACCAATGTTTTGCAGATTTAAAATTTAAAAAAAAAAAAAAAGCAAGCAGAAATTTTTATGTAATAAAAGAGTATCCTGTAGAAAAGACAACTGGACTGGGATTTTGTCACCTGGATTTTCCTTTGTGACTTGTTGATAGAAGATGGGAAAAGCAACTCATGCACCTTTCCCAGCTTCTTTTCGTTGAAGAGGACTAAATGCGTACTATCCTGTACATGTGTAAGGTGATGCTGTTATAGTATCTGAGAGTTGCTTTCTTTTATCTTTGAACAAAAAACTTTATTTGAATGAGAAAACTGTATTATCTCTCATGAAGAGAAAGCTCTTCCTCCCTCTCGTTTTGTCACTTCCTCATAGAATTATCTCTGAAGCTTTCCCTAGCATCCTCTCTCTTTCTCTCTGCAACTATTTTGAGAAAAAGGAATCCATAAATCAGAAACAAGTATTCTTAGTTACCAGTAGATAAGGTGACAGCAACTATAGGAGCTTTCCTGGGCTGTGAAATGCCAGAAAAATGCAGTGGAATTTATTTAGTAGGATGGCTCTTTTTTTGATCATTACTGCTTATTAATAACAGTATGAGCATCTTGCAGCCTGAATGTAGTTTGAAAAAAATGTGTAAAATCACAGTAAAAATGTTAGTATGGGTTTATTACAGTTCTGAATATTCATCCCTCCTATTACTGCCATACATGCACCACAATGTTAGTTGGCAGCATTCGAACTCTAGTTTTGTATTTCTAGAACTGTCCTTACTCCCCTTTTCCAGTTACAGGAGCCAAGAAGTGCAGCAGGGTTTGCAGAGGCACACATTAATTTCAGTTTAGTCCTGCAAGCCACATTCCTTTCCGAACATGTTTTAACCTGGCATCATGTTCTTCCTCAAACTTCTCACAAATAAAGATGTGATTCATATAAACTTCCACTCTCCCCAGGCTCTGCCAACTCTTCATTTGCTTTTGGCAGACTTTGTGGGCATTTCTGATCCTAGGCAGGAATGACAAACTCGGTACCTTCATGTGCTGTACCACAGGCAGCATGGCAGTGTCAGGGGCCACAGACCACACCAAATCCCCTTCCTGAGTAGAATGCGTGCCTCGGAGATCCTGGCATAGGTTGTTTAGTGAACGGCAATTACTCTGCACAGTACAGGTGGTGCAGGGGGCTCCCAAAGTTGGCACAGTTCACCATGGATCAGAGGAAGAAATGGTGTTGTTTTTTTTTTTCTGGCAAAGAGCCCTCCCCCCCTGCCTGCTGCCACAGACCACCTGTGGGAAGAGTGAAGGGGCTCTGTTTTGTCCATATCAGACTTCACCTAGTTTTGTTGGGCATCTGCATCCTTTGGAAAAGGATACCTATTGGTTGACTTTGATAATGGATTTATATTCCTTAATGCAATGATCTATGTGTTCTTGAAAGAAGTCATTACTGCCTGCCCCCGCCGTTTTCCTCAGTAAAGACGAAGGAGTTTAAAGTTATTGTAAGGTTTATTCCCTGTTGTACTTCTTAATGAGCCAGACTGTGCCATATTTTTTGGTGGAGAGCCTGGTGAACAGGCTCTTTCCATGGGATTAATGCATGATTTTATGTTGTTTTCCCTTTGAGTTGTCATGTGTCCCTAAATGAAAAGCTCTCAGATCACCCCAAAAAACATTTATGCCTTCTTTATGGACATATAAATGCCACTAAACAAGACACAAAGCATAGCCTGAAAGTCAGATGGAGGTATTAAGTGAGGTGGAGCTAGTGACCAACTATATGAGACCATTCTGCTCCCAAAGTCATAGCGAAGAACCACCCAAAGGCCTAAAAGCTGCTTTTTGCATATTTTCAAGTATAAAGATTGCAATAAATTATCTACAAAACAAGCAAAAGAAGTAACAGAAAGCTCTGGAAGGATAAGATCACAGGGTGAACCAAGACAGAAAAAGGGAAAAGAAATCAACAGTAAAACAAAAATAGATGAAGAAAAGTGAAAAGGGCTGAGTGGTAGGTGCACCTTACAGAAGCTCTTCTGGCCTTGGAGGCAGTATATCATTTACTGTAGCACAACCATGATATCCATTTATCATAAAACCAATATGGGGTATCATGCAGACCATCTGTGAGTCTTTCCGAGGGGGAAACTGACAGTATAAATTGTCTCCAAGTGTCAAGGCAGAGGGGCCACTACTCTTGCAATGCAGCAGAGCAGTCCCTGGCAGCAGAACTGCCCCCAGGAATTTGCAGGATGTGCTTAATCTAGTTTAATTTGTTTGAACAATGAAGTTCAAATGCACATAGCTAGGAGCCAGCCCAGATCCAGATTAGCCACTCTGTAGAATTTCTGGGCAGGAATTACAGTGTTTGTAGCAAACCCAAAAATGATGTGGAAAAGTGTGTAAATTAAGGTGTTTAAAGTAACACTGGGCTAATCTCAGAACTCTAAAGATGTGGAAGAGGTTGTCTTCTGAATTATGAGTTGGAGCAGCAATGATGTTACACCTGTTTACATCAGCTGAGGGTATAACCTAAGCTGGTTTTCATATATTTTTCCTTATTGCGGTTTACAGTGAAGCTCAGAAGCCCACAAGTGAAACCTGCTTCCTTATATATGTTATTTTTTCTCTGTCAAACACACTCCCTGGCATGTTACTGTAGAACTGCTTCTGTATACTAGGCTCCAGGCACTGCACTTCTTTAAAACATACATAAAACATTAAAAAGGGAGACTGTTGTCCCAAGGGGTTCCCTAGGACATAGAGGCTTCACCTCTCTGATTCTCTCCTAAAGTAGGTCAGTTTTAGGCTACAGTACTGGTCCAAATCCAGCTGAGATCAGTAGTGAGATTACAACTGGGCCATGAGTAATTTATTTGCTTGTTTGTCTCGGAGAGCATGTCTGTGGGCTGATCACATTGCCTTGCGTCTTTTTGCCATTCACATTTGTTTAGCCAAATCTTTTCTAAGAAATGTTAATCCATCACATTATCCGATTGCTCAGCTGTTACTGGCCAGGTAACTCAGGTACAAGCGGTTCCATTGCCAGATTGGATAAAACCCTATGCGTGTGTCTCATTTGGAAATGTGCTCTGTAGGAATTGTGATTAGTACAGATGTTGCTTCTTAATTTGTGAGAGCACCATGTCAGCAAATTTGTTTAAAATGTAAAGTAGTCCATATATTTACACTGTATTTTTTATGTTACACCCAATGGATGAGGCCGAAACCATCCCAATTACCTGCCCTTGGCAGGTCAGTATAAAAGACAATAATGATTTTACTCAAATTCTCTCCTTTTTCTTTAATTGGTATCCAAAGATCAAATAACAGCTCCCAGATACAAATGCTGAGGTGGGGAAGCTGTGGAGATTCCATCGAAGATCTGCCAATCCTCTCTGCCCTCCCTCCCCCCTGCAGCGCACGCTGGGTTCCGTCCTACACTGAACGCAGCCTTAGCTCTGTGCCACGCGGCTTTCTGGTGGAGAGTCACCGAGGGCAGCCCCCGGAGAGGGGAGCCAACATGAACACTGGGGAGAGTCTTCCTATCCCCAAACCTCTTCACCCCATCTAATTAATCAGTCAGGCTGTATCAGATGCATATCTATCTAATGTATTGCATCATGTCTTATTCATTTTGGTCCTGATTAGATCTCTAGCACAGGGAGGAAAGCGATAAATGTAAAGATCAAAATTGTCACCCATCTTTATTCTGGTCAGCACCTAGAATCCCACAGCTGGATACTGCAGAAGACCTAATAATCTTTTATTTAATATTGGCTGCATACTGAGTGTACTCATAGGCTCAAGGCCTCTTTTTCAGACCCTTTTTCAGGACTTTGGAATAAGGAAATGGTTTTACTTGGAGCTGGCATCCAGAGTGCCTGACCTGCCGCCTCTGGTGTCAGAGCCCCAGCAGAGACTGCCAGGAGCTACCTCTGGGGTTGAAGCATGGCACGCAGTTCAGCCACAGCATTCATCTGTGTACTTTTGGAGCTGGCAAGCCAGTATAAGTGCTCATCAGCCCTACCCAGGCACAGGTTCTTTCATGTGTTTCACAGAGTGAGTTTCTAATATTCATGCCTTCAGATAGGGCCTAGCTTTGCCTAACAGTAAGCTCTCAGCCGTCTACTTGACAATTCAAATGGAGTTGAAAAGCTGGTTCCCAGCTTCATTTCTCTTGCTCAGACCAATAGTTCTATTGTTCTTAGAAAAGAATTGTCTTTCATCACAAATAAACTACAAAATGTTCATGGGGTAGTAGAACTGAAAAGCAATTTTCAGATACGATTGGCGTTTGTGTGCTTAGTGCTGGAGGTGGCCATGTTGCTGAAAAATGATGTTGTCTGTGATGCCAACCATATGACAATTAACTCAGCAGAGGAGAGTGTGTGAATCCATTTCCAACCTGTTTTAATAATAGGGTAACAACCAAAATGCTTTCTCCAGTGGTTAAACCAATATTAAATTTGCCTAGAAACTTGTTTACGGGCTTTTCCACTGGGTTTGTCTATTGCCAGTGCCGTGAAGGACATCAATTTTTCCGTAAGACAACCGCCTCCAGCACTGGGATTGGAAACGCCAATTGTAATTAAAACTTTTTTTTTAAGCAAATGCTTTTTGCAGTTTAATTATGGCAATTCTTGTTTTGTGAACTTCCAGACTGTTGAGCTCAGCAAAACTCTGTTTGGCATCCAGCAGGTGAGTCCTGTCCTTGCTGATGTCAGTGGTGCACTTACTACTCCAAACACAACACTGGATATTCAGCCTTAAATAAAATCTGAACAAACTGTACTGCACCAGGTTAAATGTGCTGTAAACACTGATCATTTGCGACCCACATTTAATCCTAACCATGGGTTATGTATATTTTCCCTCTTTGATATTTTTGCTGTAATCACAGTGTGAGTCACACAACCTATCAAAAGTGCAGATATAAACTACATTCGGTTTATATGTTTCTAAACAATGAAAACAGAAAGAGAAAAGTAATCTCACAACAGCTAAATGTTTTCTATTTTCCAAAGGCTCTTATTGGTGACATTTCTCCCTGCACTGCTGTTTCTGCAATCACATAGCAACACAGCCCTTGAAATAACTTTTTGGTACTCAATATATAAGGTACAGTGTTTGGAGAAACTGATTCCACTCAAATGCCACCTGTTTAAATGCTAAATGGCATCAAAACCAAAAAGGAAAAAAAGAATGACAGTCCAGTGGAGGAGGCCGCTCCCCTGTTTGGATGACTGAGTTCCCCTATTCAGCTATTAGTCCTTTTTTCTTGAGTTTCAAGGCAAATGACAAGCAAGTGGGAGTAACAGAGTTAACTTGGTACAGTGCCTGACCATCTCATAGCTTGCCCTCCTACAATCCTTCACAGCATTCAGGCTTGCTAAGACCCTGTTCTGTTCTCTGTTGAGACATGCCCGCAGCCTCCTCAGACTGTTTCTAAATATTGCCATTTCAGCTTTTAAACTATGAATTTGAGAATCTGGTTCTAGCAGGGCCCAGCTGGGCTACTTTTTAGGAAGCATCAATAGATTTTGAGTCAGAAAAGCAATGGAAATGAGACAAACATCTAACATCCAAACACTCTCAAACTTGAAGAATTTCAGATCTTCATCTAAACCCCAGGGTTCACACGCCCCTTCCTTCCAGAAAGCATCTGCGTTGTTCTGAGCTGACGTTTTCCCCATGTTTTAGGGTCTCCCTAAAATTTACTCTGCTCCTCTTTTCTTGTAACTGCACAATAAATTGAGCGCGGTCCTCCTACTGAAGCAGGAGCCTCTCCTTGCAGTCTTCGCCTATACCACTTCAATTTCTCCCAACCAGCAAATCCCAGTTCTCCCTGGTGCCAGAGCAATGAAGTGGTTATCGGTTCACCTACTAAGTACCGGCTAGGAGTGAATTCCAGGTTTTCATCTTAAGAATTTGCACCTCTGTGTAGAATTCATGTCCGAGCATGTATATGGTTTAACTGCTGGGCATGAAGAGGCCTGAGGAAAGACCGCCACAGCTATCGAATGTCTACAGCAGCAATCACTCAAGGCAGAGAAAAGTTCTTGTCCAGTCAGGAAATGCAGAGCTAAGGGTTGACCTCACTGAGTGGTGGAGTTGGCTGTCATGTTTGCAAAAGCAAAGCGGTAGTGGCCAGTGTCATACATTTCAATGCAAATCCACATTTATCAAGTTCAGGGTTATTCAGCTCTAGAGCCTGCCTTGGGCTCACCTCTAGAGAAAGCTCAAGGCAAGGGCAATATCATTAAGAAGGAGGAATCAGAGGTTCAAAGAAAGATGTTGAGAGACATGGAGCTGCATATAGTAAGAAGCAAAAGAAGGTAGAAAAGGGAATGCAAAAGGTTTTTATCATTTCTTTAATGAGCAGAAGTTCTTTTCAGGATGGTTTACTTCTCTGAGACTTGCACATTTTGCAGTCGTATTCAAGTGTGGAAAAGGGAGAGCTCCTCTTTTTCCTCTTTTCTGAGCACCAAGTATCATTCTCTGTGCTTTCTAAGCTATAAAATTAGCACTAGCAGCTATAATACAAAAGAGCCACAAAAGAATTTGCAGTCCCAAGTCTTCTGAAGTCTGTATGGCCTATTATAGATAGCCCTTCTAACACAGCCCCGAAGGGAAGCAATACGCCTGACTGATGTCAACTTTCAGTGAAAGTTTCTTCTGTGCTCCCACAGCATGTACCACTAGATTGAGCATCTGGCTGAGACCACCTAGAAATTCTTTTATGCCAACAATTATTTTTATTCCATGAAATGTCTTTCAGTTTCTCACCACAAGGTTTGTGGGCACCCTAATATTAATGGTAGTGAAGTCAGCAGGACATACAGTGTGGTCAAATCTCTCTTCCACACCAGCTTTGCCCACACCAAGATTGCAGAAGAATATGGTCATTATGGGCTGATTTTTAACAGGTTTTCCATCTAGAAAGGCAGAGAGAAGTAGAAGATATTGTCAGTCAATGTTCAATGGCTTCAGTGACAAAACCCATTTCTTCACTGCCACAGGTGCATAGCGATATTGAAAGATACTGGTCATCATTTCACCCCAAACAGAAGTTTTCTCCAGTGTCATTAGTGTACATCTGAAATAGTGAGATGAATTATACCCAGTCAAGTAATGTGCAGGTTTCATCGTCATACAAAATATATGTGTAAGGTTATTATGATAATAATGCCAGTATATTGTGAAATATCTGCATGCCATCTTCCATTCATATCAGCTGTACAGGATGTCAAGTATGTTGTGCTTGCAGTAATTTTAGGAATGTAATATTTTCAAGTTCAGGAAGTTAACAACTTGGGCTTTTTGCTTTGCACGTCGTAACCTTTTATGTTATCGTTTGGTGAGATGAGGTGAAGACACACAGGCACGTAAATTGGAGACCTCAGGTCTGTGATTATGTTATTGCTGACCCTCATCACATCTAACATTACACTATGCAGCACTGCTCACAGGAAAAAAAAACTACCCAGAGAGAGGAGGTAAAGTGTAACTTGTTCACTTGAGAATAGTTATGTTTTGATAGGTATAAGTCAGGATAGTTATGCTGAAGTCAGTGTTACATCACTGAGGATTTCGTTACAACATCCTCCCAATCTGCTTTGTAGATTGAAAATACAGAGAGATCCAAGTTCATTTTTTGCTGGAACACCTTATATAGCATAAATCGTACAAAGCAGCCCTAAAGGAGGGAGCCCTTCTTCAGACTTACCCTCTTCCTGCAACCACCAAAAGAGGCATGATGGGTCTTCCTGATTTCCAGCTGCCATAACAGCTCCCGAGTCAGAGCTCAACGAGTGACCCAAGCGCAGCCCACCAGCCGCTCTACCTTGTGGCAGGACACGGGCCAGCAGGCAGCTGGCCCAGGCTCCAGCGAGCACCAAAGGGCTGTTGCCCACACACAGACACCTTCCGGAGCCTGACGTGTGCTTTTTGGCCATGCTGTCTGATACCATGGCAATCTTTTAACACACAAAATTGTTGTGGCTGTGGTGCTGTCAGCTCAGGATATTTGGGGAAGGGGTTTCCTACTTGAATTACATTTTCCAAATGCAGAACAGAGCCGTCTGTACTGTGATCCATCCTGAGAAGTTTGTGAGTGGTGGTACACGCTCTACAGCACCAGCTGTAACAGGGAATGACTTTCCCATACACCAGTATAATTTAATTCATGAAGCAGATTTCATTCATCTGCTTTTTAAAACTAGCCAGGGAATCTGAAAGTTGATACAGGCACACAAGCAGCAGCAGAACAGGGCCCTTTAAGGCTTTATCTTCAGAGGCACGGCGTCCCAACTAACCTTCAAGAGAATGAAGATTCAGAGTGCCAGTGTCTAATAACTGTATCTCACTCCATTACAGGTATTTCAAGGCCATTCTGTGTAAACAGTGTGCATTGCTTTGTGTCTTAATCTGTAAAACAACCAAATATCTTGCTTGCAGATATATGTTAAGGTTTAATGCATCTCCTGCCATAAAAGTGTTGCTCAAGACTAATGAACAAACAAATGTTTGCTTAAACCCCTTTGTGAAAGTCAAGCTTTCCACAACTATTCATGTATTTATTGTCAGATGTGAGTCATCACGTAGGTGCCTGGTCCTGTGCTGTTAACAGCTAATGCCAATAGTTTCACAGCATTTCTTCACCCTATTTTCCTTCTTTCCGCCAGCACAGTCGCCAGCAAAAACCCGTCTGGAGAGTCATTTGTCAATGGCAGAACTGGCTCTCCTTTAAGTGTGGTTTGGGCCGTGGTGGCAGCTGATCTGCTTGAGGTGAGGGTGGCATTTTGGTGCCCACCTCAGTCCCATGCTCCACGCAGCAGCTGTTTGCTTCGGCACCACCCTGGTAATCTTGCTGACCAAGTGAGCGCAAGCATAGCTGCCTCCTCTTTTCCCTCTCCCCGCCTTTCCAGGGGAGCTAGCGAGGGGCTCAGGCTCGGTGCGTGTCCTCTTCCAGCTGTAGATGTGCCAGCAGTGGGGCTATCTTCCTTCCAGCAGCTCGTCACCACTCCTTTGCCACAAGTTAGCATCTACTTCTAAGCTGCCACCTAAGCTGTGTGGGCACTCCCTAACCTGTCTCAGTCACAAGGAATTGGTTTATCCTGAACAATTCAAATACCGGGGCTTTGCTAGCTAGCCCCATATCTGGGGCAGTGGCCATTTCACCAGATGTAGCTGCAGCTGGAGGAGGATGGACATCTCTACCCATAGACTCAACAGCATTTGGAAAGTTCCCATAGGATTCGCCTTCCTAGTACATACCGTGGACTTAAAAGGTGGAATAAGAACAGGGACTTATTTCTTGTGTTACTGGGTGGCATTAAAATTGTGTGTCAATGCTTGTTTTATTTTTATTCTGCTACTAAACAAGCTGAAGGCTTTAAGGATATTTTTTCTTCTGCTGTGTCGGAGGGGTCTACCCAGGTTGGAAAAGCAAATTAATGTTTCAGGGTTGTGTAACTGTGGGGTTTTTTCTTGTGTTGCTTGTTTCATTATGAGGAAAGAATTAAAAATCCCTCCTAGACAGTACTTAAAATATCAGTCATTGTTTAATGCCTTTGAGTCACTGTACAACTAATTCAATTGCACAGTGTAGTGCAGTTTCACGGTATGTGAAACACAGATAGTAGAAAGGAATGATTGGAAAGTTGAATAAACACAGCATTAGTTTGCGAAGTCTGAAACTTTCTGATGACTTCTTTTGCAATGATCCAGCACAACAGCTCATCAGCAGAAGTGAGAGCAGGGACTTGTAAATCCAGAGCCCCTATCCCCTCCACCTAAGCTAAGCTAGCTGGGTTGGCACTGGCAGGAGGCTCTTCTCCTCCCTCTGAACCTGCCACTGGCAGTGGGTTGGGTCAGCATTGGCTGTCAGCAGCTTTTGGTGAGGTAGACAAGAGTCAAAGCTCTGCTAATGACTGTAGCTTTGCAGGACCCTTCACCAGGGAATGAATCTCAGGTGGTCACGGAGCAAGGCAGCAGAAGGCTTGGCCACAAGGCACTCAGGAGGGCCATGCACAGCCAGCTTGTCCCCCTGCACATTGAAACTGGTGCTGTGTTGGGCAGCCAGTAGCCTACAGGGACCAGGGGTGCTTGTAGACAGGGCAGGGACTGCAGCTCTTGTGGCACTGTCAGGAAAGGGTCATTTCATGGTCAGCCTGT
Organism: Gorsachius magnificus; assembly: GCA_034008185.1. Classification (NCBI taxonomy): domain Eukaryota; kingdom Metazoa; phylum Chordata; class Aves; order Pelecaniformes; family Ardeidae; genus Gorsachius; species Gorsachius magnificus. Next base: position 73,631,734 of record CM067085.1, on the reverse strand, counting down.
GCATCTGACTTCACACCAAAACCTAAGAGGCAACGATATGGGAGGTCTTCCAAATACACCAGGGGTTAGTAGGGAAAGGTACAGATCCACCTGCCTGATTTGTGTGAGTCCTGTTGCCATCATAAAAGAGATCATCCCAGCTATTTACTGCATTTATCTTTGTACCAGCTTTGTGATGGAAAGCAGCAATGTTATCCCTATTTTAGAAATCATAGTCTGAGGCACAGAGAGGCTTCAGCTTTGCCTCTCCTCTCACATTAAGGGAGGTAGTAGCAATGTAGACCTATCTGGGTTGGTTCACATTTAGCTAGGTGTGGTAATATTTTGCCCACAGATTCAAAGTTTCTTATGCAGGCTCTATGTGGGTAGAAACAACCAGACCTGGGGCCCTGTCTGCTCTCTGAAAACACCGATTAGCCTCCTCATTAGCCTCATTGAGATCCCTGGAGCTACTAATCCTAAATTAGACATTCCTTGCCCCAGTCACACGTAGATCTCCCAGTGAAGGTGTCCACACCTGGGTCTGAGCTAGGTGTTCACATACGTGTGAGCGCCAGAGCCCTGAACCAAGCATCCCCCAGCTTGCCCTTAAAGCCAAACTGAAGCTGTATGGTTTGGGCATATCTGTGGTTGGTAAACCACCCTGTGGGAGTAAAACACACACCTGATCCTGAATTCCTGCTTTGGTTTCATTTATTCCCACATGAAATCAAACACAAAGTAAGTATCCTGAAGCGCTGTCATGGTCACCATTCAAATGTTGATGCTTAGTGTTTGCGACTGATTAGTATTGCCACTGAATCACAGATATTTCCTGTATTAAGTGGCCCTAAACAGCGAATGTCAACATTTTAATGACAACAGTGTTGTCATAGGTAGCGGCAATTTGGCAAAGAGAGAAGGTAGGTTGGGATTAGTCTTTAATGAACATCCCAAACAGGCACAGACAGGAGAGGAAAAGGAGCAAAAAATGGGAAGGACAAAGAAGCACTCACATGCTCGTAAAAGTTTCTGACAGGCTAAAAGCCTCAGAAACAAATTTGAGTTTAAAAATACATTTGAAAAGTTACATACTCACTTTTGTACAGCACAACAATGGTGGAATGCTAATAACATTTAATTTCCCTTGACTTCTAACCTTCTTAACCTGCTGTGCTGCTAGAACAGCGCTGTAAATCAAAATATGCTGTATTGTATGGTGAACATGTGTATTGAGTCATTCCAGACTGCCTGGTGCTTTTTAAAAACAAAACTCACAATAGTGTTTGTGCTGTTTTTCATTTTTCATAGACCTTTCCCCTCAATCATGCTGCAACTGGTTAGGTTATGTATTAAAAATACAATATAAAAAAGGGAGGGAAGATGTAGGGGTAGACATAATACCACAGAAAGTACAGCACAGATGAATAGGCCAAAATATCCTTGACATTACTTTCCCCTTTGTTCTAAGTGTTCTTCCAATTTCAATAAAAGTAAATTGGAATATTGCCTGGGGTCTACTAAATCATTAGTAAATTAAGAATCTGTTTTTAATAACATTTCACTTGTAAATAATGCATTAATTGACTAGCTTGAAAGTTAGCTTGAATGTTAGAAACTCTGGCACTAAATGTGTAATGAAAGAAGTGTGCTGTTTGAGGAGGCTGGATGGTAAATGTAACAAATTAAATATGACAGTTGATATTTGTGAAAATGGTGATATAATTAGAGGACACCTGCAGCTGTTTTCCAACCAAAACAACAGAAATTAAACATGTATAAAGTACGTGTGTCATATTTTCTCTTGGCATATTTCTTTTGTTCTCCTTAGGGCATTTTTGTGGGGGTCTTTATATTTCTTTCTTACCTTTTGTCAGGTCATATGTCTAACCAAGCAACGTGTCTCTTTGTCCAATGCTACTGTTTATTAGATCTACAAGTGAACATTCTGCAGCATAAAGACAAACAACATGTATCTTATCTCTACAACTACCTGAAAGGAGGTTGCAGTGAGGTGGGTGTTGGTCTCTTCTCCCAGGTAATGGGCAATAGGACGAGAGGAAATGGCCTCAAGTTGTGCCAAGGGGAAGTTTAGGTTGGACATTAGGAAAAATTTCTTCACCAAAAGGGTTGTCAAGCATTGGAACAGGCTGCCCAGGGAAGCAGTCCCCATCCCTGGAGGTATTTAAAAGATGGGTAGACAAGGTGCTTAGGGACAGGGTTTAGTGGTGGGATGACAGGGTTAGGGTAACGGTTGGACTTGATGGTCTTAAAGGTCTTTTCCAACCTAAACAATTCTATGATTCTATGATGTTATTTACAGCGAGCTGGAAGTTACTAAAGCACATGACACATGCCCAAGCAGATTTTAACCATGGGTGCTTGGGAATAGTCAAGAATTACACCAGGACTCTTCCTGCGCAGTTCTCACCAGCAGGTAGCTCACTTGTGTATTTCTTCACCCTGGTGTTGATAGTCTTAGTGAGGATTTCTGTAAACTAAAAGGTGATGTGATGTGATGTATAAGCATTGCAAATGTGTAGCTTTCCCTCTTGGCACGCGTGCAGTTGAAAGAGAATATGATGCTGCCTTAGCCATCTCACAAGGGTTTTGAACACCAAGTTTCTAATGATAAAGGAAAAATGTGAACTTGTTGAATAACGTAGATCCCCATGTCGTGCCACTACTGGGAAATTGTGAAGCATACTGACCAAAGATGGCTAAAAATTATAAATTTTTGATCTGGAGCCAAAGATTCTGGGTATATCAGTTCAGGGACTCTATTCCATCTGTCCTTGCTCCATTCCAGTTGGTGTGCAAGAGAGCATCCTGCCAAAAGAGATAGGATTTGGACTTGTGAAAGCAGGAGTCTCTGGGCTGACTGTCTTCAGAGTTACAGCAGTAACAAGGCAGTGGAATTACTCTGATATAAATAAACACTATATATAATAATACTCTGGTATAAAATAAACACTATAAATAAATGCTCCCACTTAAAGCCATGTGGCCATTTTGCCTGGTGTCAGAGTTAAGGGGCACAGAAAATACGCTGTTGGGCTGGGTGTGAAGCACACTGAAGCCAGTACCGCCCCTGTTCCCATGTACTCCACCTGAGGAAGGACTTCAGGTTCTCCCATGGTCGCTTTTGCTAGGCTCTGGCATAGAACAAATTCCCCACAGTGAAAAGAAAAACAATAACAGGGCAAGGCAAGCAGTCCTCACCGCGGGACTCGGCTCTTGCTGGGGCTGCTCAATGGGGAGTTTTCCCCATGGCTGAGGCACATAGAGCAAAATTATGTGGGGAAAGTACCACTGCACCACACAACCAGCTGTGGATACTGTAAATCTTCAGCACGCCCTTTGTCAGCTGTCAGAAACACAGACATTCATAAACAAAGGAGAGCAGGAGACCAAAATTCACTTTAAAATAAACAATGTGGACTTTGATTTGGAATGTGCTAACAGGATAGATATGAGCCATTTAAATAAACATACCGGCCAATTGTGTCAACTTTGCTTTGAGGGCAGCAATACCTTTGTTACTGGGGTTTGTATCTGTCTTGATTAAGGCCATGTCAAGCAGCCGTCGAGATTGACTTTGATGACAGATAGGATGTACTGTACATGACACTGGAAGTATAGTATCATGGAGACAAAGTGTGCCACGGCTGAGAAAATCTTCACAGCTCTTTCAGAAATGGCAGAATTCTTCCCCATGGATGGAAAATATATACATTTTATTTGTCTTAAAGTTACAGACTTAGGTATGACTGCACTCGCAGGTACCTGTTGGCTTCTGTTCCCCACCGCCTCCATCCAGACCAACAAGGGGTCTGTTTCCACCCTGCAGGTTCTGGGTAGTGCACTCTGCATGCTCTGTTTATTCCTATAGTGGTGTATATGACAATTATGGCAGAGAAGTCGTTTGCCACCTCCAAGGACAAGGCAGTAATAAAGTTTCACAGAAAATGCACCCTGCTTTTCTTGTCATAAATCGCACAAGCTCACAGCTGGGCTAGTCCCATCGACTTGCACAGCTTTCTAGATGTGCTCCCCCTTAAGTTTATTTTTCAGGTACTATTTCCTGCTCATAACGTAGATCTCATTTGACTTGATGGCAATTGGTGATGGAATGTGTTACGCAGGTGATATAGAAGAGGTGCAGCTCATGGGGGCATATGTTCCAAACCTCCGCAGGTCACACCCTGTGTGACTTTCCTCTCAAGGAGCAAGAAAATCTTCATTGGGTTAAGGCTGAGGGGAGTTCTTATTCCCTTAAAACAACAATATTGTTGGCCTGCTCCTACTCTCTCTGGGCTTTTTCATTGCTCACCAGTAGTTTTTAGGAGGCAAATGTGTCAAGACCTACACTTCACAGGTAAAGGACATGAAGTAAAACCGAACTATTTACCAGATATTGTAACCCCCCTCTTTGATTAAATGGCATCAGCAACAGAGGTGGGGACCCCAAAGGCTAATTAATTTTTGTGATCCAGGGGGAACATGCGTAGGAAGGTGGCCTTCAGCTTGTTGCCTTTAGGTTTGCAGCAGCAAATCAGAGCGCCAAAGGCACAAGGAGTTTGACTACCCCTGTATTTGTTTTCTAGGGACAAGTTTGTTGGCTTAAATTAAGCCTGCTAAAAATGTGGCCAAGATTTGCCCTGGCAAAAAAAAAAATGCCCCTGCCTATGTAATGTTAAACTGACTTGAAGGTTTTCTTAGCTATAGAGAGCTAGAGATCAAAACACAAACCTATTCATTAAAAAAAAAAAAAAAAAAAAAAGAAGAAATTAATATACCCGAACATAAGGAAGATGTGCTGGCTTAGTTAAATAAGGCACAACTGGTATTATTTAATTAAAATCTAGAGTACAGCTGTTAGGGAAAAATCTAGCCAGTTTCAGATAGAAAAATATGCCCTAATAATGTGTTTCAACATCATTTTGACACTAAACTCAAGAATAAGGTAGGGGTGAATGTTTTGTATGTGTGTGCATACATATGCTTGTATATACATCTGTGTCTGTGAGAGGAAGAGAGAGGGGGAAAAGGCAAATGTGTTCAAATACCTTTTCTTTACTGAGAGAAATTATAAATAAAATTAGACTTATGTGAGCCAGTGGCCGGGAGGCTCCAAGGATGCAGAGCATGTGCTTAGAGGCTGAGGACAAGGGGAGACGATGCTGTGAGCTGCTTTGCCTGTGCCCATGAGCCAGGGTTTTCTGTCTTTTACCACCCAGGTGTACATACACAGTGGACATCTCACAAAAGGAAATGGCTTTGTTCACTGAGTGAGAAATCATTTCAACTATGCAATTTTTCAGTTTTCACCAAGAATGATAAAGATACATTTATTTTCTATAAAGAATAGTTATAGTTAATTGCATTGCTGCTGTTCCTAAAACTTAATGGGCTAACATCTTGTTTTACTACCCAAAGCAGAGCATTTCAGCTTTTCAGAGAAATAATTGTATATGCTAGACTAGCAGAAAAAAAATAGCAACTTTTGGAGGATGTTTTTGAGGAACCAGGCAGTTATGTAAACGAAGGAAACAGAAACACAATACTGTGGGAAGTTCTGGTGGCATTATTATTTTTTATTTTAGTAAATATACAGTGCTGTAATTTTGCATTATGCTCTTCAGAGAGTAAAAAAAGCAAGCGATCAGACCTGTAATATACTCTGCTACATATACCCATACCCTGCTACACATAGTATCTGACTTAGGAAAGGCTGGGAAAACAAAGTTAGGCTACTTTTCTCCTCTTCCCATCCTAGGGTTGGCAAGCCAGGCTTCTGAAGCTGTGTCTTGTCCTGACCTTGCTATATTGCTTTTGCAGGGGCAAGAGATTTTTGAGCAAGATCTCACAACCCAAGGAGTCCTCAGGGCGCCAGACCTGGTTTTTTTTCTTTTGCTCTTCTCTTGAGCAGTGCAAAGCTGCCAGAGAGAGGACTGAGGATCAGGCCTTGTGGTAGCTGTCCCAGGCAGTTTGCAGCATGCAGCAGATGCATATAGGAAAGGAGGCAAACGAGCAAAAGGAGAAGCCCGGAAAGGAGGTTAAAGGCTAACATAACTTGAGATCATTTTGTTCATTACATCTCCAGTTAGAAGTACCACCTATGTGTAATGAAAAAGGGTTTCGATCCTATTTTGAGAACACCAGTCTTTTATTTCTGTGCGTGAAATAATTGACATTTGTGGAATTTTACCATCCTTGTAACATTTATCCAGAACAGGTATAGGTTTCCTAAGATTTTCTTCTCTCTCTGTTATTTCATGGTCTCTGTGCAGCATTTGTTTGGTCATTCAAAGCAAATAGTTCACCTTTCCCTAGTTCACCTTTTGTCTACGAGTGAAATTCGTGTCATGCTGAAATAGATTTCATTTCCCGAGACATGGTGGTGGGTCGTCTGCTTTCCTCACATCCATGGTCCCCATGTAGGAGCTTTGGGTAGCAGTCCCTGGGGGAAAATCACTGGCCTTTCCCTCCCCAAGTTGCTCTGAAAGAATATGTAGGATCACTTGGCTAGCCAGCATGCCAAAAGCAGAAAGTAAGGTAAAATGGACTTCCAGGCAGGATCTGAGAAGGGGGGAGATATTTGAAGCAAAGAAAGGTAGGTCTTATTCCAGGGATACAGACTCAAGTCTGAAAGTCGTAAAGGTTAAGAGTGGGGAAAAGAAATCAAGCCACAAAGTCTGGTTTTTTCAGTGTCTCTAGTCCATACGAAACAGCAATGCTGTATGAGGGAACTAAATACCAGAGGAGAGAGGGGGAACCAGAGAACGAGACAGGTGGGGTTGGAGGGCCAGGTCAGTGCTAAATGGGAGCAGGGGCGCAGGAGCCCACAGGAGGAGGGAGCCCGCCGAACAACTGCCGAGTGGGCATAGCGGAGCACAGGCAAAGGAAAACTCTTCCATGGATGTGTTGGCTTTCCTGCTCTCATCTGTAAGACCTGGAAAAAGAATTGTTACAGCTCCTGTTCTGCCCTCCCTGCCTGACCGTGTGCCCTCAGGGATCTGGAACCACGAGGGATCCACGTGTTGCTCGGAGCCATTGCACTGCAGGCAGGAGGCTGCCACCAGGAGCTCCTCATGCTCTGAGTAACATCCCTACCATGCCTTCTGCTCCTCCCGGGCACAGTGGACTGAGTTGTAAAGCCTGAACACTGAATATATTTGCTCTGGGCAACTTAGATTAGACTCTTGTATGTTATTTAAGGCATGGTTTTGTATTTTATCCACTGCCTGAATCTCAGATGCTGAAATATTCGCACAGCTCTTCATTCTTTGGGGAGCAAGACATGGGCTTTCCCCAGTGGCACAGTGATAGCTTCTGATCCGCCAGCCTCCTGCTGTCCACTGTCACTGCGGCTCACAGTCACCGAGTGGCCCGAGGAATAGCTGGCACTCAAGGACCCCCCTCCAGTGCCCATAACTCTGAAACTACATGACATCTTAACCTTTATGAAATTTCTTCAAGACAGCATTTAAAAACACCCAAATCTTTCCTGACCTTTACATTTTAGTAGAGGGTTTTTTGTTTTGTTATTTTTTTAAATTGATGTTCCTATAGTTTTTTTCTTTAGCTGTGGCATTTTTAAGCTAGTTCAAGAGGAACTTTGCTTTGCTTTTCCCATCCTGGTTGAGCCCAATCATTAATCATGAAGGGAAAGCACTCCAGACTCAAACCTAACTTTATAATGTTTTTATGTTTGTGACATTTTATCTCTCTCAGCCAGTGGGAAGTTCTTATCCTTTTAATTTATAATCCGGAAGGTTCCAATTTGACTCTAGATGCTGACTTCCTTTGTAGCCTCCCATCCCCATTCTCACCCCCGTTTCACCATGCTGTGGCTTGGTGATTGTGTATCAGGTCTACAGATCATTCAGAGAATCTCCCGAGGGGATCAGTGATTGCTGCTCTGGATCATCAGGAAGCTGACCCCTTTTCCTATGTGGGAAATCAAGGTATCTTCAACAGAAAAGCCAGTGGTGCAATTTGACAGTAACATGCTGCCTAAATCTAGAATTAATCTGTTGAGTACTTCAGCAAAGCTGACTTAGTGTAAAGCTAACACAAGAGGGGAATCAGTCCTGGCATCTTTACACAAAGCTGTGATTATTTGCGAAGAAAAACTGGAAACTTGAAGGGAAGCGTTCTAGTTTTTTCTATGGCACTTGCTCTTTTTAATGTAAACAGAAACTGTGTATCCTGCAGCGCACAGTGTTCTGCTGTAAGGCCTGGCTTTTTACAAAGGCAAGACTTTCCCCGTTCATATATAGTCTTTATCTAGTATAATCTCATAAAAACTGCCATGATATCGAGCAATTATAACATTCAAGGCTCAGAGTCTAAATACTCTCTAGTGGTGCTATTGGATTTGTTTATATAGTATTGTGCTGTTGCAAGTGGAGTACAACGCTGCCACAGCTATGTAGGCACAAAGATGAGTTCTGCTAAGCCTGTGTAAGTCTCTGCTCTTTAGCCCAAAAAACTGAAGGTCAGTTCAAAGCTGCTTGTTGAGGGAAACAAATCCTGCAAATAGTACATTCGCTGGCCATTATTTCCAAATCCAAACTATCTTATAGTCATGAAATGGAAAGTTTATGGGGAAAACAAATGCTGCATTTATTACTGTGATGCAACATTCATAAAATATATTTCATTGGGGGGGAGTTTACACAGGGGGTAATGAGATTTTTCCTTTATACATTATTTATAACTGCTTAATCCAGGTGCTGTAGGTTATTTTTTTATCCCTCAGTTTCACAGCTACAAAACACTTCAGTATTTCTAATTTATTTCTGCATACAATACAGATGTTCTCAATTGTGTCTCTAACTACATTTCAACTGTTATGATCGCTTTTATTTGTTTGTGTCACTGTACACTTAGAGGTTGAATGTGCAGTACACAATAGTCGGGTTCCAAGCAGCCTGTAAAAAGCCTCTGGTGATTTAGTTACCAACAAATTAAACTATGCCTAACAGTAATATCTTTATCATTAGTGGTTTTAATCTTCAGATGATTTCCCTGCAGTTTATATTGCTCTGTGCATGGGCTCCTACATCTTCACATAAAGGTTTCATCCTTTTAAACAGCATTTTTCAAGATGACCATTTGGAAACAACATTTGGAGGAACATTTGGGTTGCATCCTCTAACTAAATTTCCAAGCTGTTGGTAACGGACTAAAGAAAATGTGGTCTGCACTGAATACTAAAGAGCTGCAAATGTAAGAGCCTTGAAGGTTATGTGTAAATATTGACATTTTTATTTTATTTAGCATACAAAAATGAACTTGCAATGTTGCTTATCTGATCATACAGCAATGACCGCATCTGCATCATCTGAGATCTATTCCTCACACTTCTGACTTTCATAGATGTTCCAGAGTTTTCCCATTGAGGATGTTATTGATGTCCCTGATTAGGCAACAGATATCTGGGGATTGAGTGTCCATACAGGAACATGTCAACCAAGAGGCAACAAATGGAAGCAGAGAAAAAAAAAATCCTTTCATCTTCAAAGGCCATGTTATATGTGCAGATATGGGTCCCAATAAAACCATTAAGGTCCTTTCCTGAGACGTGTAATGGGACTTTAGGGCATTCAGCATCCAGCAAAACAAGGTCTTTGGTTCATCCTAGAGGAAGCACAGAAAAATAACTGTAACATTACATATACCCCAGCTGTTTTTTGCACTTAGCCATACTGCCCTTTCCCCTTGAGTGTGAGTCTGTTGTCATTTCTTTTTTAACCAGAGGTTTCTGTGGAAACCTCAGGGTCTGCATATTTACATGCTTTTTTCCTAAAACAGTGAAAAAGACTCCGATGTGCAGATAATAAAGCTTCTTCAGGGCTGTTGTTTGTACTAAATGCATTTATATGTTAAGTGCTAAGATGGTCACTGCACAGTTTGTAATTCCAAGGCATGAAACATGAGGGCCCCACAGCATTCCCCTTAAATCTAATCAGAAAGCCATGAGATCTTGGCTGTTCACACTACAGATCTGGGTAACTGCTTCATGAATGGCACTACAGTCACCGAAAATCCCCGGTAATGACTCAAGAACATATTAGTTCTCTCCCTGGGCAGCCTAACCTGAACACCAACACTATCAGGAATTTTTCTAAAGTATCTGCTTCCCCTTTTTAATACTCCTAGTTCCTGCATGAAACCCTGGCATGCTGTTTGCATCAGCTGGCTGCCTCTTGTGCTCCTCTGGGGGTGTCTCAAAGATTATTATTTTTTTTTATTTCCACATGTGAGAGAAGGATTTAATAAATTGCAGAATCATAAATTTCATTGAGGGAGAGGGAGGAAGAACAGTAACTTCTTTGTGCTACGTGGAGACGGGGTAATTTACATAAATATTGCCTGTCTCTTTAGCAGATAAAGTAATTAAGAAGTGACCGGCATGGCTCGTTTGGTCATCCTCCCTGTTCTTGTATAAACTTCATTTAATATAGTTTCCTTTTACTTATTTGCCAAAGAGTTTCTGACTCTCCCAGTCCCCTGTTTTTATTGGACACAGCGGTGAGCCTTCCCAAGAGGTGCAGTGCTCGGCCTACAGAGCTACTTTGCCCAAATTAGAGAATATGTCCCTGATTCACTTTCCTTGAAGAAAGCCAGGCATCAATGTACTCAGGCCAGCATGCTTTTGGCAGCTTATGCAAAGTATGGAGAACACATGTAATTTGTCCTTTTTAATTTATTCTTCTCTGCCCTGCAATAGGCCTTATCCTGTATTAGTCAGAGCTTCTGAGAAGGCTCCCTCCGTGCTTCCAGAATAATCCTGTAGTGACAGTGTAGCACCGTGGAAATAAAAGACAAGGGACATATGCAAAGGTTGAAGTCCGCTTCTGAAAGGGATGAATCCGTTTCCCTCGCCAGCACACCATGACTAAGGGCGATCTTGTGGTGGCTGGTGGCTACATGTGTCTATATCCAGTTTATGGCTTCTAGCTGGGCTCATGGAAAGGCTGAGTTGCAGAACTGGCAGGGCCATATCCCATGCCAGCCAGCCTAGGGACAGCGGTAGATTATTAACCTCGATGATCATCTAGTCAAATGGGCTGAGAAAATTAATTCCCCCTGCTTCTCCATTTGTGGAGGGGGAAAAAAAAAAAAGTGGAAAGTGCAAAATTCTGCAAGGACTAAGGAAAGGCTTTAAAAGGAGCAATAAAGACTCAAGCTTTTGGAAGAATCAGCAGCTTTGGACATGAGGGGATCAGGACAGAATACTTTATAGCAGAAAGGTTCCACTTAATGGTGGGACTAACTAAGGTCAAAGAAAGCTGATGTGATGGGAGGGAGGTTCAACAATTAAGAGGAGAGCTCAGAATTGCAGGCAAAAAAGGATGGACATCTTAGAGGAACCTGATGTTACCCAAAATGTTGCTGTGAATTTGGAAAATGAGTGTAGAATTTATTGGGTTTGCATTGACCTGTGTGTCTCTGTGCTATCTAAGCATAATTTTATTTGGGGGGCTGACTGCAGCTAAGCTGCATACTATCATATTGCAGAAGAGATAACAAGCAAAGATCCTCCACCCAGTAAATATGCCAGAATGGCCTGGAGCAGAAACAGTGCTGCTGCCTACCTATATCTAATAGAAGCTTAAAAAGTCACTTGATTTACTGTGACCTCCTTTTGGGGCTTGCATTTCAAGAAATACAGTCCAGCTGGAGAAGAGAGCAAAAAGAATAATCAGAGGTCTAAAACAAAAAAAAGGATCTGTGAGGAAAGATTGAATGATCTGGGGTTGTCTAACCTAAACAAGAGGAGTCTTAAATAAGATAATGTAGGTTTTCAACTACATGAGAAACACTGCTCCAAAGAAAAGGAGAATAATCCTTTCCTATGTTCCTGGGTGGAAGTAAGTACCAATAGGCTTCAATTGCAGTAAGAGAGATGTCAGTTAATCATTAAGAAATACTTGGTATTCCATTAGGAATCTGGTGGCATACTGCAGTACATTGAGACGGGGTAGAGTTGCTGTCACTGGACATGTTTCTGAATAAGGTAAACGGCATCTGAAAGTAATGACATAGTAGGGCCTGCATGACCTTGTGAGCCTGGTCAGCAACAGACTGGTCACCTGGAACCCAGGGAGCACCTAGTTAGTAAAGTCTAGCAAGAGACAAATGGATTTGGGTCACTTTTGTAGCTGGGACTCTGAGATGAAGTAGGAGGCAGTAAATCCCTTGTGCATTTTGACAATGGGAATCTCCCTCAACTTTGAAAGCAGATTTTTGTCAACTCAAAACACTTTTCCCTTGCCAAACCCATACACTACCTTCATCTTATCTAGAGAAAGCCTCAGCCAACTGGCTTTCATCCATGTCTTATCTCTGCCAGACACAAGGAAGCTGTAACATATGGCTTCAATGAAAAGGAGACGTAGAGCTTGGTGTCATCGGGATATTGATGACATTGTAGCCTATGCCATTTCACAATATCCTCTAGTGGTTTCATATGGGTTTTGAATAAGAAGGGTAACAACAGTGAACCCTTTGGTACTTTAAGCTGCGAGGCCTGGGAGAGAAAAAAACATTTATCCGTGCTTCTGGGATCTTCTTGAGAGATTGTCAGAACACTTCAAAGACTCTCTTCTCTCTTGTCAACCATTTTGCCATAGCAGCAATGTGTAACAGCAAACGGGAAGCAGACATCGTGTCTGGACTTTGGTCTGACTCAGATGCAGTGTCAAAGCACAGGGAGAATTAGCAATATTAAGTTAAAATAATGTATTAAAGAATCTGTGTGTATGTATGTGGGTTTGTATGAAGTCATGTAACCATATCATGACAGAAATTTCCCACCTTTCCTGTAAAATTGCTAAAATCACCAATCAGAATGTATAATCCAGCAATTAACTGGAAGAATGAATTTAAATGTAGTTTAGGAATTTTGGTCCTGAGAGCTTTAGAGTGAGAACGTTCTGCACAGCTGATCATCTGCACGGGTCTCGCAATGAGACCTGAGCTAACAGATCAGGGGGACAAACAGGTAGTCGCTCAGTTGGTTTAATCAACCGGTGAAAGTAAGAGTGATGTGACCCCTGTGTGAAAAAGGGAGGGTAAAACTAACTGATAAAGACGCAGAATAGGGGAAGAAGATACAAAATCTCACTTCAGTGTTAACAATTACTCTGTAGGCAGACGTGTCTTTCCCCCCAGGCTTACGTCCATCTGGAGCTCCAACCTGCACTGTGCCAAGCAAGATTTAGCTTAAATGCCCAGCCATTTATTTGGAGTGTGTCATTGATATACATCTTTGGTTGGTACACAGATTTGCTAATAGTGATTTATATGGTACCTAGTCTTGAAAAGTCTTTGTTGCTTATTTTAAAAATGTATCGTTATATCGTTCAGGTTTCACATTCTTTCTTTTCCGCCATTGGTGATGAGAAAACCTTACTGAAATGACTATATATATGCCTGCCACATGCCTGAGCTGTAATAATAGAAGTAAAATAAGTACTCCAGGATCTGGTTAGCTCGCCTTCCTCAGCCACTTCAATGTAACCACAGGGAGGGTGTCCTGGAGGCCCCAGATGCACCACTGGAAGACTTTTCAAAATAAAGCTGTATTAGTAAGGCCATCTGAACTTTCTGCCTTCCCTGCTATGATATTTGGTGGACAACACATAAACCATTCCAGTGAAATGTTCAGGCCTGAAAAATGGTGCATTTTGCACCAAAACCATGGGGGCTGACAGGTGCCTAAGCAGAGGAGGAGCTGGATGACTGAGATGTTGAAGTTGGCCCACGACTACCACCCCATCAACGTTACAGAGAGAAAGGGGGTTCTACATACAGGAACTGATGTAGGGTAGGAGTGAAGCAAATTAGTGAAATCCATCTTGTTTTCTCATAACACAAATGCCAGCTGAGCTGGAGTGGTGCTGTGCAGTAGATTGCAGTGAAAACATGCAGCTTCTGATAAGCTGACGGGAGCTGGACTGAGCATAAATAGCTTAGAAACATCAGTGGGTAAAGGCAAAGTTTTTGCTTTTGTGCTTTAAAAAAGACATGTTTGCTATGCTTTGCTTTTCAGAACATAACACATTGTGTTAATGCCAGCAAGTATATTTATACCACCTTACACTTCCCATGTGTCAATTTTCTGTCCTTTTATGTGTATGTTCTCATTTTTTTGAGCTATGGACCCGTTATAATTATCGTTAGAACTTTGTGACCGAGAAGATTAGACTTTCTCAGCATAACTAACTGTCTTCTCAAGACGTCCTGGCTACCATGGAGTGACTGCTGACATTTGCACAGATGGGCAGATGGTGGCTGGGACATGTCTGGTTGCAGTGCAGGCCTGAAGATCCTAGTTGAGGAAGCCGAGCCACTGTGTTTTGGCCTGATTTATAAGAAAACTGCTTCTCAGCAAACGTAGCCTGTGTTATCCTTTCTTCTAGATGTAATGGAAACAATGGTTAGCCATAGGAAAAGAAGCCCACAGCTAAAACATATGTTTTGGCCAAAGGCCATAATGATTTATATCAGATATCCATGTGTGTTTGCTACATACCAGCTAGACCCATTTAAACTCCTTGGGAAATATTGAGGAGGGCAAACATCCACAGGTCTGATTGACTATGGGAGGTTATAAGACATATCGCAATTGATAAATTATGCTTGAAAACCATGGCAGAAAGCTGAAATGGTGTTCTAGAGATGGCATCTGAATTTTGATTTCTCCTTAGAGTCAGTTGTAAATGTGGAATAGTTACCTCGCTCTCAAGAGAGATCTTGCATCGAGGCTACTGGTCGGAGTCAGTAGATGCTGTTGCGTACACTGAGGAACACAGTCCTTCAGATAGAAGGAGAGGGAGAGTAGGCATGGCGTGCCTTGGAGTTCTTGGGACCACAGACTGATTCACTGAAATCCAATTGTTTCCTAATTCCAATTCTGAGAATGAATCACCTAATTTTCTACAGATAACTGGCTGATGTCCACTAACTGCTGAGAACTTTATGTCCTACTTTGTGATTGACAGCTAACTAATTACAGTGGTTTTCAGCTGGGGAAGTTGTCATGGTCTGGCCTGCTGCATTTAGGTGCCAGGACCCTTGGCATACTCTTTGCAGCTCTGCTACTGACCTCCTGCTATGGACTGTGTTTAACTTCCATTAATTCACTTTAACCTATTTGGGAAAAACTCATTGATGTAACACTGTTTTAGAAGTGGCTTTTCATGGACACAGCTAATGGAATTTATGCAAGTAAAATGCTACTCCAGATGTCCTCTGGTAAGCCATACAGGCTAGAGAATTACTGATTTAGGACATAAGTGGGCAAATATCAACATGTGTTTGAAACTGGTTTATGCGTATACCACTTTTTTATCTTCAGTCCAGAGCATTACAGAACCTTTAAGCAAATATAGTGCTCTGTTTTAAGCACCAACATCATAACAGTTTTTACATTCTTGCTCTGCTCCGCACTCATCTAGTCCTGGAAGAGCTCCATGGACTTCAAGGGTCAAGACAATACTGCAATTACATAGAATTAGAATTCTTTTTCTTTATCAAAAAGATTTGGTAATGTAGCAAAACCAATGGACCGAGGCCAGCTGTGGCATAAACAGTGATTTTACTGCTCGAGCCAAATTCTTAAATGGTGCCAATGAACCTGCTGTGCTCTAAAAAACCCTTTTTTGATCTCCTTTGTGTCAATAGCTTAGACAAAAGGGTTGGAGTGACAGCAATAAAAAGAACTATTAAAGCTCTTATATGTGGCACAACTATTTTACTTTGTCTTTTCTTGTTAACTGCTTTTCCTGCTTCATGCCCATTTCCACACCTACTTATATGGGAGCTGAACATGGCCAAAGACTGACTATACTCACATCAAGATACATATATAATAGGGCATTAGAATCAATCACTTTGCCTATAGCTTTCAGAAGTTTAGATCTCCAGCTAGGGCAGATGTAAACAACTTTGAGGTGTAAAGGTGTCTGGAGCAGGTGGGTTCAATGAGTTGGGTGTAGCAGCTGGGAGCAGAGCACTGAGATGGCAAGTGCTGGTTCCTGTGATTAGGCCAGAAAAGCTTTCTTAGTGTTGCCCTGTGCTGTGGAGACATATCTTGTAATCTAGGAATGAACGTCCAAGTCTTCCAACTCACGCTTCTGTAATGAAACACCTGACAGGTGGGACTGCTGTGCCTGCAACCAGGGTTTCGTGTTCTGTGACTTTCTGGGATCTGCAAGTATCTGTACGATGCCTGGGGAGCAAATTCTCAGCTGCTGCAACTCCACCGTTTCAGGTTGCTGTTGTTGGGGACTGCGGAAGGGTCCCAGCTCTTTCCAGTTCTGGAAGCAATGCCTAGGAACTGCCCTAAGTCTCACCTTGTCACGTGCCACTGCACTGGCGTGTGCCAAGAGGTAAAGTAAGCAACACAGAGGGCATCTGGAAAGAGGGGAGACAGGAGGAACTCAATCTGGCAATGCTGGAGCACAGCAGGTTTTCAGCAGTTTATTTTGGAAGTAATTGTTTGCTAAATAACCATGCTTTAACTGCAGTGGAGTATTTCCAGCTTCAGTAATATTCTGTTGTTATTATCTAAGACAGAAATGTTATAGGAGCATGGTGGTGCTCCTAGCTAAGATGCACTGTTCATTAACCATTCAGATACTGTGTGATTTTAGAAGGGCTGGACTTTTAAGTGAGTTTTCCTAATTCTTGTCGTTCTCAAACACACCCGTTTTAATTGCCAAGAAATTAAACTGCAGGAAGAGTAGCGTTATCTGTTTTGTGCATAGGCTGCTTCCATCACACTAGTGCATAATCAAAGAAAATATAATTACAGCTCTGCAAGTTTGAGGCCCAATCCTGCAGTCTAGTCTGTTCAAACACTGCTCACATAACCGGGTGAGTCCTTGGGTTTGGTTTGGCTAACAAGGACCATCCTGTAATAACAAAGAGGAAATCTATGCTAGGATTTAGAGCAGCTGGTTTTATTAAATCGAATAGACCAACTGTCACCTTGGTATCAAGCAGGAATGATTCTCCTGAAATGACTGGAGCTGTACCAATCTTACATTTCAGGACTGAGATCAGAACCAGATCCAGCCTGCTGAAAAATAAAGCAGTTCTGTCACTTGCTGGTAGTGAGGAATCAGTTACCCAAATCTTAAATCTCTCTATGTCCAAGCTGAATTTGTACACTATAAATATGTTACATGGACTCCATGGGGTGCTCTTCTAAATATGCTCCACAATGTTTACTAATAAGGTTCTTTTTTCTACTTTCTGCAGCTTGTCCTCTAAGGGTGATGGATATTTCTGCACTAGCATTTTGTTCGGTTCCTATTAAAACCTTTTTAAGTTCCAGGAAGAATTTTGATCTTTTTTGTCTTCCAGAACTATTATAAATATTCACAAGTTCAGGGTCATACTGTCTGTAACCACAAACCTTTAAATTCAAATATTTGAGGTGGGATTTATGTGAGGGAGGGGTTATGTTTACAGCAGGGTTTCCCAAACAGGGGTATAAAGGTGTTGGGAGGGAGAGGTGAAAAAACAAATGATTAATTCTGCTTCCAACATGGGGACCTTGTACCGGGGAGGGGAGAGGATGAATGGAAGAGTTCACCGGGTAGAGAGGCACAGGGCAGAGTCCTTTGCAAAGTACTGGTTTACAGAACTTTAAAAGGTAAATGCACTTATTTGCAGGCAGTAGCTTAATTTTGACATGAGCTGGCTCCTAGTTATACTTGACTTCATGATGTTTATAGCATTCTCCTTAAAGCTATCAGTTTAGTGGGGGGCGGCAAGGGAAAGAAGACAGCCCTGTTCTAGTAGTGTTACCTCAGAAATCCCTATGCCCTGTGTGAAAATGCTGTGCACTTCTTGCTTACCAAGTGGCTTAAGTTAATATAAGGGGACTCAATGTTCTAATGTTAAATGCCAAGGGAGCAATACCTGAAAGGTCTTGAGACTGAAGCATCGGACTACACAATTTCCTATTTACTATAGATGGTATATTTAGTAACTAATCATCCAACCTAATAATCTAAAATAGTATTTGACAAAAAGGTCAAGTGTTTAATATTAGGGCTAGAAGAGCCATAAAAATCTATAAGAAGAATGCTCCATGGAACAGCCAGCCAGATGCAGCTCCCGGCTCTGTCATTGTATCTCTCAGTTCCTCCTTTCATTCTATAAAAATGTCACAGTCTTTTAAGCTCAAATGATTCCATACGTTTTCTGCTTCTGGAGGACGTAACTCTATGGAAAGCACAGTTCCCGGTTGCCAGACCAAACAACTCTGTCTCTGGAAGTTTCCTCTCTTGAAGTCTTCTAGAGCTTTTCAAAAAGTGTTGTGGTTTATGGAGTAAACAAAAGTTCCCAGGAGGACATGTAGGACTCTGTATTTTATGGAAATGTCATTAGAATGCAATGAAAGAGACTTTTTAAATTAAATAATTGCTTTATAAAACTTAGGAGATTTTATGTTCCAGATCTGTTAGCCAAATGGATCTCAGCCAGAGGGGTGAGAGGGAGGGAACCAAACTGAAAGCTGGGGTATATGTCCCCAACTTTCACAATGATTTTGAACTTGACCAGCATATGCAGGGGCTAGGAGCAACTTGGGCAGTTTCAGCCATGTTTCAGAACCTCATTTTTCCCTGTAAAACATTAAAAAAAGCCACAGAAACAGCAACTGAGACTAAATGCTGTACTTGGATCCAGACTGCAGGACATACATATCTGATTTTACTGTTAATACTGTCCTCCCTTAGCTTCCGTCTCTCTGATACCATTCCCACAGTCTGTTCTTCATGACTCCCTTCATGACTTGGTGGTTTATTTTTTCTATCATCTTATTTGCCTGCAGGGACCTCGGCTGTTTTCCTTCTGCCCGTGGGATCCCACCTCAGCTGTAGCTGTTTGAATTCACATGCCTCCTTGCTGCATCTTCTGGCTGAGGAAACTGCAAAGAGAAGTACGGTCATGGCCAGCAGAACAAAGAGATGATCCACCCTGTAACTCATTGCTCTGGTGGTTTTTGTAAACCCACATAGTTAATAGCAGGTTTCTTTTTTGGGGGGGGGAGGCGGATAGGTAAATATATACTACAGGAATGGGGGGGGAATCTGGAAGAAAAAATAGGACACACCTTTTAATTCTCATGAAAGCATTATCATGGAAAGCCCTTACAACAACAGAGTGAGAACAAGTTAAATATTTTGTTTCAAAGGGATTATCCCTACCCAGCAGGGAACAGCTGGCATAAAGCGTTGATCCACCTCCCATTGCAAGCATGAGCCAAACTCCCGTTGATTTCATTGGTACAGAATCAAGCCCTTATTAAGTCCATGACCAGCTTTGCACAACTTCTGTCCCCATCTGCTTCCCTTACCCATAGGCCTGACCCTCTCCAACCCTGGAGAACCCAAGCTGAGGGGGGCTGTAGTGAAACTGAAAGCATTTTAGGAGGTAAATGAGTAAAATAGTATAATGGCTTTTTCCAAATATATTCAGTTGCGGAGTACATCTCAAATAGCCCCACTAACTTCAGTCCAGTCCTTCTGTCTGGATAGCCAAATGACGAGCAGCAAGATGTATCTAGGATCTCGACTCACTAAAATGAGCCAGTTCCTTTTTTCTGGAGTAGTGTGGTTCCTCTCCAGGTTGTGTTTCATTGCTGTGTTGAGCCACTTGAAAAGGTTTGTTTTCTCATGGTATTTTCAAGTTTTGTGTACAGTTACACTGCAGTATATTTAGTAAAAGAACACCAGTTACTGAGATGTGTTGAAAAATGTCACTCCCAGGTCTAAGAGTGGCCACAGACTTCTTATTCTCTTTCCAGAACATTCGCATCAAGACATATATGTATGTAGACCTGTTTAGAGAACATACATTAATTAGAAAAAAACATAGACTTTAGGATCCTAATCTCTGACATCGACAGGCTTCCTGTCACCACCATCCAGTCCCTTCATGGTTCTATGGTCTGAATGTGTTTCTGCTAAATGGCAGACCAGGCTGAAACTATTAGTGCTTAGGAATGGGGAAAAATGTAATAATAAGTGATTGGGTTTTTAAGAACCTTATTGTATGTGACAGTGAAAAAACTGGGGTTGTACCTTCATATGTCATCTAAAAGTTAGTACTATGAACAAGATGTTTTCATATCCTTTCTAATACTTTGAGATAGATCAAAATTTATCATAGCTATCTTCATTTTACTCAGTTAATAATGAATGATCAGTGAAACATTTTGGAATAGGAAAAGCTAGATGATTCATATCACCTCTGCTGTGAAAGGTTTTCAAAGTTTAAAATGTACAAAGAGAAGTAAAAGTAGCTATATCTTTTGCACAATATATAAAAGCCAAGAAATTATGTAGGAGAGCTGAGAAGTTTTAATTGAATAACACAGTTTGTGAGATGGTCATACAGGTTTGATTTTTTGATAATCAGGTTGAGTTTCATTGTTCAGCATTTGCATGAGTTCTCAAACAATGAAACCGTCTTCGTGGACATTTCTTTTCACTGAATGTCATCCTTTGATGATAGTGGTGTGACTGTGGGAGCGTTGTATAACTGCAATTTTTAACTCCTGGGGAAGGTGCTGCATAAAAAGCTGCATTTCTTCTTCTTTATTAGAACTGATAGAAGATGCAAGACGTGAAAAAAAGTCCAAAGTCTTGCTCAACTGTTTATGGCTAACAGGGAATCCAGAAACTTTGCCATAGCATTCCTGTTATACGTACACCTCTGATAAGTCTGTGCTAAGAATAAAGGGCTAAATTCTCTGCTGGCATAAACCCCACAATTTTCTTGGTGTCCATTGATCTTCCACTACCTGTTTTTGCAGACACTTTGGTTACTAAAAGCTGAAGTAGAGAGACATGTCTTTACCCTTCCAAACTGTATAGTCAATGTTTGGAGACTTTTCTTATCTTTGTGCCAGTGCACAGAAAGAAGTATAATATGATGCACGTATAAGTTCTTCATAAAGCTTCAACTTTCAGAGCTTGTGAGTGGGGAATTAAGTGTCCCATTCAGGTAGATTATTCTATAATAATAATAATTGTCATTCCTAATACATCATTTTCACAAGTGTGTAAGGCTCCTGACTGTGAAAAACTGGACATGCTGGACACCTCTTCTGAGCCAGTATTGCAGTCCCTCTGCTTTTGTATTGTTAGAGCCTCTTCTTTTGAAGTTTATGGCTAGCTAAAAAATTGAGATATTCTAGGTTGTTCTAATTATGAGGAGAAATCATGGGTGACGGTCACATAGTACTTTTATATTACTCTATGTATTTACAAAAAAGGGATAAAGATCTGGTTTTCTGACCACAGGACAAGTCAAACAACTAGGACAGAAGAATTTTATCCCATTGCCTGCAAGACCTCTTTTAGCCAGAGCCCATTCCTTACGCTCACCCTTGGCCTCTCATAGGGATGCACTGTCTGCATGTCCTGATGCCTTTCTTCATTTCTGCAATGCTTCTGGGGCTTTTCTTCCCACCCAGCTCTGGTGGTGTCTCAGTGCAATGCTCAGAAGACAGGCTTCTCTCATAGTTCAAGTCTCTGATCGGACTGGCCTCGCCTTTGCTGTGTGCAGTGACACGTGCCTGCAATGACACGTGCCTGCACTTTGCTTTGAAGGCCGAATATCTTCACAGAGGAGTTGAGTTGCTCCTTCCCAGCTAACTCAACTGAAGGGCAGTGACTACAACCACCAGCTCTGACAACATTTCATCCATCCAGTCCTAACTCTGTTTTCTATCAAAATTATTCCCGTAACTCCCTGCCATCATAAAAAAGCAAGCCTGAAAAGGAGAGGAATAAACATAGAGTGGTTTAGAATTGTATACTAGGAATAATTAAACTTTTAGTAAGAGGCTTCTGTCATTTCTCTATTTTTACTCGCTGTGAGGAGGACAGCATGTTCTCATCTCTGTGGAGTCACATAAACGACTTGATTAAAGTGCATGTTGCAGAGCTGAATCTGGGCATTTGGAACTTCCTTGCTGTTTTGTTAGGGTATTTGTATGATAAATGAGGAAAAAAAAAAAGTCCTGTGCTTAGTTCATCTTGTTATGATGTAGATATATCTTCCACACATTTGCAAATAGAGTAAAGAACAAGAGTTCTTCAGCTATTTAAAGTCTTTGAAAGAAGAAAGGCAGTTTAGATTACCAGCAGCCTACAATGTGCGTGGCACAAAAATGTCAGTTTTAATGGCAAAGTTCAGGATAAAACTGTGTCAGCTAATTTAATCATTTACCATGAAATACCAGTTATCTTAATCTTACATGCAGTCCTTAAGTCTGCTGCATATTTTTGTGTAATTGAATCCTGACCCTAAAAGGGAGGAAGCAAGGAACTGGATTTTTAGTGAATAGTTAGGCTCTAAATGTTCCTGTTTATAAATTGTATTTGCGGCATTGTCAGATATTTTAATACTGAGCAGCTAATATTTCTGATGAGTCTATTTTTTCTCTGTTTCATATTTGTTTTCCATGCTGCAGAAATCATATTAGTATTCAGTTCCTATGGAACTTAACCGAGTTCTGTGGAAAAAGGGCAAATATTGTTCCCAGAACTTAAGGCAAATAAATTAGTATCTAACCCAGATGACACATTTTATTCATGCGGTTTGCTTTCCATCTAGATACCTGATGTATTACTTCAGCAGCAAATTCAACAAGGCCAAGATGTCTTCATTTTCCTTCAGAGCAAGAGCTGTAAGAGCAGTGTGATGGAAGTATCGGTCTTCTGTGGCCAGCCGGCGAGAACCCATCAACAGCTGTGATGAGCAGAGCAGACATGGGGAGACAGGAGGCAGCTGAAGCCAAAGAGGACCCACGCCTGGAGCTCTGTGTGTGTGATTGGAGCAGAGAGAGGCCAGGACCCAAGGAAATCCCAGCAGCAAGGGAAAAAAACAGATTGACTCTCAGTGACTCATTTAGCTCCTGGATTGGACAGATCTCTCCCCTGCTGGCAATTTGGCTGAGCATCAATGGACAGATACCAGGATGAATAGCTTAAAATAATTAGGGGTTGGGAATCTGCAAAACTGCTAGCCATCTTTACTGCGCAATACGAGGCACAAAAAAGAAATTACATTTAGGTTATTAAATATTAAGTCAGTGGATTTACCTCCATTTGGTCCAGAACAGGAAACTGGCTAAAATTCAACATTTATATCATTGTGTTGATGGCCTGTTTATCACTGAACAAGTGAGTGCCTTTTGGCAGGTCAAGCTCTTTGACACATGGGGCAAATGTGTGCTTAATTTCTCCCAAACAGAAGAATTAATATAATAATAATTAACACAGATGAGAACAGAATTAAAATCAAGTACAGTCAAGAGTTCAGTTTAATGCCAGACATCTCACATTCTAGATGATCTGGGGCCAGATTTTTCCCTGTTGAAGGTGGTGAGGATTTTGCCATTGGCACTGATGGGAGCCAGAGTGGGCCTTGAATGCAGAGAGATAGGATTCCCTGTACTTCCTATTTAATGCTCAAAACTAGAAGCAACAGGCTCATTTAGTATCAGTAAAGGTCAGTTAAAATTATAGAGACATCCTTTGGAGCAAATCCTCTGCCTTGTATTTGCATATTTATGAACTAGAGATTACGACAGGCTATTCCATTTATTAGAGCAGCGTCGCTATAGTTAATAGTCTGTCAGTATTTCCATTATAAACCCCGTTTTTCAGTGTTTTAATATCTCAGCCGTTTAAAATCACATCAGGAAGCAAGTTGGTCTTGTGTTGTCGGCCAGGTGCAATACTGTTCCTCCTATATGCAAATGAGCCACAGCATTTCTGTTGGGGGAAATAGCAGAGTGTGTAAGTTCATTGTGGCTTTGCTTTTCTTTAGGAAAGAAGAGAGAAGAGGGATTTGACCAGTCGTGTCAACTGGGGCTTCACGTTTGAAGAACAGTTTCTCACACAACTGCTCTCAGAAGAAACACTGGTTCTCAACGTGAAATCCGGTTGCTGCCTGCTTGCCAGTGGTGACCAAGGTATACAGGTGAGGATGGTTCTCCTGTCCCTCAGAAATTTCTTGTCTGCCAGAGTCATGGGTGAAGCACACCAGGTAAGAAAGCAGTGAACATACAAGAAGAGCCTTTAGAAGTAACAGAAGCCCTGGTTACAAATTCAAAAAGCTGGCCTCTTTTTAAGTGCCTTTCAGATGCAAAGAAATGCAGTACTGTACTGACTTTATTGCTAATATTTGGGGTAGAGAAAAGGGATTGCTGAGGCTTTGGGGAGGGGGGCAGTTGTAAAACTGCCATGCATGTGTCCCTGAACTGAGCAGTATTGTCTCTTCAGCAGTCTCACATCCTGCTCCGTCCAAACAGCCTCAGTTTGCTTCATAGAGGCATTGGTTTGCTAAAAAATAACTGCCTGTCGGGGGCAAATGTTTAGACTGAAATGCCAATGTTTAACTTACCAGGGCAGCCAAAAGTTGCTTTTCAGTAAAGAAGCTGGTCTTTGGCTATAATCTCTTGCCCCATGAAAAAAGAAACAGTCCGATAAGAAACTCCTGGGCAGTGATTTGTTCTCAAGGCCTTGAAAAATCACTTGCCACCACAGTAACCAAAAAGTTAAAAATCAGATTCATGAATTTTAAAAAAAATGAAGTTATGTGCAAAATATTTGTTGCTGTTGTGGTTTAACCCGTCAGGCAGCTAAACACTACACAGCCGTTTGCTCACAATCCTGCTCCCCAGTGGGATGGGGAAGAGAATCTGAAAAAAAAGTAAAACCCATGGGTTGAGATAAAGACAGTTTAATAAAACAGCAGAGAATAATAATAATAATAATAATAATAATAATAATGTACAAAACAAGTGATGCACGATGCAATTGCTCACCACCTGCTGACCAATGCCCAGCCCATCCCCAAGCAGTGATTGCGCCCCCCAGCCAACTCCCCCTGGTTTATATACTGAGCATAATGTCATATGGTATGGAATAGCCCAGTTGGGGTCAGCTGTCCTGGCTGTGCTCCCTCCCAGCTCCTTGTGCCCCTGGCAGAGCATGGGAAGCTGAAAAGTCCTTGGCTAGTCTAAGCACTGCTAAGCAACAACTAAACCATCAGTGTGTTATCAACATTCTTCTCAACCTAAATCCAAAACACAGCACTATGCCAGCTACTAGGAGGAAAATGAACTCTGTCCCAGACGAAACCAGGACAGTTGCTTTTTACTGTTATCCAACAAACACTTAATTGAAGGTGGGAACACAGTCCATATTTTCCAGATTTTCTTTCATAAAGGTTTGTGTGCACAACTGGGGACTCCAGGGAAACTAGCAATGGCAGGCCAGAAACACCACTGAAACGTCACATATAATCCACTTGGTGCATAGCAGCTAATAAAACTGTGCCCTGGGCAAGACCCAGGGCTTGGCCTCTGCCTGTGAATTTTGACTGAATTAAGGTTAACAACAAGTTTAGAAGTTACGTTACATAAACAATTAAATACATGTAAGACATGGCTGCAACAAAAAATCTGTGATCTTAGAGCCCCCAAATCCAAATGGTGAGCCAGACTTTGCATCTGGCCCCTCGTCATCATGAGAACCATGAGCCCACTCACGCTTGTGGAAAATCTGTTCCAAATCCAAGTGGCTCAGGCTCATCAGTAGCACTTTCTTAGAACAACAGTATTTGGGATATTTTTGTGGGTAATTGCTAACTTAAAGTGCATTTTCCAGATTTCTTCCAGAATTGCCATTGTAAAGAACAGTCTTCCTTCCCCAGGCACGTCTCAGTGCTTTTTTCAGCCAAAAATTATCTCTGGTCATGATAAGTGATCATAACTCAGAAGTAGGCAGACTACAGAAATTCTGTGTTGAATACAAAATTACATTAACAGTTTTATAAAGCAGGTGTAACCCAAAGTAACAGTGGGGGAGGGAGGGTCTGCCAAATGTGTTTAAAATCTATGAAGTATGAAGTATTATGTGCTGTCTGCTGGAAGATAAGTCCATGGTCAGTAAGCTTTCTGAGCAGCATTGTTCACTACATATATTTGTTATGTTTTGGTTTTAATTTGCAGTGACGTAAAATCTTGCATAACCAATTTGAGTGCATCTTTTTAAAAATACTAATTATTATGTAATTAGTCAACAGGATGTGTGTAATTCTGTAATACCAGCATTCCTGGGTGTGGTTAAGTATATAGGTAGAATGCCAACACTCATTTAGACATAGTATTATAAAATACACAACAACATACACCCTGGATGGGTATTCTAGTTATATTTTACATTTAAACAGTGGCTACATTAGCAAAATAGAACTTACTATTTTTAAAAATATCTTTCCACAGGCATGTATCATAATAGGCAATGGTGATAATATTGCTCAAATGGAGTATTTTCCATCTCCCAAGGGACCCAGGCTTCTCCGTAAACATAGAAATAGGAGACAGAAACAAGGCATAAAGAGCCCTTCATCCACTCGTGGCATGAAGCCACCCCAAAACGGACATGTGACAATTGCTGAATCATGCACCAGAATAATTGAATGCAGAAAATGAACAGGAAGAACTTTCTATCTCATGAAGAATCACATGAGATTAACCAGAAATCTGACTAGAACAGTTATATTTTTATGACTTAACAGACATCAGGACCATCCTTAAACCATGGTGGAAACAGAACCACACAGTGAATCAGATTCTTCTTTGAACTTACCCAGGAAGCTCTAGGTTACAGCCATCGAATGTCTTCAGCATTTTAGTTAACTCTGATCTCAGATAAGACTTACTGCCAATATGGTACAAAAGTCTTCTCCACTCCTGGCCAAAACCTCCCTGCCTAGTCGTCACTCACTCGTCCTATGGTACATCTGCAGTGACTGACAGGCATGCACTTCACCAGGGCCAGCACTACAGAGATGGTAAGATCTGCAGTACAGACAGAAGAGGCGAATGGTTCTTTTACATGGCTCACCAATATTTTCTCTCTTTTGATATGGATCCAAGGTGAAAAATCCAGGAGAAGAATGGAAAGGTGAAAATTCCAACACCAAAAAAAAAAACCCCAAACCTAAGCTGTAACTCATTATAAATGTAAAATGTCGGAGCCTAAAGCTGGGGTTTTTTTCATGTGCCTGGGTGGAGAAGGGTGAGGTGCCCTCCAAGGATGATTTAATCTTTTATTTTTGAGTCTGAAGATCTTGGATGTGGTTTGGCAAGTTCATAAAAATATTTGTGATAAAGTTGAACTGCTGTGTGGAAATGTTACATACAGAGATGTAAGAAAGCTTAAGGAGAAAACTGCAGATGCTGGAAGAAGAATCAGCAGTGCACATGAATGAGGTTAAAAATTGCAGACAATTAGCTACTAGATGACTCCTACTAAATAAATCATCAAAGACTTGACTACTGCTTCCAGGTTTCCACAATAATATTGGCTCACTGGAGCAGCCAAAAAGATGTTATTTTGGCCAAAGTTTTAGGAATTTGCTATTCTTGTTTGAATTAACTAATCAACCAACAAGGCCGATGTACAGTCTCTTGCCAAGGCTATAAAGCAGGGCCTTCATGCTTCTAGGGAAGATACTATATTTATTGCTCAGGATCAAGGGCCCCATGATACGGAAAATAAGCTTCTTTGTGTTAAATGAGAGCTACATGGGAAAGAAAACCTGAGCATGTCATGGAATCTCACATCTTCTTTCAGCACTCAGTAAAGCACTTTGCTTGTCCAGTTTAATAGAGAAGCACAATTTCTTTTCCTGTATGCCTCCACAGATCAGGTCTAGCTCTGATCTCATTTAGAGCTTAATCCAAGACCCAAAGTAAAGGGAAAATATTCCCATTGCTTCCAACAGGCATCTGGTCAGTCTCGTACAGTGGTTTTACTTAAATGTAAATTCAGTGCTGAGTTTCTCCCAAGAAAAAGAGGGGTAAGTGGTTAAGAGACAGGAGTCTATGCTCAACTTTCCACCCTCCTGGTACTTGCTGCTGATAGGACCAATCCTTTGGCTTGGCAAAAACTTCTTAATTTGCCTGGCCTTTCTGCAGGGTTGACTGGTACAAAAAAGTGCTCACCTTGACCTTCTTTATTGCTACATCTGGGCAGCTCACCAACATTGTACTCTCTTTTACTGCTTCAGATTTACTTGTGTCCCTGGCGTGTTGTGATAAGCCTCTGAATGTCACTGCTGCGAAGGTTTTGTTCTTCCCAGAGACTCTCCAGAGGTTCAGTGAAGGCAAGTAGGGTTTGCTTTGGTTGAAAAGTAGATTGTATGTGTCACTATAATAAATGGAAATATGCAAAATGTTGGTTGAATTTAACAGGAAATTGGAATGTTTGACTTGTCACAAGGCCGGTTTATACTATGTGGACATCTGACATTGCTCGTAGTAGGTGAACCTCACCCCATGTTGAGGGCCAGCTCAAGGCCTAGTTATCACGTACCTGCAATTTAAACTATCTTCAGAATAAGACTTAAGTGGTGCAGTAAGCCTCACACTCTCTCTTCGTGCAGGAGTGTAAAAAAAGAACCCGATTTGGAAAACACTAGGGAGAAATACTGAAGTTTTACACATCAAAAAGGCTAATTAGAAATGCTTTTCTTTTATAACAAATAAGCCAAGCATATTGACATTAATTATATGAAATACTCGAGGTTTGGAATAATCTATTGAAGAGCACAGATGTATACCAAATCCTATGCAAATGAGTGTGTGCAACTATTCTTCAGGTAACACATTTATTTATAAAAATAAGCTGTGTGTTCGGGTTTCTTTTTAATGGGTAGAACATCATAAAAAGTCTCTCTCTCTTGCTCTTACTCAATGTAGTGAGATAGTTATATCTGTTCAGCACAGCCTAACAGGCATTCCAGGAGGTCGGAGCAGATTCTTCCTGTACCTGAGTTAGTAGCACTCTGTCAGCTTTCCTGGAATTACACCACTGTAACTAGGAGCAGAATTTGTTCTCCTCTGGTGGTAAATTTCATTTGGTTTCAGAAAAGCTAATGGAATTCATAACTGCATTTGTATTTCTCAGTCTGTGTCCCTGAGCTTACTAGTGACAGAGGTGTTTAAAGAAAATGCTGTGACTGTGATTTGCTATGTTGCCCATTAGTGTCGTCGGTAGAGACTCTTAATAACATTGGGAAGAAAACTTCATCTATCCCTTCTTCTACCCTGGCTGGCTGCAAAGAAATCCTCTTACTTTTGATAGCTTTATTTCATCATGGAAGAGTTCTTCTGTATCAGGGCCATGACAGGCAGGCTCAGCAAGCTGACACATTCTATCCCAAATACTCTATACCCCTGCCCCATTCCCTGCTCCTTCCATCTCAGGCACTGCCTCTCTACAGGTGAAAGACACTTCACTTTCCAGGTCAAATTTCCCTACAGAATCTGCCAAATATTTGTGTAAGGATTCCCTTTAAATTAGATGAGATATCTAGCTTATGCAGGAGCTGCTCTGTGGTCATGGTAGATTGTCACCTGGCTGGGCTGTGTTGGGACTGGCAAGCTTCCTGGAGCCTGCTCCACAATCTCCAAGCCATCCTACAAATGCCAGGGCTTAGCACTTTTGCTCTTGGAAACACCCATCTGCAAGGGCAAATGTTGGTAGTGACTCTCATGATGGTAGTCGCTCTCATCACCAGTAGAGAACATTGATGTTGCCAGTGCTGGTTCAGGTTCCTTGAATTCTTCCAATTTAACTAACAATCTTCTTAACATTTCACAGGTGTTTCCAGAGCTACTGTGTCTGCACAGGTTCCAGAAAGCTTGTGGTAAAGTGTCTGCTTTCACTGCTCAGATTCAAGCCCATTACAGGATTTGAGGAATACTGTTCAGTGCTGTGGGCAATGAAGAACAAATGTGATCTATTTAGATGAATTTCAGGTATCATTTCAGACCTCTAAAAAGTAGGAAAAAAAATTATTTGTACTCTATAATGATAACAGCAATCTCTATATATTCTCAAGAGCTGACCACAACTGGCCTCCAGTCTAGCTTGAAGATTTTGGTAACCCTGCCAGCTACCACCAGGTATGGATGAGATTGCCTAAGCCACAGATTGCTGGGAGGGTCCTGGCAAAACTGCAGCCTTTGACCTGTTCTTACACCTCCACTTCTGAGCATCCGCTCCTGGTAATTAACAGACATAAAATATTGGAATAGTTGGATTTTTGTTCAACCTAGTGTGCTTGGTCTTAGGTTTTTATGTTTACATCCTTTTTAGTAAGGGTAGAAAGGAGACAGCTTCTATCCTAACTGCACTGTCATATGGAAAAGCAGCAATTTATACTGACCCTGGTCACCCAAGGGCACCTTTTTACAAAGAGGCACCTCTGCAACATGGATCCATTGAGTTGGCCGACATGAGAGAAGCAGCACTTGTAGCAGAAGCCAGCTCGGAGCTGCACAGGTTTTAGTGGCAACTAAATGCAGAAAAGAGTTGCAGGGGTGGGAGCAACAGGAGACTACCAGTCGGTTGTGAAGTCGGAGTGAAAGTTTTATATATAATTTCAGCTATTGGAGAGGCAGATGGTTCTGATAGTAACTATTCCTTACATGTAGACCAGCCTTCTAAGCACCTTTTTGCATCTGCTTTGGATAAAAATATATAAAAAACCCCAAAGCCCTGAGCTTTCGCCTTCAGTGTGCGGTCAGTAGATTAGAAGGAAAAGGAGCTGTTACACTTGTGAAATTAAATTTGACTCAAAGGCAATTTAGGGTGCTAATAGAGGTGAAAGTTCAGAATCTTTCTGACCTAATGTGATACCCGTACAAAGCGTATTGACCTGCTGCCTAACTTTTTTGTTCTTGCTTGAAACCTAAAATTTGGTTTCAAATAAAAATCGATTCCTACCAGGTTCATATAATACAAGTACTTTATTGTATTCTGACTGAAACAGTGTTGCTCAGAGACTGGGTGTCAAGTCCTGGCCTTGTGGCATGGGGCCAGGAGCATTTTGCAGGATGTGACAGTTTCTAGACCGGAGGCAACTGTGACTTTAGGGGAAGGTGAAGGAGGTGGGCATCTACCATCCAGAGGTGTTACAGGCAGCAAAAAAGCAAAGTCACAAATGGAAACTATGTATTCCTTTCTAGTACTGATGGCTTTCTGCTGAAATTTTCAAAATCTGCTGCTGGGATGAATGGCAATTTTTTTAGCCATTCCAAGGGGACCAGAATAGGGGGGTTCAGCTTTGCAAGGAGAAACCAAAGCACCAGGGGAGACGACAGCCAGGTGGGAGAAGAAGAGATGCAGGGGCAAGGGGTGGGAGGAAGGCAGGCTGGCTCACGGAGGTGGCCTGGCTGGCAGTGGGGCATGCAGGGAAGCAGGAGACCGCTAGTGGGTGAAAAGACTGGTTAGGATATGTTTGGAGGCCATAAAATTGTGCTGAGGGGTAAGGTGCTGGAGTCTCCTGTCTGGCAAGAACATGGCAGAGGAGGAGAGCAGTAAAGCTCCTGGGGTGGCATTTTGGGGGTCACAGGGAGGAGCAGGGCCCCTTCACCACCCACCCCACCCTGGCGTGAGGTGACCTGGCCATGGCTCCGGGACTGAGGGGTGGCATTGCCTCTGGGTTCATGGCATTATTTAAAAAAATGAGAGAGAAGCCTAAATCTCTTACTGTTTAACTGGGGAAACAGGAGCTTAACAGTGGAGAAAAAGTCCTTCTACCTCCCCCAAAAAATTGGCTAAGCTCCGGTCAAAGGTTTTTACCTGGGGCTTTCCTGGAGGCCACCTGTGCCCCACGGGTGACATCCCTGTCTCTGCTTGAGCCTGGCTGGGCAGCAAGAGTGCCAAGCACCTCCAAGCGATGGGGGTGTATCAGGGAGGAGGTTTGTGCCGGGTAATTAGCAGCACTTTGATGGTTTCTGCAGCCCACGGTAACCTCCACAAGACCTTCAGTGAAAGAGAGGTGTTTCAGGATCTGTGGTGGAGGCTGGAAGCTGAGTAGCAAGTGCATTGCTCCTCTCACTCCCTTTAGAGACCGAGCCATCCACCATCCAGGCTGGGCAGCCCAGTGTCCAAAAGAAAAGAGCGTTTTGCCCATCACTGTCCTATAAATCAGGCCCCAAATCTGAGCCCTGTAAAATGTGAGAAAATGAGAGATTCGATTATCCATATGGATCACTCTGGATTTATTCCAGATTGCTTCATTAATAGCAATCAAAGACATCACTTTAATGGATTTTTTATCCTCAAAATTATGATCATGAGGAATTTGTTCTGCCTATTGATTTTGAAAAGGCTTTTGATTCTTTTCAATAGCCTTAACTTATTTTAGATTTAGGTAACAGTAGGATTTGGTCTTAAATATGTTAGATAGGTCAATCTCTTTTATTCAAATCCACAGTTATGTTAAAACTAATGACCGTAGTTTGAAGATGATTTATATACTGGGGCTTAGACAGGAGAGTCCTTTTTCTCTGATACTTTTGCTGTTACAGAGGACCCTTTGTTTTCAGAAAAATCAGTGTTTATAAGGGAAAAGTCAGTGATGTTTTCCATTCTGCCCTTAGTTGGAGAATATGTTATTTTTTTAATGAAGATTTTTAGATATTATGCTGGAAGTCACTGAATGTTCATGTTTCTTCTTTGTTAATTGGGGTAAAACTCTTAAAGCTATTAGGCGATTTAAATGTAGCTCTATTTGAGCAATATCCTTTATTGGATCCCCCATTATCCTTTAAACATCTTGGTGTGCAAGGGGAAAATTTTGCTTTAAATTGCCAGCCTCTGCTTGATAAAACTATTAGCTATTTAGCTAATTGGACTGCTCTTCCATTATCATTAATTGGCAGAATTGATACAATTAAAATGGGGGCTTTATCTAAAGTGTTTCTGTTTTTTCTGAGGTATTCCCATCAAGTTCCTTAACATGCTTAGGGAGCCTTACATTCTGCAGTTAGTTTTGTTTTCAGGGTTAGAGGTAAATTTAAGATTAATTTTGAAACTCCACAGCTTCTCCTAGAGTCAGCTGGACTGGCTCCTGCTAATTTTATTGTTGTTTTTGGCTGCCCTGGTACAACATGTTGTTTCATGATTTAGACAATCCCCAGCATTATGCGTGTGGGGCAGCGCAGCCACAGGCTGAGCAAAATCAGGCCCTCCCAGCACACCCCCTATTTTGCAGAAGGTCACGGCAAGGCTTGCTCCCAGGGCTGTGTCCTGCAAGGTGCTAAACACCCATTATTCCCTGACCCACCGAAGCATTTTAACACAGCCATAACTTTTAAGCACACATACGGGCCCAGTGACGCCAATTAGCTTACTCATACGAGTAAAGTTAAACAAAGGCTGTGCTCGGTTGGGGCTACAGTAATCATCACCTTGTTGGTTTGAGACTCCCACGTGAATCCGTTGCAAAATAGCACGTGTTCTTCCACTTACACCTTGGCTGTGCTCTCAGCTGATGCTGCCCTCCAAACGAGCAGGGGGAAGGCACTGGGTTTGGAGGAGAGGCTCTGCCAATCCTTCTCTTCCCCTGTGGTCAAAGCATCAAGAAACTGTACCCTCTGTTCCTGCCATCCCTGGTGGACACGCCATCATTTTTAGGCTGCTAATACAAACCGTGCTTCCCTCTCCTAACACTATGATTCATGTCAGCCATTAGCCTCAAATAAATGAATGGGCCGCAAGAAAATTAAAACCAAATCACGCCTCTATCAAGGGGAGGTCTCATTGACAAGTAGGGCCTCTATTGCCAGAATTAGTCATCTGGGTCTGCCTTTTGCACCAGAGGCTGAGAAACCAGAGAATGATTAATTGGGCAGGACCAAGAGGATATCACCCCTCCCATACAGCTGGCCAGTGTGGGCAGTTTCTAAATCACACCATGAGGGCAGGGGCTACATCACTGAATACCACCACTGCCTCCGCTTCATCTCCATCACAATTTTACGTAGTGCTGGGGCGGCCACATTTGTTCTTCACCACCCAGACATGGTCCTATACTGGGACATCCTTATTTTGCAAGCCATGTACAGCTGGGGCTGTTGCTGTTTAAAGCTGCTTAAAATAACTTGCACCTAAAATATAAATTTTTTTATGCAAAATAATTTTTAAAAATGTTTTATCTATAAAATACATGCAAATATAATTATGCATAATTTTAACTAAAAAAATAATAAATCGGGTCCATTCTCATAGGCATGACCCAATATGTATGTAACAAATATGAACACTGGAGCAACCTTGATGCAATACTGCCCTGTTTAATTCATTTGAGTCATTGTAGTTTTTAGACTATACCAAAGTCATTTCATGAAACACATCATGCTTCATGGGTTAATCCTGATTTAGCTGTGATGCTTTGCTTTTGGGTATTATCTAAATTGTTTTGCCTATCTCTTCTTCATTCATTTTGTCTATCATGAATATCATTCTACATGGGTTTCACTCATACATATATTTGTATTTAAATTATACATCTCTTTAAGGAGATAGACCCATCAAGTGATACAATACCCTGTGGCACAAAGAATGAGGCATTGTTTACTTTTGCATAAAAAGCCATGAAGATGGAGCACACGGTTTATAGGATACTAATGAATTATTTGGATGTTTGACCTTAAATCAGACTCAATCCAGCTAAGCTTGGTAGCCAATGGAATTGAAATGTAATAGATAATAGTCCAGGAGCCAACCATACTGTAAGTCTGGCTTGCACAGCGTGTCCCTTACTGACAACCTGAGCTGAGCACCTTTGCACCGAGTGGCTGATGACGTACCTCATTGCAGAGTCACAGGGACAGAGCGTAGCACGGACTAAGGCTGAACTGCTGCTCCAGGCCTTGGGACATTCCTTCTAGGGAGAAAGAGAGCACCTGAGTCTCTGGGGCTAACAACCCAGCATGTCTCACAAGCACTAAATTCAGTGTAACAAAAGGCACCTTGGGCTGGGGGACCTGTTGCGGCTGCCTCAGAATGAATGTGCACTCCCACCAGCACCGTTAGAAACCCCACGCTCCCAGTGACTTCCCCGTGGTTCAAGGAAAGGTGAGGGGGAGCAGAAACAAAACCTCTTGGAATAAGAGGCTAAAAGACAACTACCTCACAGTACTAAAGGCACTGATCCTGGGCTGATTTATATTTCTGGTTTAATTGCAGTAAATAAGGAGCACCACACTGACATAAAACTCTTATGAAGGAGATGAGACTCGAGCCCAATGGGAACAGAGGAGCCGCATTGCCAGAGCCACTCCTCCCTGTGCAACATTTAAGGTATATTAGGGCCAAAACCTCCTTAATGCAAGCAGTGCTGTTTATTTGCTTCCGTCAGCTGTGAATTTGGTTTATTGTCACCAGTACAAGAAGAGTGCAGAATAAGGGACATTCCTGGGCTGAAACATTACTGTGGCATAGCAATGCCTTTTGTTTTGATAAATATACGTATAAAAATTAAAACCAAAATTTCATGTATGAATTGGAATGTGAAACTGAGCTTTTCATTTCATGGTTAAAAATTGACCCAAATATTAATTTCTGCATTTCAATCATTTACATATCATGGGTCAATAATCATTTGTTGCACAAATGACTTTTCAAATGAGAAGCAGTATATTGTAATGGTCTATCATATTTACAAACATCTCATTGTTTTCCCAACTTAGCACTTAGTATTTAAAATATACTGGACCAGATATTGTTTGCCAAATACAATACAAAAATGGCTCATGTAAAATGCAGAGACTATTTTCTTTTACTATTATCCATAATTTATAATATTCATAAACCATGGAGTGGCACACCCCTGCCCCTGGCGGGCCCAGGCCCCACTTTGGAATGGGCATGGTTTTCCAGCAGTGGTTCAGGAGACCTGACACCTCTCTCTGCTCTTTCCTGACCTTAAAAATCTCACCCTGTTGAGGAGCAATCCCTCTGAAGATCCAGCGCTGTCAGAAGGACTAATGGTGGGGTTTCTGAGAAGTTTAATACATCCCAAGGTTTCTTTACAGCATGCAATGACATCCAACGAAACGCCTAGGGTGTCTTTTTTCAATTACTTTACAAAGCTAAAATAATATAAATAACCTTGCTTTTTACTTACTGGTATTGAACTTAGTCCATCATTTCGGGCTGTTCATTGTTTCCTCATAGTCCACCTCTTTATTAGCCAACATATCCCAACAGAAACCTTGTGTCTTGGAGTAAATAGTGTTCCAGTCCTGAATTAATCAGGGACTAGCACAACATATATATGCTGCCCAGCAAGATGAATTTACACATCTGCCTTTTCCCCTAATTATAATTCCAGAGGTTGAATGTCAACAGCATATGGGTATATCCTCATAGAGGCATGCAAACACACACATACAGGCACACACACTGTACATTAATCTCTCTTGGCTTATCTGTTGCTGTCTTTAATTTGTATACTTCAAAATTGAGTGGTGAGGTCATTTATTAGACTGTTTCTGTGAGTTTTATGTAGTGATAAGAAAGCAGTAACATGCAATTTGTTTTTATAGAACTCACTTTTGTGAGTATGATCTAATATTTCCTTTCTTTAACTGAACAGTGAGGAAGAAGAGCTTTCAGAGCCAACTAAGAGTTAACTGGCTACATTTCAACTGTCACCATTGTCTTACATCTACATAGAGAGCGGGAGAGAGCCGGAGAGATGTAAGTACAGCAGGCCACTGGGAAAAAACGTTTATAAGTAGAAATTTCTCCTCAGAAGCCTCAGAGCAAATCTTTCCAGTTTGTCTTGATTTTTTCTTTCCCTATTTTTTAAACACAACGTGTGGTGGAAGCGATTGTTATTATCCAAAGGACCTTACTTGCTGGCTCGCTGCATCTCTGTTTATGAAATGCCATAACAAAAGTGAGCTCACGCTTGTGTGCTTCCAATGCGTGATGTTCCTGTGTGCCAGATGGGCACTTTCATGACTGTATGAGCGTGGATTATTTCATTTCCTACATCTGGGACTCCAAATGGCTGCACAGAATGCCACAGGAGAGAGGCACAGATCTTCAGCTGGGGAAACCTACCTTCACAGGGGAACTGGCTACATCAGAGGGGATGAGGCAGAGAAGCCCCGAGTGATATCTGAAAGTTCACATAAACCAGGGCCATAAGGGAAACCTTTAGAACCAGGAACAAGACAAAAATAAACAATAACTAATGCTGGATGTCAGCTGCAGAGGGGGGGGGAGGGAAAATAAACCATAAGCAGTTTCTTGCCTGGCCACAGAAGATGTGTTTGGAATGCTGTTTTGTATTTCAGCTCAGAAACTGCTGTGACCTTCAGATATCGCTGGGTATTACAAGTTCTACAGATAGCCAGAGAGAAATATCCCAAGGAGAGCTGGCATATACCGTGCCATCCTAGTTAATGTTGACTGTGTATTGCTCACAGCCCATTCCAGAACTGTGGCCAGGCAGCCTTGTAAAAACACTGCAGAATCCTACAGTAACAGTCAGGAATGCTACAGTTTGTCATAAAGCTATTGCAGGATTTGGGATAATTACTTGTTTGTTTGTAGGATAAAAGGGTGCTTTCCTTTTTTTTTTTTCCAAGCCCAAAACAATGAGAGCAGATCCTCAGTATAGTGAGGACCTGGCTCCCTACACTTCTGCAGTATATGTTGCATTTCAGAGCCAGCAAACAGGAGGAGATGGTAAGAAGAGACGGAATAGGTGTCCCGTATGTTTGATTGAATTAGCTGTAGCAGAAAAAAATATAGTTAAGCCAGTGGCTTCCTTAAGATGAAAGAGAGCAAGCCCCCAAAAGAGAACAAATGGAAAAAGTAATGAACAAAAGAAAGTAAGAGCTTGTGACACAAAGTAAGAAAAATAAACAGCAGTTGACTTAACTATTTTGCATAAGATATTTACAAACCACAGCATATTACTGTTTGCTTTATGCATTTTCACATCCTGCTCAGTTTAAAGCAGTAATTTTCTGCAAGGACAACAGAGGGAAAAAAAATGCTTTACACTGCTTATATTAATTACATTTTTTCATTACCCGTCATGTTTTCTACAGGCTTGTGTATTATTACTGTAAAATGTAATGAAACAGAAAAAGAAAAAAAGAATGGACTTCTGGGAAATTTTCCAATTCTTGAAATGCAATGTTAATTGAGTGCTATTTTTAGGTCATCGCAGATAGAGCTGAACCC
This sequence comes from Gorsachius magnificus, assembly GCA_034008185.1. NCBI lineage: Eukaryota > Metazoa > Chordata > Aves > Pelecaniformes > Ardeidae > Gorsachius > Gorsachius magnificus. Next base: position 73,593,632 of record CM067085.1, on the reverse strand, counting down.
ATTGCCATCAGCGCACAGAATGGGGACAGCCCAGGTGCAACACAAACTGGGTGAGGGCATTAGTTTCTACTGATGGAGAGAGGGAGAGAAACTAATTCCCCAGAGGGGTGGTTCATGTTGGGTTTGGGGCAGTTTCTATTTCTGGATGTAAAGTTCTCAAAGCAGAAATGAAAGGGAAGGGTGCAGAGCTGGCATGGGTCCCGGACCCACTGTGACCATGGGCACTCCTGAAGGAGACCCAGTGACTCCTATGACAGGAGGGCAGAGCAAATGAAAGTGAGAAGCTCTCTCTGGTTTGGTGGCTGACTTCCAGCTCTGGGAGGGAGGGCACTCTGAAAGTCAACATAAAATAAAGTCCCCCAAAATGTATCAGAAATGTGATCCCTTTAATTTATAGATCTCCTAAAAGGCTGCCAAAAATCAATTATTTTAATTTGTATATAGTGCAGCCATGGACTGATTCAAGTTCTTTTGAAGTATTTTTAAACAGCCATTGCACAAAACCATCCTCTTTCCCATATGCAAAAAATGAATTGAAACCCACAATTTCTCACGGTCACTTTGATCGCGAGAAAAAACACACAGGACTCTGCAAGTAAATCTGAGGCCCCCCGCTAAGTCCTTTAACTGGGTACCTTTACTGTTGGTCCCAAGAATCGGTGTAGCTCTACTGCTCCCTGTATTATCTGCCTCTTCTCCCAAAGAGTGCAAGGAAGCTGTTTGAGCCCATAACAGCTTGTGAAGACCAGAGGAAATAGTTATTGGTACTTGTGGGTGGGTGAAGGTTCCCTTTGAAACAGGAGGAGTGGAAACTCTTTGGTGTACACTTACCAAGGCCAAAATGAAAGGGGAGAGAGCATCCCACATGGGGGAAGCCAACATTCTCTCCACAAAGCTCTTCATTCTCTGTTTTGTACAGTGCTACTAAAAAGGCAAGAGCCTAATACAAACATTTCAGCAGCCATTCTAAATCACCAGGTAGCATGTTTTGGAACAACTGGGATTAACCCAAACAATTTTCTACCCACTTTGGCACCATGCATGTTAACAATCTCGAAAACCAGTTATGACCAGATCGTAGAATTGCCAAGACGGTACACCCGGCTCTTCTGTTTGTTTTGATGCTACTAGAGAGTTGGTAACCAACCTGTAGGTATAAGAGACACCTCTCCACCCTTATTGGCCCAGTTTATCAAAGGCATCTTGGGCAGGATCCTAAACAAAGACACTTTTAAGCTTGCATTCTGGCCTTTTCTTTATTTACTACAAGTTTCTTTGCTTTTCTGTGGTTCTGTTAGTCACTTGAAGGGCCAGGCTCATCCTTGTTTCAATCTCAGCTCCATAATCCCGAATATGTCCAAGGGCCACGTGAAATAGCAGGTGTCTCTGTTCCCCTGGGTGTGGCAGTGTGGCTCTCCTTGACCTATGCAGTAGCATCGGCCTCAGCTATCTGTCATGAACTTGTCTTCACTTCTTGCCTCTTCAAATCTCTGTCCTCCCCTTAAGTCGCATAAGCTGTGACTTATCAAAAATACCACCTCTGTCATTCCAGATGTGTCTCCCCACCCATTGTCCAGCAGATTTGACACTGGCATAGAAGTGTTACAGATTTGCCTGGCAAGGCTTAGATGGATAAAAAACCAAAGCAAAGCAAAACACAAACTGGAGAGTTAGTTTGCTCTCCAAACATCTCTATTGCTAAGATAGAAGTGATAAATCATAAATATAAGCCAACATGATTTTCTCTTATCTGACACATTGAATTAAGACTGTTGCGCTCAAACACTTATAGCAAAATTGACAAACACTTCCTTTTAGGAATACTGCATCAAAGCTATTAACTTTTATAGTCAGAGGCCATTTAAAGCCAAGGCAAGGCATGTGCATTAGCACACACTGCCACACACCCTCACACAAGGCGTATGAACTGTGATACTCTATTTGCAAACCAAGAAAGAAATCCTGCTCCTTCTGACTATGCTTGTCCTGCCTCCAGCAGTGGTGCCAGCATTTGGACTTCTGTTAGCCAAGCCAAGTGGCCCCAGCTTGTTGCAGCCTCACCGTGGACCTTAGCTCATTATTGGCTTGTCGGCACTATACTTCATCAAGACCAATCTTGAGACTGACAGCTAACCCCATACTTTTGTATCTCACCATGACAGACTCCTTTTTATATTTAGATTAGAGTTATGCCCCTTTGCTAGGAAAATTGATCTGGATTCACAGCCCTCCAATCAAGAGTCACAACATTTTTCCACAAAGGACCCAGTTTTGTTCTTTCACAAGGATTCAGTTTTCCTCAGCACCCCAAGTTGTTCTTGTAGGCAGCAGTCCAGAAATAGCAGGGCTCCTTTGCAGACCAGAGCAGGTAAATTTTTTTGTAGGAAGATGAAAGGAGCAAGTGGTGGAGGCTATGGAAGGAGCAAAGGGAGCCATGAAACCACAAGGTCTCCTGGAGCACAGACAGTCTGACCCAAGCCAGCTGGATGCCACTACACCACCCCTAAGGGAATGGCTCCCATAAGAGCCAGCCCCTTCAATGCTCAAGCTACTGGGGAAAGGGCAATAAATTACTTTACTCCAAGTCAAACCCACTGCGTAAATCAGGAAGTGAGTATTCAAATGGCAATTCAGGCTTGAGATAATGTCCTAAGATAAATGTAGCCACTGATTTCCATGGGAATTTTGCCATAGCTTTCACCAGGACTAGGATTTCATCGCTGGGAGTTTTCATTTTTCCACTTGATTAGCTGGCACCTGTCCTCTATTGAAAGACGGTCACAGTGCACCTGAAGAATTGCAGTAATAAGCCAGTAAGGAGGCTTTGCAGGATGGACCCATGGAGACTGCAGTCATTTGACTGGATCAATAGGTGGGATTTCATCAGAGAGAGGGGATTCAAATGTCACTTTGAAAATTTCTCTTCAATGTGTTCATTTTCTGTTTCAGCTGTGTTGGGAATGGCCTGTAGATTTAAACTCTGACTCAGAGCAGGAGAAATGAGGATCCATTAATTCTTATGAAAAAAATGCCATTCCAGGCCATAGCCCTAACATAAATGAATTTGGCATGTTCAGGAGTGGACCATCACTTCCATGATGAAATCAATGGATATAATTTAAGCTTTGGTCAGATGAGGCCTTAAGCTTGCAGACCATGCACCAAATGTTTATTAGCGTTTAGAAGGTCAGATAGGTACTGACTGCAACCCAATGTTCTCAAAGAGTTTAGTTGTGTTGATCCAAGGAAGCAATAGGCAACAGTGCTTAAATATGTTTCAGTCTCTGGGATTTTCAAAAGCCCGTGTGTTCCCAACTCCTAATGGCAGCAAAGAGCCTTGGACCTTTAAAAATCTGACATAGGCACTGATCTGCATCCACAGGTGCTCAAATAGCCATAGAAATCCGCCATTAATTTATCCAGCAACCCTGTCCTTCCGAGTCACATTTGGAACTACAAGCACTTTGCAGGGCACTACTCTGCAAACTCTGCTCCTTTGCATAGCTGTGGGTAAAAAAGGAAGGAAAATGTATTATGGACCTCAACTGACAGGAAAATGCGATAAGAAGTGATGTGCTAGCCAGGATGTTAGAAGATGCCACTGTTTACATTGAATGCAGAACCCAATCAAGCTGGGGTAATTACATTTTTCAATTTAAAGGTTTTGCAGATGCGAAGCTTCCCACCCTGCTTCCCTGCTTCCCAGCTTCTGTGTGTCCCCATTGAGGATCTGCACTGCTGCAGGTGAAGAAGCCCTGCTAGGCAACATGGCCTGCATGCATGGGCTCAAAGGCTTTGACTGCTGCAGTGTTGGCACCAATGCACGTTACACCCAGGAGGACCCAGATGCCAAACTGAGTGTCCACGCTCACACATGAGCCTTTGAAACAGAAAATGTAAATGGGCCAGTTCCTGAATACTTTTGTAGATGTGCCAGCAGGAGACCTGGGTGGTCCCCTTGCAATCTGTCCTACCCAGGCTAGATTTAAGAGGAGACAGTGTTCTCACCTAAGAGGATGGACATTTGTGATCTAACCAATTAATTCCATATTATCCAGGAGGGTGCTTACATCCAGACAGTGAAATGCTTCTAAAGAAGAAATCCCAGAATGACCTGTGCTGCACACACATGGTTCTGCCTCTGGCCTCGCACTCCTGCCAGCCTGGGGAGCAGAGTGGGCTTCAAAGCCATCAGCTCTGGGCATCAGGGATCCTGGAGCAATGTTAGAAAAAGGTGGCTGATTCTCCACTCCATTTTACTGGTTGTATGCCAGTGAAACGCTGTTGAAGTCAGTGGAGTTGCACTGCCATAAAACCCGATACAACAGAGCAAGTATCCAGCTCAATATATTGAATGTCGATGAAGTTAATAACGTTAATGTCAACAGAGTCCAGAGCAGCAGGCAGGACTGACCCCTGGCCTCTCTGATTTGCCTCAGTAGATCACACCTTAACCCTATTATTTTCCTCAAGTTATTTTACCTTGTAATGTTCCTGGGTATTATCAGAATAAAGTTCACCTCCCAAGTAACTCTTCAAACCCAAGCATATCCCTGTTTAAATCTTGGAACTGGGATAAAGAATACCATGCTTAAATGCTATCCTTTGAAATGGGGCACAGTGCATAAAAAGGCCTGCCAGGTTCCAGTCAGAAGGGTTAGCTGAAGACTGGGGGACTGGAAACACTGACTGCAGCCAATTTCTTTTTTTTTCTGTTTGTTAATCCACCTTGTCCAAACAATATGAACATTTGGCGCATTTAGCTATAAATATGTCAAATGCTCCTTTAGGAAAGAACTTCCAAAACCTAAAACCATCTCTTAAGATCAAATTCATTGCCTGAGCTCAAAATTATTCTTCTCTACGCAAATAAACACACACACACACTTGCGTACTTTGTCTGCGCTGCAGGAATTGTCCTGGGATAGCACTGGGCTGTCTGTGGAGCCCTGCTAAAGAGCCTGGCTCTCTGATACCAAAAGAGCGCTGCAAATATTAACACATCGTTGAGAGTGGGGGAAAAAAAGCAAGAGTGATTATCCCAGAATGTAACAAATCTAAAAATAAATTGGCTTCATTTTCACCTATTGCAGACCAATGGGGGTAAAACAACTTTAATTAGTGTAACAGGACAATAGGAATGAAATTGGCTTGGTCACAAGATTTTTGCAGGATGACACTGATGGTATTACTATCCAACTTCAAAGATTTGGAAAGATGTGGCTGCTAACACTGGAGAATAGAAACCTGTTTTTCATCAACTAGGCTGGCCTGACAAATTAAGTCTGTGGAGTCATTAGATTAAGATAAGAGCTTATCTCCTAGACTGACATTTATTCAGAGGTTTTTATGCTGCTCAGCTAGTAATTAGTGCAGTTGAATTTTTAACACTGCTTTGTCCAGTCATTTGACAAATTTCAAATATATACAGTGTTGATTAAAAAATAACTAAAATCCAAGAGTACAAAATTATTAGCCTGGAAAGGTTTTAATTTCTGGAAGAGTTGTGATGATTCTAAAAATCTTCCAGCAGGTCAGAAGTGCTTCTGCTGTTGACTCATTTCCATACACAGATTGAGAGGCCCCTTAAACTAAGTTTTTAGGCACTACACAGCAGATATCTGTAGCAAATCTGTAATTTCTTTCATGCCCATCCATTTTGTAATTCTGCTGCTTTACAGGGGCAGGAATACAGTGAAGGCTGCCCTCCTCATTAACGCTTGCCTGCCTCCTTCGGCACTCAGGTTGGGAATTCTGTGGGGGAGTTTCAAAAGGATTCTTCTCTCATATGGCTAATTTCATGGGATAAAGTTTATTTTTCCTGTCCTAATTTTCTTGTAATAACAGATGGATTGTTCCACAGTAAACCAGTGCATTACTTTTGGACACGTTTTAACATTGCTTTAGACTAACAAATCTCACTTTCTTTTAAACAGTGCATTTTGAATTGGATTAATAATTAGTGATTAAATGGATGAGTGTTTGTTTATGAACTTTGACAGGTTTGTTACAGCTACATCCTGTTATTGCTCTTACAGCATTTGTTTTGTCTGAAGTGCAGCGATCTCAGCATCTATGGTTGTTACCTTTGGAAATACACAGGCAAGGGGAGTTCATGGCTGTAAGTTGTGGTTCATCCAACTTTATTCCTATGATTACTGGCTTTCACAAAAAAAAAAAAAAAAAAAAAGGACTCTGGAGACTCTGGAAAGACCAAGATAATCTCAGACTGCCTGTTTGGAAAATAGACCGTCCTTTACAGTTTACACCATACTGCCAAGACCCCTGAAGCCTGGGGACTCACAGGCCCAGGACAGTTGGTTACAGAAGGCGACCAGCGTTGCCACTTGCCTGCACTCCTGAGCCCGAAGCGGCAGTGGTAGAGTGGGACATGGGCTCTCTGGCCAACTGGGGCCAGGGCCTACATGTTGGCTTTTTGTGTCCACTTCTGTGGGTTTTAGGTGTTCCTGGCATTTATATGACCCCAAAGCATGAGAGGAGTTAAGCATCTCATAAGCATAATAGCTCTTCGGTGATGCTGTGGATGGGAAGGGAGGTAGACAAATTTTTTCCCCTCTGAATTTTAGTTGTCAATGCTGCCTTTGCTGTCAACCAAGTCAAAAATACCACTTAACTCTCAATGTGTAACCCGCTTCCTGGCTGGGGCGGCCCAGCAGAGAGAAGTGGAACCTTGGGTTCCTGGACCTTGGGTGAGCATGAGGGGAAGACCCAATTTCTGATGGCTCTAGGGAGGACCATGGCCTGAACAGAGAGAGGGGGAGGGATTTAAATTCAAGCTCCCCAGGATTTGTGGCAGCAGCATCCCAATATTCCTGGGTTTGTTTACTTTCCGATGTTGTGCATTGCTACAGAAGCTGGATTGTGTCAGCATTACCCAGGCAAGCTTCAGTCTGTTAGGCTGTTAGATAAAAGGGGAAAAGTTGCCATCACCCCCACACACACTCACACAGCCACAAACCCAAAGAAATCCCACACCTTTGGGACAAAAAACCAGCTAATATGAAACTATTAACATCTTTTGATGGGCTGTAGAGATAACAACATAAAGGTGTCTTGATGTTATCTGTCACAGCTCTCCATCCACAGTGCTGGCTCATGGGGCAGTTCCCTGGCCCCAGAGCCATTTCAGACACCTCCTAGCCTGCTGCCCATCTGTGGCGTTTTGTCTTACAGACTGCCACCATCCTCCCGTACTTCCATGAGAGATACCATTGACCTGCACCTTTGCCTTGGGTCAACAATTTAAAGACAACTGCTTCTTGATGGTGCACACAAAATAAATTATTAGGCTTGGTTCTGGTCTAAGTGTCTGGAGACTGAGACCTTCGCTGGCCCCACACAGAAGGCCAAGGGCTGACAGAAGCACTAGCAAAAGAGAAGTCCCAACAGGTCAAGGGAAGGGCATTGCAGACTAATAAACTCCGTTACTATGAGGAGAACTTTGTTCAACTTCTGATGCCAGAAAGGACAGCCTGGACTGGCAGGTAAATCTCCCTGAAGATAGCGGAAATAGAGGTTAGAGCACCATATTTATTTCAGGCTACTTAGTAAATAGTGAGATACTGCAAAAAGAGAATCGGAGATTTAGCAGCAGGAAGGTGTCATTGAATGGCAATAACAGTACAACCATGCTTTACTCTGCCTTCCATTTGCAGTGTCCTGTTCTCTCTTAGATGATTGCTCTTCAGCATTTGGCCAAGGTCAGACAGGTAAGAGAGAATTTTTTCTGAAGTTTCTAGTGTACCTAAGAAATTTTTAAAATGAGAGAAAAGAGCAATAACTTTTTTTAATGGGCAAATACATTTTCAGTGTCACCAGAAAATGCTGTCTGTCAACTTAGACATTACTCTGATTTTGTTTTGATAGCTTTTAGCTTCTGAGTTTGGTACAAGAGGTACTTATGTCCCAGAAAAAAAGTATGCTCACCCTTTTTAACTGGATTCCATAGGCTGAAATTTATCCACAGTAAATGTGTCACAGTACCGTAAATTATGCAGCAGGTTCCACACAAACATCCTTTACTCTCTGAAATGAAGGTGAGCACTCAGTAGCACAAGTACGTGGTGTAGCCATCCAGCTGTTTGTGTTTCCCCCAGGCATTCAACACTTCTCACAAATAACTACACTTTGCACTTCTGTAACACACATCCTGTGACCCCACAGGGCAACTGCAAAGGTGGGGTAAACGCCTCTATTTCTATTTTATAGGTACTTAGCACTTCTGAAATGCAAGCTCGAGGCAGGTTGTGTTGAACATCTAGGCTTGGAGAAGTCTTTCTGGAAAGCTGATGGAAATTATTTGCTCAAATATTAGTGGTAAATCGAGTGGTCAGTGATCAATGTGACTGTTGGAAGGTGGAATCCCTCACGCCATCTGAAAGTCCTTTTCCAATAGCCCAAGCTTCTCCCCATTTTGTTTTTCTGTTGTACAGTATTCATTAAACCCTTTGCCGAGACATGCCATTGCCAGTGTGCCAAATCCTGAGCAAATCACATCCTCTGTTCTTCTGTAGCAGATTTGTGAGATAATCTATTATAGATTAATCAGTTCAGTCTTATGGTGCAATGTCAAAAATAAATTGGGGTTATGAAGCTGGAGGGGAGCCACTTGGGGGATGGTGTGTTCTCATTGACGCTCCTTATTTGACTTTGAAAACAGTGTCACAATGAGATTTTCAAAGCTGATTGTTACCCCGTGGAATCCGTATCACCAGGTAAAAATCCTGTGGAGTAAGTTTCCATCTCCAGAAATATCAGCTCAATGTTGAACTGTAGATGATTTTCAGGCTGTTTCCTTCCCTCTCCCCACAACATGAAATGTATCTGAGCTGATCCATTAGATCTCTTTAGAATAATAGATGGCAGAAGAATAAATAGAATAGAATAAAAGCCAGCCCCTTTTAAGGACTGAATATCTGCTGGAGATGGAAGTATCCAACCCAGGAAAATAATACAGGCCAGGAATACAGCCAAATATATTGTATGAAAATATTAATTTGCATAATTTAAAATATTCTCTAACATTTTATAAGCTCCCAAATGCCAGGCAGTGAGTAATTTGCCTAGTACTGTAGTCCTTGTTACACTCCCAGCTGAATCACAGCAGGTCCTTGGTGTCTCCAAACCAGAGCAGGGTTTAGTGCATAGGGAGAGGCTGTTCTCCCCCTCAGATCCCTGGTCTCTTCTGCAAGACAGGGAGATCTGGAATCCTCTCTGAATTGGGTATGAACTGAGAAATGAGACACTTGGTTCTACCTGTGCTGCCAAGTACCATCCACCTAGACAGCCAGGCTTTATCCTGCCATCAGTCATCGAATGCAAACCTACAGTGACTTCATGACATGCTTTACCTTCCGAAGGATGGCAGAATATTGCAGGGAATACAAGGAATGGAAAAGCACTATTTTTGTTTCAGTTTCTTTTGCTTGGGTGCAAAGTAAATCAAACCAGGCTCCATGCTGAGTGATATATCATATAAACCTTCGATGTGATATGTATCCAACGATTTGTTTTTCACTACAGTAGCTTTTCACAATCCATAAGTCAGATGGAATGTAGAGAGATTTCCTAGCTTGAAATGCAAAGTGATTTTTTTTAAGATATGCTGGTTATTTTTTTCCATATCAAGAACAGTTGCTGAAGAATACAGCTGCAAATATGTGCCAGAGCATATTCACTAATGATTTACTCTGAAGATATGATGGTAACTAGAGTCCCTTACAGAGTTCGTAGCAATTAATGCATCAGAAGTGTGCGTTCAAGCAACATTAAGACTGTAGCAATAAAATAACCAACAGAAAAAAATGACTAGCATAGTGCAATTCTGAACTGGTTTGAACTGATCCATCTTCCAGTCGTGACCTATCTTTTGTATTCAATGGGTAATTATGTGTCATACGCAGCATCATACGCTAAAAAAGCTTGATGTGTGAGGTGTGTGACCCTAGTTAGAGAAAAACGTAGACAGATAAATGGATAGCATGTCAAAAAGAAAATACGCCTTTAAAATAGCATTAGAACATTGATATGATCGACAAATCATAACAATATGTTACTTAAAAAGTGATGGGCAGAAAGCCTTAAAATGCTTGCTAATTGAGCCTGGGAAGGCATTTTCTCTCCTTGCTTTCCCAGTGAAGGTAGATCTATCCCACCAGCTCTGTTTGCTCAGCCTCTCAAAGGCCAATTCCTCTGGAGCTGTGAACAGTCATTTCCCTCGGGAACAAGGATAAGAACCAAGTATATCCTCAGTACCAATCTGGCATGGGTCAAAGGATGGGCCAAAGGACCAATCTGGCACCCAAACTTGTATCACTTGGCGTCAACATAATGAATGC